>OW386288.2:181613399-182813399 GCA_936432065.2 Rutpela maculata | reverse complement strand
ATTTACGTAGAAATGCGCAGATAGTTACTGTCACAATTTGTCAAGGTCTGTGCAAATTTAACCTACGGGAAAATACAATGGAAAAATATGTTTTTTTAAATTGTTTATTTTCCAGCGTTAGTGTATATTACCATTGTAATTGAAACCATAAATTTTAGTTTAAATTGATTTCAAGTCACTTGAAATTTCTAAAAATAATTATTTAAACAATATATTAAATGAAAATGTATGTCAGCTATTGATATAAAGGGGGAAAGATCGTCAGTTAGATCATATATTGAAATGCACCATACTCAGATTAAAAGCTCGCTCAGCACTTATAATCCCTCAGCTGACGGTCCTACCTCCATTGAAAGAATAGCTGACGATTGTTTTTATCATTTTTGATAATATAAAGAGTTAGCTGTATGTAAGTTTCATTGGACCTGAAATGATTTTACGTTAATTGCTTTTTAGACAGGTTTATATAAGCGGCTGACGTATAATCCCCCATTATCTACGCAGCTGACTTTTTAAAAATTATTACTATCATGTAAACATTTGTTGTACAATTTTTCAAACGACTTGAAATCATTTTTGAATTTCTTTTTTGCGACATGAACGTTCTCTCACGACCAGGTCCACCACGATCCTGACAGCTGACGCTTGTTTTGATTACTAGCCATATCTAGACTATCGATTACACACAATATCAAGCGACGTAAAATCACCATCAAAAATGCAACGCTGCCTCCCGGGCTATTATGTTTAATATGCTTTAATGATATGATTATATTTATTTGTACATTTCTTTGTTTTTATTATTAAGTTAGTATTGTGTTTTTTATATACGTCTACTTGTATGTCATTTTTATTAACACTATTAAAATGTTACTTAACGTTTTTGTAAAAATGTCATTTTGCTTACGAGAATGTGGGCGAATTGAAAATTTAATGAGAAAATAATGCGTAGCCAGGAAAAAATAGTATATTCGACTTAAACAAATATTTCATGACATCATAGCTGACGAATTGACCTTCTCGGGACTTTTCATTAAAATAATTATTTCAGCTGAAAATGAATTTGTACAATACTTTTAAACTTACTGTACTATACTAATCTTTCCTAAAACATTCCCCTCAATTACTAAATTTAAAAGTTGAAGAAGTGTTTGCAACTAGTAGACAAACTAAAGATTTAAGAACTTACAATTCTTGCAGGTCGGGTAGTTTGGTGATAGCGACTGGAATTTGCGTCAGGAAGTTGTCATCTAGTTCCCTGAAACAACGTTGTTAGAATGAATTTGCCATTTTTCTCACAAAATTCATAATTTTATAGGTTAAGTTTAAACTTCTTAAGCGGATTCACCTTGAGGAAGGCTCTTTTAAATCCTTCGCTAAGTGTATTATTTTATGTAAGGAAGAAGTTATTTGTGATAGTTTACAACTTCATTTAGAACTCTAATTTATTACCATTATTAGAATACACAGTTTAATGAGAAGACTGTAAATGATTATTAGGTTTCTTACTAGGCCGGTCATATTTCCTTGATTTAAAACATTTTTACAATTTTTCTTTAGCAAGACCCTTTTAGTCTAGAAGCTGCTATATGATGGAGCAGGGGATGTTGCTATAGCAAAATATATTTTTCAAGGCAATTAATAAATAGTTTTATAATGCCCTTATAAATATTTGAGAGACTAAAAATTGTTGCTTGAGATGCGTTCTGCAGGTCTACCATTATCCTTCTTTCTAAGCACACTATCAATTTGACGAGGGAAAAACACAGTTATAGTTCAACAAAAATTATTACAGCAGGTAACACGAACTACCTCCTTAAATGCGTCCCTTCAATATAACTGGTTTAACATTAAATAAAATGGAGTGTAAAAGCAATCACACTGAAAAGAAGTCACACTGACGAGACCTAGATGTCGCAATATGTGTATGTGAATGTTTTATAGTTTGTTGTAATTGCTATTTTGGTAAGTGTTTTTGTTTTATTTATTTTTGGTTTCATTCAACACATAATGTGCATATTGTCTTTCCCATAATACATGTTTTTATTTATCTGTAATAAAATGTTTGTAAAAGTTAAAATAATTACAGGTATTTTCTGGTAATATATTTACTTATTCTATTTTACAGAACTTTTACAACGTAAGGAATTTTCATTTGGATTTAATTATTATAAAATGGATTGTTCCTTAGGTACTGCTTCTTGCTGTTAGGTATCAATTTTCAGATTAATTTTTAATTACAAAATTGTTATACTTTTCTTATTTATTAATCGAAATAAATAAATAATTTCATCTTCACTGAATTCAAAAGCTGTGAAATAAATTGAATTTGATTTCACTTCACTAATAGGTGTTGGGTATTTGTTTGCTCTAAAAACATCTAAATATCTTGTGAATTCTTTTATGTTAAGAAAATGTTCTACGTGATTAGCGATTGATTCTATAATGGGTTTTGTAGTTGTTCGTCTAATTTCAAAATTGAATTTAAAACTTTAAGTACCAAAACCAAAACTTACCAATCTGATGATATATAAGTTTACAAATAAAATTACTACTTACAAAACTTTCAGAGACGTCAGGTTGGCAAAGGCGTCCTTGGAAATCTCGGTGATTTGATTCCGTTTCATTAATCTAAAAATAAAAAACACGTAATTACTTCAACATCCAGTGGAAGTATAGTAACGCAAAAAAAAATGTTGAAAATTTTGATTGTTCAAAAAATAAGCTTAGAATGTCATGAAAAGTCGAGATTTTAAGTTTAAGCAAAAAAAATTGTCTGTAACTTTTTTTTGTGCGCACGATTACTCTGGAACCGTTTAAGATACTGACTTGAAATTTGGTACACGTATGTATATTAACGAGATCTGGAACAGGATTATATTTTAATCTCATTCCGTTGAAGGGTTGGGGGGTAAATTAAATAAAAAAATAAAATTGTGATTTAGTGTGTGTACAAGAACTAAAGACTTCAAAAAAATTTTTGGTGGTGGTGATAGTGGGGGTGGATGAAGTAAAAAGAATTTTTGAGGCCTTTGATTCTTGTACGTAAGTACACTAATTCACAATTTTATTTTTTTCACCCCCCTTTAATAGTGGGGTGGAGGTGGTAATGGGGGGGGGCTAATGCCAAAAACTTTAGCTTCTCACTTTTATGGACTTTTACTTGCTTGATTTACCTATTTACTCTCATTTACCCTAATTTACCCCCAACTCTTCAACGGAATAATATCAAAATATGATCTAGTTCCTGATCTTGTTAAAATACATACGTTTACCGAAGTCAATATATTAAACGGTGCCAGAGAAATCGTACTCAGAAAAATTATTTTTTTTGCTAAAACTTAAAATCTCGACGTTCCATGACATTTTAAGCCTATTTGAACAATACAAATTATCACTTTTTTACGTTACTATACTTCCACTGGATGTGGAAGTAAAAATTATCAAATTATGTTCAGAAAGTGAAAACTTACGTCTTCTTACTTTGTTTAGAGTATGCAGATATCAATTGAGGGAATTGAGAGGAAGTACTTAATATTTCTGTTATTTTTAGTAAGTATCTAATAAGATACCTTTAAATTTTGGTTAGTTATTATTTACTTATTTTTTATCATGAAAAAGAACTAATAATAATTCTGATGCAATTGTAAAAAGAATTCTTAATAATTGAAAATTTAACGAGATGATAATTGCATTTATTTTGGTTAATGCCAAAACACGAAACTGGTCATTGACTAAACACAGCTAATTACCACAGCTCTCGCCTGGATGTTTCTTTAGTGAATCTTTATTTAGCTCAAAATTCTACAAAAATATATGTGAAAAACACGACTCACAAACTGTCATTTGACACTGCAAAGGAAGATCGGAGGCATACTAACGTGCCTAGTGATCACACTCCACAACTATGGAGCATTTGTTGAAGCGCTTGTATTTTTATTCTTCCTCTACCGTGTAGCACTTATGAGCCTGGAAAGGCGAAACGCGTCTGCCACTGTTGAGAAATGAATCGCTATGCAATGGGCTTCAAACAGCTCTCCTAACACTTTTAGTTCTATAGTTTGCTGCACTGAAAAGTGTAGAGTAAACCAGAAAGAATAGAATTTACATAATAATTTTCGAAACTTTAGCTCTTTACTCTAACAAAAAAAATCGACCATTTTTAAAATGAGTTTGTAGCTTAGAGGAGCGTATAAGTAGTTAAATCCTTTGCTGTGAAAATTAAGACAATTAATATTTTTAGTACAATACGGAAGGCTATGTATAATATGATCATTACACTCTCAAAGCCAATTTATTAAAATAAAATCTTAGAAAAACAAACATCTAAATAAATAATCCGATAATATTATTGATTTCTGAACAACAAATATATTCTTATTCGCAATGTTTGCTGTAGGGCACTCCTCACAGCACCATACCATATGTCGTCTGTTACGCACGGCCTTGAAGAGCGTCCTTTTCGTTTCTTGCTATCTGGTTTACCCTGAATCACCAACAGTTCCAATATTATCCTTTCTTCGATTGCTGTGGGCAAAAAATGACAGGATTTGGGAAAATACGATGCTGGAGAGTCGCTATGGAGGACGTATTTCTCCGAGAATCGAGTTATTGGCGCGACGGACTGTCCAGGGCATTCGCAGCAAATGTCTCCGTACCCACATCTCGAAAGTATCAGTACGCCGTACTATCTTCGAGCTAAGGCTTTGGTGATGTGGCTGCTGGTTTCCGGGTCTTTTCCCACGTTAATTTTGTTGAGTGCTTGACGTTTCAAACAACTTGTTCTTCTTCTGCCATATCGAAACCAATATTTCGATTTTAATTGGTAGTTGTCCAGAGCGTATATTTCAAATGCTTCCATAAATAAGTTAGCGAGTACTGGTGATAAAAAGATGCAGCAGCAATGGGTTTACCTTTATTACCAGCACTCGCCAACTTATTTATAGAAGCATTTGAAATATACGCCCTGGACAACTACTAATTAAAATCGAAATGTTGGTTTCGATATGTTGACGACACTTTCATTATATAGTAGCATGGCCTTGAGAAGCTGGAGAATTTCAAGGACTACCTAAACAACTTACATCATAAGTTCAAATTCACCGTAATAAAAACAGACAGCAAATTCTCGTTTCTGGACGTCCTCGTGTATAAGAAAAGCAATGGGGGATTAGGGCACAAGGTACGCAGAAAACAGACGCAGGAATGAAAATTTTACAAAGTCAGCGGTTGCCGAACATTCAGAAGAAACCAGTTATTTGATTAAATTTGACGAGACAAAGAAATTAGCCAATACCACACGCCAAGAAGATACAGAGACTCATTGAAATAAATAAATAAACATCCGATTAACTATAATCGTGACATCTCATAATCATAATCATTTTGTTGTAGTTTACTCTTAAACCGTACTCTGTTTTAAGGTTCAGCTTCATCAACTCTGAACGAAACAGTCTTTAAACATGCTTGTGTGGAAAACTTTAGAAGAGTCAATAATTATAGTTTATCGTTTGGATCTTTGGGTACATATCAATTAGTTACAATCTGCTAAGAAGCAGTGTAATACAAACAAAGTTATTTCAATTATTACTTTCTCCAGTACACGCCACTGCTCAATGATAGACTTCTGAGTTGCATGACTTGTAAGTTGTGACGGACGTCAAAAGCTGTTTCACGTGTAAATGTTGTTATCTAACAAATGACAAAGTTACTAGTTTGAATTCGGGAGTAAAAGTTAATTTATTTCGCCTGCAGCAGCTGAGAACAGTGTTATTACTAGTTGAATGAATATGTTTTACTTTATTTTACTACTTTCAATAGCAATTTTAAATAAATAAACAAAAAAAAAAAAGAAAGAAAACCCAAACCATGCAATATTTAGGTTCATTTTTGATAAAATAACGAAGCCTTGTATTATTTACAGTGTTTATAATAATAATATACTTTAGAAATGCTTTCATCTGTTAAAGATTTATTTGCCTATTTCACTAATATCAGCACATTTTCTCTTTTATTTATTTAATTGTCATTTCAATATATTTTTTAAAAATAATTCCTCTAGGCTTTATTCTCATACAACAGAAATTTTTTTTGGAGGCAACGAACTTTTAAAGATAAATATAACCGTGTTAAAATATCGCAAAGAATTTGCTTCAAAGAAGAAAAAATAAACTCACCAGATGGTTTTTCAATAGCCTGTTCACTTGGAGATATAAATAATCGGGAAACACAGCATCAAAGTGTCCGTCACGTCCTTAACAAAATCATAAGTGATATACGCGCGACAACGTTAATAATAAATGAGAATCGCGTGCGTGCCGAGATCTAAAATATTACCCGCTATCATCGCACTGTTACAATAGCAGAGTTTGCTAATACAGGGTGAGTCAAGAAGAATGGGACGTAGAGTAATTGGAGATTGTTTAAAAATATTTAAAAAACCGCTGTTCAAGGGATCACGACTTCCACATTCAGATTCTCTATCCACATCTAGGGCCTTCCTAATTTACAAAACTAGCCCAGGGTTTGTCCTACAATTGTTTAGGGCAAGCAGAGCTGCTCTGCTGTCCATCGATACACTAGAGGACTATTTCTATTTTAAGTTCATCCTCCAATGTTCATGAAAAATATGTATCGAACAGTTAACAAGTTTCTGTGATAAATTAAATGTATTTAATAATAGTCAATTTGGTTTTCGGAAAGGCCGTTTTACAGCTACAGCTGTTATCTAATCCTTAACGGAATTATATGAGAACCTAGACTATAAAAGAAATGTATAGCGATATTTCTAGATCTCAGTAAAGCCCTTGGTCTTGTTAATCACAATTCACTCTTACAAAACTAGAAATTTGGCATTCGAAGTGTATTATCAGAATGATTCAAGAGTTACTTGCATGGCTAGAAACATTATGGCGCAGATAGGTGCTATCAAATCTAGGCAACTGGAACTTACAGTAGGTGTACCACAAGGGTCTGTTCTTGGATCACTTCTTTACATAATTTACGTTAACAACTTTAGTAAAACAATTTTGCTGATGATACCTCTCTCCTTATCACTGTGTAAAAAACCGCTGCCCAAGGAATCACTACTTCCACATCCAGATTCTCTATCCAAGTCACTCACAACGAAAAAACTTTGTATGTGAAAATAATTGTTTATGGAACTTTAATAATATAATATTTGAAATCCTCTACCTCAAAAACCCATAAAACGATACTCCACATCGGTAGTGGGGTGGGGGTGGTGATAGGGGGGTGGTAGTGGGGGGTGGATGAAGTGAAAAAATATTTTGAGGTTTCTGGTTCCTGTACATGCACTAAATCACATTTTTTTTTCATCCCCTTTAATAAGGAGGTGGGGGTGGTAATGGGGGTGGCTAATGCCAAAAATGTTTTTGAGACCTCAGCTTCTTTTGTATATACTAAATACCAATATCATGGACTCTTACCTGCTTGATTTACCCATTTACCCTAAATTTACCCCAATTTACCCCCCAACCCTTCGACGGAACAAGATGAAAATATAATCTAGTTCTAGATCTCGTTAAAGTACATATGTGTACCAAATTTCAAGTCAATATCTCAAACGGTTCCAGAGTAAACGTGCGCACAAAAAAAAGTTACAGACAGACAGACCGACAGACAGACCGACAGACAGACCGACAGACTGGCCGACAGACAGACCGACAGACTGGCCGACAGACAGACCGACAGACAGACCGACAGACAGACCGACAGACAGACCGACAGACAGACCGACAGACAGACCGACAGACAGACCGACAGACAGACCGACAGACAGACCGACAGACAGAAATTTTTTTTCGCTCAAACTTAAAATCTCGACGTTTCATGACATTTTAAGCCTATTTGGACAATAAAAATTTTAAAAAATTTTTTTGTCGTTACTATACTTCCACTGGACGTGGAAGTAAAACTACAGCCTTGGGGGTGTAAACGAGCATTTAATTTACTGAAATACATCATCCTGAATAGTAGTAAATCCTCCTTTGCTCATTTTAATACTAGTAAAATTAATGGTCAGTATCTCTTAGTAAATCAAATGAAGGATCCATTCAACAAGTTACATCCACAAAATTGTTAGGTTTACACGTCAATGAAAACTGTACATGAGACGGCAAGTACATATAAACGAAGGTTATAAAAAAATAGTTCTAATATGTTACTGCATTAGTTAATTACGTCAAATAACTAATAAGTCAGCATGCACCTACTATTTTGCACCCTTTGAATCAATTATTAATTATGCCGTAATTGCTTGAGGTTCTTCACCTGATATGTTGAGAGTTCTTAAATTACAGAACAGAGCTGTGCGTTCAACAACAGGAGTAACAGTAACCAGGCGAACCAGTTCTAGAGACATGTATAAATAAATTGGGAATACTTACTCTACCCTGTTTATTCTTCCTTTCTATTGATATATGTATATGTCAGATGAGAATTAAATAATAATACCATGAATGCAAATTATTTATATAAATCGTGAAATACTCATATCCTGGAAATTGCGTATCATAGAATAACAGTTTCTTGTAAGCACGATAATTTAAAAAGTAAAAGTTTGATTGTATTGATATTTGGAGAGTAAAACATAATCCAGGCAACGAATGCTCAAAAAAGGGTGTATAGGGAAATATGTTAGGGACAGAAAATTTGATTTCGGAACTTTGTTTGGACTAGTCTAGAGATGAACATATCAAAAGTCCCCACTCCTAGGTGGTGAGCGGGGGCACTTTAAAGGACCCATTTTTTGGTTTTTCGCTTATATCTCGGAAACTATGCGTCGTATGGAAAAAGGTAATCTATGAAAAATTAAATATAATTAAACTTTTTACAAGAATGTCTATATTCATTTTCTTCCTATGTGTTATAGTTTACGAGATATTCGCCAGCCAAAATAGATAATTAAAAAAAAAGTATTAGGTACCTTGAATATTTCTATCAAAGCGGTTTATCGTGGTCTGCTAATAAATCACAGTCACAAAACAATCTTTTTATAGATTACCTTTTTCCATACGACGCATAGTTTCCGAGATATAAGCGAAAAACCAAAAAATGGGACCTTTAAAGTGCCCCCCCCCCCGCTCATCACCTAGGAGTGGGGACTTTTGATATGTTCATCTCCAGACTAGTCCAAACAAAGTTCCGAAGTAAAATTTTCTGTCCCTAAAATTTCCCTCTATAATCATTCGTTGCCTGGTCTAACAGTAGCTAGTGGAAAAACCATATTGTTTAAAAAAACGATCAATAAACATAAAAATTATCAAACATTTTAAAACAAAATATATTAATAACAGTGTTGTAACCTTTAATAAGATTCTACAAACACAAAATATTATTGCATAGTATACTGATGAATGTTTAGTCAACCACGATGGCATCAGCAAATATAATAACTATGCCTAACAAATTAACTTAAGTATTCTATAGAATAATCAACCATTAAATTAAAAATAAAAATCTGACGAAGAGTACGGTGTTTACATCTTTATATTTACTTTTTATTTATTGCTGCCATATAAAATATAAATACCGGACCACTTACTACTTTATGGATATCACGTATCTGAACGCCACAGCAAATTGTAAAAAAAATGAAAGTGATTTTTTCAGATTTGTGAAATTGCTTCTATATTTACTTTTCGTGAGGGCTTTAGGCCTGTGATATATTGCCGGCGAGTTTGTAAAGGTTTCTTTATATTTAAACTGACAATAAAAATATGAGGAAACTTTTTTATTATGTCCTCACTTTTATTATTCAAGCAGTATAAGGCAGTTAGCAATGAAATCAGGATATATTCTTACATGCAGCATTCAAAAAATTTTTATATATTATATATTTATATTTTACTACATACCCTTAAATGCAGTATTCGACAAAATTTTATATATATTTATACAAGGTGTTATAGAAACAGCTGTCTTTCGTCTATGATCTGATACTGGATATTACTACTTATGCATGCCTTCCCTATGTGTCAGGTTGAAGAAGACTTTATTGAAGAATAAAATAGGTGTATGATTCCGAATAGTAAAAAAAATTCAACAAGTGTTTCTCTCAAACAATGACTCCATCCCTAGACTACTAGCCAAGAATATACACCGTTAACTTAAAGTCAATTAGAAATGTAACAAATAACACAGCCCCACAAAAAAAAGTTCAAAGCAGCGAACCAGACCCATGTATTCCTATGTATTTTCAGTCGCTGAATCCGAATCCGGGGTCAAAAAAATCGTACACCCCCAAAATCATTAGCTAGAGCCAAAAAACACCCCTGAAATGGGGTAAAAAGAATATTAAGCTACGAGAATAGTTGCTACATCTTAATCAATTGAATTATACAAATCAAAGTTAAACAGCAGCGTACATACAATAGATATGAAGCACACCGCCAGGGAGGGGCGAAAACTAGCCCCCATATATAAAAAATCGATCCAAAACAGCAATGACTGCTGAAAAAGCTCAAAATGTCTAAGTTTTTAAGTTTTGTTAAAGTGATAAGAAATTGCATCTGGTCCGACATAGTCTTCATAAACTGCCCCTATAGAGTTAAGAACAACCACCAAGTTTATAGGACACGAGAAAAAACGTAAAATGCAACAGGATTTCTATTTTCATGGATGCTATGATTGTCTGAAATTGCATAGTACTCTAAAATAGAATTAGAAACTTACGTACCATCAACGTTCTACAGTTCAGAGGGTGTGGAAACTACCCCCTATGTAAGGTTTGAGTATAAAAAGTTACAGCGACTTCTATAAAAATTCGAAACACCTGCGTTGTGTGGAAGAGAGAAGAAACTAGACTATGTTCGACGCTGTGCTTGAAAACCACCCCTACGGGGTTGAAAGACGCCACCCCTATAAAGAAAAACTATGGAAATGAAACGAATAAGCAACAGTATAGCTTTTTCGTTACATCTTGAATTACGGTAGTTTACATCCTTTCTGGGGGTGTTACTTAATAACATTTATAGGACATGAGTTTCAAACTCTAAGTGTGCAACGCGATTTTTGCCAATCATAGCAACCATAAAAATGTAAATCCGGTTTCTCTCTGTTTTTCCAGGATCCTATAGATATAGGGGTAGTATCTCGCAACCCCGTGGGGGTGGTTTTCAAGCACATCGTCGAACATAGTCTAGTTTCTTCTCTCTTCCACACAACGCAGGTGTTTCGAATTTTATAGAAGTCACTATAACTTTTTATAGTTAAATCTTACATAGGGGGTTTTCACACCCTCTGAGGGTTGATAGTGTAGGATGTTGATGGTACGTAAGTTTCTGGTTCTATTTTAGAGTACTACGCAATTTCAGCCAATCATAGCATCCATGAAAATAGAAATCCTGTTGGATTTTACGTTTTTTCTTGTTTTTCTCGTGTCCTTTGAACTTAAAGGTGTTCTCAACCCTGTAGGGCAGTTTATAAAGATTACGTCGGACCTGATGTAGTTTCTTAACACTTTAACAAAACTTAGACATTTCCAGCTTTTTCAGCAGTCATTGCTGTTTTGGATCGATTTTTTTATATATGGGGGCTAGTTTTCGCCCCTCCCTGGGGGTGTGTTTCATATCTATTGTATGTACGCTGCTGTTTAACCTTGTTTAAATTTGTATAATTCGATTGATTAAGAAGTAACAACTATTCTGCTAGCTTAGTCTTCTTTTTATCCCATTTCAGGGGTGTTTTTGGCTCTAGCTAATGATTTTGGGGGTGTACGATTTTTTTGACCCCGGATTCGAATTTAGCGACCAAAAATACATAGGGATACATGGGTCTGGTTCGCTGCTTTGAACTTTCATTTTTTTTTGTGGGGCTGTGTAATAGATAGCTGGATGCTTTCGAAAGCGTAGAAATAGCAAAACGTAAAAATAGTATGAACAGTAACAGTAACACATCACAAATAATCCGCTTTATTGGTAACTAGGTGATGACAAAGTTTTTTAGTCCCACTTTAGTTTCAATCATTTCCAGATGATGCTAATATGGAGCTATTTCAATTTTCTAGTTCCCTTTCTTTTTCGTTTTATGGTTTTATGGTTATACTTAACGGTGCATTAAATTTGTAGTACATTATCATCGGGCAGCTAATTTTGACAGTCATTTAATACAAACTCTAATTTCATCCAAAAAAGGGCATCAAATATATACGTAATCCAGCAAATAGAAATATTCGCCCGTTTAAAAAGGAACTAGAAAAGATAAAAGCCATTATATTAAATCTAAAATCGACAAAACTTGCCGTGATATGCTTTAAAGACTAAGCTTTATGAAATTTTGACTATAAGTTCAACAATATATCATGATTCTTACTGAGATAGAAGATCAGCGACCCGCTAGCACTCTGCTGAAAATGTAGGGCAAAACTAACATCTCGACCCTCTTTCAATATTCAAGGAAATATTGCCTTAAGTAAAACAGGCATGAAATAAGATATTCATCATGAATAATATCCTCATTTGTAAGCTTTATCATTACGTAAACATATTGTGGTTGAATATGGTAAACATCTATTAAGAATTTAAGATACCGTGGAGAAAAAAGGAGCTATCCTGCTATCATATGATGGCCTAATTTTATGCAGCGGGAAATGGGGCATTCAAAATAAAACGTGACATCCATTAAAAGTTTCACGCTAACTGAGAATGATTACAGGATATTTAGTTTCTTATATTATAAAAGCAATTTTGTGGAGAATAAAAACAAAAGTCTACCCAACAGTCATTAAAACAGATTTCATAGTTTTGATGCTACCCGCCGTCAACATTACAGTTTAAAATGCCAGTTTATTGAATGTTTTTCGAATTTTTCAATTTTTTTTGCAATAACTTAATAATCTATATAGACTGGTTTTAAACGATGGAAAATTCTTTATCAAAGAGATATCTCTTTAGATTTTTCTATTAGCTGCACTACTTTTTTACTGGAAATATTTGTTTATTTATTTATTTAGATACAACATCCAACGGGAGAAACCCTGTTACAGGATAAAGTTACAAATTACCAGCACTAAAGAAATATAGTGGAGTCAAATTAAGGATCAAAATAGGTTAATAAGGAATTTTCTAGCTACAGCAATTTTATTATTTTAATTTGTTGTAGGTATAATAACAAGTACCCTGAGCAATTTTTGTGAAATCCGTCCATTGCTTCTTGTAGAATTTTAACAATTTATTTTTCAGCACAGAAATTTTCTGCTATTTAAGAAACTTCTTAATAATTTGTAAAATTGTAAAAAAATAAAAACCACCAAAAATTGCCTTTTTTTTACAGTTTAGAAATATGATGTAATAATCCATCAATTTTAACGAACGTTGGTGGAACCATGCTCTTTATTGAAAACCTCCGTACCAAATTTTAGTGCAAAATATTTATTTAAACGGCTAAAAATCAACAATAATTTCGAAATTTCCATCGCATTTTGTTTAAGTGCATCGACTCATAGTAGGACAATTTTTTTTTAAAGTGTAGGTTTTTACATGTACTTTACGGTGGTGTTTAGAAAGAAAAAAAAATTAAATTGAAGCAATTTTTTGGAATTCAATTGTAATTATGGATATTGCACGTATAAACAACAAACAAATTTGACAGCTGTCAGATTTCTTGTCGTATGTCGTATTTCCCGAAAAACTTTCTCTACGTATTACTCAACGATGTTCTACGGAATATTCAACAAAATATTTAGTTTCAGGAAGATGATGGAGCTCCACCTCGTAACGCAAGAATTATTACGAATTTATTTAGATAACATATTTCCGAATTCTCGGATGTGAACGGATGGGTCAATTAAATGGCCAACTGGTTCACCGGATTTGACTCCATTAGACTTTTCTAATGGGAGTGCCTAAAAAATGCAGTCTATGAGGAACCTACGGAGCATACAGTGAACTTGGTTAATACGATTTAAGTATCTTAGGGCAGAAATGTTATCACATATATTTTTTATAAGTAAATAATAAATAAATAGGCTGTGAGGGGAGACTTTTGGAGAAAATTTTTATTTACCAAATTTCTTTTATATATTTTTTCGCATATTACATAATTTCTCGGATATTTAACTAGAAAACGTCGAAAATCCACATTTTAGGGTTACTATTACGTCAATTGTTTACTTCATACAACAGATACAAGGGATACAGATACTTTTCTGTGATTCAAGACCGCATTAATTATCAATTCTCACCGATTTCATTTATTCTTAATTAGCTGAACAGTCGAAATACCCATTAAATGGCCCATTTGTCATGGTACATGCCGAGGAAGTTAATTTGGGCAAATATTTTACGTGGTTATGAAGTCGTAGACTTTTAAGCAGTAAACTTCCAAAACATGAAAGTTTTTCTATAGTTTTTCGCGATTTTTAATGAGTTAAACAAACATCATAAACGCCTACGTATATTAACATGTTGAATAAAGTGTGATCATTAAATCTTTACAATCACTTAACATCCGTGATAAGGGTTTGATATTGCTGCAAAGTTACACGAAACTGATCTGGATTACATTTTAATAATAATGAAGTTTTAATGGTGCAAGTACTACCTATTCTCTACTTTTAGATTTTTACGGGGCAGCTTTATCCTTTCACATATTGGATAACAACCAAATCTAAAGCTAAGGCCGTCCGAAGGCAGTTACACATTTGAAAAATCGCGACAACATTGCCCACGGACATTGTCAGTGTCGGAAGTGTGCTTCGAACCATAGACCATAGACAGTGTGATACATCTTAGACCGCTGGTCTACCGTGTCGGTAGTTAAGAAAATAATTTGCATAACATTTTGATTTATTTGAATAACCAAAGGACGAAACGCAATGCGCTTAAAAAATAAATGACAACGCCGAACATCGGTAAATTACTTTTATGTCAATTATCTGAGAAAACCCAATAATAGCATATTGTTAGTCTTGTAATGTACTATTAACGTCAAAATTTGAACAAATACATAGGAGCAGACTTCGAGAAAAACCGAGATTTTCAATTTAATTATATCAGTAAATTATCCTCACGTGAATTTTCAGAGGATAACCATTTCTAGAATAAAGTTAGATCAGCCAATTGGTTTCGGTACTACTCTAAGCGACGGTCATACAGACAGAGATAAACACACACACTCATACATACAACCTCTTTTTAGTGTCCCCGTACACTAAAAATAGTGATTTAGACTCAAAGTGAAATAGACTCAAAATTCGTCAAAAACTCGAAGTCGAATTTTTTAACAATTACGTTAAAATGAATGTTGTTGATTGTTGATACCATCTGGAAGGTATTAACTAAAAATGTTTCATTGAAATTAAAAATACACAGTGTGTGCTATTTAACAGCGCAACACCCCATTATTTTGGAACGCGTTGACCGATTAAATTTTTTTTTTTTGAGTGCTTGATGAGCTTTATTTGACTGTTTTGAAAAATGTATAATATTTATATTTTTAAGGCCTACCTACTGAGCTCCTCTAACTGAGTCGAAATTTGAAGACTGACTATTAGACAATTTTTTATCGGCAAATTAGATAGGGTATTTGATTCGCAGTTGTCTCAAATACCTTTACACAAAATTTTAGCTCGATCCTCATATAGGGTGTTTGTTATTCAACAGCTATTCAATAGTGACATCAACATCAGATACTAAATAAGAAAGAAAACGAATAGCTATTCCGCCTAATCCATTTGTTTGAAAAATTTTCATTAAGACACTTTTTCTTTTTTCCTTCCCATTTAGTGTTTGATGTTCCTTAAGTCGAATGACTACTTTTTCTTTTTAGTAAACCTAACCGACTTTTATACAGGACCAATCGAAAGTGAGAAATTTTAAATTTGACTATTGAACGACAAACACCCTATATGAGGTATCAAGCTAAAATTTTGTATAGTATTTGAGACAACTGTGAATCGAATAGGCTATCCAATTTATCGATAAAAAATTGCCTAATAGTCGATCTCGAAATTTCGATCCATTTAGAGGAGCTTAGTAGGCCTTGAAAATATGAAAATTACAAATTTTTCACAACAGTCAAATAAAGCTCATTGAGCCCTATATCTCAAAAAATTTAAAATCGGTGAACGTGTTCCAAAATAACGGGGTGTTGAGGTATTAAATAGCATACATTGTGTATAGTAGCTTTTTGGAGGCCGTAAATGAAATAGAGCTCTTAACAGATACACACTGTATATTGATCGCTAATATGAAATTAATGTTGTGCTGATTTGATAAAAGCTCTCTTATACATTGGCGACGTGCTATATTGCTTTATTAAGAAATGGATCGGTTCAAATGAGTGATTATTTTAAGATGAGGGTAATCTGTCAAATACGTGTCAGAGCTTCTAATAGTATTGCGATATAAGCTCAAATATAACATGAGCCCATAACGACAATTTAATGGTAGAAGAATGAATAAATGGTAGAGGTATTTTGAAGAAGATATAAATTTAGAATCAGTGATTTTTAAAGCAATCTTATTTTATAAAAATATTTGAAAGCTAAGAAGATGCTGTTTTATGTGAAAAAATTAAAATATTAGATATACAGGCTGTCCGTTTTTTCAGGGTTCGAGGATATCTTGCTTAATAAGAATAATGCAAAAAAATATTGTTTGTACAAAAATTGTTTCAGTATTTCAAAAGCACGTTTCAGTTAAGAAACCCTTTATAGTCCAGTCACCTCTAATTTGAGTGCTAAAAAATGGATTTTGATGAAACCTTGTGCAATGTGTTTGTAATGACGTTAATAAAAAAGTTGAAAAAAAGATTAGAGTAGGAAATGATCGTAAGGGGTAGAAACTCCGATTAAAGAACTTATATCTAGATACATAACAGGCTATCTTTTCACTATATACCTTGTTTGCTCCTAACATAGTCACATTATATGTCCATTAAAATGGATAGATGAACATCACATCCCATAGGCAACAGTGGCTTTGTGTGTGTAGAAAATGTGTAGATGTGTAAATATTTTCATTAAAATGAATTATTGCAATTCCTGCATTACCGGCTCTTTATATAACGTGATGTAGGCATACGATATTACAGTAAGATAAATATGTATTGAAAGGATATTAAAATTTAATTGCTATTTACTTTATAACTATAAACTGAACTTCTTCATGTTACGACTATGGAACGATCGATTTTCTTCTTTTCTAAACTGCTTTCTGCAAACGGCACAGCACTTCACTATTTATTTGCACAAAATATATTGTCACTAAACTGTGTAAATATGAATAGAGAATATTATTTAGGTATTAAGCAAATCACAACTTAAAATAAAATTACTTTTTCACCAGTTTTTGGTCGGAGAACACGAAAAACATTTATTGACATTAATGGCCGAACTGTCAACTGAGACTATGATAATCGAATTGAAGCCGATCGTGTACGAGCGGCCGCGAATACGCCGATGGGCCAATCAGCAACTTATGGGAAGAAGTGCCTTAGAACGGGAGTCTTTCGGGATCAGAAAATTCATGCCATTATGTATCTAGATATAAGTTCTTTAATCGGAGGGTAGAAAACACCCGTGTTTCGTAAGTTGCAGAATTAGGTCACAAATGAAAAATGTTTGTACTCTTGTAAATTTTTTCGAAAAATGCATATTTTTCGAGATACGGCCACTCAAAAATTCCTAAAAGTAGGAGAGGGAAAATGTAAAAGTTAAACAAAATTTGGAAAAATTCAGGAGAATGTATCATCGAAATAGAAGACATATTATTTTTTACAATTAATTATCTTTTATTTATTTGCTTTTATCATGATTAGAGAATATTATTTAGGTATTATGCAAATCACAACTTACACACTTTTTATTCATTATGAAAATACCTACTTTCTGTATATTGTTGCCCTAATCTGGGCACGCTAATATACTAGTTAGGTAAATACTTTAAAACACTCATTATTGGAGAATCAATCAAAACAACTACTCTTCTAGCTAATACTGACGAAGTATTGAATTACATGATAGAATTCTTAGCATTTTAAAGAGAAAAAAATATATATATATTGAAAATACTTAAATCATTTATTCAAATTTAGTCATTCACACTTTTTTATTTAATATGAAATTATCTACTTTATGTATATTGGTGCCTTAATCGGGTCACGCTAATATACTACTTAGGAAAACACTTTAAAACACTCATTATTGGAAAACCAATCAAAACAACTACTCTTCTAGCTAATACTGACGAAGTATTGAATTACATGATAGGATTCCTGGTATCTTAAGGCAAAAAAATATATTGAAAATACTTAAATTATTTATTGAAATTCAGTCATTCACAACAATTATTGAACCGTACATTCTATTTCAACTCTAGAAAAGTTGTACAAGTTTTTTCGAACTTGTTAGTTCTCATCAGTAGAGTATAGAAACATTAATTCATTATTTACAAGCCTATTCTTGATTTATTTTTACAATTAATTATCTTTTATTTATTTGCTTTTATCATGATTAGAGAATATTATTTAGGTATTGTGATTTGCATAATACCTAAATAATATTCTCTAATCATGATAAAAGCAAATAAATAAAAGATAATTAATTGTAAAAATAAATCAAGAATAGGCTTGTAAATAATGAATGAATGTTTCTATACTCTACTGATGAGAACTAACAAGTTCGAAAAAACTTGTACAACTTTTCTAGAGTTGAAATAGAATGTACGGTTCAATAATTGTTGTGAATGACTGAATTTCAATAAATAATTTAAGTATTTTCAATATATTTTTTTGCCTTAAGATACCAGGAATCCTATCATGTAATTCAATACTTCGTCAGTATTAGCTAGAAGAGTAGTTGTTTTGATTGGTTTTCCAATAATGAGTGTTTTAAAGTGTTTTCCTAAGTAGTATATTAGCGTGACCCGATTAAGGCACCAATATACATAAAGTAGATAATTTCATATTAAATAAAAAAGTGTGAATGACTAAATTTGAATAAATGATTTAAGTATTTTCAATATATATATTTTTTTTTCTCTTTAAAATGCTAAGAATTCTATCATGTAATTCAATACTTCGTCAGTATTAGCTAGAAGAGTAGTTGTTTTGATTGATTCTCCAATAATGAGTGTTTTAAAGTATTTACCTAACTAGTATATTAGCGTGCCCAGATTAGGGCAACAATATACAGAAAGTAGGTATTTTCATAATGAATAAAAAGTGTGTAAGTTGTGATTTGCATAATACCTAAATAATATTCTCTAATTATATTATTTTTATTTGCAACTTTTCTGTAAAGTGCGTTTTCACCGAGTTTTTCACATGAAAAACTACCCCATTCTTTGAAATTGTACCGCTATAAAAATATGTAATTTAAAAATCTGAAAAAATTCAGACTCTAAATAATTTTTGTATCTTGGAATTTTTTGGGAACTTGCTATTTTTCCGAGTTACAGGCAGTTTCTCACGATAAATAATGTACTACATTTTTTTGCAAATTAAAAAATACATGAAAATTCGAAAAATGAGCGTGATTTATATATATTATTATAAAAAAATACGAAACCTATATAGTTATACCATTTTTAATTGAAAATGTGAAAGTGAATGAATAATTTTTTAGATTTTTTTTTCAACTTTTGCATTTTCCCTCCTCCAGGGACGCACCCAGAAAATTGCTGAGGAGGGGGGGCTACTACAAATAATAATAATATGATTAACAAGGGCGGATCCAGAAAGGTTACTGAGAGGGGGCACTAACATTTTCAAGAATATCCCTTCGATCACTACTTTTTATCAACCCCCAAATGGGGGGGGGTGCAAATAGAAATCAGAAAAAAGAATTTTTATCGCCTCATGGGCGGGGGATGCAAATAGAAATCCCAAAAAAAAAAATTCCCTCATGGGGGGGGGGGGGGTGCTATTACAAATTTGACAAAATTTTTTCGCCTCGTGAGAGAAGTACAAATAAAAATTAAGACAAAAAACAATGTCGCCTTGACAACGTAACAAATACTTTCCTCGAGGGGAGCGCAAGTGATGCTGGCCTCCAGGGGGGGCTTAAGCCCCCAAAGCCCCCCTTCCCCCCTTCAGTGCGCCTCTGCCCTCCTCCACTTTTAAGAACTTTCGAGTGGCCATATCTCGAAAAATATGCATTTTTCGAAAAAATCACAAAAGTAAAAATATTTTATTTTGGACAAAAAAAGGCAAATGTATATGTTGTTTTTAATTTTTGACCTAATTCTACAAGTTACGGAACACGTCATAAAATGGGTGTTTTCTACCCCTTCCGATCATACTCTAATCCCTTTTCCAACTTTTTTATTAACGTCAATACAACACATTGCACAAGGTTTCATCAAAATATATTCATTAGCACTCAAATTAGAGATGTTGGTTCGTTTAGCGCTCCGCTCCGTTGACTGGACTATTAAATGTATAAAAACACAGTCAAAGTGATTATTCCCTTAAAACTATCATCCTTTTTCAAATACTGCTCCTTATCTGCCGTAACTTTCTCATTTTTACAAGCATATCCACATCACACATAGCACCTCTGGCGTAGTTATAACCACATGCATTCCTCTAGTTTGTCTTCAAGTGACGCTTGCATAAGTTTGTGATAAAAAATTATGCATTTTGCAAACAAAATTAGAATGAGAGTACAGTGGTCCCCGTAAGACATAGACTAAACACCTTTATTAATACGAGTGTACCTAATATGGAAGAATGAACTATGACTAATCTGTGACTCATATGTGGCATAAAACAAGCACGAATCTGTATCTCCTTCAATTAAAAACTTAAGGAGGCTTAAAATGAAAGAACCACATGAAGAGGGGCATGATTTCATTCTTTTTTAACCCAGTGATAAGAGGAAGGCGGGACAAAATCAATATAACACGTATACACAGAATCTCAAATTAGTGAAAATAGGGTATTTATGCTTTCTGGTTGCGATACAACCTCGATACAAATTCGAAGGTTTTTGTCCTTCAATAGGCTTGTTATAACTTTGATATATTCAGTTGTGAATGATTAAATTTGAATAAATGATTAAAGTATTTTCAATATATTTTTTTCTTTAAAATGCTAAGAATCGTATCATGTAATTCAATACTTCGTCAGTATTAGCTAGAAGAGTAGTTGTTTTGATTGATTCTCCAATAATGAGTGTTTTAAAGTATTTACCTGACTAGTCTATTAGCGTGCCCAGATTAGGGCAACAATATACAGAAAGTAGGTATTTTCATAATAAATAAAAAGTGTGTAAGTTGTGATTTGCATAATACCTAAATAATATTCTCTAATCATGATAAAAGCAAATAAATAAAAAATAATTAATTGTAAAAATATTCAGTTGTAATCTAAATACTCTCGTATAAGCTAGTGTCAAACATTAACCTAATATGACCTTGTATTTATTGTAAGTAATACTGTTTTAATCTCCATACTATCTGATCATAAGAGTAGTATCTGATCTGATATTTAAAATTTTATGTATTGCATATATTATCAAACTGTATTACGTGTTATTTGTTAAACATTTTAAATCTCTTGTTCTGTAGTGGGGTTTTTGTTAAGCTGCAGGACAGTGTATTTAATAAATAAGTAAATATAAATTATAAATAAACATTGCTGATCACTTGCACACCTTGTATAAGAACTAAGTCCTTTCTATTTAAGTGCTCTGGCATTACCCCCATTTACAGCAAAATACCATAACAATAATATCTAAACAGCATTATCTTAGGAAAAGTAATTTGAAACGTTAGAATCCTGAATAAAATAAGCATATTAAGGAAGGATGTTAAGTGTTATAGTTTTCTACATCCACTCTATATTATTTTAACTGCGACCGGCGTTATTTCATTGTCCAATAAAGTTGATGGAGAAGTTGACTCGTCCAACTAAACAAAATACATTTCGAGATTACTGTAGGTTTATAAAGCTCACTTTTAATTAATTATTTCATTTTAACAGACCGCTTACATTCTTCAAGAGACGCATTATACTATTTCATTTTATATGCCCCGGATTATGATGCCGCTTCGAAGAATTGCTACGCCTTGTTGCGATTCACGAAGACGTGAAATAAGAGATTTAGATCATTCAATAGACAGGCTGATAATTTGCTGGATTGAATTCCAGAACGATTTATGGATAGAGTCAATTGAGATGCTGGGCTGGAATAAACGGAACGGATATAAAAAATGAGAAAGTGAAAAGAAAAAGGGTTTCTCATAACATGGTGATTAACAAGATTAGAACTAGCGAATGTTTTAAAACAATAAAATTGTTTCATTTCTTTAATTTTGTTAGAGGTATGACTTATTAAATATGTATATTCATACATCAGACGTGAAGTGTCTTCGGCTCGTGCGTAAACGTCATCGTCGTGAGTAATAGTAATTAAACGCTGGTTGAATAATATATACCATTTTTAGTTATACCTAAATTATAAATTATAAGTAAAAATTATAGGAATTATAATTTTAATTATCTCCCGATGATAACAGCTTAGCTGGCGAAATATTCTTGAGCATATTACGCAGAATTATTATTTTGGTAGAATTTTATTAATGGTTGCAACACACATACTCGTGTACATTTTTTCCTTAAAATATTTCATAACTTTTATATTTTTTAACGATTTCTTAAAAAAAAAAACTATAAGGTACTTCCTCTAGCTAACACTAACTTACTGTCCAAATTTCAATACATTTCGAATTAGTGAGGACTCGAAAAATTCAGTTAAATTTCATTGCATTATACTAATTTAAGTCAGTTTTATTAATAGTAAAATTAATAATGAGTATTTTTATGTTAATGACGTGAAAGAAAATTGTTTAAATGAAAGTTTTGGAAAATTTTATAGTCTACAATATTGATAATAACTAATTACTACTCAGGAGCAACGAGGACAGATATAATTGTAAAAAACTACAGTGAGGCACAAAGAAGGAGGGCCTATAAGGCCGGTTTTTGGCCCTTTTTATTTTTGGTTAAAAATTTTCGAAACACCCAACACCCTCTCTCTCCCAAGCCATTCTGTTGTGTATAGATGTTTAGGTTAGATTTTTTTTTGTTTTTTTTTGTCTGTTGATTTAGAGCTTTTAGCAGAACTTAGAGTTTAACTATTTTTGTTCGTATTTTTGTTGCTTTGGACGAGAGGTAGTAAAAGGGGCGCAAGGTTATATCTTTCTGCCGATAAAAGGAAGTATAAGAAAAGTCTTCGTTGTACCATTTTCAAGCTTGTAGCAGGATGATGATGGTGGGAATGGTTCGGGAGAGTGGGTGCTGGGGGGTATAAGAGGATATTTTATTAATAATGTAAATAAAAATCCTTTTAAAACTATTTTTTATCTGATAGGGGCATAAAGGTTTATGTTAATGAGGGGAGAGGGTGCTTGTCGTTAAAGGTGTTGAGGTGTTGTATACGAGTAGGGGGAGCTTAGGGTGTAGTTTGTTCAAAGGAAATATGATTTTCAAGTTCAAAACATCTAACATCTGTGTACTAATGTTTTTTAATAATCTAAGGGGGGTACATGGAGGGGGGGAGTTGAGGGAAGTTCTGTTTGAGGTAGAATAGATTAAATATTGAATATATATGATAAAAAAGGTTTTTCGAAATTTATTCACCAAAAATAAAAAGGGCCGAAAACCGGCCTTATAGCCCCTTCTCCTTTTCACCTTTCTGGTCACTGTAAATCGTAGAATATTAACAATAGAGAATGATTAATAATAATAATAATAATAAAGGCTTTTTATTGATATACAGCGTGTCGCACTTTTCATGGAGCCACCCTCATATCTCGCTCATCTGATATCCGAATATTTTGAAATTTTGGTGGTGAATATATACCTATAAAATGAGTCTTTATACGTAATCACATTTGATTTTAGTCAGAGGCGTTCGATTCTAGAAAGGAAAAAGGGGGTCGATTTTCGAAAAAATATATTAGCGATTTTTTCAGTTAAAAACTAGTGAGATATTCTTAATCAGCACCTTTAGAAACCCCTTTGTACAAGATTACACCATAGTGGGTTCAAAAGTGTTTGAGATAGGGGCCGTCAAAAAAACAATGTTTTCAACTAAAAATAATTTTTACCTGTAAAACGGATTCTCAAATGAAAAAATGTATTCTAAATTCTTTGTTCAGAATAATGTATTGTACTAGTCTGAATTGATTTTACAATAAAATAATTATTTATTTAATAAGGAAAGAATTTTAATTAGTACATGCTTATCATTTTTCTAACGAATAATCTTCAATAAAGACCTAAGTAAGCCATGAAAACAAAAGTTATTGCGAGTGTCAATTGGTTTTATTTATTTATTTATTTATTTATTTTATTTTCATTTATTTTATTTTTTAATTCTTGCCTTATTTAAATAAATAATTATTTTGTTGTAAAATCACCTCAAACTAGTACAATACATTATTCTGAACACAAAATGAAGAATAGTTTTTTTTCATTTGAGAATCCGTTTTGCAGATAAAAAATATTTTTAATTCAAAAAATTACTTTTTTGGCGGCCCCTATCTCAAACACCTTTGAACCCACTACGATGTAATCTTGTACAAACGGGTTTTTAAAGGTTCTGATTAAGAATATCTTACTAGTTTTTTTCTAAAAAAAATCGCTAATACTTTTTTTTTTGAAAATAGACCCCCTGTCTACATCCTAGAATCGGACGCCTCTGACTAAAATCGAATGCGGTTACGTCTATAGACTCGCTTTATAGTTATATATTCACCACCAAAATTTCAAAAAATTCGGATATCAGATGAGGGGTGGCTCCATGAAAAGTGCGACACGCTGTATACATAACACATACATACATAATCAAGAGAAAGATTATTTATATGAAAGTTTTAGCTTTTTCCATTCCCTACAATATCGTTAATAACTCGTTTAAGGGCAAAACTAACAGGAAAGAAGACAATTGACTGTACTATTAGCTTCACTCATAACATTTGCAATTTCTTTATTACTATTCGCATTTTTACTTAAAATACCCTTCTCAATTCCCTTCAGAAATACAGATACCCTATTTTAAACCTATTTTTAAAAACAATACGCCCAGGGCTGACGTAAGAAGTAGAAAATACTTACAAAACCACAAGGTTGTCCATCGGAGGAAATGCCTCAGTTGGTAATGATGTAATCAAATTATTTCCAATATTTCTGAAACACAAAAACAGTTGTAGCATTTTTCAAAACTTATTTGAATAATATTATAAGTTTATTTAATATCTGCATATATTTTAAAATTTCTTATTTAGAATAATTTTTCATTTCTTTTAAAGTGCCAATTGTTCTTTTAAGTGCCAATTATCTTATAGTACATGTATTGTCTACATTAGAATAATGTATATTAAGTGTTAAGAAGTTTAGTTTAAACACTGTTATAATGGACTTGGGTTTGCTTAGGAATGGGAATAGTCTTGAAGAATATAACTTACAATGATCGTTTAACTGTTTCTTTTCAGGTAGCTCTTCTTGTCTGTATAGATGGAATATTGCCAATATTTGAAGAACTTCATTTTAATCTTGAATCTTTAAATTTTCGTAGCGTCAGTGGTGTGCATATACTGTTACCTTGATTATTATTAGATGTAGAAGGACAATTGAATGAGGATAGTTTTGAGAACTCCCCTGACGAACATGTTTTTTTGTTCTATCTATTTCCATTCTACATTTCAAAAAACCGAAATAGGGTATTTTATATACTTTATATACATTTATAGTTTAACAGCTAGTGATATTATAATAAATACATTTTTAGAATAATTTTTTGGTGCTTTCTTTGACGCCATAAAAAATTTTTATCATTAATTATTTTTAAGCTTATGCCACTAACTTTTAACATTTTTGGAGTAGCTATTGTAGAAAACTTCAAGGCGCGAGCGAAAAAAAAAACATGAAACATTTCAACTTTCTAGCACCAGGAGTTCGGGACACTTGATGATAAACGTGTGGATGGGTTTCCCCTTTTAAATATACAGATTTAAGCTTATAATTTGGAATTTTTTAAATAAATATCTTTTGAGTCTCTTAAACTTTGCGGGAATAACTCATTTTTTTGAAATTGTGTATCGAGGGAATTAACAGTATTATTAAACCACACAATAGTTCAACATAACAGTCATCAGAAATAAGAAAAACTAAAATTAGTGGCGTACTTAATTATACACGAAAATAGAAATTTTTTGGGAAAGCAAGGATACTATCTTAAAAGTGTCCTAAAAATGTACTCATTAAAATGTCACCGGCCCTCAAATTAGAAAGACACAATTTGTTAGTAATTCAACATAAACGTTGCAGATATTTGTGCTGTCATCATAAAATGAGTTTCCCAGTGTACAATTTTGATCCAAAACCAAGTAGTAGCAATTTTGGTATCTTACTAAGAGACTTTTTTCGGCCATGTTGTGTTAGGCGTATCCGTATAATTAAACGAATAAACGTGAAATAAATGCATTAAAGTAATGTTATCCGAAGGGGAATTAATTAAATAAACTGGTTTTATTGCACATGTTACTTTACATAATTGGACCAATTACAGCCATTTATCATGGAAGTATAATATTTAATTTAAATCAAAACGCAACGCGTGTGTTCCAATCGTTTATATTTTTTAATAAAAGTGCAATTAAAAGGCGATTAAAATAAATATGTTCATTAATCTTGCTTTCAAAAAATCCCTTGAGAGATATTTAAAATAAGTACATAACGAATTTATATGACGAGATTCACAGTTAGTTGAAGAACGGAAACTCTGAATTCGATTCACGCTATACAACCCTCGAGCATGCAACAGAGTTGACTCTCATAAAAAACACTTCACAAATCATATTTTTCAGGTCGCGATCTGATTTGGAATTGCAAAATTGGAAAATATTTCGTTTTCTCATTTTTCTACGAAGAATACTGTTGTTCATTTTTCACGTTTTCACCTCTTTGTATCTGTCATTTCTTGTCCTAAAAACTTGGTATTTATGTAATGATATTGTATTACAATAGTCAAACCTCTCCTTTTCACCGGTACATGCAAAAATAATATTTGTTTTCGTCATACTTCCCTCTAATTCCATTGTGCTGTCGATCGTAAGTGATGTTTTATGTACCAAATTCTTGTTGCCATTGGCAACGGGTCGTTATTTTTCTTGTCGTCCCTAGGGAGATAAAGTAAATTTGGGAAAATTTTCTTTTTTATATAAATGTTTTAAATTTTTTGCCTCTGTTTATCACGCCTTGGGTACATACATGTTGAAGAATTTCAACATTTAATCTGCGGCATTCAGTTTGTATTCTATTTTTAAGATCTACGACATCATTTAGAGGTGTAAAGTACACTCTTTCTTTTAGATATGGTCAAAGGAAAAATCTAACGGTGTGAGATCCGGTGATCTGGCAGGCCACTTGACTCCCTCACTACGATTTCCGATCCATCTACCTGGATAGGCTGCATTTAAGTAATTCGTTACAATTATAGCATTATGTGGCGGTGTCCCATCTTGTAGTAATATCATGTTGTGCCTAATATGTAATGGAACGTCTTCTATGAAATTTAACAACTCTTCTCTTAAAAACTGTAGATATCTTTCTCCAGTAAGCGTGCCTTCGTAAAACTTTGGCCCTATAATTTGTCCGTTGAGAATTCCACACCATACGTTAATTCCCCAGATATTTTGGAAATTAGTTTCCCGAAGCCAGTGAGGCTTATCCTGCGACCAATAATGGCAGTTATGTCTATTGACAATTCCATTATTATGGAAACGGGATTCATCTGACCACATGATGCGATCTAATATAGTCATTTCTTGAGCAACTGCCAACCACGCTGCAAAATTTAGACGTCTCTCGTAATCTCCTGGAAGCAAGCCCTGATGAAAATGTATTTTATATGGTCGCAGTTTATTGTCTCTCAGAATTCTTTGAATTGAAGAGTATGAAATATCAGTTTCTGTCGCTAACTGACGAATAGAAATATGCGGGTCTACGAAAACACGGGCTAAAACTGCAACTGTATGTTCCTCATCTCGTGCGGTTCTGGGCTTAAAAACGTATCTTTTTTTCTCAAAACTTCCACTTTCGCTCATATTTCTTGCCAATTTTGCAAACATTTTGTCTGATGGTACCGGCCTATTTCGAAAGCGATCTTGATATAAACGTTTGGGTGTTTTACTGTTTTTTCCGCACTCTCCATAAATTAATATCATGTCCAATTTTTCTTCATTAGTGTAAGATACCATTGTGTAAATCTATTTAGAAGTATAACATAAAACAGAAACGAATAACACAGTCACAAATAACAGTATTTTCAATTTGACATTACTAACAATGACAAAATTCAATTGTTTCCATGGCTAACTATGTTGAATCAGAAATAAAACCTTTAAATGAAGTTTTTTCGTATTTTATTAATTTTCTTGAAATTTTCCTTATGGAACTGTATACTTTTTTCACATGGTCGAATGCAGAAAGAGAAGCTCTACAACAATCGGCAAAAAAATGTATAGCATACCATTTGAAAAAAAAAAGTTGACTATCGTTATTTTGGCATATGTGATCAAAGAGATGATTTAAGGACGTCATTTGACAGAGCTTGGCAAACGATTTACAAATATATATGGTTTATTGTAGTTTTCTGTTAAAATAAAAAAGAATACCAAACTGAATCACCCGGTATATCTGATTTTAATTAGAAAGTTGGGGTGGTTCGTCGCTTAAACTCGTAGTTTATTTAGATCATGAAAAAAGAATATTTTTTGATAACTTAGGTTCACAAGTAGCTAGTTTTGTATTAATTAGGCAGGGTAGTTTTAGGGACGAAACAAACAAAAATTAAATTTTTTAATTATGTATAAGTGAAATGTCTCGATATCATAATATCAATTAGATCTTTCTTTGCAAATTCAATTTAATTCAGTTTTATGCATTTGTGTATATTTGAGTTTATATATAATTTTACATTTAACAAAGTGAAAAAGTGCGTTTTTCCGATTTCACAGTTCCGAATCGAATCGCGACCTATAATCAAATTCGGCAGGTCTTTCAGATAAGAAAATGACTTCAGTTCTTGTATGTTCGCCAGTTGCATGGGCCACTTTTATTATTATATATTTCCAGGATTTCGCTCTCCAAAGTAATGAAGTAATGAAATTGATTTTGTAAGATGGCAACACTGTAAACGTAGTTTACACGCCAATGTATATAGCATGATCCTTTTTCTATTGACAGCACAGATTTCGAGACGGATCGCTACGTGCAAGAGGAGTAATTGCCACTTTAATATTTAGTGTACGATCGTATAATTTCATATCATTATGTAAGAATTTCATCAGTTATAAACATGACATAAAATGTACACCATTTTACGGGCCTTCCACCTCACGTGATAATATTTCAAGGAATATTACACACGTTTTACTCATACAGTACAACCAAAGGTAATTGATGTAGCAAAATATTACACAAAAAACACTAATGTAAACAACGTTACATCGTAAGAATTGCATTTTTTTAATCAAAGCAAAACGTTAATTGTGTATTATTCTTGTACATTTCATTTGCCCAACAAGGAAATAATTTCAGAAAATCTAGAATTCGTTTTAATCGATTTAATTATATATCCTGCTAACCATACTAAGTTCCCCCCTGATATGAGAGTCGGCGTTAGCCATATTGACAAAATGGAGCTGAAATTTAGTTTTCCAGATCTCCTAAAATGTTAACTTTTTGGCAAGAAAGGTTCTTAATACTTTTTTCCTAAAATTGAACATTGTATTAACTGAAGTTTTACAAGATCACGTGTCTTATTTAAATCTTATTAAAAACAGTTAAACGATCACGAAGTCCATAATATTCATAAAATTTACCCATGCGTGTTGTAGCATCTGAGAGTTACGTTTATGAATTCTTTCTATTTGTGTTAACAATTTCTTTTAAACTCACGCATGTGCAAAATAATAATAAATAACATATTGTAAATAAACTGGTGAGAGGAGGTTACAAACAACACAAAACAGAGGAACAACAAACGAACATACACACATATTAAAGTGATGAACAAATGAAATGAATGGTAACATTTAATTTGTTCGTCACTGTACATAAATCGAACACAGGGAGCTACGAATAGGTAAAAATTATTGTAGTAAATGAACAGCGGTGTTAAATCATTATAGTGGAATTAGCGTGGGTGCTTGAGAAGTTGCTAAAATATTAGGCGGGCAAGGAAATTTTACAAATTTTACTATGCTACTTACTATGATATATAAAAATTTCAGATACTTGCGTAAGTTTCATTAAAAGAATAAATACCTACTACAGTCCTTTTATCAACAAGTAATTTACCAGAATTTTTAATATCTCGTGTTTACTGAAATAAATGTGAATGATTAAGATCGCTGAATGTTGATCCTGGTTAAGGAATTTCTTACGATGACTTTGTATCAAATATTTATTTACAACATTGGCATATTATTAACGCGAACATTTTGCAACTTGAACTTCATCTCATCAGAATTTATTCATTATACCAAAATATTACTGAATAATTTGTTAAAAAAATTATTGATTCTCTTTTAGTGTTTGGCCCAATTATTCTTACTCGAGCATCCGTCTCATGAATGAAATTTGCACGGATTAAGTAATATAATGATCCAAAAACAAAATTGTTTCTTCGAATGTACACGTCCAATAGATCATTGAAGAGCTGGAATTTATTTCATATTTTCGAAAATGGGTAAAATTTAGCCGTACCCTTCCCACTATTTTTCCAAGAATTTGAAAAAAATCACATACAGTGTCAGAAAATGTTTCATTTGGGTCGGAAATGAGAGCAAGTGAGAGCGAAGCAACTAGGCTATTTTTTTTATCGTACAACACATCCTACCCGTGCCGCCTGCTTTCCTCACCACATGTACGTGGGCAGCTCTGTCTGCGGGAAATTTAAAGAATTATTTGACTCGTTTTGAAAGTATAACAAGTTAAATAATTTTAGTTATTAAAGCACGTAATAATATTACCTATACTGAACAGAGCCAACTACATCCTTCCTTTGAATAAATGGTACTGAAATTTTTAATAGCAATGATGTACGTGTTTTCTAATAGCGCGTCATTATTTGCTCCCTCTACTAGAGCACTGGTATACGCCTTTATTGTAGGCGGTCTCTCAAGCCGTTGAAACTATGCCTGCCACCCAAATCCAAAATCTTCCGATACTGTATATTTTTTTGAGGTAGGCAACCACAAACAAATTCGATTTCTTATACAACAACTTAGTTTTTATAAAAAACGGTTAGTCCTACGGCATTTAAACTTCATCTGGTACCAGAATTTAAAAAAAAGAACGGAACAAAAAAATGCTGCATTTTGGCCAATGTCATGAAACAATAGCTTTTATTAATTCTAAATTATGTACCGAATCTCATCATTGTAGCCAAAGAATTTCCGAAATAATAATTAAAAACTTTACTTTAGGGCACGGGCACGACATTTAAAGGGCTCTATTCCCCTTGTCCATAGGAACTCTTTCTCATATTTTTGTATAGACTATCATCACCTAAAGTTAATGATCAGAATTTACGGACACACGGTATATACGTGTGCCATATTGTCTGAAAGATCGGGGGACAATTCATATGGTTACCATGTTAGACTCTTTCAGTTCATAATATGTATATGTTTAGAAATTGTCCATGATAATTTACATCTATACGACTTATAATATCCTAAGTAACTGTAATTTTGTTGTTTGAGAATTTTTTTCGTGACATTTTTTCAAGATGGTGTCTCACAGGCCGCATACATAGTATAATATACTGACCTTTTATCAATAAAACACATAATTCATATTATCACCTTTATTGGTCTTACTCTCACTTGTGTTCAATACACACTGAATGCATTATATGTGTTTGTCTTCTTGCTACTTACATAAACACTAGTGGCACCTAGAAATCTTGAGTCGCTCCCTATAAGATAGAGTGAAATATAAATGGCAAAAAAATGTACGTGAAAGAAAGCGATATATTAACATTGATACTATGCACTTCAGCATGTTAAGAGTTCCACCGAGGACTAAAAGTAGCTAAAGAGAAAAGTGGCAACAGCGTAGGTTAAATCTGTTTCTTTTCAGCACATTATTTGTCCATTTCTCTTCTGTTCTACTTTACACTGGCATCGACTCAATATTTTAAAATGTCACTACTGTATATCATATACACTCTTGTACAAGAAAGTTAAATACCATTCTACGCACATTTCACCATAACACGTTGCATTGTAATTTTATTCTTATTGCCTAGATTATAAAGAAATCACAAATGACAAAAAAGAAGCAGTAAAACTTCTCAAGACCAAAAGATTACCGCTTGTTCATTTACTGGAATAAACGTCCTACTACGGTAAATCTAAGAAACATCAATGTGATATAGGTATGGTGCTTGGTCCTGATACTCACAGGACCTCAAGGTGCGCAAGTGCGGCTAATGCCTCTGCAGGTACGATGCGCAGACGATTGCTGTCGAGACGCAAGCTACGCAGCGCTGGTGCTGTCTGGAATGCGTCTTTATCCACTTGCCAGATTTCGTTACTGCCCACCTGTCTGGCTCAACAATACTCATAACAGTCAAACACACAAAAAACGTATAGACATGCACTTAATTATATAGTTTGTTAACATGCACATTACAAGAATATATTATTTGGCAGTTAATTTTATTTTAATGAATTTTCAACACGCTATAAACATCCTATAAACAAAATATTGCTATATGGCACATTGGTCATTATTCCTTATTAGATGGAATTGTCAATCTAATTTTCAACAGAAAAAAATTGTACTAATGCTTGGGTCTAAAAGTATCTAATCAGTATTATAAATTTTATAAATAGCTGTTAAGGAAAAAGTGGAAAATCACAATTTAATTGATTTAATAAATTTAGAGAGACAACGAATTAAAATATTTTTATTTACGAGTTTCAAATTAGCTTTTCCGGTTTTATAAAAATTACTTTACTTTAAAATATGTATGTGTTCTATATGGACTATTCCTTTGAGATACGTGAAATAATGAAACATTTTGTAAAAATTTTGATCATGGTAAACAAGAGCTTTATCACATTTTTAATAAAGAGAGGTTTCCTATACTGTTACAATTTATAAATAATATAAATAAATGTTAACATCGTAATAAAATAATTAGCTTCCACAATCCACATCATATCCTGTGGTCCTGGCATTCAATTTTAGTGATTTAATACTAATGCAACCACTATACACTACAGTATTAGTAAATACCATATGCATGTTTGTTAATTTTAAACTATAGTATCGATAATTGACTAACCAGAAGCTTCCACTTATGTATTAGAAAAATTAATAGTACATCTACTTCATATAAGATCAATATAAATTTATTAATAAATTTTAAAGTCCACCGCCAGATAACTCATAAATAATATCGAACACTAATATGCATTTACATTTAACATCAAAAGGTCACTATAAATATTTTACTTGAGGCAAAAAATAAAACTGATATAAATCACTAAATCAATCAAAATTTGTATAGCGTTACAGATGATTGAAATGGCAACCATTTAAAATAAACATTATACGAAGTGATTGATCTACATTCTCCTCCTGCATACTTAAATCTGTTTTTTGTTATCTGGATGTGAATATTTTTATTTGTGAAACAAGTTTAATGCACACTTTATATATCTACACTAAGGAAATTTTACATTACGAACTACTTAAAATGGCTTAAAAGAGTGTAATTTTATTGTTACAAGTTTATTCATTTTGTTTAACATATTAAGCAATTAACCGAGAATCTGTTACGTACCTACCTGTCTCTAAATATTTTTTGAACTGTAATGTACACTGTAAAAAATGAGGGTAAATTTACCGTCGTTGCTTGTAAAATTTCCATGTAATTTTACCCGCAAAGAGAGAGGAAAATTCAATTTACCCAAAATATAAGGTAAATAGAAATTTTCTGCTCTCTTTGCGGGTAAAATTTCATTACAATTGGGGGTAATTTTACACGCAACGACGGTAAATTTATTATGGAAAGAAAATCCTGTCTGGATAAGGGGCAATTTTGTCGTAACAATTTTGTTACAACAGAATTGGGGGTAATTTTACACGGATCGACGGTAAATTGTCTGGATAAGGGGCAATTTTGTTGTAACAAAATTGTTACGGTAAATTTACTAGCGAAAGAAAATCCTGTCTGGATAAGGGGCAATTTTGTTGTAACAAAATTATTACGACAAAATTGCCCTTATCCAGACAGGATTTTCTTTCCATAGTAAATTTACCGTCGTTGCGTGTAAATGTAATGAAATTTTACCCGCAAAGAGAGTGGAAAATTTCTATTTACCTTATATTTTGGGTAATCCTCCCTTGTAAATGGAATTTTCCTTTCTCTTTGCGGGTAAAATTACATGGAAATTTTACACTCAATGACGGTAAATTTACCCTCATTTTTTACAGTGTACACTGTAAAAAATGATGTAAATTTACCATCGTTGCGTGCAAAATTCCCATGTAATTTTACCCGCAAAGAGACAGGAAAATTTCCATTCACCATGGAGGATTACCCCAAAATATAAGGTAAATAAAAATTTTCCACTCTCTTTGCGGGTAAAATTCTATTACTATTGGGGGTAAATTTACTGTGGAAAAAAAATCCTGTCTGGATAACGGACAATTTTATTACATGTAATAAATTTTTACAGTGTAGGTAATAGGGGATAATCTTATAATAATTTCATATTCATAAGATTTTCTTTGAATAATAATTTCTTTAACTAGAGTCTACAGCAAAATTGTAATTATTATATCACAGCAAAAACTTAAATTGTAAAGATTTACTTCCATTATGGAAAATATGTAGTTGAATAGAAAATTGATTTGAAAAATGTATTAAATTAATCTTCTGCTTATTCACGTCTTAGCAGATACGGCCATTTCAGTAACGAGTTATTCTAGTTGGCCTCTTTTCTTATCTTTGCTGTATAGCACGTCTGATAACCGCATTTACATCTAAATTATTAAATGATATTTATAAAACTCATAGTAATTAGTAAGTAGATAGTAGTTAGTTAAGATAATTTAAAAGCGTCTATTAAAATAACATTTTGCACGTCATATTTTCTTTAGAAAATGTATCTACAGTAATCTTGAGATATAGAAACTTCATTAAAAAAAATGTGTAACACAATAATAATGACGTCGTCCATAATAAAAAATCCCATTAGTTATTTATTATAACGAGGAAATGTTGATTTCATAGAACATAAGATTATGAATGCAAAAAGAAATTAGTACAATGATGTAATGAAGTTAAGAGAATTAATTAACCAGTAATGATTAACAAAATTATATCTACCTAATTACTGAACGACAAACGACAGCCACAATGTGTTCACCAATAAGTTTATCCATTAATAATAATATTACATCATTCAGCAGCAAGCTTACCATATTGATTAATACAGTGCTTAATTACAATACAATGTAGTTTCCCACACAAATATTCGTGAATTAGAATTGAAAGTTTAAGCTCACCTCGTAGTACCTTGCCTAATTCCATATGTTGTCCGAAAATAGTGGACACTCTATGAGCCATGTAAAATGTATAAATAGGCCAGTTAAGAAATTAAATAATTGAGTTCTATTTTTTACAAAAAATGTTAAATGGTTCAAGTTGTTCCAACTTTCTCGAGACCACACTACCTAGTCTTCTATAGGACATTCCGTTGGCACTGCGACAAAATATTATTTCTTGATAAGACAATTTTCCTTGCAAGTTCAGTTCGGGAGTATAAAACAGATGATTTTTGAATAGACTGACTGGACTCGGTGGACTAGGATCTTGGCCACCTCTGTCACCTGGCCTTAATCCAATCTATTTTTACTTTAGGAATATCTGAAGAAAAAGGTTTATTTTCTAGAAGTTAATAAAGGAGATGTCTTTATTGTTTGACTGTATGAAGTATCATAAGGAATTTGTGAGAATACGCTTAATTAAATAGGAAATAATGTCATATGACGAGAGTGCACAAGGCAAACGGATCCTTTTGATCATTTGTCCATCTAAATAATAAATTTATAACTGTTATTTGTTACTCCTAGTAACACAACTCAAATATATTTTTTTTTGAATTAGTGAAATATTTTATATAATTTCATTAGGAAGACCTTTTCTAAATTTTGGTATACTGGTAGACCCTATTCTGGATCATATAATCCACCATATAGCGTTGATGAACGAATTTTCTTTCTTACACCCTACACAGTTATAACTTAAAACATATTGTTTTTGGACAGAAGTACTGCCAACGAACCTTTCTGTAAATCTCTCAAGGATAAAATTCAAAACACAGAGATGAGTAATTCAAACGAATTAATATAAAATATAAATAAATGTGTACATTTTCGTAATTTGTTTTTTTTTTAGAAATTTCCATATTTTTGTTTTATGATAACAAGGTCGGAAAATGCATTTTCAGATTCTCTGTGTCTTTTTGTCTGAACGTCCACTATGTAATAGGCTACTTTAGATGTTGGGAAGGTATAGTAAATGGGACCGTGGGTAGATAGTGACAAAATAGAGAAAAGTAGTAGGAGGGTGGTCAAAAGTGAGAGAGGATGGCGGAAAAGTAAAGAAAGGTAGTGGGAAGGTAAAAAGAGATAGTGGGCATTAGAAGAACAGTGAGTATGGGTGGATAGATGCGAAAGCGATGAGTCGATGAGAAGTTGGAAAGGTAATAAGAAAGTAATGGAAAAATGGGAGAATATGGTGAGAAGGTAGGAGAAGATGATGGGAAATTGGAAGAGGAAGAGGTAAGTTCATGGAAAAATGAAGGAAGGTGGAAGAAAGCAACAGGACTGTGAGAAGATGGGGAAAACTGAGGAAAGATAGTAGAAAACTGGATGGTATGTAGTCGGAAAGCGGAAGAAGGTAGTGGAAAGGTTTGGAAGGTGGGAAAAGTGAGGGAAGTTCGTGGAAAAATAGAGAAAATTAGTGGGAAAGCGGAGGTGCGTGGTGGAAAAGTGAGGTAAGGTGGTGGGGACAGTAGGAGAAGACGATGGGATGGTGAGGATATATGGTGGGATATACGGAAGTATAGCCGTTGAACAGACAAGATCGTAATAACAATATTACAAACATTGTGTGTCTGTAGGCATATAAGTCCACGTTGTGTGCATTTGTGATATTCTCGCAATCCTGGCGAGGTCTTCTGCTATTACTACCCAGTATATTCAAAATACCATGGAGAAACGATTGGTTGTAAAACGTGAAACTAAATTGATTTCTATCTTTTATATAAAGATCAGCTACTTACTAGATAATTAGTAGCATTATACAACAAATATCTAACATTATCGATATTAATTATTATTTTTTAATTAGAAAGGAAACTTGAATGTCACATTCATTATATAAAATCTCATTCACTTTCAAAAAACTAAAATATTCGAATAAATGTTAAATTTATGATTTTCATTAATATGAAATATAGCCGAGTAAAAATTGCTTATTGGCAAAACTTGCCATCCCCCTTATACTATGAATTATACTTTTTTCCTACCGATTTGATTTAAGCTCATTCTTATTCACCCTTTTGCCGCTCGTCTATAATGCGTTTCTGCATACTTTTTTGCAAATCTCTGCATTTTACATCAAATGAAATATTGTGGATTTTTATAAGAAAAATTGTCTCAACTATCCGCGATATTAATTCTAAAATGAATAATTATAAAACTATCACAAGTAGAATATGTTTCTGTGTCAGTGATAAATAAAAAGAAAATACTAATTAATTTTTAATATTAACTAATATTAATTTAGACGAAGTAGATACTTTTTAACAGAAGGTTCTTTGAAGTGTTTGTGTGTCAACGTTTTTAATTAACTGAATAATAATAATAATTCTTGAATATCGTGTATTTTAAATCGTTGTGTAATGTAATAAATTATAGAGATCAAATCAAATTATATCAAACAATTTTTAGGTTCAATAACTGATAACTAATTAAAATGAATATTTCAATATTCCTCTTTGCCAATACGAAAAAACGAAGAGTATAATGCATTTGATCGGCACATTTCCAAAACTGTAAATATCGCTCATAAAGAAAAACATTTCATATCATCGTGTTAGTCAGCTAATTTTGAATAACTTTCTGTCTATTTGTCCGTCCGTCCATCACGTTTCTTGTAAACACGATAACCTAAGGTAGAAAAGACCATTGAAATTTGAACACTGAAGGACACACAACAAAAAAATGGTACAGTAACCTTTGATAAAATTTTACAAACAAAAAATGTTGTATAATATACTGATGAACATTTTGCCAATAAGATGGTATCATCGGAATACTGAAATTACAAACACTACAAGTTTCTATATAATTGATGACATTCTAAAGGATACTCTTCGCTGTTTCTTGAAAATGAGCAATATAATAAATCCTACATTTTTAATTTTAGTCATCTCCTGACGATGACTGCATGGTCGACGAAACATTCGTCAGTATTTCCAGGATGTTCTATTTTGTAGTAGTATCTATTTGTGTACATTTGTTGTAATTTTTATACTCATTGATTGATAAGGTTTTTTTTGCACAGTAACTGTAACTTACCGTCCAAATTTCGAAACAATCGGACTTTTCTTTCTTAACGTGCTTATCAGAAACGTGGCGGATGGACAGACAGATCAACAGACATATGGAAAACGTTAAGAAATATTAATTTACGATTAACATGGAAGAAGCATTTCTTACTTCCCTCTCTTAACCAATGGGAAGTATTGTAAATGCGGAAAAATCACTGTCCGAGATTTCTTCATATTTTCACGTTTCAGAGACTACAAAAAATTAAGTTCTTTTAATTTCGTCCGTCTGCCTGTTGGCGCTACATCTCCAAAACTATTTGATGGAGAAAAAACAATATTTGGCACGTAGTTGATCCTAGTGCCAACGTAGAACTAGGATATACTTTTAGTAAAAAATATACAAAGTGGACAACTGAAGAAATAATTAATGAAATATATACCGGGGAGTAAAATATGTGGTATGTATTTAACACAATTAATTGTCAAGGAAAAAACCTGATATACTTTTAGTAAAAAATATACAGGGTGGACATCCCAAGAAAATAATTAATGAAAAAATGTGACGGAGGACAACAATACTTGGCATATTGTTAACACAGCTGTCAAGGAAAAATCTAAGTACCGTATTTTTAGTGCAAAATATACAAGGTGGTCAATTTTAATTAAGAAAATACCTTGGAAAGTAATATTTGGAACATATTTGACACTAATGTCTAGGAAGAAACCTACTGTACTTTTAGTGAAAAAATATACAGGGTGGTCAATCTAAGAAATAATTAACAACGATGGAGAAAGTAATAACTGGAATTTAAATGACTATTACTGAGTGAGAAACCTGTTATAATATTAGTGAAAAACATACAGGGTGATCAACCTAAAAAATAATTATTACTGGCGGAGAAAAATAACATATGGAATGTAGTTGATGCTACTGCCATACACTTTTTACGAAAAATAATGTACTGGGTGGTCACCCTGAAAAATAATTAAGTAAGAAACGACGAAGAAAAATGATGTTCAAACGAATACAAATAATTTATCATAGACGCAGTTTTAATGAAATTGAATAATTAATCTAAATACGAAACATAGCATAATCAACTTGTCAATCAACTTTAATTTAGTTATGAATTGGGAAAAGGTAGCAGGTAAGTAGTAGTATTAGTAAATAAAAGTGGGAAGTTTTGTGGAAATGTTTTTAGATTTTTTTTCATTTGTATGTAAATTATTATAACACCTTTTCCGCACTAAAAAAGTTATTTTCATATATAAAATGCGTAGTATATGATTTTGTATTCGACCAATTTTCTGCACTGTTGGCATTTCCGAGAGAAATTTTACTATTAAATTAATTCGTACAGCAAGGCAAGATAGTAATTTTTTTAGGAGGCTAGACATTTAATAAAAAACGTTCGGAATAACCCATTATGCCTTTATATATCAAAGTAAGTGCGTTCTTTGGCGTAGGAGAATATACACAGCCAGAAAGCACATTTCTTTTGACAGGAAACGTTCCTGAGTTCCGGATGCTTTCGTCGCTTAGAAAGTAAAATCTCAGACATGCTGATTTATAGCTGCGGTTTCATGTGATTGCTTGGAGTATTTTTAGAATAAACATAATTCACGCATAATACGCACACAATGTTAAAACAAGATGTAAACTTTATATTTTTCGTCAGGTTATTAAATTTCTGATATAATTATCGAATTCTACAGGGTGGACCATTAATAATAGGCCATAGTTCAAGGGTAGATTCTTTGGATCAAAATATAAGGATATAACCAAACATGCTTCAGTAAATTATTGCTGTGGAAAAAACTACAGTGTCAAAATTGTAATTTTTTTTCTTTTTTTTTTGCAATATCTCAACTACCTCTTGACCGATCTTTTCCCAATTTATTAAGGAAACATTTTTGAAGCTAAGAAACAATAATATATGACCCATTACACAGCCCTACAAAAAAAAATAAAAATTCAAAGCAGCGAACCAGACCCATGTATCCCTATGTATTTTCGGTCGCTGAATCCGAATCCGGGGTCAAAAAAAAACGTACACCCTCAAAATCATTAGCTAGAGCCTGAAATGGGATAAAAAGAAGATTAAGCTACCAGAATAGTTGTTACTTTTTAATAAATCGAATTATACAAATTAAGGTTAAACAGCAGCGTACATACAATAGATATGAAACACACCCCCAGGAAGGGGCAAAAACTAGCCCCCATATATAAAAAAATCGATACAAAACAGCAATGACTGCTGAAAAAGTTCTAAATATCTAAGTTTTGTTAAAGTGTTACGAAACTACATCAGGTTCGACGTAATCTTCATAAACTGCCCCTAAAGGGTTGAGAACAACCACCTTTAAGTTCAAACGACACTAGAAAAACAAGAAAAAACGCAAAATTCAACAGGATTTCTATTTTCATGAATGCTATGATTGGCTGAAATTGCGTAGTATTCTAAAATAGAACCAGGAACTTACGTACCATCAACATCCTACACTGTCAACCCTCAGAGGGTGTGAAAACTACCCCCTATGTAAGATTTAACTATAAAAAGTTATAGTGATTTCTATAAAAATTCGAAACACCTGCGTTGTGTGGAACAGAGAAGAAACTAGACTATGTTCGACGATGTGCTTGAAAACCACCCCCACGGGGTTGCGACATACTACCCCTATATCTGTAGGATGCTGGAAAAACAAAGAGAAACTAACCGGATTTACATTTTTATGGATGCTATGATTGGCAACAATCGCGTTGCACACTTAGAGTTTGAAACTCATGTCCTATAAATGTTATTAAGTAACACCCACAGAAAGGATGTAAACTACCGTCATTCAAGATGTAACGAAAAAGCTATACTGGTGCTTATTCGTTTCATTTCCATAGTTTTTTTTATGTACAGCGTCGAACATGGTCTAGTTTCTTCTCTCTTCCACACAACGCAGGTGTTCTGAATTTTTATAGAAGTCACTGTAACTTTTTATAGTCAAACCTTATATAGGGGGTAGTTTTCAAACCCTCTGAGGGTTGACACTGTAGAATGTTGATGGTACGTAAGTTTCTAATTCTATTTTAGAGTACTACGCAATTTCAACCAATCATAGCATCCATGAAAATAGAAATCCTGTTGCATTTTACGTTTTTTCTTGTTTTTCTCGTGTCCTTTAAACTTGGAGGTGGTTGTTCTCAACTTTATAGGGGAAGTTTATGAAGATTACGTCGGACCTAATGCAGTTTCTTATCACTTTAACAGAACTTAGACATTTTGAGCTTTTTCAGCAGTCATTGCTGTTTTGGATCGATTTTTTTTTATATATTGGGGCTAGTTTTCGCCCCTCCCCGAGGGTGTTTTTCATATCTATTGTACGCACGCTGCTGGTTAACCTTGATTTGTATAATTCGATTGATTAAGATATAACACTGCCTTGAATCCGTAGCGAAACTGGCGGAACACAACAGTATACAACTGGAGTGGACGCGAGGACACCAGGGCAATGAAGGCAATGAAAAAGCAGATAAGCTGGCCAAAGAAGGCGCAAAAACAGCCTTGATGGGACCTGAGCCATCCTGCGGGATATCATACAATACCGCAAGAGGAATGGTAAAGGAACTATTGAGTCAGAAACATATCTTGTATTGGACTGGCGCGCCGGGTATGAGGCAGTCACGCATGTTCATCACCGGTGGGCCATTCATGACAAAGACCAACGAATTGCTAAAGCAGAGCAGAAAACAGCTGAGATATGCAGTGGGAATCCTAACAGGACACTGCACACTGAATAGACACCTAACTAACATAGGTGTGAAAGATAATCCAGAATGCAGGATGTGTGGTGAGGATGAAGAAACTCCTCACCACATACTATGTGAATGCCCAGTCTTAGCGGCTGGGAGGTTTTCACACTTTGGGGGACTAACCGTAAGCCCGGAAGAAATAGCCAGAGCTCCCATTGACCGTATACTCTCCTTCTGGAAAGGAACGGGATTAATGGGATAACGAGACTATGGGGTATAATAAGCTCAAGCTTAAGTACAGCGGGGCTTCGGCACCGCAACCCATAAGGAAAAAAAAAAGATGTAACAACTATTCTCGCATCTTAATATTCTTTTTACCCCATTTCAGGGGTGTTTTTGGCTCTAGCTAATGATTTTGGGGGTGTACGATTTTTTTTGACCTCGGATTCGGATTCAGCGACCGAGAATACATAGGAATACATGGGTCTGGTTCGCTGCTTTGAACTTTTTTTTTTTGTGTGGGGCTGTGTTATTAATGGTCCACTCTGTAAGTATATATTCTTCGAATGTTTTGAAAATAAATTTTTTTTAGGTATAATTGCTACACTGGTAAATTTTAGTCATCTCCTGATGATGCCATCTTGATTGGCGAAATACTCGTCAGACTTGTGCAGTTTGTAAAATAACACAATCCTAATGAAGTTTACAGTCTTACACTTTAGAAATGAGCCAATCAAATGCAATATATTCTTCGTTTTCGTATTTGTGAATAGTGTAATAACTATTAAATTAATTGATAATTGCAATTGTTTGTATTATTAACATTTACTAGGTACACTATGTAGGTCATTAATACTTATAAAATTGGAGAATCTCATAGACACATAGTGTGGGCCAAAAAAAATATACCCCAAGGTGTATATATTTTGCTTATTATTTTTAAAAGTGCCCACCCTATATATTTTTAGCTAAAAGTATATCAGGTTTTTCTCTCGGTTGGAGTATCAACTACAGTCCAAATATTATTTTCTAATATAGTTCATTAATTAATTATGTTTTTCACAAGTACTGCAGGCATTTTTCTTGACAGTTTGTCAACTACAAGTCAAATATATTTGACTTGTAGTTGAAATAAGTAATGAAAATAGAATCATATATTTTCATTACTTATTTTCTTAAGGATGCCCACCCTGTATATTTGTACTATAGTTATAGCAGGTTTCTTCTTTGACGATTATGTTAACTAGGTCAAATATTATTGTTCCTCGTCACATTTCTTCACTAATTATTTTTTAAGCGTGTTCCCCTCGTATATATTACAGCAGGTTTATTCTTTGACAATTATATTAATTACACATCAGCTATTATTATCCTGCGTCACATTTTTATCATTAATTTTTTAGAGTATAACCCATTTCATCGTTCGCAGTAGCGTCCACTATCTACCAAATATTATTTTTCTTCGTCAGATGCAGATATAGCGTCAACAGGCAAACATCAGCCGACAGATAAACAGACAGACTGACGGAATTGACATATCTTAATTTTTGGCATCTACATAGTCTAAAACATGAAAAATTTGAAAAAACCTCATGGAGTGATTTTTTCACGATACTCTCCTTCAGTAACCGAGGGAAGTAAAAACGTCTGTATGTATGCATGTATGTGTATGACATATTTGGGTGCGTACGTGTACATGTGTATTCACCATTTATTGTAGACAAGATAACTTCTGTTAGACTCAATACTTTTATTTTAAGTTTGGAATATGTACTATATGTGGTATGTTTATGTTTAGTTTATGTTTATGTCTATGTATATGTAAAATAGCATGGTAGAGTATTGCCTACTGAAATTGAGTCATATTCGTCATACAAGGTGAAGTGAACAGTCCACAGTTCACTAGATTTCCATATCCCCTTATGTGCGCCACTTAAAACTCCCCAGACCTGTAACTTTTTTATTTTTGAAGCGATGACCATGTTGAGTACATCAAATTGTAGATATTTTTAAAACCTTTAAACATGCATACAGAGTGATTTAAAAAAAATAAAAAATTGTTAAGAAAGGAAAATTAATTTCTCTGAATATTTTTTTACCTCATCCTGTACATGAACTGTGTTAATGTTTTCTTATAAAGGTTTTAATTAACTTCAATTTATGTTATTAAAATAAAAAATCTTGCAATTTCCTATTTAGTACATTTTAATATAAATTTTAAAAAATATTTATTTCTTTCGTTTCTTGTTGCTGTTTTGTTACGTTGAATATTGTTTGTAATATGTCTTTTACAAATAAAGTATAAAATCATTATTTACATTATTTTCAAAGTTATTTAAAAAAAATCAGTTTGGAATCGGAAACAGAGTTTTTAATTTCTTTCTCTAAAACCAAAAAGAATTTCGAATATGACATAATAACATATATTGAAGCTAATTAAAACCTTTATAAGAAAACATTCACGCAGTCCATGTACAAGGTGAGGTAAAAAAATATTCAAGGAAATTAAGTTTTCTTTCTTAACAAATTTTTTAAATCACTCTGTACACATGTTTAAACGCCTTAAAAATATCTACAATTTGATGTGCCCAACATGGTCGTCGCTTAAAAAATAAGAAAGTTACAAGCTTGGGGTGTTTTAAGTGGCGCACCCTAAACCTAAAGATGAGGGCTCTAGAATATTCTCAAACATTCTGTAATTTTCTAGTAGGCTAAGAATAGCAATTATTGGATGATTTCTAGATGCCGACACCGCGCGCCATCTCTAGGGCGATTGCCGAACTAACTAACTTAGTTTTCTGTTACTTACACATGGAACTTAGAGGGAACTCATATAGTCCAGGTGACCGCGTACAAAAATGCAATTTATACATATCCTCGTATAACTTCTTGTACGGCATAATTGCGCCTAGTCTATCACGTTTTTCCTCTGCGGAACTTTTCGTAAACGCGGCGTTCCTCCTCGGCATGAAAAAGACGATTTCCACACGTTGGACTGGAAAATCGGCAAATATATTTTGTCCTACAATTCGAAAATTGGATTCTACATATTTTTATTAAGCAATCTTGAAAAAATCAGCTATTTATCAGTCAATGTTTTAAAGTTATGTTATGTTATGTTTCGGTTAAGGCTGCGTTTGCACGCCACGATCAATTCTTATATAGAAATACCGAACTAATGGTTCTGCCAGTAAAACAGGAACCATGCAATTTTCTAGTTATGAGTTGAGATTTACTTATTTGTTGTTGGCAACAGAAGTGTTACAGGGCCGTACGGCAAAGATGTTTTAGGTCTTTGCCGTACGGAAAGTATAGAAAATAGTCGACTAGATTTACAATAGTGAATTAAGTGAATTAAAAAATTATTCAGCACCCAGGGACGCACTCAGAAAATTGCTGAGGGGGGGGGGCTACTACAAATAATAATAATAATCGTATGTTTCGTACAATGTATTTTGCTTATATATATTGTTTTTTGTTTATTTATATTTCATTTTTACTTTAAAACATGTAATCCTGGCCTCCAGGGGGGCTTAAGACCCCAAAGCCCCCCCTTTAGTGCGCCTCTGTCAGCTCCTATTCTATTTTGCAACTTTTGAAATAGGATTTGATGTTCGTAAATAATTAAACAATTCATGGTATCTAACAGTAATAAATTCAATTATCGTTGAATTAAATTTGAGGTGTTTTCGTTACACAAAAAACATTTTATTGTATTACGGGTTGGTGAAATTTCAATATTTTTTTCTATAGAAGCACTTTTCTAATGACCCCTAAAAAATATTGAAAAGGTAGTTTGCTAAAAATTTTTTGAAAATTCGGTAACCTCCCCTGGGTCTAGGTACTCCTGTTTATTATTTTTTGTTTTTGTCATATGCATTTGACTTCTCATAAAAATACAACAATACTTTTTGGAGTTTATGAAAATATTTTCATTACTAACTGAGGTACAACGAATTAAAATTTGTTACATTGTAAATTACAAAATTTCAGTATTTCAGTTAATAATGAAAATATTTTCATAAACTCCAAAACGTATTGTTGTATTTTTATGAAAAGTCAAATGCATGACAGAAACAAAAAATAAAAAACGGGGAGGCTACCAAATTTTCAAAAAAATTTTCGCAAACTGCTTTTTCAATATTTTTTAGAGGTCATTAGAGAAGTGCTTCTCTAGATGTATTTCTCATATTTCGTATAGGTCCCATGCGCCACAGACGAGAAAAAAATATTGAAATTTCACCAGCCGCCACTGATCTTCGGCATGTTCATACCCTTATACTTTTTGATCTAACTAGTTTGACCAATAAAATTGCTTTGAACACCAGGAAATGAACATTTTGTTTAGGTTTGTGTGTAATATAAGTACAAGTATTTACAGTTATTTATTTGATAAAGAAACAAATTATAGTGAACAATGTAGATTTTTTTTACACCCTCATAAACATTCATACCAGAATGCAATAAAAAATTTTGAACATTCACTTCTTAAAAACAATATTTTTGTACTGCAAGTTTAATTATCATTTTCAAATACTAAAGTGTCAATCCCAGAGACAATTTGAGCTCTCCTTCGGGAAATAAAAGAGACATTTTACTCTTTCAAAATAATTATTGATTATATATACTAAAAGAGTGTGTGCAGAGATAGTTTGTCCATATACCACAATATTATAATTCTTTTGTATCCCTTGTGACATTGATTCTTCACAATCGGAATTAAAAATAGGTAAATTTAGTTCTTTGATATAATTGTAATCACTTTTTATGGTAATGATATTTTGTTAGATATACTAATAAGTTATTTAGCAAAATTACTAACAAAAAGTTATTGAAAATGTAGAGTAAACAAGAAATGTAGAACAAAAAGGCTGAAATTATATGCTCTAATATAAAGAATACAACTTCGTGTAGCAATTTTACTATTAAAAAATTGTAATCATAAAAAATCGTAATGGCTACTTTGTTTTTACGTACAGCCTGAGACAGGTCCGCGCCTAACGGGCGTGCGATGAGGGCTCCGCACGCGGGCGCATGCTTCTGGGGGCGCAAAATTACTGCAGAAAAAAATTTTTTTCTTCGATTTCATCCCTCCCGCTCTTCAAAAATTTTTTCGGACAAAAAAAATTTTTCTTGGATTTCTCCCCCCGGCTCATTAAAATTTTTTTTTGGATTTCTCCGCCCCTGGCCTGAGAAAAAAAGCCGTGCATAAATAGCCATTGGCAATTCTCTTTGTATTGTAGTAAGTATATGTACTTAAGAGACCGAGCCCTATCAATCATAATAAAGATAAATTAAACGATCTTAAAAACGTCATCAGTAATAGATAATGTGGACAATTCAATCGGTAAGTAAATTAAAATTATTTTAAAATCTATTTCAAACACTGGAGAAATGAAAAATAAGTCCGACTCTGCTCATACTGTCTTTCTAGTATTATTATAGCAGTGTTACCACTTCGAACGACTTCTGTCGCGGTATCTACTAGCAAAACGTAAAACTAATATTGGTATATTTCGTCAAATTTTTCTAAGCAAGTAATCTTTTATTGTAGCAAATATTATGCGGATTTTTACGCTAAATATATTTATTCTATAAACATAACATAAAAACATAAACACACCACAGATAGTAGACAACTCCCAAATCCAAAGCCAAGGCTGTCCGGAAGGGGGTTACACATTCGGAAAAACGCAGACATACATCCACACCCACCGGTGTTGTCAATACCGGGGCTGGGGGTCGAACCCAGAGCGCGGTAGGCAGTCGATCAGCGTATTCGCCACTCAGTACGCCTTAACCGATTGAGCTACCGTGCCGGTATTACGTATCACATTTTATTTGAATATTTGAGTTCCATTAAAAAATATAAAATCATTATAGATGAATTACGGACGATTGACGGGTACGTTCACGTTTAATAATTCAGAGGAAAAAACTTTGGAAACTTAATTTCATTTAGTATTCAAATATAACATATGGTACGTAACAGATTTAAGTTAACTAGTTTCAATAATTAAATCAAATCTGAATTCTGTTGATTCGTTTTTAAGAATACTTTCCCCAAAATAATTACAAAATGACGAATTAATGAACGCATATTTGACCTTGGTAACACAGCCTTAACGTTCCAAAATTTTTGTCGGACAGTTTGTAGAGATATACACATTCGGAAAATGTTGGATTTGGGTGGCACGCATAGTTTCAACGGCCTGACAGACCCGCCTACAATAAAGGCGTGTACCAGTGCTCTAGTAGAGGGAGCAAATAATGACGCGCTATCAAGAAAACACGTACATACATCATTATTGCTATTAAAAATTTCAGTACCATTTATTCAAAGGAAGGATGTAGTTGGCTCTGTTCAGTATAGGTAATATTATTACGTGCTTTAATAACTGAAATTATTTAACCCGTTTTACTTTCAAAACGAGTCAAATAATTCTTTACATTGCAAGTGGAAGACGGAAACAAATTGAAATTCCGCAAGCAGAGTTGCCCACGCACATGTGGTGGGGAGAGCAGGTGGCATCAGAAGGATGTGTTATACGATAAAAAAGAATAGCCTAGTTGCTTCGCTCTCGCTTGCTCTCATTGCCGACCCAAATGAAAAATTTTCTGACTCTGTATATCGAATAAATATGTAGAATCCAATTCTCAAATTGCCCGACAAAATATATTTGCCGATTTTCCAGTACGACGTGTGGAAATCGTCTTTTTCATACCGAGGAGGAACGCCGCGTTTACGAAAATTTTCGCAGAGGAAAAAAGTGATAGACTAGGCGCAATTATGCCGTACAAGAAGTTATACGAGGATATGTATAAACTGCATTTTTGTACGCGGGCACCTAGACTAATATAGATGTCTGTAGAGTTATAAAGCTCTTTCAATATCATATACTTGCCACCGTTGCCAAATTTCTAAAATGAGAGTACATCGCAGGAAATATTTTTTTATTTAAACATTATTTCACTTCAACTATTTTTATTTGTACATGTTACTAAAGTAATTAAAAGAACTGCCTACTCGCTCATTACGTAGATCATTAGTGGATTGTAGATGACTAGTTAAATATTTTAAAGAACGTGGAAAAATATATTTCTACTTCAGTGCAAATTAATAATGTCATATTGTCAGTTCCCTAACTAGACGTCCCCTCCTTCAACACTTCAAATTTAATTAAATATCACGTCAGTAATCGTCTCATTTTAATAACACCCTGAGCATTTTATTGGCTAATAAGAAATTTTCCAAGCGTTATAATCTGTTTTTCAATAGCTTTAGATGACTACCGAAATATGAAAGTGTGGACAAGAAGATAAAGAGGAATTTAGATGAGCTGTAAACCAGCGTGTAAAAAGGGCCACAACAGGCGCCAATCTGAAGTTCACATCGTTCCAAATAACTCTTTGAAACTAAAATGTTCAAGAAGTCGAGAAGTGCCACTTTACCGGTTTATATAGAATAAACACATTTATTTGAGTTGCACATTTTAAGTAATTACATTTATGGATGCTTACCAATCAATCAATCAAAACAAATTTATTAGTATCAGGGATTGCAATAATTCGCCTGGGTCAGATCTCGGTTCAGAGCCGACCGCACAACCACGTCGCGTAGCGTCGTGGTGAATATGCTGTCGGATGAAGCGGGTTTGGTCTCGGCTATGACAATGGATCAAATGGAAGTCAGGGCTCCTGTTTAAAATATAAAAACTTAAACCTAACAATTGAAAAAGTTTTAAAATACTTAAGACTACTTAAAGTTAAAATTGAGTTCTTATTAGGGCGCGCACACGCGCACTGTTTTTTTAAAAAGATCGGGTTGTTGGTACGGGGAAAAACTAAACGAAAAAACCCGTTCGAACCAATGACGATATTCATCCGATGGTCTGTCTGCCTTCAGAAAGGCAAGGTGGAAGGGATGTTATGATTAGTAAACGGTTTTGGTTTGCAAGAAGAGAGGGGATTTAGAAAAGAGACAAAAAGGACAAAAGAACAAAAATTAACATAATTAACTAAAATGAGACGAATAGAGAGAATAGAAAGCGGTTTGAGGGTAAAAGGTGAAAAGTAAAAGGTGGTGAAAGGGAAATTGTGGTATAGGAAAGTGGGGCTAAGGAAGTTGTCGAAAGATAGGCAACGCATGGAGGCTTACCTAAGCGGCTTCGATAATTCCAGTCTTAGAATACTGAAGTATTTTTAAGTTGTTGAAATAAAATATTATTATTTTAAGTTTTTATACAACTTCACACGTGTTAGTTAGGGTCAAATATTGCAATTCAATTTTTACTCACTTCTGCATGTCCATCGACTTGGAACTTTGCACACATACATAGATCTAGTGACAATATAAAAACACAGGCCCACAAAAAAAAATTCGAGAGCGAGAATTAAGACCCACTTTTCCTCATGTTTTTCGGGGCGCTGAACACGAATCTGAAGTCAGAGTAACATGTTTATGGACGAATTTTCGAGCTAGAGGTAAAAATTGGATGAAAATCGTGAAAACACGGGATTTGTGATATTTCCAGGTTCGAAATGAATAGAAAAAAAAATGGGAGACACGGTGGATTATAAACGTAGATTGATTTGGGATTATACTTGTATTCGCGGTGCTGAGCAGAACTGCACACAATGAAAGAGGCAATAGTAGGCCATATATTTAAGAATTATTAATTATTATAAAGTTAGTATTTTTCGTATAAATAAATTACTTAATTGTTACTCTTACATCAACTCTCATTATATTAACAACAGTTTTGGGGCATTATTATTTCATAAAATTACATTGCCAATGTTTCCACCAAACTTGTGTAGGGACAGATGCACTCGAGCAAGCGCAAAAGTACTCTTTCGCTCATTGTCATGCCTAAGCGTACTTGATAATGTAGGTTTGTCGATTTGTCGATTGTAGATAAATATATTTATCTAGAGATTCTCGATTTTTCGCATCTAAACTAAATTACCTATATATTAAGATAAAAAATAAAAATCAACTGATGCTTTTCTATAGTTTTCTAAAGAAAATATAGTTATACTGATATTCATTTTAAGCCATTTTAAGTTTTTCATAAAGTAAAGTAAAAATTTAATACACATGCATTACACATGCACCCAAAATAAACATAACTTACAATGTCTGAAGCTTAGTCAACGGTTTGAGGGCCTCCGTAGGGATTTCGAGTAGACCGCAACCCTGTAATAACCTGAAACAAAAAAGTCAGATAAAGTTTCATAAAATACGATATGGCCTTAAAGAGATTGGCAAGATGATAGGCAGGGTCAAGTGTAGCACAAAAAAAGTTTTATGAGAAGTCAGTAGACTGAGATAATTAGATTATAGTTTGTTTATATCGCTCATTTCACGAAGAAATCATTACCAACACAATTTGATCCTGTTTCGGACCAAATATGAAATAAAACTAAAGTACCTATATAAGAATTATATAGGAATCATCCGTCAGTAAAGCTGGTTTATTCTCATTCGCAATGTAATAAACCGTTTGTTGAACCCTTTTCCTAGATAATTATCAAGAATCTTGCAAATGTGTTTTTATTACTTTATAATGGGCTACTGAAATTAACTCAGAAATTCGCAAACTCAAACATAATAAGTGGTTTTCTCAACAAAAAATGAAAGTAATTTGGGTCAAAATGAATGTCCAAAAATATTCCTAGGCCCAACCCCTGCGCTCTCCTCTCGCCCCTCTTTTAGGAGTCAAAAAGATTTTTCCTAAATAATTATTCTTTTTTATTTATTTTATGATGAAATTACAACGGTTAAATTTTCTATAAAAATATGCCTTTACATTTTATAATTAGTTTAATAATACAATAACTAGAAACTTATTATAGATAAATTAGATTTCGCTTGTTTTTGGCAACTTAATAGTAAACGCGTCGAAGAAAAGTTTCTATATTATGCGAGTGCTTGCTGATTTATTTCATTCTTCCTTTGATAAAACCCCCCTTTTCAGGGGGTGGCACCTAAAAAAAAAAAAAAAAAAAAAAACATTGCATTGAAATTGAAAGAAAATCAAATTTTGAGAAGGAAAGGAGAGCCTTGCAGAGAGATGCAACTGATAGTCTTTAAGTTATAATGACTTGAAAATTGAGATTTTAGCTTGAAAAACAGCTGCCTAAGGAATCACTGCTTCCACACCTAGATTTTCTATATAGGTCTCTCACGAAACAAATTCTGTATGTGGAAATAATTGTTTATGGAACTTTAATATTTGAAATCACCTACCCAAAAACTCATAAAACGATATGCCACATCGGTAGTGGGGGAGGTGCCAATGGGGTGGCTAATGTCAAACACTTTTTTGAGACCTTAGCTTCTTTTATATATAGGGTGCGCCACTTAAAACTCCCCAGACTTGCAACTTTTTTATTTTTGAAGCAATTACTATGTTGGACACATCAAATTGTAGACATTTTTCAAGCTTTTAAACATGCTTACAAAGTAACTTAAACAAAAATTTTTTTGAAAAAATTGTTAAGAAAGGAAACTTAATTTCTTTGAATATTTTTTTACCTTACCCTGTACATTAACTGTGTTAATGTTTTCTTATAAAGGTTTTAATTAACTTCAATTTATGTTATTAAAATAAAAAATCTTGCAATTTCCTATTTAGTACATTTTAATATAAATTTTAAAAAATATTTATTTCTTTCGTTTCTTGTTGCTGTTTTGTTACGTTGAATATTGTTTGTAATATGTCTTTTACAAATAAAGTATAAAATCATTATTTACATTCTTTTCAAAGTTATTTAAAAAAAATCAGTTTGGAATCGAAAAGAGTAATTTTAATTTCTTTCTCTAAAACCAAAAAGAATTTAGAATATGAAGTAATAACATACATTGAAGCTAATTAAAACCTTTATAAGAAAATATTAAGGTAGTTCATGTACAGGGTGAGGTAAAAAAATATTCATCCCATGACAAATGAGCGAGGTGAAATTGATGTTTTGATGTTATAATTGTCATGCATGGTCCCAAAACATATAACAGATAAGACTTGGCATAGGCATGTTAATCAAATAATTGACTATAATTTCTCTAACAATAATTGCGATAAATTGGGTAATGTTAATAAGGACTTACATATGGAAATAAGCGAAGGTTCTAGTGAAAATATAACTGTTAACATAGAAAGGGAATCTGCAATTAAAGAGAGTAACGAAAATTCTGACAGTCATAAAATTAGTTTTAAGAACTGACAGGAATATTAAACCTGTTAATTATAAAACATGATTGCCATTTATTTATTTATTTATTTTTTATTTTATGTTATAATTTCAGAATTTTTATTAAATTAAGGGGAGGAAAGGTAACAGTATTGAATTAAATAGACATTATATCCCTTCCCGGAAGAAGAAGGCACGCCATTGTATACTGTTATGATATATAAGCTTTTCCGATGACACCACGAACATTCGTATTGTAATTATAGTCCAGAGAAATTAGCACTTGACCTGGACAAAATTAGTAAAAATCTGAATTTTTGCACAGACGTTTTTTGAGGTATCCCAAACCCAAATCCATAAAAATCACAAAAATCTCAAAATGGCTACCTAAGATATTGACGGTCAAAGTATTTTGCAAATATCTCGCGTCCTATGCATCGGATGCCCATGAGATCAATGTGAAAGTTGTAGAGAATTAAATTATCTACAAGTTGTCTTCTTTATTTATAACCCCATCTCCTTTCGAGATATTCAAGGTCAATGTTTCAAAAACATGGTTTTTCTCGAATATCTCGCGCCAAAAAAAATGGACAGCAATAAAGTTAACATGAAAGTTGCAGAAAATTCAATTATCTACAAGATTGGTATTTTGCATGTTTTCACAAAACCTCGCCCTTTTCGAGATATTCAAGGTCGAAGTTTAAAAAACCGATTTTCCGCGAATATCTCGCTCCCATGCATTGGACCGCGACGAAGTATACATACAAGCAGTAGAGGACTTGAATATCTGCAAGATTGGTAAACTTGCAATTTCTAAAAATATTTTTTAAATTGCATTCGTTTCCACACCACTCACGAGGTAGAATGCTTGGCGCGTTTTTTTTTTACATGTAGGCCTAATCCATGAAACTTGCGTCGATTATTATATAAGGTACTTAACTCTATATACATTCATCCTACTCTGATTCGTACTCCACTTCATTGAGTTCCAACTCATTCTGTAAACTATCATCATCGCTAACATTATAATCATTACTATCATAAGAATCAGAATCCTCATCATCGGCATTGCTAATTTCATTGTCATTCGTTGTTACAATGTCTGAGCATTCGAAATCATCTATTTCAGCAGTAAGATCTTCTAGTTCAAATACTTTTTTATTTTTTTTTATAGTAGTGAGGTATCTCGTAGCTAAACAAAAAAAAAATAAAAATACAATTGTAGATAATTTCACTCTCTACAACTTCCACATTGACCTCATGGACATCCGATCCATAGGACACGAGATATTTACAAAAAATTTCGACCTTCAATATCTTGGGTAGCCATGTTGGGATTTTTGTGATTTTTATGGATTTGGATTTAGAACACCTCAAAAAAGGTTTGTGCAAAAATTCAGATTTTTACTAGTTTTGTCCAGGTTTCCTTCTTTTTTTGGCTAATTTCACTGTAGTATTATAGAATAAAACTTAAATCAGCAATACTTCTTTAATCCACAACGGTTTTGAAACACCACTGCAGTGTATGTCGAGAATATCAGAAATCACTTGTATAATGCTAATTGTGTCTTCGTACCCTTTGCTTTGTTAACAAGTATCCAACAAGGAATATCGTGCTGGTTTAATCGGCATCGCCTAGGGGCATATGCATATTGTTGCATGTAGTTGCTAGTGACAATATAACGCAAGAATGCAAGAAGTTCAGGAAAGTCTTATCTAGCAGGAAAAAGAATAATACAGACATTATTTGACGTAATATTTTTAAATTAATTTAATTAAAAAATAACAGTAATAATAATAATAATAATAATAATAATAATAATAATAAAATATAATCTTTTACAACATATACTTTAACGACTTTGGCTCTGAAATTGAATTCGCCGTTCTTGAAGAGAAAGTATTAGAACAAACTTTCCTAAGTTTTTCATAAATATCCTATGTGTAGGTGTATTATCGGCAGCACGAAATTATCTGCTGTTATCTACTGAAATTGACAAATAGAGCATGTTTTAATATCTTGTCAATATTAACTGCTACTGAAGAAAATTTTTCACAAATAAAGTTTATAAAAGCCGTTTATAAGACCTGTAATAAATACGATACCAATCTTAAAATAAAATTGTTGTTTAGAAAAGTCAGTTTGTGTATCCTATAATTCCCATATTACGAAACATTAAATCAATTATGTGCAAGTAGGTTTAGCGAGGCGATATTGCGAGGTAAGGACAACAGCAGTATCAGTCTCAATAAACGCTAAATAACGTTTGAACAGATATGAAAATAATAAATTCATAGGGAGGTCGAGTGCGGACAATGCAAGTCTGGAATTGTCCTTTGCATTGGCGTAACAAAAGCTAGAAAATCCTAATATTCGACGTTAAACAAAATAATAACATTTTATTTACAATGTATAAGTGAGATATTGTCTATACCACAGGTATAGTACAAAACTTATCTGCAATCATTAGAAATTTATCAAATTCATCATATTCTTTTATAAAAAAAATTAAATTAGTTATTCACGATGCAAGTTATCTAAGGATAATATTTTCAAACGGTGGCAACCAGGTTAGAGCGGAAGCATTTGTTGTCAACTAGACTATTTATCAAAAGTTATAAGTAAGCACGAGCATAAATAAAGTTACGTCCGATTCTGATATTCCATCAGACATTGAAGAAGCCGCTACAAAAATTGTTTTATCTCTTTTACTTGATAAATCAAGAGGTAAATATGAATTGACGTATGGCCGATACGATAAATGATGTGCAAAAATACTTACTGACAAGAAGAAGCCTGCAAGAAGCACACCAGAGAACTCTTTACAACTCTTTACACTGAAGATCAGTCTGTGCGTTACAATATCTATGGTGTAAGGTATATTATTTTTCTTGAATGTCATTACATTTAAAATATGGAGAATCCCATGGATTTTAAGTTTCTGCAGCTGCATTTGATAAATATGTATACCAACTTTGTTCTTTACTAAAGTAGTCACTTTTGAAATGCATTTTTATGTGACGTAAATGATGAAATTGAAATTAAATATTAGTACACTCTAAAAAATGACAAGAAAACGTCTGACGGCAAATAATTACAAAACATAATATTAAAGATGTACTTAATGAACTATCTTTTCGTGAAATATTCTCCTCAAATACCCTCTCCTCCCTCTCCTCGTGCTTTTAAATTTTATCTATAAATTTTTGCTTAAGCTAAGTTGAAAAAAGGTAATATAATTCTTGTAAATTGGCAGTTTATTATCAAAGATTAATCGTATCGCTAGTGCTTAAAATGTTATCGAAAATTTTTTCGAAAGCGTTGTTACCTGGTAATATAAAGAGTGCAAATTGGCAGTTTATTATCTGATTAAATCCCGACCGCTTCAGCGGGAGGGATTTAATTTTTGATAGTACACTGCCAATTTGTACGAGTTACCTTTTTGGAAACTTAGCTTGACCAAAAATTTTTAGATAAAATTTAAAAGCACGAGTGGTATTTGGGGAGAATATTTCACGAATAAATAATTCATGGAGTACATCTTCAATAGTATGTTTTGTAATTAATTGCCTTCAGACGTTTTCTTGTCACTTTTTAGAGTTTACTGGTACTGTCAAAAGCCGATATAATGACGTTTGATTGGTGCAATGTTGTGAAAAAACGGGCTCTCATTGGCTACAGCGTTAGAGAGTGAAATAATCGCAGATAATAAACTGTCAGTTTACATTCTTTATATTACCAGACAACAAAGCTTTCGGAAAAATTAACCGATAAAATTCTAAGCACTAGTGATATTACATATGATAACCTCGCTTAGTTCCTTCATGTTTTAATTTTCCTTTCGCAGTCGAATTTTGTGTTTTTTTATTATTTATTTTCATAAATAATTAAATGATATTTACTAGTGATTCTAATGATATAAGACTTTATAAAGAGTATAAACGTATCTGCAGGGTGGTACTCGAAGCAGCAAAGAAAATGTATAACGATAACATTTATTTTAATGCAGAAAATAAATCTAAGGCAGCATGGAATATAATTAACAATACAATTTAAAATAAGAATAAAAATCATTATAGTATTAAAGAAATTAAAACAGAAGACAAAAACATACATGATACCATTTTAACCTATATTTTACTGAGATGCCAGGAAAACTACATTGTAAAATACCTGATAATATTGAATTTGTCGAGGCTAATAATAATATGCATATTCCAACTATGTTTATTTAGCGCTAACATATTAAAACACTGTGTCTATCATATTTTAGCTCCTCTGACTTATTTAGTGAATATGATGTTATAAGGTACATTCCCAGACATTTTAAAAGTAGCAAAAGTTGTACCAATTCATAAAAAAGGAGATACTTCCAAAGTGGAAAATTACAGGCCAATTTCATTATTATCTACGTTGTCCAAAATTATTGAACGAGTAATATCTTCTAGAATAATAAGTTTTCTTACTAAATATGATATTTTACTTTCTGCACAACATGGATTTAGACAAAAAAGATCCACACAGACTGCAATTTGGTGATGTCTGCCGATGACAGCAGCGTCTTATGTTCTAGTGATTATATCTCCAATGTTATAGAAAATACTCAAATGCTGCTTAACAAATTTACTTTATGGTTCAATAAGTATAAATTATTCTTAAATATAGATAAAATACTTTTTATGAACTTTACGCCTAGGTCCAAAGTAATGAATCAGTCATTTTTAATAAAACATAATGGAAAATCAATAGCACAAGTAAACGAAGTAAAATTTTTAGAAGTACACTTAGAGAATAAATTAGAATGGGAAACGCATATTGATGTATTATGTAAAAAACTATATCCAGTAACTTATGCATTGTATAGATTGAGAGAATTAACCAAAAAGTTATATCTTACTACTGTGCTCAATTCTTTTCAAGAATTATGTATGTTATAATATTTTGGGGTTGTTCCCACCACAGTATTAGAGTTTTTAGGTTGCAAAAAAGAGCAGTTCGATCTATTTCCGGAGTGTCACGCTTCTCACCTTGCAAAAAATTATTTAGAGAATTAAAAATACTTACATTAGCATGTATATACATATTAGAAATATTACTTTTTGTGCAGAAAAATATGGAAATGTTTATTAAAAATAACAGTTATCACACTTATGATACTAGAGGCGCAGAGAATCTATGTACACCATGCCATAACTTGTCTGTATTTGAAAGAAATCCTGTATATATGGGTATACGTATCTATAACAAGTTACCAGAACATCTCAAACGTGTAAAAAATATTAATAGTTTTAAAAAGCATGTAACAGATTTTTTAATACAAGAATCATTTTATAGTGTAACTGAACACTTAAATTACTGAAAGTTTGACTATAGTGTTTATACTGTCAGGACAATATTTGTAATTTTTATTTATTTGTACGTATGTTTGTTTGGTTTTATATACTTATGTAAATTTTATTCTATGTATTTGTATTCATTCGTGATATAGTGACTTGACTTGTCCTATACCAAATTTGTATGGTCTTACAGGATGAATAAATTATTTATTCATTTATTTATGTGTTATCCTGTTTATACTAACTACTAAAAAACATTATGACTATGAAACAAACAATGTACATAAGATGAATTCTCCCAAAACACGCGTTCACATTTTCGTCACCCGCCTCTGCCTCTCCAGAGAACATTCGCGGTATAGTATACGTGTAATACAAGTTGAACACGACGTGGTGCTCATAAATATCGCCTTCCGTAATATGTTGACAATAAAACCACGGGAGAATCACCAGTAAATCATGTGGATGTGCACTCTTTTGTTCTAAGGGAGAGAAGTGTGCGGTACGGACGGGTTCGAAGTTGTGAGAACACCTCTCATAAATATTAATTTGCCGTGTAAAATCGCTCACTTTTAGTGCCGCTTTCCAGCCAGCCCCGTCAGAAATATGTTCTCTCGGAATGAGATCATACGTGGCCGTTTCATATTATAGAGATATTACTGGAAATATGTAATTTATATGCCAGTTATGCCGTATATCTAGATACCCATGTTGATATACTCGTATGTCATGCTAACCCAGCACAAGCAAGCAAGGTGTATTAGTGAAAAATGTCTGATCGAATAAATCACGTTGCTATTCAAGTCCTAAACCTTAAGATTTTCCAAGTAAATGGATGATATTAGAATTGCTCAAATAGTTACGATTAAGATTAAAATTAATGCTGGTAACGGTTGACGAGTATAGACCAGAAAGTTGTTAGGAAAATAACTTTTTTTAAATAGTCGACGTTTCGTCACAAGACAATTTATTGACATCCTCAGGACTCTACAATTAAACATATTGATGTAGTTATTTGTAGGACAATATCATATTATTGTTAAAAAATGTTGTGATTGTTTATCACTGAATAAAATATATAAGAATTAATTAAACAAACCAAATAAATAATGGTTAATCCTTTTTCTATTAATCCTTATTTTGCACTAAAAATGTTACTTATAAAGGGAAATATACTAAATTCAAAAAGTAATATTGGAAAGTAAAAATGAAGTCAATTTTCGTGTAAAATTATCAGGTTCAAAAACTTAATTATCTAATTATCTAATGAAATTAAACTTTGAGGACGTAAAACAAACAATTAATGAAACATTTACTAACTTACATTTAGGTGAGTTTTCCTTTGTCACATTGGATTTAAATAATAAAAAAAACACAACACATTGATATAAACAAATACAACAAAACTCCTCAACGTTTGAGTAACCTAGTCTATAGTGATAAGAATTATCTGAAACATATTTAGGTAAAAAATCTTCTCCCACCTACATATAATCCTTTAGAAAATAAAAACAATTACAAAAACAATAAAACTATTGGGCCATTTTAACTTACCAACAATTCAATAATAATAAATTGTGAATAAAATGGCTTGTTAAAAAAAAATCTGGGTTATTATAGACTTTAAAACGATTATAAGGAAAACAAGCAAAATTGCAACGGAAAAAAAGATATACAACACACATACACACACGCATATATCATATAAATATACAGGGTGATTCACGTAGGCCGTTCGTTAGAAGTTTTTCAACTTGCAGTTGGATTCCAAACTTGAAACTTGGTATGAGTATGATTCGATTGGTCTTCCAATTCTTTTAGACAACCAAGTTATGTTAACTTATCCTGTTACAGGTTTTGATACATGTCATTTTTTTTTTTTTAAAATTGCCGCTGTAGGAGTTTACGAACAAATTTGTATCTCGCAAGCCGTTCAAAATTATGAAACTAAATTGATAAAACAGTTAGCTGGACCTCCAGGCTAATACCCGATGTCCCATCGGTGGTCCCATCTTGTCCCATATGGGCAAAGGCAATTTTCAAATGTAGCAATAAAAAATCGTGAAAAAGTCGATTTTCTCAAATGGCACTTATTTTTTCTGACATCATTTGAATTTATATTATAGGTATTTCCATTTTTATAAAGTTTGAAAATTAGACGAGTTGGTCAACACGTGCAGTGACTTTTAGTGATACCAATCTCTGACACTTTTTACCAAACTTTCTAACGTGAAATAGGTCAATTATGTTATATCGATTATTGTGGCTTTAAATTGGTAAAACTAAACTAAATGGGCTGTTTGGAATATCTGGTAACAATTATGTTCCAATTTACAGCTTAGTAGAGCACTACAATCCTCAGTCTCTTTACATTTTCAATTAAATGTCTTACAAAAGCTGCCGTTTTGGAATTGAACGGTTTGCATATCTTCGCCCCATTAGTTTTGCATTGAGTTGTCAGTGCTCCATATTAGTTTGCCGATATGGAGCAGCATTGCTTGTAAATGCAGGTCGCAGTTTGGCCCATTTACGTGTAGAGAGCATGATAAGGGAGGATTTAACCCCTCGGTTGTTCCTGTAAGGATGTGCCTGTTGGCTCGCAGCCATTCAGTTTATTTGATCCAGTAGTCTCGTTATTTATTGTGATAAGCCAACAAAGTAAGTGCATGGTCTGGTTCCGCTGGTTATATGAATTTTTGATATATAACTATTGGAGTGTAGTGCAATTGCAACCGGGGTGGATTACAATAATATGTACTGCAACGATATGGGATCTTATTAAGTGATGTTCTTGGAATAATCCAGAGTTGTGTTATCCCGTTTGCAGATTAAACAGGACGTTTCTGGAAATATGTCAGAAATAATAATTTGAAAGCTAGCTATTTGAGTTGAAGATACAGAGTTTTGCAGAAGTAAGGAACACAATTCGTATCTCTGAAACAAAGGAGTTGTGGTTAAAACAAATCTTGAATAAGTCGATTTTATTTTTTGACATCTCTAAGTGCTTCATAAATAATGGTGCATTCTGCAGCTGTTTTTTCCAGAGACTGAAATATGAACATTAAGCAGAATGTGTAAAACATTGTTAATTAGAACTATATCGAAATTAAACAACTTTATTTCATAAAAAAAATAATCCAAAAACAAACTAAAAGGTCAAGGCCAAGATATAAATTATTTTAATATATTTTCAGAATAACCACAATTTATATTAGCCCAGACGACAGAGAAAATTTTATAGTGAAATCTCCAAAACATGTAAAATGAATAATTTTTTTAAAATGAGTTCGTGAACGTGTATAGAATAATGTTTTCTTAAAATGTTTTCTTAACCGCTTCTCAAGTCACTGAAGTAACTCCTTGAAAATCCAGAATGATTTTGTGTTAGGTAAAGAGAAACGAGGCCCTACAGCTTATAGTGGAGTCCGAACCACTTCTTGGGGATAATTTTATAATTAAAATTATTTCGCGATGAGCAGGGATTGAACCTGCTTCGCTAGGTACGCCAGATGCAAGCTAGACGCCCTAAACCACTGAGCTACCGTCCCCGTGTATAGAATAATATCCTGAAAAGTTTACATTCTGCTCGAAGGCAGAACATAAAAACAAAGTGAAAGAAAAAAAAATTCCATCCATTTTTTCAAAATTTTGAAATTAAGTCAGCGTAGGAAAAAATAAAAATACAGGTGGATAGACCACGTGTTTCTGAACAAAAAATATCCTGACTAAATTTATCGCTAAAGCCACGGTATTCCTGGAAAAAAATAGTTAAATAATTTTGTCATTCTGTGCGGCCAAGCGCACGGTTAAATGTATACTATGGGACTTCCAAAAATTCTTAGCAGTTTTAACGAGTAAAATAAAGTTTTTTCCTCTTTCTGCTTACACATTTTTAACATTTTTCTTAGTGAATAGGAGGAGAAATAGTGAGTATGGAGGGAAAATATATAATTATGAATGAATACATAGCCGCTGGATCGAAGCAGATCTACCGGGCTGTCACTCGCATGAATTTTTACCCGCCTTTACAGTATTGTCTATTGAGTTATAAAGATAAGATCTTGAAAATCGCTATTTCTATTCATGATAGGATTGATCATATTCTCGAAAAAATGTATAATAGTGATATTTTATTTTTTCCAATGGGTCAAGTTCTCGGCAAGTTACAGCCTCCAATATATATACTAGATAGTGTGGTTGGAGATTTGCCCATGTTTCGGCTCAAGTTATCTATTTTTCAGATGTAATGTACCTCTCGAAAGTATTTGACATGGTAACAGTGGTTGAAAGTAGATCAGCAACTTAAAATTAATTTAAGTGGTGCCATCTTCCTGTATGAGACTATACTTTTATAAATACAAACAACTTTGCATTACCTCTTAACTTAAATTTGAAATTCATTTATCATTTAAAATTTCTCCAGAAATATTTTTAAATTTTATAGATTACTTGAATTATACCTTGTAGCAAAAATGAATGGAGTTTGGGTAATATGAATTTCTGCTTCTGAGAGTAGCCGGGCATTATGCAATCCGGTTTGCTATTGGAGAGTTGCCTATGTAGTTGGTTTTTAAATTATAAATTTATCAAAAAAATCATCAAGCAAGGAAATTAAAATGATTTGAGATGTACTTTTTTAAACCCACGTTACTACAACTTAATAAACCATTATAATCATGAAGTGTACATACTCTTTAACAGTTCTCAATGAAGAAAGAATTTCTTTGAAGGGATTTTATTTTTTTCTATATTTTTTATTGCAACGATTGAGTTCGGGCGTGAGATAAATAAGTATATTTTTCCCATCCATCCTTTGCTTGTATTGTATAAAACAAAAATGCATCGGAAAGCTACAATTTCCATCTTTTAAACGAACCAACTCTCCTATAGATTGAACAAATTCTGATTTAGTGACATGTAATTCAGTGCGTCGGTGTCACAGTCATGCGTATTCAAGCAAGCGCATGCATGGATCTCGCTTCGAGTAATGTTACTTGACTATTTTTTTCCGGGAATACCGAGGCTTTAGCGATACATTTTTTAGGACATTTCTTGTTCATAAACACGTGGTCTATCCATCTGTATTTTTTATTTTTCCTATCTCGACTTAACTTCAAAATTAAAAAAAAAATGGATGAAATTTTTTTTCACTTTCTTTTACGTTCTGCATCCGAACCAAAAACTTTTCAAGACATTATTCTATACACCTTCACGAACTCTTAAAAAAAATTATTAATTCTGCAAGTTTTTGGGCTGTATCAATACAGTTTCTTAACCATATACTGAAGAACTGTTTAACATAAAATGAAGTTTCTGGATTATTTTGAATAATAATACTTTCTGTTCACAACTCGACACGTGTTAACGGAGTCGTATACACCAAGGATGCAAATAAAACATAAGTATAATATTTATTTGTTTATAAATATTTGAAAGACAGTCGAGGTCAGGAAATTAATAATTTTTTTGTTCAATTTTTATGATATACTAGAAAGAAACAATTCTTTCCCATATATCATGATACTGTATTTACTATAAACTCGAGGAGTTCACCCATAACCGTGGATCACTAGATGAACAAAAGGTCACTGAATATTCTGTAGCTACAGTTAAGTTCTACAAAAGATATGTTAAATGATTATTAATAAAATTATACTTACAATCTTTTTAAATGAGGATTTTTGCTAAAAGCCTTGGGATGAATTTGGTCCAATTTGTTGTCCGATAGAATTCTGTAACAAAAAAAAATCACGGTAAATAAACATATATCTATTTAACTCCATAATATTACTAGAGTAATACTGAATGATCTTTTTTAATCGACTTCGAAACATTTAAAAGAAAATTTGACCTGTATGTGCATTTTCTTATTTGTACTGCCCTTGAAACTCGACAATTATTCATATACCAACATGAAAATGTTTGTCGAGTGTCATTTAGACTATTTTTGGTTAGGTATATCTTGCAGAAAATTGATATAAAGGGCCTAATATTCTAAGATGCCGTAACGTGCGTGTCTAGTACTGGCGCCTTCGCCAAATCTTCAAATATTGCTGTCAGCTCGTGAAAAGACCACTCAAATGCGTTGAGCCCTCAATTTAACCACGAATATCGTAAAAACGCACCACTTAAAATTTAAAGCGACCAGAATCTCGTTAAAAAGGGTACATTTTGTGGTGTATATTAAATAATCTTCATAATATTTTAACTTCAGTTATTCTTTCAGCGAGTGGTTTACAATAGACACATGATGAACAGGTAATTTTTGCTTAATGTTTTCGACTTCTCCGTTCTTGAGATTTTCACAGTTAAAGTGGGACTCAATTTTATATTAGTATATAATGTTTTTTAGTAGGTATTTATTTATTGGAACAGCAGCAAAGATACTGTTCAAGACTGGAATGTGGAATGCAATAGACAGCAGGAGTTGGGGTATACAATAGTCGTGTCAATGAAGCCTAAAAATCGTCAAAACCTCTTAATTCTCAGCAATAGCTCACATTTTGATCATTCTTTTTTTAAAATGTGTATGTTTTTTATATTATTCAAAATCAGAAACATCCCAAGTGGCGCAAATCATTATTTATATTGTTTAAACAATAATAACAATTTACTAGTGAAATATTTTTGTCAAGCAAAAATGGCAGGCTCCGCTTAGCCGCTAGATGGAGCCTGCCATTTTTGCTGCAAGTCGTGGTTTTATAAATCTCGTCATGTATCAAGAGTGAACAAATGCCTCGTTCCAGCCATCTCAGACCTACCTTGCACTGACGAGAGCCAATAGCTCGAAACTGCAGTCTGCAAGTGGTATGGGGTGGCTGGCACGAGAGCTCCTTTAAGTAGGAATAAGTCTTTCGGCTAGTGTCTATTAAAATCGAAACTTTAGCGTTTTGTGGCAATACACAGTTATTGCACTTAACGCGGCCAGGCTTGTAATTCGTAATTCAGCGCTCGGCTGTTGGTTGCAGTCTGATTTTTATTCCTTATATATTTAAGGAAACGTATAGAGGAGTTCGACAAAAATATTTCACTAGTAAATATTCTGCCCTCTAAAAGCATACCTACTAATAATAACAATATTTACAAAAAAATATATTTAAAAAATTTTTTTTCGCTATATTTATAAAACATTATTAATGAAAATTTAAGTTCAAAAATGTTTCTCGCAGTCGGGGTTGATAATTATTTATATTCTTTAAACAATAATGACAACTTTTACAGGCAAAATCTATTTTTTTATGTTTTTTTCCCGATATTCATGAAACAGTTAATTTAGTCCAGTGTTTGAAGATTTTTCGCTCAGAATTCTTTCGGATATAACCGATTGACGTGAAATTTGGACAGTAATTATGGAATGGCTCAAGGAATAAAAGTTATATAGTGCTGATGTGTGCTTTTACCATGGGGGCGGATTCCATCCCTTCTCGGGGATGGAAATTATTTTGTTCAAAGTATTGTTTTTTTTATTTCTGAAGATGCAATACGAAACGAGTTATGGACTTTGGTAAAAGTCGTTAGCATAAAACTAACGGAGTTGTGATGAAAATTTTTCAGAGAAAAAATCAGCAATGAAACCAATGGCTTCACAGCAATTTTTAAGCTATTCAATCGCTCCAAAAATCACTTTACAGGGAATTGTAATGGCTACAAGGCATGTAAGTTGAACTTCCTTGAACCTTTCGTTTTTGCGATTTTTGAGTTTAAAGGGCTCGGGGAAGGTGGTCATCGTACTCAAATGCAAACTTATAACAGTGGTATCTCAATTAATTTTTATCCAAGAGAAATAAAAAAAAAAAAACAAAATTTTCAGTAAAAAAACCTAAATTTTTGTACTGTAGCATTTTTTACGTATCTTCTTTAGTTTTTGAGTTATTGTGTGAAAAACGAAAATTTTTTAAGAAATTTCAAAAGTCATTTCAAATTTGAATCAAACTTTTTTTCAAATCTAAGCATCCCAAACCGATCAAACTTCTAGAACATATTGCCAGTACTTAAATAAAGTAAATTGTAAATGGATTACGTTCAATTTTAATTCTTGCGGCGAAGCCATTGATTCCATTGCTGATTTTTTCTCCGAAAAAAAGAGACAACCATTTTATTTTCATCATAACTCCGTTAGTTTTTATGCTTACCAAAGCTCATGTTAAAGGTCTTTTCAAGTACTTTTAAAAATGTCTTATATGTTTTCCTCCAGAAATTTTCCGTTTTTTCGTTATTTAACGTTGAATTCAGTTTTCGGCGAACAAACAGTCACCTTCAACGAGCCATAACTCGGTTCGTATTGCATCTACAGAAATAACAAAAACCAATCGATTTGTTATTTTATAAGCTTTATTTTTGCTTCCAATAACTTTTTTGATCAAACGTAAGGTTTTCGAGTTATTCGTGAAAAATCATTCTAAAACATGCATTTTTTAGATGAAAAGTCAACATTTTCAATCACGAATAACTCAAAAAGTATTGACTCATTGAAAAAATTTCATAGAACATTTTTTGCTTAGAATGTATTCCTCTATCGGCGTCTGCGGTTATTTTGAATGTAATAATTTTCACTCCCGAAAAGGGGTGGCATCCACCTCCAGGGTATTTGCGAGAGTTGAAAAATGATCAAAATCGGAGCTGTTGCTGAGAATTAATAAGTGAAAACCTTCATTGACTCGACCACAAAGTCGTATTTTCAAATTACGCGTCCTTGTAACGACAACAAATTAATATTAGGTGATAATAATTATTTCTTGTTAACTTCCACTTTTTTATTACGTGAGGCGATTTAAATTTAAAAGCAAAGAAATGTATTAGCATGAACTATAAATTAAAATTTAAACTCACTGCTGATTTTTTTTCCTTTTTTGAAAGCATAAGAAACATTTTTATGTGATGTGGTTATTTCCATAATTATTAGACAAATAAAACAGATAAAACCATATTTACATTAGTAATACACAGAGGTGGTCTGTAAACACAGTACGTGAGCGAAGAGGGTGAAAGGAAAAGAAAAATAAGTATAATTTCCACTTGCGTAGAGTAATGTGTGTATAGCTATTACTTTAAAATGGAATATTAGGAAATTTAGAATTGCAGTTATTATTATGTACGTTTACTTTCTTCTACGTAACAAGATCGACTGTTAGCCCAGACGACAGAGAACATCTTATAGTGAAACCTAAAAAAACTTGTAAAATGAATAATTTTTTTTAATGAGTTCGTGAAAGTGTATAGAATAATATCCTGAAAAATTTTCATTCCGCTCGGATGAAGAACATAAAAAAAAATGAAAAAAATTTTTTTTCATCCATTTTCTCAAAATTTTGAAATTAAGTCAGTAGGAAAAAATAAAAAATACAGGTGGATAAACCACGTGTTTCTAAACAAAAAGTGTCCTAATAAAATTTATCGCTAAAGCCACGGTATTCCTGGAAAAAAATAGTGAAATAACTTTGTCATCCTGGGCGACCAAGAGCACGGTTAAATGCACACTCTAAAAATTCTTAGCAGTTCTAACTAGTAAAATAAAGTTTTTTTCTCTTTCTGATTAAACATTTTTAACATTTTTCTTAGTAGAGTAGAGGATAAATAGTGAATATGGAGGGAATATATATAATTATGAACGCATACACAGACGCCACACATGGCCGTTGAATCGCTCGCATGAATTTTTAAGTGCCTTTACTGTATTGTATTTATTACAGGTACACCTATTCACATTTCAGCTATATCCAATGGATTCCTTATACATTTGTTAATGTATTGGAAAGGTTCCACAATTTATATTCAAAATAATTAAATACATTTTCATAAAGATAAGATCGTGAAAATGGCAATTTTTTATCATGATCTGATTGATAATATTTTCGAAAAAATGCATACAAGTAAACGAATTATTTGTGTTTGTACATTCGAAAAACATAATTATGAAATTATTCAAATGCTGGATTTAACATATTTTCAAAATCAAAGTCGAAACGCCAGCTTTTTTATGCAGCAATGTCTATGCTTAAATGTACCGGAAAAAGGTTACAGGGTAAAATAACAAAAAATAAAAAATAAAAAATTGCATTTTTTCGTGTTTTTTGTTTTGTTTTTTGGACGTATTTTTGTAAAAAAAAAAATGACTTCTGAAGGTGCCATTTCGATTGGAAATTTAATTTTCTACAACTTTTCTATTGACGTGTTTATAGGAAAAAAATGCATAGTTTTCGAGCAAAACTCAAAAATGTGAAAAGTGGACCTTTTTACTTCGATCTCAAAAACGCACCAGCACTCCGCGGTTTTCTCATATTTTTGAGTCAATTGAACATAGGAAACAATAAAAACTTTAACGTTTTAGTTCCTTTCTACAGTACATAGACAATAGACTATATCGACTGGGCTATGTGTGAACAAAAATTCCTGCATGCAGAAACCCTTGTAGACAGTATAATTGTCCTTGTATTATAATAGACACGGTCTTGTAATTTGGAACGTAGAGTAATAGAAAAAGTTTTTATTATGCAGAAGAAACAACAATATCACTTATCTTTTATATCTGTGCCTGTATGTAGGATTTAAAATGTGGAAAATAAAGAAAACCTTACAATTCTTACGGAAATTGGTATTGACTGAAAATTTAATATGCTCTGGATTTTGACCTGAATAAAAGTCTAATAGGTAGAACCTCAAACAAAGAATTAGACAGTGTAGAGAAAAGATGTTCTCCTTCCAGTTTCTATCGCAAACACTTTAAATACAAATAACGTTACATTGATTTACTAAAAATTATTAAAGATAAATATTATACAGATCGTTTAAAATATTAAAAAGTAAATCTAAAACTTCCTGGAAAATAATCTCTGAACGGACAGGAAAGAAAAGTAATTCAAATTGTCATCAGCTGACCTTTAAGGATTTTGTAGAGGAGGTAAAGTTATTTAACAATTTTTTTTAACAAAACATCTCATTATTTAGTGCCATAGAAATTACCCGACATTTTAATTACTTAATTTTTAATTACCTCTCAAACCAGTAACTTGCGAGGAACTTACTAGATGAGGCGCTACGGTTTCAGTCATAAACAAAATGAAAAGAAAAAAGTTCCGGTTGATGAAATTTCATTATTTCTTTAAGAAAAGTGCTTCTATTTTATTGTAAATTCCCTGTGTCATATTATCAATGTATCTTCAGCTAATGGAATATAACCTAGCAAACCAAAATATGCCATTATCTAACCTCTTTTCAGAAAGGGTAATCCGGATATCTACCGATACCCATTTTTGTTTGGACAGTGAAAATGTTAGCGGAATTTTCCTGGATTTACTCGAGGCATTTCGACTGCATTGATTTTTCTGTTCTTTCAGTTAAACTGAATCGTTGTGGTATTTGTGACAAAGCTTTAAAAGGGATTGAATCGTATTCAAATCGCAAAAGGCATACTGTAAAAATTTCAGACCAAACAGGCAACTATGTGCAACCATGTTCTCTCGATGTTTCGATGGAATTTTATTAAAAACTTCAATAATACTGTAATCAAAACTTTCTACTGCTATAATTTTTTACTCGCATGCACGCTATGGAGTTATTATTTAGGGTTCCTCTGTGGAAGCTAATAGAGCTTTCAAGTATAAAAGAAGTTGTTAAAATTATAAAAAAATATAAAACACTTATGTTCTTATAGAGGTCACTTTAAAGACTTAAAGTTGTTAACAATTCCTGAGAATTAGTTATTATTTATGAGTACGTTATAGTTATTAAGGTACCAAGGGTGTTATAAGGATAATAACGCACCGAGGTCGGCAGTGTACTTCCCGAGGGCCTCTGGCCTGAGGGAATGTACGTCAACCGAGGGCGTCATTATCCTATAACACCCGTGGTGCCTTCAACGTTTAATGTCCTACAAGTCTGTTATTTAATTCGAATTTTTTTTTGACATTTACGATTTATTAATTTGACATCTATTATGTTCAGAACGATTTGATTTAAAAGAGAGTAAAAATCAAAATTGTTTGTAAACGCCGCCGTTGCATAGCAACGCATTTTGTTTGTCAATAACGCTATCATAATTTGCTTGTTTTGGGTTGTGTTATAATTTTATAATGCCCTAGGGCGTTATTTTTCATTTAATGTATCTCAAAATAGGGTGGTTATTGTAAAATAACAGACTTGTAGGACATTAAATTAATTACCTCCACATCCAGTGGAAATATAGTAACGACAAAAAAATATTTAAAAATTTGTATTGTTCAAATAGGCTTAGAATGTCACGAAACGTCCAGATTTTAAGTTTGAGTCTGTCTGTAACTTTTTTTGTGCGCACGTTTACTCTGGAACCGTTTGAGATATTGACTTGAAATTTGGTACACATATGTACTTTAACGAAATCTAGAACTAGATTATATTTTCATCTTGTTCCGTCGAAGGGGGGGTAAATTGGGGTAAATTTGGGGTAAATAGGTAAATCAAGCAGGTAAGAGTCCTTAAAATTGGTATTTAGTATATACAAGAGAAGCTAAGGTCTCAAAAAAAATTTTGGCATTAGCCACCTCCATTACCATTATTAAAGGGGATGAAAAAAAATTGTGATTTAGTGTGTGTACAAGAACTAGAAATCTCGAAATATGTTTTTACTTCATCCACCACCACTACCGCCCCCACCCCGCTACCGATGTGGGGTATCGTTTTATGGGTTTTTGGGGTAGAGGATTTCAAATATTATATTATCAAAGTTCCTTAAACAATAATTTTTTCGTTGTGAGTGACTCGAATAAAAAATCTGGATGTGGAAGTAGTGATTCCTTGGGCAGCGGTTTTTTTTAAATTAAAATAGAATTAATTTTGAATCGTATAAAACCATGAATATTACAATGGGACAAACTATATCTTTCCTATGCATCATGGCGCAAACCCGAAAGGGGTACCAATTTAAAATGAACACGATTCCAACAATATTAAGATAAGTTGATTAACTGGCTATTTTTTTTTTTTTTTAACTGTTTAACGTCGGCCTATTTCCGCTACCAGGGCCTATCACCGACGCCAGGAGACGAGCTACCCCCAACCTGGAAATTTTGCCGAACCTCTTCCCTTAAGAAGAGTAGGGATCTTTTACTTGCCTAACATTTAATAGACAAGGGACCGCCTGCTTTACATCCCCTCCGAAGGATGGTATATCCACTACGTAATCCTCGTCTGAAATTACGTAACTTCCGAGTATACACTGATATACAAGCCTCTAGAAGGTGGGACGAGAACGCTGTATTTCCCAAGATGGGAGCCTATCCAAGTACTAACCGCGCTCGACGTTGCTTCAACGGAATATCGACTGATATTCACATTGAAGTCGCCTCTAGGCTCGCCCCAACTGGCTACTATGACCTGGAAATGTAATATATTCATGATTATAGTCCATCCTTATAAAAATGACTAACAAATCTGTGTCGTGTTATATATTAGCATTTATTATACTCCAGCAGATCAGAGTCCGGACACCTACAAGAGATCATAGAAGCTCCCACTTCAAGACTTTCCTTAAAATATGCGCCATTCTCACTTTCTGCATTATTCTGCATATAATAATTATTATTAATCCTGGAGTATTATTAAGGAATAGTTTTTAAGACATGGTTTTTCAAAACTAGACTAGAATTTACATAATTTTAAACGATCAATTAAAACAGTCTAAAGGTAAATTAACGAGTATGTTGGATCTACAGTAATTCACGGATTACAAATACATTAATTTGCAGGAAGCTTCTAAACTTTAAGAAACTTTCTGAGGATTAATTTAAAGATCCACATCTGCTTAGTACTTTACAACCATTTATAATACAAAATAAATAACTTTTTTAATTAGAAGTGCCCAATTTTACTAATTCGTTTAGTAGGGTAATGGATTTCCGCGTCCTGTATTTTAAGGGGATGTTTTGTAGATCATCTATTATGTTCAGGTTTGATGAACGTTGCTCTGTTACTTAATCAAGGTCTTTAGATTCTAGTTTTACCCATTAATCCACTGACAAAGGGTATTGTTATTTATACTGACACTTGCTGCTTGTGGAAATAAACTCATTAGGGTGAACGTACTGAAGAACAGGGATGAGAGAATTTTACGATTTTAATCTTGGTAGTTCCTTAAGAAAAACAAATTCGTTGTTAAATTACTATCTAGTGCATTTCGGATATGTAGGTAGAGCTTTAACTCGTTTTAGGAAGAATTGGCAACCATAAACAATGATTAAAGAGCGAACAAAAACGTTTACTAGTCGACGGCGATTTTATCTCAAATTCAGTAAGTAGAATTTATCATTCATTTAAGTGCTAGTTATTTTTTTAACAATACAAAGTTTATGACAAATAATCAACGGCGTTAAACGCTTTTGATTAAATTAAGAAAATGATCGAAATATTCTTTACTTGTTTATCACATTCTTGTGAGATTAATTTTAACAATAAAAAAAGAGACGTTTTATGGTATATATATACAGGGTGTATGAGGTATGTAGTCAATAATTTTTAGGGATGATTCTATGTCAAAAAATATTTAAGAAGTTGCCTATAAATATGGGTCCTGGCCTTCTGAAGGGGCCACGTTTGTGTCGATAATGACATCAAATATCAACAGTTAAAAAAAAACTAAAAACGTACTCTTCCCAGCTTTTTATATAATTGTTTCACATTCTATAGGATACCCTTTGCAGTTTTTTTGTAAATAATGTTAGTTTTTGGACATCCTAAATTTTGTGATACCAACTATGTTGTGAAAAAAAAATATGAAAAACATTTGAAAAAAAAACATCCAACCTGTCTGGGATTCGAACACACGATCTTAGATTACAAGGCAAAACTTTGGCCACTGGACCATCACACATTACTACAAAAATTGAATGTCTGTAATCAGAGCTGCTGTAAGTACCGATAAAATGTACTTAAGTATTAAGTACCAGTATTTTCTAAAAATATAAATAAGTACCAGTACCCAGTACAAGTCTCTTAGGTGATACTTAAGAATTTAAGTAAGTATTACTTGAATTCGGTAAATTCAAGTACTAAGTACTAAGTACATCAATTTGCTACTTTAACTATTTGAAAACGTACTTAGTACTTAAATAAGCCACCACTTTAAGTACAAGTACTTTAAGTGACGAATTTAAATACCAGTACTTATATATTTTGTCGCAAAAAGCTGTCTTCGTCAGTTATCATTATATTGTATTATTATATTATATTTATATATACAGTGTGTCCCAGGATAGATGTAACAGGAGGTGTAATGAACCAAAAATTTTGGAATTTTCACATGGTATTTGGGGATTGAGTCCTGCTTGTTGTAAAACTAAAGCATATCAAAAATGACTTGATTTGGTGTTCTACAGGGTGTTTTATAAGCAAAGTTGTAAAAATCACCACTAATAAATTACCTTTATTTTTCAAAATATGAAAAAATTCCACCAAGAAAAGTTATTTAGAATGCAATTTTATTTCTATACCAAATTTCAGGAATATAAAATTATTTTTTTGAAACTTCCCATTTTTTCAATAAATGAGTATTTTATTTTGAACCATTCAATTAAAACTGCATAGAAATTATTTTTTGTGAATTAATATTTAAAGTTATGTAGAAGCTAAAAGTAGGCTATGAGAAAAGTAGTGGATACACATTTATTATTGACATATCTCAAACGTAGTCAATATTATCCTAAATTTCTGTTTCAAATTAACGAGCCAAGCATAAAAAATTAAGTGAAAATGGTAGTCACAATGCGTGAAAAAATTTATATTGTGCAATGCTACGGAATTGGCTGTGAAAACTCGCTAAGAGAAGTGGTAAGCCAATTTAATTTGAAATTTCCAAACACTGCTTTGTCACGTACTCAGGCTATGAGAATAATTAAAAAGTTTCTGGCTACTGGTAGTGTTCTTAACATGAAAAGGAAAAAAAAAACCATATGATGAAGACAATGTTGGGGCTATTATAGCTCATGCCTTTGTTATAGAAAATCCTACGATGCCACTAAGAGAGAGATCAGCTCTTATTAATATTAGCAAGTCTGAACTCCAAAGAATTTACAAGGCAAAGAAAATTAGGGCATATAAAGCAAATTATAAACATACGCTTGAAGAGGGACATGACGGCCGTAGGTTGGATTTTTGTTTGACCATTGGAGAAAAAATCATGGAAGAGAGGTTTTTTCATCATTTCATAATTTTCTCAAATGAATCCACATTCACAGTCAATAGTGTTGTTTCACCTCAGAATTGTCGGTTTTGGGCTTCTGAAAATCCAAATTTTAGAATTCATTGTAGAAGACAATATTATAAAAAAGTGAATGTGTAGTGTGCCGTTTCTTATCACGTTAGAGTTATTGGACCTTATTTCATTGAGGGAAGGTTAAACCAGCACACTTATTTACAGCTACTTGAAAGATTTTCTGAAGAACATTTAAATATTTTAAAAAATATGCCTTTAGTTCATTTTCAACATGATGGTTGCCCTGGCCACTCCACAGAAATGGTTAATCGGTGGTTGAATTTAAATTTTGGAGAAAATTGAATTGCCAGGAATTGACCGATCAAGTGGCCGGCGAGATCCCCAGACCTATCAATATTGGATTTCTTTTTATGGGGTCGCGTCAAGTAGTTGGTTTATGCTGAACCACTTCCTAACGATGTAGCAGTATTGAAGCAGTGAATTAGAAATGCCGTAAACTCCTTACCGTTAGATCATATTCGAAACAGTTTTAAGGACTTCAGGCGAAGGATCGAAATGCGTGTGGATGTGGGTGGTAGCTACGTCGAATTATAAAAAAAATGTAAACATTCTTTTGTATTGGTCAATAATTAATTTGTTTGTGAATCTGTTATGTTTTTGACATTTATTACTTGTTATAATTTTTAAACCTCATTAATCTTCTGTTAGTAATTGTTTCTAGTTTTACAATTAGTTCGATTAACATTATACCTTTTTACATCTTGTATATTCAATTTTTTATTTACCAATAGCCTACTTTTTGAGATGATTAACATTTGCTCCTACACAACTTTAAATATGTCTTAATTCGCAAAAAATGGGAAGTTTCAAAAAAATAATTTTATATTCCTGAAATTTGGTATAGAGGTATAAAATTCTAAATAACTTTTCTTAGTGGATTTTTTTCATATTTTGAAAAATAAAGGTACTTTATTAGCGGTGATTTTTATAACTTTGCTTTTCAAACACGATGTAGAACACCAAATCAAGTCATTTTTGGTATACTTTAGTTTTACAACAAGCAGGATTCAATCCCCAAATACCATTCCAAAATTCCAAAATTTTTGGTCCATTACACCTCTTGTTACATCTATCCTGGGACACACTGTATTATTTTTGATGTAATGAGCCAAACAACTTTTTGTAAAAAAAATGTTACTAGTCAAATTATATGAAAAACAGATGAAATTGCAAGGTAGAGGACCTCTACCTGTCTCCTGGTGACAGTTAAAACAATTTTGTAAGTTTCCTAAGAGCTAAGAAGCTTTTAAATGAAAAGGATATCTCATTATTAATAAAATTACATATAATAGCTATAATCTCCTTCCAAACCTAAAGAAAAATAACATAGTGTGGCAGTGATCAGTGAGTGAGTGTTTTCGTCATCTATCTGCAGCTATATTCGTTGAAACGATGATAATAAATAGACAACATGCAATATGTTAATATTATATTATGCAGTATATAGACAGAACAAACATTATTCACTGGCCTCTCCTTCTAAACTAAAATAAAAATCTAACACTGAGCTAGAAAACTTGTCAAGACATGAATTTATACATGCATAGTAGATACTGAAAGACTTAAATTTATTAGGTGTTAATTTTAAGTCCTAAAAAATACTTAAGTACATTTCCATATTAAGTACATCCTTTTTCTTCGAGTAGGTATAAGTAAAAAGTACTTAAAATAAAAAGTTAAGTATTAAGTATAAGTACCATGGCCAATACTTAAAAGTTTAAGTACCAGTACCTGCATTTTTATTGAGACTTGAAGTAAAAATACTTAAGTACTTTTTCTACTTAAGTACAAATTTTAAGTACTTAGGTAATTCAGTACCGCAGCTCTGTCTGTAATATATATCTTTCGAGAATCATATTTCAATGCATTAGAAATATTATTATAAAATATATATTAGTAAAATGTACAAACAAAAAAAATATATATTATAGAGATAACATTTCGCAAGATTTCTATTTAAGTACAAACGACAAAAATTAAGAAAACATATTTTTTTAAATTAAATGATTAATAACTTTTTTATTTACTGATTGATTTTCTTTACAAATAAAACCAACACTAACTTACTATCCAAATTTCAATAGAATCGGACTTTTCTTCCTTACCGTGCTTACGAGAAACTTGACGGATGGACAGACGGACATTTTGAAAGTTGTTCAGAATTCGTACACTAACACAATGGTGTGAAAATTTTTTCTGTACGAGTGATATTTCCGGTTTTAGAAATGTGCTGATCAAATGCAATAAACTCTTCGTTTTGCGAAGAGTATGATAATAATAGTAATAATAATATTTATTCATGTAAGCCGTATAAAATACAGATATGAAAAGTCATAAAAAAATGAAACAAATAAATAAAATAGTGACAAGAAACAAAATAAAATAACAGATAACATAAGTAACATACACATTTCTTGCAAATATCCAGTCAATATACATATTAGATACATTTATATTTAAAAAGTATCACTTAAGAATTCGCCAGCGCTATAATAGCATCCATTAGAAAGTAAAGTTCTAACTTTCTTTTTATATATCATATAATTAGATATCTTCTTTACATGGGCTGGTAGTTTATTATAAAATGTTATAGTTATAGGTTGGTGATCGTTTAAATGCAGCGGTATTGTATCGGGGATACGTTAAAGATTTCCATGCTTTGTACTGTGATCATGGACAGCGGAATTAGCTTCAAATAAATGAAGATTTTTTCGTATAAAGGTTAAACATTTATATATATAAATAGCAGGTGCAGTTAACATATCTTTATCATTAAACACTTGTCAGCAACTTTCATTAGTTTTCATATTAAATATTAATCTTAGAATTTTCTTTTGTGCAATGAAAATTCTACTGGAGTCTTTACCACGACCCCAGCTAATAATGTTCAAGGAAATGTGTGAATATGCCATTGCATAGTATTTATTTAAAAGACCCGAGATATTCAAGGTGTCTTTAATTTGTAAAATGGCGTAGTAGGCCTTATTTAGTTTTTTACTAACATTATCAGTCTGATCTAATAAGATCAGTTACATAATAAAAACAAATTGTATAGTGCTAAAAGAAGAAGATTTTTCAAATTACATGGAAGAGTGAGATATCTTTACTTGTTTACATGTTTTTGAAGCCTGGGGAATGCATATGTTTCTTTAGGATCACATTTCTCGAAAATAGTTGGCCCGACGGTGTTACAAGATAAGCTTTCTTGTGTATTTTTGACCAAGGAAATCGTAGTTTGAAAAGACAATCACAAGAAATACGCTTAAAAATGTTTGGAGGGGAAAATGAAGCCCCCCCCCTTCCCTCGCATGATTGAATTTATTCGCCTTCGCCGGTTTTTTGAACTTTGTATATAAATGTTGCACATTTTATAGAACACGCCAATCTTTTACGTGTGTGATATTTACGTCAAAGGAACAGTTAGAGGATGTTTTTTGACAAATAATTTGAACCAGACGTTTTACAAACATCTACGGGACAATTCGACAAGCATATATCTTCATTCAACAATATTATTGTTGATTTTTAATTTTTCTTTTTCGTTATTCGCCTTTTTTGTTAAAGTTTTTGCCGAGTCCCAGTTTATTCTACATCCTTTCATGTTCAAAGATAATTTAATTATAATGTTTTGTTATTAAAATTGTAAACGTATGGAAGGAAATAATTTTAAGGCGTATTTAAAATAGAATGAATGAATTTAATATCATTCCTTTGATAAATTATATGAATTTTGTATATCAGCCTTCGATTCCCAAGACAAATAAAACTAATATTTAGTATTACATAATCAGAAAGAATATTAAAAGTAAAATATATTTTGTTGTTTTAATCGTGAAGGATTAAAGATGAAACGCCTTGAAATTAGTTTGCTTATACGAAATACATCATAAGACTTTTTTAAGTAAAAAAAAAACTCTACGTGACTCCATGTAACGGCCAGCCTTGGAAGCAGCTTTTCTCTTTCTTTGAATATTGCTTTTTGTACTTATCAAATACATTATTATTATTGAAAGAAAAGTTATTAATTCTGATATTGGATATGTGGTTTTGATATAAGTACATAAGTTTCACATGTATTTAAAAAAAACAATCATCATAAAGTTGCACTTGCTTATATGTTCTAAGTTTTACTTATATATTCTTATACACATATTGCAACTTTCCATATGAGTGGATTTTCCATTCACTATGTTACCCATCTCATATGACTGATTCGATTTTATTCGAAGAACGTGTTGAGAAACCATATTGTAAAACGTATACCACATACGTTAAGAATGTGGAATTTTCTACAAAGTAGACATACTGATTCCCAAAAATATTTTTAAATTTAGATAATTTTTACGCTTGCACAAAGGCGATTTTTAATTAAATATGTCAGAAACATTTTTAATATTGTAGGAAAACTATTTTTGTCCAATAATCCGTTTCGTAACACGTTGAACTCAAACATCGAATAAAAAAATGTGTATTTTTCACTACCTTAAAGTAACACCTGCATATGAAATTTTTGTATACCATCTACTATAATTTGACACTAGGTTTGTAGATGCATACATACATATAGCTAGATTTGTACTACGGATTGCGAAGCTGCGATATCGGATGGTCTACCCTTTCCCTTTATTAAATTTTGACGTAAATGCGCAGAATTGCCACAGTGTAAGTATAGTAAAAGGAATTTTGTCAAAGCAATGTTTCACAATTTCGGTGGCGTAGTTTAATTAAAGGAAATAATGGAACCATATTAGTAAAAAACATATAAAAGTACCACCGTACACTGGAAACTAATGTTAACACTCGATTAAGATCGAATGCCTTTAAATACACGTCTTTAGGTAATTTCCAGTACGTTTCATAAATGTAGTAGATTTCCGATAAAAGTAGGTTATGTATTAACATTAAAAAAAAATAAAATTCACTTTATCACGTTGTGTACATTTGTGATGCACGCGGTACATGGCTGTTTTATGCTATTAATCCTTAACTTTGTCTCTTATGCATGATTTAATATTAGGTAAAAATGGTTCATTTTATTGGGAAAAAATGTTTTATGTGACCAGCTTATTGAGTTTTATATTTAATAATTATGAAAATAAATATAATAAACCACCACACATATTAAACAGAACAGAAAGGTATGTATTTGATTCAAAATTGTTTTTTTATTTGCTAGATATTTATTACATGTTTTTGTAAGAACCATTACTGTTTTTAGGTTAAATTTATTACCAAAAATACATTGTAGTTAGCAATAATGATTCGTCGTTTTTCTGAATATTGCAGTAGGAGTTTGAAATATAATATTATGTCTATATGAGAGCGGTCTCTATGGCGCCAAGATAAAATTCCCGAGCTCTGGATAATGCCAGGTGTTTTCTGAATTTTTTTCTGTGGCTGATAGGTACATCCAAAAATAATGGTACTATTTTACATAAAATTATTTTCGAAAATGGATAACCTTTGAAGGGGGATAATAAGTCATAATAATTCATATTAATACAGCACAACATTCTTCATGTGCGTTTTTTTATCTTAAAATGTTCCATTACTTTTAAATTTAGTCGTCGATTTTTTTCAAAATTAATATGGTTCTTCCTTTAGCTAGCATTAGGGTAATAAAAGAATGAAATATAAATTATACATACAAACTCGTGAAAAAAATTTCCATGATGAAATAAAATCACCGTTGTCATCGAGGCAGCTACCCACGCAACACGAAAATCTTCTATAACCACTCTTTCACAGCTTATGAAGCTCATTGTAACAGCTTTTTATAAAAAGAAAAATACGGATCTGAACGCACTGATAATATATCATAATGAATTGTTTCCATGGGGTCAAGAACAGTGAAAGGATTTTTTTTATTTTCACGAATAAATGTGTAAAATCTTTGTATGGCTGAATAATTTATTAGCTTAGAGACGTACTTATTCGCAAAATAACCATTACACATTACCACGATGTACAATTGGAAGCAAGCATAATTTATGATTAACCTGATTCCTACAGGGCCACGACGCAAACTCCGGAGAATATTCCTTGCGTCAAAGTAAGAAAAAATTCCTGTGAGGATTGATCTCATTACGCTTCTTTTTCGTATATAGGTATAAAAATTATATAAGGCAGGATAATTTTTGTTCGCGTGTGTCACTCTTTATTGTAAATAAAGGGCTAGTAGCTGATGGTCCATCCAATGCCAAGAAGAAGGAGGGGAAACACATTCTTGATGCATTTATTCATTTACGAAGCTTAGTAGAGTAAAATCTGGAAGTAAAGTCGCTTAGTTTTCGAGAAAAAAAAAACCGGCGTAGAACCAAACCAGACTTAGTGGAATTCTTTAGTAAGATAATCGTGTACCAGAATTCATTTTTTACATTTTTTGGTGGTCGAGAACTTTTTTATTTCGGAAAAACTCAAAAAAAAAGATTTTTAATGAAATATGTTTTTCAACGTCTCCACCGCTATATCTTTGAAAATATTTGTGCTATCAAGCTATTTTTTTTTTTTAGATTAAAGTAGACACAATAGCGCTTCGAACAACGTCCACGTGAACCCGATTTATTTTTTTTTAAGTTGGTAAAATAATAGGAAACTCAAACTTGTTATTTTCAGTAGCGTAATTTTAGGCAATCGAGAAAAAAATTTGTTTATGAAAATTTGTATATACATGCTGCGTATAAATTGAAGCCAATAGTTGAAAAAAGTTTTTAGGATAAAAATTTTTCAAGTCCCGTTGATAGTATTGAGTCAGCGATTTTTTTTAACGGGCCAAAGTCATATTCCTGCGCGCTCGGCTGTAGCAAGCCTGCTGACTGCAACGATCTGACGGTTCCGGTCGGGGATGTAGTAGTTTAACTTATATCAATAGGTACAAAACCAGTAGTGATCAAAAGATCTAGGGGATCAATATTATTGTTCAATATTTCATATATTCTACAGTAGTATTGATCATATGTTGTTAATATTAAGAAATCGTACAAAATATATTAAATAGTCTCCTTTTAATAATAAAAAGAAAGGTAGGTAGATATAAATACCTAATCTATAAATATCAATCAGTGTTACTAACTACCCATCTAATTAGTAAGTTTATTAGACATTTTTAAATGAATGAAAGTAAAAACGTACGCATAAAATGAGTTTTATTGTTGAAATAAATTTTCTATTTGGATAGATAAATATGTAGTATGTAGTTTATGTAGGCCCTACACTAATAGCATTCTAATTCGTTCATATCTGCCTCGAAATCTTTAATAATGTTGTTACAGGAACGACATTTGCACTCGTTGCAACATTTTAGGCCTTCCTTAAAACAAGCACATTTTCGATTGTCACAATTTTTATTCGAACAATGAATACTTAATGATTTTCGACAACCGCCACTTCTACGCGACTAATCTGACCAACCCTGCATACTACGGTACCTAGAGGTAAAAAATATGCAAAACTTCGGAAAAATGTCATATTGAACGGATTTCGTTCATTTTTTGCAGTATAATAGTAAATGCTTAACAGAAAAGTTTCTATATTGTGCGGAGGCTTGCTAATTTATAGGGGGTGGATGCCACCCCCTCTCAGGGTGTGGCACTTAAAAAATATATATATTTATTGGAGCTGAAGTAGAATCAAATTTTAAGAAGAAAAGATTCTATGCAATTTTTCACATAAATTGATAGTTTTTAATTTATAACGACTTCAAAATTGCGATTTCAGCAAAAAAAAGGTATTTCCAAACGACTTTCGTCAAGTATCTCGAAAAGTATTACTTTATCGAAAAAATATTGCAGACCAATTACAGAAAGTACAAACTGGGAATTAATTATAGTTTTTGTTTATTGATGTAGGATTAATAATTTCGGAGATATTTAAGTTTACATTTGGCATCCAAGTGTTCATAAGATAATTATTTAGAGTGAGAGTAAATATCTCAGAAACTGTGACACCTACGTCAAGGGTGCTAATATAATAATATGATATTAATTAAGCTTTCAACTGTTTTTTAATTTGTTTCTGTAGCATAAAAAACAAAGAAGTTATGACCGAAGCAATGTGCGTCTACACATTTTTTTAATAACAACGTCGTCATTTTGTTACTGTAATTAGCCAGTAATTAAAAAAATGAATTTCAAACAATGTTCCTCATTAATATATAGCATGACGTAGATGCTCAAATTTTTTGGTTTGTATACAGCACTTGCTTGAGGAAAAAAATACAGTTTAAACTATAAAGGTATTTTCGATGAAACGTAATTTTTTTTCCTTTTCCAAATATCTCAATAAATTAGTTTTATTGAAAAATGGGTAGATACCAAAAATAAAGCTCATAAACTGATAATGAATTTCGCTTGTTAATTTATTTACATAGATTTAATAGTTTCGGAGATATGAAAGTTTACAAATGGCGTCCGAACGTTTATAAGACGAAAAATGCAGTTTGAATCTTAAATATTTCAGAAATTGTGACATCTACGTCACGCATGCTAAGAAATGAAATTAAAGACAATTAATTGCGCTTTCAAATTATTTTTTACTCGTTCCTGTAGCATAAGAAATAAAGAAGTTATGACGGAAAAATGTGCGTATTTATACTTTTTTTATATAAAAAGGTCGCCATTTTGATAATCTAATTAGCCAGTAATTTAGGAAAATTATCTCAAATACAGTTTTTCGTTAAGATGTAGCATTACCTAGATGCTCAATTTTTTTGCTCATTTAAAGCACTTGCTTTAGAAAAAAGTGCATTTTAAACTTTAAATTTAATTTCGAAACACTACCAAATATAAACTTGAATATCTCCGAAATTATTAATCCTACATCAATAAACAAAAAATATAATTAATTCCCAGTTTGTACTTTCTGTAATTGGTCTGTAACATTTTTTCGATAAAGTAATACTTTTCGAGAAACTTGACGAAAGCCGTTTGGAAATACCTTTTTTTTAAGCTAAAAATCGCAATTTTGAAGTCGTTATAACTTGAAAACTATCAATTTATGTGAAAAATTGCATAGAGCCTTCTCTTCTTAAAATTTGATTCTATTTCAGCTCCAATAAACATATATATTTTTTAAGTGTCACCCACTGAGAGGGGGTGGAATCCACCCCCTATAAATTAGCAAGCCCCTGCACAATATAGAAACTTTTCTGTGAAGCATTTACTATTTTACTGCCAAAAATGAACGAAATCCGTTCAATAAATATGACATCTAGTTACTGTACTAGCATGCGAGGTGTATTAATTGCGTCCCAATTTCGCATTTAGCGCTGATAAAAAAAATCGCTGTTGCCAAACGGTACACTTTAGGAAAAAATATATTGTTTCAAAAACTTTTGTGATTATTAAGCTTTATTTTCTTCGCTGCATGTATGTAAATATTTTCAAAAATAAAAAAGTTTATCGATTGGTGAAGATTTCAATACATAAAATATATATTTTTAGTTTATCTGATTTTTAGAGAAATGAAAGTGCTAATTGTACCCAAACCGTTTATATTGGTAAAAGCGCTACAGTGTGACCTTTAATTTGATACAAAACAAATTTCGGTACCTTTAATAGTTTTAAAGATATGGCGGTGGAAACAAAAAAAACAATTTTCTTTAAAAATACATTTTTTTCACTTTTTATTGATTTAAAAAGTTCGAGACCACAAAAAAATGTCGTAAAATGTGATTTCATATGCCCGGTGACATACTCAAAGGGACCTAACATGTTTGACCTGGTTCTACGCCAAAAAAAAAAAACGACACGATAGACTTACGAAATCGCTGCTCTAGCTAGATAATTCCAAAACAACGCGTCCCGACCAAATAATCTAAAATACCTTTATTACGCAATGTTTGCTCTAGAATCAAAATCCGTTGATGTTTTTTTAAAGGCACTGTGAAGCGAACTAGTGATTATTATTATTAGGAGATATCCACAACTTCTCCATAGTTTCTTGCTGCACTTTTTGGACTACCTTACTGCCATAGATATAACAGGAATTTTCTGAAGAGAAGGTAAAACTTCCTGACGGATGACTTTTGACAAAGCTGATAAGAACACTTTATTAGCATTACAGAAACTAGGAAAGGCTAAAGAAATTGTCGGCCTTCTTGTAAATATTCTACGTATAGTTCATATTGCACAGAAATGTGTAAATGCGAGAAAACGTAGTCGATTTGGTGGTAGTAGAAGATTACATATACTAAGATAACAGTAAGGAATTTTGAAAGTATCTATCAATTTTTATTTTTTCGGTGATTTTTTTTTTATTTATTTTTTAAATTTGTTTCTTATTAGTTCGTTACATGAATTACTATTTTCTAATTTGCGATTTTCATTTTCTGTTCCTAAATGCCAAAGATGACGACTGACCAGCTGACGACTTTTCCACCCACATACTTGCAGCTGACTATATTTTTCGTGAATCTCAGTATACACATTATCTTATACCTGCATTTTAAAGTTCGCCGAATAATTTTAATTTTTCATGTTTTTGGATCTGTTTAATCGATCAGCTGATGCTAAATCCACCGCCCCCCGTCCAGCTAACTACGTTCTACTTTCATTATATAACACAATCATCCCCTCATATTAGTTTCAGCATTCGCCGGATAATCTTTTTTCGCAATTTTTTACGTGTTTTCAACCCTTTAACAGCCACCCCCACCGCTACCCAACCAGCTAACGTGGCATATTGTCAAAGTTCGCCGGATAGTCAGTCATATTCTACACGGATTCCCGGCCTATTATCGCTTGTCACAAAATTCCAAAAGTTCGGGTAAAGTGCAGTTATCCAGTAAATTGAAGCAAAAGAAACTAAGTCGCCTGTTGCATGATTAAAGAATTGGTCTAGACGGAGCCATTCTGCGCACAGCTTAATGGCAAAAGTATCGAGATAAAGCATCTGAAAGTGTTGGCATTCGCAGGCAATTAATTAATAGTAAGAGACCTTGTCGTTAGGACAAAGTTATGTACGTGCATGCACCTCAACAGAGATTATACTAATGCTAATAAATTTTGCATGAAATCGAGGGCTTGAGCTTAGTATGCAAACTTTATCTCTTTCAATGCGGTTAAGAGCTTTGCACCTTTGTCACATTGTCCACGGAAAAATTTGCATATTAAAGTTCCTTTATGAATATAAGAACAAATGAGTTCATTTTATACCGGCAAATGATACTAAGCTACATTTAAATTATATAATGTATTTTTTAATCTTGACCGATTAAATGAATGCATAGTTTTAAAAGCGTTCGACTTTCAAAAGTTTGACGTATGAAGGAGAATATGGTTATTAATTTTACGTTTTGGTTTTTGCCTTTTCTTGTTAAAGTCGTTTTTATCTAACTTACCTACTATTTGATAATAATTACACAGACCCACAAAAAAATTTTTTTTCGTGAGCGAGAATTAAGACCCACTTTTCGTTATGTTTCTCGGGGCCCTAAACACGGTTGACTGACATATATGCCGCTTGAAACTATTGACAGTCAATTCATTACTGTCCTCCTTTTTCGGCTTGGTATAGTTTTTAGCCGAGAACATAAAAACACAACGAACTCGCCTATTTTATTTTCCATTTATTCACGTAGATCTAGTCAAAGTTAACGTGATTATACAACTCAAAGATCTTTGTAAAGTTACATAATGACGTAATTAGTCGATAGTTCAAGTCAAACCACCCTTTGTTTCAAAACTAGAGCAGACTTTAGTAAAAGTAGCGGTATACTTTTGTATCACTAAATTTTCATAATAAATCATAAAAGGTATAAAAGGAGCGAACTTTTACAAGTAATTTGAGGTAAAGTTTTAATCGCACAGTTAAATCTTTAAGTAATTAAAAATACGGTCGTTAATATACAGAGTGACCCATATAAAAGCTGAACACCTCTCTAAAATTTTTATTTATTGTGCTATTTGAATCAAATTTTACTCAAGTATAAAACAAATTAGGATCTAATTACAACTAGAAAAAACATTCGCCTCCTACAAATGCAAAGCCACCTGCGGTACCAAAGTATGCCTCTCTCTCTCTGGTACAGTTGATTTAAAAAAAAACTGGTACACTTTCTTTTAGCTATGTAAATCATTCGTTCTTTGATTGATATTAATAATATTACAAATGTCACTTTGACGTTAATCAGTGGCGTCGTTATTAAAAATGGTTCGACATCTAACAGATATAGACCTTTTCATCATAGAACTATGAAATGTTCGGACACTTGGATTGTCAAAATGGTTGGACCGGTATCATTTTTTCACATTAATTTAGCCAAAAGTGTGATTGACGGTGCAAAATTAGTACACAACATTGTGGTAGAACACTCTTGCGCTCAATTAAGGCGCTGGCTCACGTATCGTGGTCGTAAAATGACTGGAAGCAAGATTAAAGAACTAGTTGCAAGGTTAGAATTCAACTACAACTTATCAATTTATATACAAGTGCATTAAAAGAAAACAAATGTGTTTATTCTACAATATGCTTAATAACATTCTTCGTATAGTGATTGATAATGTAGTAAAAATATTTTCTGTTTTTTTTACGAAAATGTAGGGTCAAAAATGCAATTGAAAATGAGTTTTTTCGTCAATCCTTTTGTGGATAAAGCTGGCTCCTTTTTTTCTAATTTTTTTTCAAATAGGTAAACTATACGATATGGCACTACATATTTTCAGAAAATTGGTAACAAATTCATCATTATTTGGTTAAAAAACGTAATGCTTATGTCAAATCCAATATTGACATGCGAAATATGTCCGAACAAACATGGAATTCGACGTTTTTTAAACAAATAATGATGAATCTGTTACCAATTTTTTGAAAATAGGTAGTGCCATATCGTATAGTTTACCTATTCAAAAGAATTAGAAAAAAAGAAAGTCAGCTTTATCCACAGAAGGATCGACAAAAAACCTCATTTTCAATTGTATTTTTGACTCTACATTTTCGTAAAAAAGATATTATTTACTGCATTATCAATTACTGCACGAAGAATGTTATTAAGCATATTGTAGACTAAACACATTTGTTTTCTTTTATTGCACTTGTATATAAATTGATAAGTTGATAGTTGAATTCTAACCTTGCAACCAGTTCTTTATTCTTGCTTCCAGTCATTTTACGGCAAGGATACTTGAGACAGCGTCTTCATTGAGCGCAAGTGTGTTCTTCCACAATGTTGTGTACTAATTTTGCATCGTCAATCACACTTTCATTTAAATTAATGTGAAAAAATGATACCGGTCCAGACGTTTTGACAATCCAAGTGTCCGAACATTTCATAGTTCCCGCAAACAAACATAGAGGCAGCACATGCGCGCTTCTATGATGAAAAGGTCTTTTTATTGTTTCTAAAATTGAAGATAGTTGATCCATAAGAAGACTTGCTGCTGAATACAATGTGAGTAAAACCACGATAATGAGTGTTAAAAAACAATGGGAAACCAACCAAACGGTATCCCGTAAAGTTGGTTCCGGTAGGCCCAGAAAGAGCAATAATCAAGAAGATGAAAATCTTATAAATTACCTAAGAGAAAACCCTTTTCAGTCTGCAGTAAATGCAATTTCAGAGACAAATTTCCCTGCTTCTGTGTCTACTGCTTGCAGAAGAATAAAACTACAAAGCGACTTGAAGAGTTGTTCAGCGGCTAAAAAATACAAACTTTCAAAAGAAAAGAAGCAGGGTAGGATTATTTTTGCACTCAACTATATAATCAATGATGAAAACTTCTGGGGACAAGTTGTCTTTTCTGACGAAAAGGTTTTTAAATCCTGTAACGATGGACATGTTCGCGTATATAGGCATCCTTCCACCAGATACGACGAAAAATATACTTTCGATCCACAAATATCAGGAAGGTTTTCAGTCAATGCCTGGGCTTGGATGAGCCTAAATGGGTTAGGTGTGTATTGGAACAGTGGTGGTCATCTCAATTTCATTAAATATATTGAAATATTAGACAATATTATGTTGCCGTCAGTAATAGAGGTGTTTCTGGAAAATAATTTTATTTTCCAACAAGACAACTGCTCCATACATACGGCCTATCGTGTCAGGCAATGGTTTCTTAATAAAAACATAGAGTTGTTACCGTGGCCATCTAAAAGTCCGGATTTAAATCCAATTGAAAATGTTTGGGGACTAATGGTGAAACATATAAGAAAATTAAATAACCATCCAAATAATGCCTAAGAATTGGAAGGGATAATGGAAGACACTTGGGAGAACTTGTCGCAAGAAGTTGACCTTGCAAGAAATCTGATTTTGGCCATGCCTGCAAGACTTCAGGCAGTTTTAGACGCTAATGGAGCAATGACAAAATATTAGTTAATTCTGTGTTACGTAGTTGAAGTTCATTTATTATTTTTTTTTTTATTGTATTTTTATATTCAGTTTGCATTGTTTACATTTTTTTTAATCTCAAGTGGTATTTTAAAAATAGAATTATCATTATTCAGTTAGTATTTTAATTTCAACCATTAGTAGAATTATCTGTAACAAATATTATTTTTTTAAACAATAATATGGCAGGCTTGAAAATGTTTTGAAAAAGTTATTTTCTAATTATTTTTAAAATTCCATTTGAATAAAATAAAAAAGAAAGGTTTAATAAGTTTAAAAACACTAAGAAAACCGGTTTCCTCCAAAAAACCCAGGTCCGGGGTAAATCACCTCTTCTCCACCCCCCTCTCGACATGCCTGGCCAGCCCTATTTACAGTCATATGCACACAACTAAACTATTAAGATTTTCGATTACAAGAGTTTTTTTTGAAATCAACTGTACCTCTCTAAAATTTTTATTTATTGTGCTATTTGAATCAAATTGTACTCAAGCATAGAACAAATTAGGATCTAATTACGACTAGAAAAACATTCACCTCCTACAAATGCAAAGCCACCTGCGGTACCAAAGTATGCGGATAAAAACAAAAAATCATAGGCATTTTCTTTATCGGAAAATTTTGTTAATGAAACTTGTTCGGAATTGTCCAAAATTTAGTCAAAATAAAAAAATATAGAAATTTTGATTAAAATAAGTCCGAAAATATAATTTTAATGGGTATTTTTATTTAGAGAACTGTATTATGACAATTTTGTTTGAAATTAAACCGAAGCTGAAAGGTAGTTGTCAAGTAATTTGCAATTTTTTTAAAATAATTATTTTTAAAATTTTTAAAATTTCAATTTTTCATTTTTTTAATTTTGACTAAATTTTGGACCTAAGGTTTTTGGACAATTCGGAACAAGTTTCATTAACAGAATTTTCCGATAAAAAAATGCCTAATATGATTTTTTGTTTTTTCCGCATATTTTGGTACCGCAGGTGGCTTTGCATTTGTAGGAGGCGAATGTTTTTCTGGTTTTAATTAGATCCTATTTTGTTCTATACTTGAGTAAAATTTGATTCAAATCGCACAATAAATAGAAATTTTAGAGAAGTGCCAGCTTTCTCTTTAAATGGGTCACTCTGTAGATCGCGTGTTCTTAGATCTTAACAAGTTTCTTGTTGCGTGTACTTAAAATTGTGACTTATCGAATTTTTCAGAATTGGACAACGTATAAAATTTCTCGACAATATATAAAACAAACAGAAGAGCAGAATTGATGTACTCAACGAAACGCAAAAGGAGGTGCCAACGTTTTTATAAATGTTTCTAATTTTAAATAGGTATGCTAAAACCTGAAGGCGCTCGGAATGATAAATGGCCCAGACGTACTCTGAGATCAATCTGATTTGTTCCCCTGGTAAACATTTTATTTTTATTGGCAATTTGATTTTCTCTCACTCGGGTTGCTTGTACATAACACTTTTCTACGGTATTGACTGACAGAGATATTGGAGCTTCGCTGATGATATTAAGTTATTCACTTGTAAACCCCAGGTCTGTGTAGGGCTGGGGTTTACCAGTTTTTACTGATATTTTTTTATGTGTCTCTAGAGATATCGGGAGCCGTAACGGCTGTTGTTGCTTTTATTACTTTTGTCTTTTGTCTCGTTATAGATCAAGGGATTCGATTCTAAAATTATACAAAATACAATATATTCAATCAAAGTTTGATACAACTGATTGAGATTTTTAATACAAACAACATTAACGACTTACAAATATCCCTATATATTTAATTAGATATTGCAAACCTCTTATTGCTTTGATAAAAAAATTAAAACAGTTTTTTCAAATTGGAATAAAGAAACATTCCAATTCCGTTACGTTTATTCGAGAACTTATATATTTTTACTTTTTTAAATTTTAATTGAAACCCTGATGTAGGCTTGGTGAATCAAGCATTAATATCCGATAATAATAATAATAATTTTATTCATCCTTTCGATCACAATATAATACAATGAAATAGGACATGTCAATAAATAGGATAAAATATAAATATATAAAACATGGCTAGTTATACTACACGCACATATACATAAAAATATACAGTAATACAGTTTTTTTTTAAATATGAAATGTATGATTTAACACCCACTTATTAAATAGTTCCGTAATTCCTTCTTAAAGGAATATAAGGAAGCTCTTTCTTTAATTTCGGTAGGTAGACAATTAAAGAATTTTATTCCAGCCAGTAGTGGAGACTTTTCATAGAGCGCAGTCCTATGTATTGGAATTTTTAGTAAATTACCATAGTATGGTAATTATGCAGTTCAGAATTTGTCTCGTTCTTGCTAATATTCTTTTTATATATAAGAGACAAATATATATACACGCAAGGAAACGTCAATATAGCATGTTGCTTAAAGAAAACTCTGCATGACTGAGTTTTCTGCAAGTAGAAAATTAATCGCATAACTTTTTTTGAGCAATCAGAACTCTCTCGTTACCACAAAATAACATTATATGATAGCACTTAATTTATGAGGGCATAATAAACATTTATTAGTGTTTTTTGGTCTAATACACTTTTCAGTTGCAAAATTGCATAATAGTCACTACTTATTTTCTGATGTGATGATGTGATATCTCCAACTAATATCACCGTCAATATGGATACTAAGAAATTTTGCCGTTGCACTTGGAGCAACTGTTAATTGATTATATATAATATTTATGGGTGCTTGAATTTTTTTCCTACCAAAAAACTGTAGCAAAATAGTTTTTTTGGTGTTAACAATCAATTTACTAGTATCACATCAGTTGATACATTGTTCATAGAGAGCATTGAGCTTTTCTTGCAGCTCCCCAGGAATGTCTGCCTCCTCTGTTTGGAGACGTCGTCTGCGAATAGCACAACGCATTCAGTATCAATATGAAGTGGTAGATTATTTATAAATAAAAGAAAAATAAGTGGCCCTAGTACAGAATCTTGAGGAACTCCAAGATTAATACAATACTTCTCTGACCTGGCTTCTTCTAGTTTTACATTTTTTTTTCCAAAGCTGAGGTACGATATTATCCATGAAAGAAGTTACTAAAGTTACTAAATCCCATCGCAGAAAGTTTCTCCGTCACGAATGTCGGATTTATAGAATTAAAAGCCTTGGACAGGTCAAAGAAAAGGGCAGCAACGTACTTTCTGTTGCACACACGATTGTACACAAATTCCAAAAAGTCAGCCGCCGCACTCTCAGTTGACCTGCCAGGGTGAAACCCATTTTGACATCTGGAAATAATTTAGTATTTTGTTAGATATGGAAATATTTTGTAATATATAGCGCTAGTGGCCTGGCGATAAATTGAGCAATTGATTTAATAATTTTGTGGACACACAATTTACTCCTACAAAATTGGTATTACTTCCACGTCCAGTGGAAGTATAGTAACGACAAAAAAATTTTTAAAAATTAGTATTGTCCAAATAGGCTTAAAATGTCGTGAAACGTCGAGATTTTAAGTTTGAGCGAAAAAAAATTTTCTGTTAGTCTGTCGGTCTGTCTGTCTCGGTCTGTCGGTCTGTCTGTAACTTTTTTTTGTGCGCACGTTTACTCTGGAACCGTTTAAGATATTGACTTGAAATTTGGTACACATATGTACTTTAACGAGATCTAGAACTAGATTATATTTTCATCTTGTTCCGTTGAAGGGTTGGGGGGTAAATTGGGGTAAATCTGGGGTAAATGGGTAAATCAAGCAGGTAAGAGTCCATAAAATTGGTATTTAGTATATACAAGAGAAGCTAAGGTCTCAAAAAAATTTTTTGCATTAGCCACCCCCATTACCACCCCCACCTCCTTATTAAAGGGGATGACAAAAAATTGTGATTTAGTGTATGTAAAGGAACCAGAAACCTCAAAATATTTTTTTACTTCATCCACCCCCCACTACCACCCCCCTATCACCACCCCCACCCCACTACCGATGTGGGGTATCGTTTTATGGGTTTTTGGGGTAGAGGATTTCAAATATTATATTATTAAAGTTCCATAAATAATTATTTTCACATACAAAGTTTTTTCGTTGTGAGTGACTTGGATAGAGAATCTGGATGTGGAAGTAGTGATTCCTTGGGCAGCGGTTTTTTTTATTATGTTTATTATATCCTCAGCAGGTACAGGCCTGAAGAAAAATGATATCCCACAGTAACCTTTGATAAAATCCTACTCATAAAAATACTGCATAGCATACTAACGAACTGCTCGCCAGTCAAGATGGCATCATCAGAAGATGCTTAAGATAACAATTACACCTAAAAAATTAATTTATTTTAAAAAACTACGAACAGTATACTATGGGATGTTCAACAATTGTATAGAAAATGTAATAATCCGACGAAGATATCTAGTAATTAAACAACATTTTAACTTTACACACACTTCTTAAATAAACAGATTTTTACACTAACCTAAATCAATATACATTATCTAGAATAAAAAATAAACGCTCTGAAACGGTCCATAGATTTTTACGAAAGTTTTATCACCGAACCACTTGCTTATGTAAACTCGGAAATTGAGTAAATATTTAACCAGCAGTCATAAGGGAATGAAAGTTTCTGTAAACTTCTTCGAGACACACTTTAGAATGAAGTTATCTAAGGGAGTTGCGAGCCTTATTTTCCAGTCGTTGCTTTGTTGTGCATGTATCTATAGGTTATCGAATACAGATAAGACAATATGACGCCGGCGATGCACTCTTTTTCACACATTCAATAGCACACTTTACTTTTATTTGATACTGATGCTCTCCATAGCTCAACAACGAAGAGAACATAGGGTTTTATTTATCGCGATTCAATTTCTCACATTCTTATTAAAAAAAAAAAAATTTTAAATTAACAACCAAAATCTAAAAAATCGTCGTATCTCATCATACAATACACTATAAGAGTAGAAACTCTCCAATACCAATAGCAGTACAGTAAGTGAAGCTTTTAAATCCCAGACCGAAAACGTTGTAATGAATTTCCAAATTATTTCTCCAACATGCTTCATAAAGTATGTACATAAGAATCTATATTGTCATTTTTCCTGCTTTTTGGTTAGTGGTGGTTCCCACCACTTATTAGGTCGCAAAAAAAACAAAAAATATACAATCTAATAGAGAATCGAATTATAAGAAAGAAAGGTCATACATACACTTTTTTACTAAAATGCATATTTTTCGAGATTTTGCGAACTGAAAATTGCAATTTTCACCCCCTAAAATCAGTATTCCTAGACGCTTTTTTTTAAATTACCCGAAAAGTGTGGACTAACAAAAAAAATGTAAAATTCAAGTTTTTACGAATACAAATCGAATGGTTTTTTTCCTTTTTTTTCTCTCCGATATTTAGTTTTGGAAACATGGCATTTTCAAAATGGCGCCGTCAGAAAAATATACGACGTGTAAATCAAAGGTATTAAAATTCTCTTTCGATTGAGACATATTACGACCTTTCATAATGAAAACTAAAAAAGTTACAAACAAAAAAGTAGCGCATTTAAGATTTTATGTGCTATTTCTTTTAGTCTTATTGTTCTAATTTCTTATTAATTCATTTTTTTTAAATCCTTCTAGATATTGTTAATGTATATTATTACTAACATGCTCAAATAATTTAGAATTTTTAAAATAATTATTTTCATTCTGTACCCATTTTTAATAATGAAAATTTTCATAATTTTTTTAAAAAATCGGGTAACAAAATCGAGTACAAAAATAAGCTTATAAAAAAAACTAATAGTTTGTTTTTTCCTACGGCCTAGGCCGGGAAAGTAACATTCCCGTACGGTTTTTTATATATATTTTAGACAGTAAATAAATACACGCAGACAAACCAACTCACATTAAAATTGCATTTATTAGTGAGCAGTTAGAATGTAATGAAGAAATGTTATGCATTAATACAAATTCCTTAATTTATAATAATATTGATTGTGATTTCAGAAAAAATAGTATGTGTACTTAGGTGCGAAAGCACATTCCCGAACTTCGATGCTTGTTGGCCTCGGCTAGCGCCTCGGCCAACAATTTGCATCGTCGTCCGGGATTGTATTGCTTTCACACCTACATACACAATATACTATTCCAAACTAAAATATGTGGTTTTATATCCTATTAACACATACCAAAATTGGAAATAAGGTCTAAAGTACTTTCTATGGTATTAAAAAATAACGATTTAAAAAAAGAGAATTCAACACCCGTAACAAAAAATTTAAGTCGTTCCAGATATACAGGGTGTCCATTAAAGAATGGGCCATAGAGGAATAGTGGATTCGTGACATTAAAATATTACGATTTAACCAAACTTACCTTAGTCCAAAAGTTGATATTAACAGAGATACAGGGTGCTAAACTCAATATTATATTTATAATTTTCCTACATAACTTTTGAAGTTTTTCAAATATTGGTACGAAAATTGGTGGATAGGAGTTTTTTGATATGAGAAATTCAAATCTCATCCTATTTTTGGTGTAAATCCTAGAGGGCGCCACATAAGCAATATTTAGGGTGTAAATGTACTCCTAACTTTTTCACCCGTATTGTTATAGCCTTTTTTATTAAAAAATCCTGAACCTACATCATTTTGACGGAGAAAAAGTATACTTGTCATTAGTCTTAGAAATTGACTGTTTTCGAGATAATCACATTGTAACAGTCAGCCGCATAATTGATTATAAGAAATATTAATTTTAATCTAGTAGGAACACGGTTAAATCTGACAGTTAAATAATTAATAATGATAGTTAGAATGCAGTTATGTAGAAAAAGAGAGGTTTTATTATTATTACAAATTAAGCAGTTAAGTAAATAAAAACGATATCAATGGAAATGTAAAATTAAACAACAAAATAATAATTAAAATAATTGCTGAAATTCATTTTCAAATTGTCTTCCATTTAACTCAATACACTTTCGGCATCTTTTAAGAAAATTTTGCGTAATACAAAAAAAGGATGGAAGCAAATCACGAATATGATTTGCAGCTGCCACTATTTTCAGAGTTCTTGTCTTGTGTTATTGTGTTACTTGTTTAAGAGTGTATACAAGGCTTTTCATGGTACCCCATAGGAAAAAGTCCATTGCCGTTAGGTCTGAACTCCGTGGTGGCCATGGATGTTCACTTCCGCGTCCAATCCAACGCATAGGAAATACATTATCTAAATGATTTCTTACAATCAGAGGGTAGTGAACAGGTGCTCCGTCGAGTAAAAACCACATATTTTCTCGGATATCTAAAGGCACTTCATCCAACGTATTTTGTAAATCATTTTGAAGGAAGTTTAGATAGTTTTCTCCATTTACTAGGGGTGGAAGTTCAAAAGGACCAACAAAATAATCTCCAATTATTCCACACCAAATATTAATTTTAAATTCATATTGAAAAGGTCTCACTCTTGCGGCCCTTGGATTCTCTTCAGCTCAGAAATGACTGTTTTTTGTGTTAAAGATTCACTTTCGAGTAAACGTTGCCTCATCAGTGAAAAGAACCGCATTTAAAAAAGTTGGATCTCTTCTTTGCTTTCTTAACATAAATTCGCAAAATTGTATGCGACGAGGAAAATCACCTGGCAACAAATTTTGTACTGGTGTGAAATGGTATGGGTGTACTTGTTGCTCATGTAGAATGTTTGATACTGTGCCACGGATTAGTACAGTATTTGCAGAGATTCGGCGAATACTTATTTCAGGTTCGTCTTCAATAAGATTTAATACTGCTTCCTTTTGTTGGACACTACGAACTACAGGGCGTCCATGGGAACGTCTAGGACGACAAGAACCCGTTTCTTTTAATCTTGCAAAAAGTCTTGAGAATAATTTTCGATTAGGTTGCCTTCGATTTGGATAAGTATTCGCATATTTTCTTGCTGGAGCATGTCTATTATTTTTCTTGAGCATAAATATCCACCATATCAATCATTTCGCTATTTGAAAAAAAAATATGCCTCGGCGTTGTGCAAAAAATATGTCAAAAGTATTGTTGACATCGGCGCCTACTATGTTAATATTTCTTATAATGAATTATGCGGCTGACTGTTACAATGCGATTATCTCGAAAACGGTCAATTTCTAAGGCTAATGACAAGTATACTTTTTCTCCGTCAAAATGATGTAGGTTCAGGATTTTTCTAATAAAAAAGACTATAACATTACGGGTGAAAAAGTTATTTGAACTTCTCAAATCAAAAAACTCCTATCCACCAATTTTCGTACCAATATTTGAAAAACTTCAAAAGTTTTGTAGGAAAATTAAAATATAATATTGAATTTACCACCCTGTATCTCTGTTAATATCAACTTTTGGATTAAGGTAAGTTTGGTTAAATTGTGATATTTTAATGTCAGATATCCACTGTTCCTCTCTGGCTCATTCTTTAATGGACATCCTGTATGTTAATATGAACTTTTTTTTCATAAAATGACCTAAGGAGTCACACCCTGAAATAGTAACACGTCATTAAGGAACACCCTGTATATTTTTCTATTATGTATTTATTATATATTGTCCTGTAAATGTCCTGTTGGGCAAGAAAGCTATTATTATTATTAATAACCGCGGACATCAATTTAAGATACCTATGCACTTTTTTGTAATATACACTTCACAAATACAATACATTGATTAATGACCACTGTACATTCACTATTGTAATAAAATGCAAGTTGATAATTCCAACACGCGAAACAAGAATAACTGTCGCGGCTTAGCGTGTGGGGTGCTTCAGCTTATTTAAATAAATTGCACTCAACGGAATTTTTTACAGCAAAGTGGAAACAAAGCAGCTATCATCAATCATGTTTTTCATTAAAATTACTAATTACTCGAACTTGGAGGGACATTCAAAAAACTGATGAGTCTGTAAACGCGGTGTGGTTTTCAAGATAGACGACAAACCGCTTTGTGAATAATTTTATCAATTATTTTAGAGCGCACCAAGTAAGACCAGCGAGAGATGACTGGCAAAATGCTAATTATTTTAATACCGAGCTAAAGTCGCAAATAACACTCTTTTAATTAATAATAATTACCTTGTCATTTACAGTCGTGCATTTTTTATGTTGAGAGTGTCGTTAATTTGATTTTATGCTAATTTGTTTACTGGTGTTTAATATAACTAATTTGGGAAACGGAGGGTAGGACAGCATGAAATAAAGGACAGATTTTTGGTATTTGTATTTTATTTAGATGTGAATGGCTGCTCTTTTAGTATAGCGGCAAAAACCATTAGAAAACGGCTATTATTGAAACAATTTTGTAATTTGGTATACTGATTTCTGTCATTAAAACGAGCACTTCTCCGAGCAGCGCCAAATCAAAATGGCTTCCGGTTTCAAGATGACGGCTGTGAAAGTAAAATAACGAAAGTATTAATGTGTATCCAAATGAAGTACCAGACACTGCATATTAGGCTGTACAAAGAAACACTACAGATAATTGTCCTTTATTTGCCCTATAGAAATTAACGATAAAGTATAATTACGACCCGCCAAGTTTATCGTAGGTGCCTTGTTTATCGATTATAACTTAATCAGAGATCTTTTTCACACCACTGCGAAGATAGTAGTTTAAAGCAGACTTCAAACCGCCTGATTTTGACAAGCGATACTTAGAGTTCATTAATAACGCTACGTCCTTTTCCATTTTTAACTTCGACATTTTTGCTTCTAACATCAGCTTTTAAATGGTACTATTAATGTTATTTTGATATATCGTTTGCTTTATGCGATTCGATATTTTACAAGCGGAAAAAGCCTCTCAATCTTATAAAAAATATAAACCGCTTTTAAGAGACATTTTATGTCAAAGGATCTAAATAATGTACAAAGGATCAACTAAAAGGGACATTTTGCAAGCTTTTAAAACGTGGATAATATAAAATGATGTATACAGTGCTTCTAATAGTGCTAGAAAAAGAAACAAAAAATAAGAAGAATCTTAAAAAAAATTGAATTACATGATAGGATTCTTAGCATTTTAAAGCAAAAAAATATATTAACAATACTTAAATCATTTATTTACATTCAGTCACTCACACTTTTTTATTTAATATGAAATTATCTACTTTCTATATATTGGTATCTTAATCTGGTCACGCTAATATAATACTTAGGAAAACACTTTAAAACACTCATCATTGGAGAACCAATGAAAGTAGATAATTTCATATTAAATAAAAAAGTGTGAATGACTGAATTTAAATAAATGATTTAAGTATTTTTAATATATCTTTTTGCTTTAAAATGCTAAGAATCGTATCATGTAATTCAATACTTCGTCAGTATTAGCTAGAAGAGTAGTTGCTTTGATTGGTTTTCCAATAATAACTGTTTTAAAGTATTTACCTAACTAGCATATTAGCGTGCCCAGATTAGGGCAACAATATACAGAAAGTAGGTAATTTAATAATAAATAAAAAAGTGTGTAAGTTGTGATTTGCTTAATACCTAAATGATATTTTCTAATACAATTAAATTATTAATAGGCAGTCAATAAAATGGGTCAGTAACAACAAAACCTTCATAATATTATTCATTTTAAATTTTTTGCGAGGTGAAAACAAAATAATCCCGGACTATAAATATTTTGTTATCCTGTGTATGTCTGAAGGTGACATTGGCCTGGGAATTTTAAAATAGGGACGTAAAGTGATTGAAGTGATGGGATATAAAGTACGACGGTCTCTAATGTGTCTGCGATATGTCCATAACAAGGCATCGGCAGGGTGACTGCCTCTTATATTACCCTCTCACCCCATCCCATCCTATTTTGAATGGTTTACTGAAGGAAATGAATACTTACAGCTCTTCCAGGTGGTTGTAATGGGACAATGACGTCTCGTTGATGATCGTTATGTTGTTACTTGTCAAGTCCCTGGAAAATAAAGAAAAATAAATAAGTACTTAATTTGCAAAATTATTTATTTATATTAGTGAAGGGCATTTGGATGAAAACAGTAACTTATTAGGACTGGACCTGAATGGTTGCCTAAAAACTTTTTAAATGGTTTTCTATATCATAAATTAAGTTTTTTAGTACATTATTTTGCCCGCTAATTTTTCTCTCTCCAGAAAACCGGTTTTTTTATGAAAGATTAAATAATCTTGAAAATATGACACTCGAATAATTAATTTCGGTTAGTTTAGACTGAAAATATTCGCTCGGGGGTTTTCGAGGACGCTGATTACGAATTTGTGGTTTAAAAAAGTAATTAAAAAAAAAACAGCGGCTACAAGATGACCAAGACCAAAACTTTCCATAAATATTAAAGATTACCGGGTGTCCACGGCTTACTTAATAGAAGAACTGATGTATTTGGGTTATTATCAAACCAATGTTCGATTTAAAGCTATGTAGTCTGAAAAGCATATACATATATTAATTACTAAAAATAAGCTATTTTTGAGGAAGAAAAATGCCACTTTTTGTCCAACTTTATATATCTGTAATTTCATCCAGAACATCCGATTTAGACGTATCAAGAAATATATTCAAGAATTTTGTCAGCTTCATTTAAGGTTTGATTTATATTCCTAAGTAAAATTTGTGTTTGCAAGAAAATGAGAATTTTGCAAAATCATGCAAATTTTTCCAAAAAGTTGATTTTCAAACACGTGCAGCAACAAACTAAACGTTAAAAATAGTCCACTGCATTTAGGATTTTTCTTCAGACCAATTCATACAAAAGCAAATGTTGGTTTTCCAGGTAGGTTCGAGTGTCCTTAATAAGATCTCAAAAGTCCCCGAAGTGGGAGTGTAAGGATAAAATTTTGGCAACGCTGTAAAGGGCTAAAATCGTGCTCGGAAACGAATTTTTCGAGATATCTCTGTTTTCATTGCCTCATCCCAAAAATACATCAGATCAAGAATAAAGCTATGGAAATTCTCTATAAAAAAGATAGAGGGTTTTTTTTCGTATACGCAATAGTTTTCTTGAAAATCTTGCATTGAATTTGAACTTATGGGATATTATGGATAATTTAAGTACTCTATTCCACACCACCCTTGAGGTTGAGTACTAGGCGCGTTTTTTTTTATGTGGTTTCCCCGGTAGGCCTAATCCACGACTGTCACACTTATTAAAATGTTGTCAAATTAATAATTTCCTTCTTGTCCGTTTTCTCCTTCTATAAATTCATCGATTCGTTCGAGGAAATCCGAGTCAATCTGAGAAATTTCAGTCTCTGCTTCAGTGTCGGCATCTATTTCTGACGAGTTTTCAATCGGTTCAGCATTCAAGCAAGATTTTCCATGGCAGTTGCCGCAAACTGGTGAGCAATTAGGTCCCAACCTCCGACAGCCACACAATGGCCCACAACCTTTCGTACAGTTGCAGAAAATCATCTTCAGAAGGCAAGCAAGTGCAGGAAGTTGGGATGTTGTTTTTGGCCACAATATGGTATCTTTCAACATCCATCCCCACTCTTTAGGATCCAATACATTACCCAACCATTTCTGTACTTGAAAATAAACACGAAATAGATGCTGTTGCGCTGCGTCATGAGTGGGTGGTAAAGCAAGAATACCGATAGTTATCGATGGAAACTTCTTTAACTGGAGCGTTATAGATTGCGAGGAAAAATTTTATCCCATTCGAAGTAACTATGTCAGGAGAAGTATCAGTCTTGCTGAAAATTTCAGCTACAAGTTTCAAGTCCTGCCGTTTTTTCATCACTTTCAAAGCTGCAGTCTTGCCTTTATTAAACAGATCAGATGTAGTGTCACACCCAGAGAATGCGTGCAGAAACAATATGTGATCTCGAATATCTTTATGGTGATCAAAGCTTCGTGAAGAATAAATTTTTCGTTGGACCTTCCCTCTGCCTGGTTTGAGGAGAAAAATTTCTTTATTAATAGCAGTTAAAATTATAAGAAGATCCACATCTTCCCCAACCACAACCGTAGTATTTTTACATGATTCCTCAAGTGCTGTTTCGACTATCAAAATGTCAGCATCATCTTCAGCATGTCTAACAATATAATTATTTGCCTCAAAATTTTCTGTCAACATTGAAATCAATCTGGTTTTATTTTTATTATTGGCAAGGAGCTTCTCTTGGCTTACAGTTGCAACCATATTCTCATCAAAGTAAATGTCAACAGATAAAGCTTTTGAGGACCGGCGAAGCTGCTCCATAGCCTTCACACTGTTGTTAATATTTTCATAACCATCAAAAACAATAATAGAGTTCGAGCCAAAATGATTTTGCACATAATTAACATATGCTTGGCAAATAGCACCGTAGGTTTCATGTTGATGCCATATAACTCGGTGCAAGAGAAATCCCCTATCAACGATTATAAGTGGCATTTTGGAGATCTGGTTCAGATTCAGATGGCTGGAAATTGTCATAGAAAGCTGATTTGTTCGTCTTGCGCATACCAACTTCGTTAAAGAGTGACACCGGATACGGAGCTAATTCATACTCCAAGTAGGTGCGAAGCTCTTCATTTGTTCTCTTCATGACAGTAATCCTTTGAAACAACAATAATGGATCAATGGGCATTGTGGTATCATGGACTTTAACATTGCTATTGACAGTTAATAGTGGAAGCACTCTATCTGCACGTGAGAATCTAATATCCTAGAAATTGTTGCCAATTTTTGCGTATACGAAAAAAGACCCTGTATTTTTTTTATAGAGAATATCCATAGATTTCTTTTTGGCCTAATGTATTTTTGTCGTAGAGGCAATGAAAACCGAGATATCTCGAAAAATTCGTTTCCGAGCACGATTTTAGTCCTTTACAGCGTTGCCAAATTTTATCCTCCCACTTCGGGGACTTTTGAGACCTTATTAAGGACACCCCTACCTACCTGGAAAACGAACATTTGCTTTTGTATGAATTGGTCTGAAGATGCGGCTTATTTTTCACTAAATGCAGTGGACTAAAAGGGAAATTCCTCAATGAACATTTAGCTATAATAGCATATTTAAAGAAAATATATCAACTTTCTTCTTGTGCGCCTTAAACACATTTCTATTAACACCTAATTAAAGCATTCTCTATTCTTTTCATAACTTTTACCAGTTTACATTTTATATTACCTTCGAATTTGTAATATTTTGTTTGTTTAAAGATGATTGTTTATGTTTATAATCGCATAAAAACAAATTTTTCCTAAAAATTTAGATTTTTTTATACTATAAATTATTTTAAGAAAAATAATATATGCTGTTTGATTAATTATTTCAAAAACTACAAACAAATTTAAACAGGTTTCTTTGTCGGAACGCAAATTGAAGCAATAAATTTCTATTTTCATAAAAACTCTTTTAACAAATAGCCTTAACTTGCTCAGTTTTTATCGAAATATTCTATATAGAACCTAGTTGTAGGAATTTGAACCTTTCAAGTTTGTAATAGACAATTTTTTATAGAACTCTTAAGTTTTTGAGTTAATTACTAAAACGGGCGCTAAAATTTGACTTTTAGAAAAGGGTGAAAAAATACTATTTAAAAAAATCAAATCTCATTTATTTTTTACTAACTTGCACGTTTCAATTTCAAGATAATTTAAGAAGATTTAACACTTTTCGACAAAATTCATAGTTTTAAAAATTTAAAAAAACCGTTTTTGGACCCCTTCCACCTCCTCGGCAGATTAATTGGGAGACGATTTTGGTCGACTTTTTTACATGTCCATGAGATCTTAAAAATAGTTTTCTGCAATAAAATTTTAGGTTGCATCAATTTCAAAATCAGAATCTAAGTGCGCCAATATATCTTATTTCTAATTAATTTGGTTAATGCAAAGATGGGAAATGTGAACTATATAAATTAGAAGAAGACATTATTTCAGTCTTATAGCTTTAATTTCATCAAGAGTTTTTATCTCTACTTTATATTTTCTGCTGATCCAAAATATTCTGTTTTTTGCATATTGTTGAGAAAAACTGAATGAATATCGATTAATTTGTTGACGACGGTCAGCAGAAGAACATGTCACTTTTTATTTATAATGAATTAGGATGAGAAGGAGTTTGAGTCTGCAGGATTTGTAGATAATGAATGTTTTACCAGTGAATAGTCTTCGATTCCCGTTTGGTATATCCCGTTTGGTATATCACAATGTTCAATTTTATTAATGCTAGGGGTGTCAACTGTAGAGAATTTCAGAAACTTCAACACTTCTTTATAGACAACGTTCAACGTGGGATATGTTTCGTTTGACAGGCTCTTAACTTTTAATTTTCATAAATACACATACATTATAAGCTACGTATTATATATAAATAATCTGTGCTACCTCTACTGTTATAGGACAAAACCGACTAAATTGAATTCGATAAAAGAATTTCCAAATTGCAAAGAAAAGTTTTACTTACTATGCGTGGTATGCAGATCTGATAGAATTATTTTACTTTGTGTAAATTGAATTTGATTCAGTCAATATATACACGTATTAATTGAATCCAAGCCTTTCTAATGGAACCACAAGTTTAGTACTTCACGCAAATAAAAAAAATAAAAGTATAACAATAAATGACTGGGAGGGTTTTCTTTTAATCGTATAAGTTATTCATGAGACTACTAGATTAGTGTACTTTCTTTTGAACTCAACTTCCTCGCGATTGTGGAGGTCTACTTCCGGTAAAGCTCTGACTAATGTGATGAAAATATTGCAGGTTTTCACGAACGTTAATAACGTTTGAGATTAGAGAGGGAAGCAGTTTCACCGCTATCACGGTTAACTCAGGTCGGGGTTAAGAGTTAATAAACTAATAAAGCACCACAGAAATGCGTGCCACCGAGTTTTAATTTAAAAACTTACTCTTCCGCCGGTAGGAGGAGGGCAAAGCGCGGTGGTACATGGGTATCGGTGGAAGTTATATTACATCATAAGGTGATATACAGTCTAGTCTGCCAACGCTTAAAAAGAGTGGGAATCCAAATATACAGTGGGTGCTATTTAATACCGTTATTTTGGAACGCGTTGGTTGATTTTAAAATTTCTTTTTTTGAGATATAGTGCTCGATGAGCTTTATTTTGAAAAATTCGTAATTTTCATATTTTCAAGGCCTACTAAGCTCCTCTAAATGGGGCGAAATTTCGAGATCGACTGTTGGGCAATTTCTTATCGGCAAATCGGATAGCTTATTCGATTAGCAGTTGTCTAAAATACCTTTATACAAAATTTTAGTTCGATACCTCATATAGAGTGTTTGTTATTCAATAGCCAAATTTAAAATTTCTCACTTTTCGACTGGCCCTGTATAAAAGTCGGTTTGGTATACTAAAAAAGGTAAAATAGTCATTCGACTTAAGGAGCATCAGACACTAAATGAGGTAGACCCTCCCCCTCGTTTCCCTCACCCTTCACCACCTATAAGAGTGGTGTAAATTTCACTATATAATATATGGTTATTTATTTATTAAAAAAAAAAAAACTCCTCGTTAAATGGCTATTATCAGGTTATAATGTGATTACTTCTGAATACTCTCACACCCATCCCCACTAATTCAGGTGGTGGATTTTATCGTTTTAGAGTTTTTATTGGTTTTAATTATAAAAGAAATCATCAATCACCTAGTTTGATGTTTTTTTTATCATAATAGGTTTATTTAGTCAATTCAGACGAATATTTATCACACTTTTGGGGTTGGGGTGTACGGTGTGCATATCTATCCAGAAAATATTACTTGCTTTTTGATATTAAAAAATCTTTAATTATTTAAAGGACTTTTGGTGAGAAGGGTTGAAGGGCTGAATTTGGTTTTTTTATTTCTTTTTCTACTTAGTTATCGAAACTTAGTATTTTAAAAGAATTTCCTGTAAAAGGATAACCTCTTGCAGTTCCAATTTTAGTGGCAAGTTCTAATATCAATTCAAATGTAACTCCCAAATAAGGGTTGTTTTTTAATGTGTTTTCGAGATTTTTCACCAAAATGGGTGACGGATTAGTTTTCAGCACCCCAGCAATTGTTAAACAAAAGTCCAAACAACGATAATCATCACCACTTTGAAGTTGGTGAATAAATTTAAGTTTGAATGCACGAAATTTTGTGTTGATTAAAATACTCTGAATATGAGATTTGTTACCTAAGTTTCCTGAAATTTTCCTTGATGACCATCTTGGGATACTATACAAGGTGTTATTAAAAAGTATGTCAATCACTTAACCACAGATTCAACAACTTAAAATAAGTTGATTGAACCTAATTTACCTCTGTCGAAAATCGCACCCCTATGAAGATACAGCCCTCTAAAATTGGAAATAAAAATCATATTCTTTAAATTTGTACAAATATCTTCAGATATTTTTTTCAATACTGGTACGCTGTAACATATATGTCAGAGGGTAACAGTTTAAAGTAAAAATATTTTAAACTAAAGTTTTAGAAATGGTTGGTTTAGGGTTAAACAACCCTTCGCCCCTACCCCGTTTTTAAGTGGTACGGCTATGACTTTTTTGGTATATTGTATTTTATAGAAAATTTAAATCTACAACTTTTTTCCATCTTGTGTTTTTTTCGTTTGAGTGATCATTTTTAAATGAAACTTAGAATACTAAAAACATTGTCATGTGTTTGAAAGGGTAAAATGCTGAAAACTGGAAAAAATTATGAATTTTTTTATTTTGTTTTGTTTTTAATTTTATTTTGGTTTTTTACTCATACTAGGTACATGTAGAACTGAAATTAAGAAGTGACTGATAAGATAAATGATTTTTCTAGAGTTTTTAACATTTCATCCTTTAAAACACATGACAATGTTTTTAGTATTCTAAGTTTCATTTAAAAATGATCACTTAAACGAAAAAAACAAGATGGAAAAAAGTTGTAGAATTAAATTTTCTATAAAATACAATATACCAAAAAAGTCATAGGCGTACCACTTAAAAATATCTGTAGCTATTTGTACAATAAAGGGGGGAAGGGTTGTTTAACCCTCATTTCTAAAACTGTATTTTAAAACATTTTTTTAAACTGTTACCCTCTGACATATGTTACAGCGTACCAGTATTGAAAAAAATATCTGAAGCCATTTGTACAATATTAAAAGAATATGTTTTTTTATTTCCAACTTTAGAGTGCTGTATCTTCATGGGGATACGATTTTGGATAGAGGTAAATTAGGCTCAATCAACTTTTTTTAAGGTGCTGAATCTGTGGTTAAGCGATGGACATACTTTTTAATAACACCCTATTATAACTTAAACCATTTTATATTAATTATCAATGAGAACCTTTTTTTGAAAAACAACTCGTTTAAAAGTACTTAATTAATTATTTTATTTAAAATTGTCATTTTAGGGGATCGTAATTCGAAAACCGTAAATCAATATGTCGTCTTTTGGAGGTAGGTGTTCTTAAGCGTGCTGATCAATACTATTATTTTAGTTTTTCAGTAAAAAATACCTAATATGACTTCTCGAAATATCGACCCTTCATTTCTTAATAAAAATGCACGCCAATGATGTAAGTTTTGTTTTACTCAAAAGAGATGTAAAGGTCCTTGATACCGATTCTAATTTGGCTGAAATTGGATGGCTAATAACTGAGCTACGAAGATGTTACCGTGAAAAGTGAGACACACTGTATACCAAACTTGACATACACACACACACACTGCCTAACGTATAAGTAATAATAATGATTCTTTCTTAAACGAATTTGTAAGATTAACTTACGTCAAGGTAGACAATCATTAAAGCAGTTGGTATGAAAAGAGAGTTTCAGTTCCCATGGAACTTTTGCAGACAGAGAATTTATGTCAAATCAGATTAGCAGGAATTCAAACAAGGCAAACACACGATTCAAAACAAATCTTGATAAAGAAACTAGTTTTTCTCAAAGATTAACAGCACAGTTATCAACATAAACACCGAAAGATCCTAGAGAAGTGATATCATAATTACCAGCTTGACAACTATAAAGTATTAGTTTTTATCATTCGCCTAATCAGCTAAGGAGTTTTCCCGCTACAATAAATCATTTTCTAAAAAAATTTAATTACTTGTACAGCACTATGGCTTTGGCAAATAAAAACAGAAAGCATAAAGAATGTTCAAAGAGTCTGAGTATGGGTCATTATTTAAAAAAAACATTTATGAGAATTTTAGCTGTACTAAGAAGCCTACTTTTTGCATGACATTGAAAGGGGTATTTTTAGAATCCCAAATCAAATTCCCTCATAAGGCCTCATTTTAGAGGCATGCAAAACAGCAAATTTTAATAAAATCTGAGTTCGTTATATAAACTCTAGTCAGAATGGAGCGTGGCAAAAATCATAATTTAACTATTTTTCAAAAAAAAAAAAAAAAATTGTTCCTACTATTTAAATGAATCTGTACAGTTGTACCTTAGGTATAAACGTTCCTTTTATTCAGTAGTTTTACGAAAAATTAAACTTGAAAAAGGCATCTGTAAAGGCAGGTAATTTTGTAATTTACTTTTTCTTAGAATTTTCGATATTTTCGGGCATGTTGAATGTTAATAAATTTAGAAAATGTACAATTTTTGGTGTCTGTTTATTTGCTCTAGTATAACTCGAAAACGGACCAACCCATTTCACTAGCATATTTAAGAACTTTATATATTAAACAGATAAGGATTGTGCCAACAGCACTACAGTCATTGCGTTGCTACCGGCGCCTCCGGTATAAATTAGAAAATAAAGGAAATTCAGGTGTTGAATATTTATTGAAGGAAATTGGCATTTGACTTGATACATTTTCACTTAAACCGTCAGCAATGAAAATTTAATGGCTGGTGTAGGAGCTGTTAATGCCGATCTCATATCACATCATAGATTGGAATTGTGTAAAGTTAATTTAAAAATAAAGAAACAAAAGACTAATGTAATATTTATAGATTTTTCAAATTTTGATTCTTATGAACTTCAATGGGATTTACACAGACTGCCTGGTATGAATTATTTTGTCAAAATGGCCATTTTTAATAATTTTTTGTTAAACATTTTAAATATACTTTATTAACAAAAATAATAGCGTTGCATCAGTTTCTTGGAGCAACGCACTGATAAGGCCTTTTCAAACCTAACAGCTTCTATTTAGTTCAATAGCAAACAATGAAGGTAAAACGAAAATAAAACAGTAATTGAATAAGCTTTGTCGCGTTGAATTTCAAAACATTTGATGGCGAAATATCCATTAGCGTAATTCATAGTTTTTATTATTTTGTTAGCGTCATGTCCCGAACAGATGTATTTATCGTGCGCTGAAAAGACAGGGATTTATGACGATGGAAATTTATTAGTTCTTCATTACATGGAATGCAGCGAAATACAAGGCACGTAAATTATTTGAAATCGTCATAAAGTCTTGTTAATAAGGACATCAGTGTATTTTTATGGAACAATTCGAAGGCCAATTTTAATTATATTTAAAATTTAATTTTGAATAACCTTATATTTAAACACACTATACAATTACCTGTTGCGAAACACTAATCAAAAGGAACTAAATAAGTTTACATGAATTGTAAAAACATTTTCTATAAACGGTGGCTGACAGTATATCCTTTTATATAAAATTATTTATGAAAATGGATAATAAAGGAGTTATACTCCATCAAAAGGGGATAATGACATCACTTTTATGCAATATCTCTAGACAGCTCTGAGGAGGTAGCCCGTCTGGACGCCAGTTTCAGTCAAACGCTCTCCTCTGCCCACTGAGTTACCGGCACAGTAGCTTAATCGGTTAAAGCTTGGTGTATGGTGAATATTCTAGTCATACTGTTTATAGTTTACTGCGTTCGAGCCCCAGCCCCGGCACTGACAATGTCGGTGGCTATGTAAGCATGTCTGCGTTTTTCCAAATATATAACCACCTGTATGACAGCCTTAGAGTACATTTTATTGCTGAGAATCTTACAAAAAAGACATTAGCACTGTTAAAGTAATTATTTGAAAGTTATTACAATAAGATCAACTATGACAAACATTAAAATATGTAAATCATATAAAAACCATAGCAGCAGAAGGAGAATTAAAATATGCCTAAAACTAAATAGTAAACACAAATTAGATTAAACAACACTGAAGAGGAGAAATAATTTATAAAGTAATATTTGATATGCGTACTTTAGATAGAGTTAGAAATAGATACCCGAAAAGTTCCCCCCCAATTTAGGGTGGAACGTCCCTTTTTTTTTGCAAGAAAACACCCCTAACGGGGACTTAAAGCTGGTTTTTCACTTTTATCTTGTAAACCATTCGTCGGAAGAGAAAAAAGTATAGGAAATAAAAAATTTGTCTTTCAATTCTGCAAAAAAAATGTCCTATAAACTTTGTAGCTTATCCTCACCTATTTCGCGCTAACAGCGTTCGAACAGAGGGGTAGTAGTTTGGAGAGCAAGGCAAAAATCAATCCTATTCGAAGTTTCACAGCGAATATCTTATCTCTCTATGACATTTTTAATAAATAAAAAAAAATAAATAAAATAGATAAATAAAAAAAATCATTCCTGTGCATTTTTCTCGTTAAAGTAACCTGTTTTAAGATATTCGCTGTGAAACTTCGAATACGATTGATTTTTATCTGTGCGCTCCTCTGTTCGGTCGCTGTTGACGCGAAATAGGTGAGGATAAGCCACAAGGGACATTTTTATGCAAAATTTAACGACAAATTTTTTATTCCCTATATACTCTTTTCTCTTCCGACGAACGGCTTACAAGATAAAAGTGAAAAACTAGCTTCAAGTCCTGGTTAGGGGTGATTTTGGGCAAAAAAAGGGACGTTCCACCCCCAAATTAGAGGGGAACTTTTCGGGCATCTATTTCTAACTCTATCTAGAGTTATATCTCAAATATTATTACTTTATAAATTATTTCTTCTAAAATGTCTAATTTGCGTGGAGTAGAAAGGTAAAAGAATACGATAAGCTATTGCCTATCAAATATAATTAATGAATAATAAAATTATTTATTTTTTTTTGGATTTGAAAAATCACTGAAAGAATAAAATGCGTTTTCAGGTAAGTACAGTTTAACTTGTTTTTTAAAGAAATAAATATTATGAGTTTTGATTCTCTTGGCTGGGCATTGTAGGCTTTAATAGAATTATAATATGGACCTTTTTCATAAGAGTTGTAGTGATGAATTGGTACTCTGAGATCAGATCCATGTCTTGTCATAACTCGATATATTGTCCGGCAAAAAGTCTGCACCATATGGGAAACTCTGTTGTTATTGACTTTCTAAAAAAATATTTTTGATAAAAGTTAGTGCATGTTCGCAAACGAAAAAGGGATTCACAAATGTATGATAGTCCTGAAGTTTAGGTCGAAAAATAAAATTTTTTGAAATTGTCTCAAGAGTAAACTACCTTTATTTTTGAAGATATCGAAGAATATTATATAAAGAAGTTGTTTATAATGAAAATTTATATTCAGATATTAAATCTGGTTGTTTTATTTAAAAAATAATATTTTCCACTATTTTGCGCATAGTTCCTGAACTATATTTTAAAATATTTTTCTGTTATTAATACTTCTCTCTATTTAATATTTTCAGCCTAAGTAATGGATTAAAATCCACTTTGAAGAACTTTTAGCAGTACTTTTTTTACCAAATAAATATTTTGGGAAAAAATGCTGAATTTCTTAGTGTATAGTTCTCTCTCTCTTTTTTTAATGTTAACTCTTTTTAAGAGATTTGTATTAAAACATTTCGAAAAAGCGCTGCCTGGATATACTGTCAGCTACCGAGATATTAGAAGACAATCTTGGTCCACCGTGTATAGATTAAAAATCGTAACGTTGATGCTATAACTTAATGCTTATAATTCATTTAACGAACTAACAAATGTTTAATTACGTTTTTAGTTGGGTAGCATTCTCTTAGTTAATAAATAATTATGTCCTTAATATCATTTCCAAGAAAAGTTCTAATTTAATTTTTCTTAGATTCGTCAATTGCTCATAAATTAATAAATATTGAGTAGATATTTAGGTTAATTACTAATATTAAACAATACCGCCATTGTCGATTATAAGTTTGATCACGTTATTTAAAATTCAGTTTCCAAACTCGGCTATTAATAATTGGCATCTACGCTTCCCTGCCGGTTAATTTTGCGCATCCTGAAACTAATATTCTGCTTCAGTTTCAGGCTTCAGCATTTGAGGCGACTCTTAATTGAGTTCAGATGTTGGAACGACTCAGCACATGTCAGGTGTATAGCGCTGGCGCTTGCTCTTTCTTTATTTATAAAATAATGTTTAGTATCGCTTCCTGCATTTTGAATTTATGTAAATATCCAGAGTGAGTGCCAGGATTATATTTTCATGTCACGTTCCAGTTGCAAACAGATATACTTGTCAGGAGAATAGACTGGCTTATTAATATTCCTTTGTTTAAACATCAAGAAGAAGCTGCATTCTGGAGTTGTTCGGTTGTGATGATGTTTCAACGTCGTTTTTAATCCTACTGTAAACAAGTTAGTTCTTGAAGGATGTCAGCGAGTTTCATAAAATAATGTGTACAATTTTCTTTCAATTAAATTTTGGCCGCGGTAGGCGTTCTTGACATTGCTCCCGTTATACAAGGCCAGCCTTTGCACATTTCCTAGTTTTTTAATTGCCTTCCCTTTTCCGGCTTTCTGCCACCAGATCAAGGAGGCATGAACAGTTAGTGGGCTATGTAGAAAATAATAGTATTTCATCTAAGTATCAGTCTGGTTTCCGCAAGGAAAACTCGTGTGAAAGTGTCCTTGAATCAATTCTGGAAGAACGCATTAAATAGTAAAAATAATATTGGTGCTGTGTTTTTAGATTTTCAACGAGCATTTGAAACTATCGATAGAAGCTTTTACTACTGAAATTAGAATATATTGGAATTAATAACTGTACAATGGAATAGTTCACAAGCTCGTGATCAAGTGACTAAATTTAATGACGAAGTCTCTTCTAATATGAACACAAAATATGGAGTTCCGCAAGGAACCGTACTAGGTCCGAACCAGTTTATATTATATATAAACGATATTGTTAAATACGTCAGTAAGTGTATGTGGATGTGGATGACACTGTTATATAAATGATAATATCTATATTGAATGAAGAACTGAATATACTAAATAAAATGGTTAACTGATAATAATTTAAGGCTGAATATAAAGAAGACAAAATATATGATCATAAGTAAATAACAATGTCGATGTTGATGTTAATAACAATGTCGATTTATCCATCAATGGTAGTGCCATCGAGGTGATTAAAAACTCTAGGTACTAAACAACTGCGTGAATTTAATATGTTTAATACAGGCAACGAATGCTCAAAAAAGGGTGTAGAGGGAAATGTTAGGGACAGAAAATTTGACTTCGGAACTTTGTTTGGACTAGTCTGGAGATGAACATATCAAAAGTCCCCACTACTAGGTGGTGAGCGGGGGGAGGGAGGGCACTTTAAAGGTCCCATTTTTTGGTTTTTCGCTTATATCTCGGAAACTATGCGTCGTAGCGGCTTGACCATTCTATACAAAATTGAAGCTGACAAAATTTGCTACAAGAATCACTACATATGTCGATATGTTGTTTTGTTCTCTCGAGATATCTGCCCTCGAAATTCGGAAATTGCGGAAAACAATTTTTTCGCCTCACGTTTTTTGCTCTATTTGTTAAGATAACTCTTCAAATGTTGTTCCCACGAAAAAGTCGTAAGAAAAGAAGTTGTAGAGCATTAAATTTTTAAATTTTTTAACATAAGTAGTTTCTGTCCCTAATATTTCCCTCTACACCCTTGGCATTAGCCACCCCCATTACCACCCCCATCCCATTATTAAAGGGCATGAAAAAAGATTGTGGTTTAGTGTGTGTACTGTGTACAAAAACTAAAAACCTCAAAATATTTTTTTACTTCATCCACCCCCCACTACTCCCCATCACCACCCGCACCCCACTACCGTTGTGGGGTATCGTTTTATGGGTTTTTGGGGTAGAGGATTTCAAAATATTATATTATTAAAGTTCCATGAACAATTATTTCCACACACAAAATTTTTTCGTTGTGAGTGACTTGGATAGAAAATCTGGATGTGGAAGTAGTGATTCCTTGGGCAGCGGTTTTTTCATTGAAAGTGGCAATAACGTCAACTAAGTATGTAAGCATTATTGTTCGCCATCAAATAGTTTTTCAGATATAGCGTCAACAAAGGGACCGACTGACATACGGACAGACAGGCATACGTACAAACAGACGGACGGACGAACAGGCGGATTGACGAAATTGAAAGGCTTTAATTTTCGTAATCTACATAGTCTGAAACGTGAAAATCCGAAGAAATCTTGGAGAGTGATTTCTTCAGGGTTTAAATACTTCCCTTCGGTAGAGGTGGCAAGTAATAGACTTGGGGGGAGCATTCGTTGCTTGGATTACTTATTATAATAAAGAAACATCAAACTGGGTGATTAGGGATTTCTTTTGCAATTAAAACGAATAAAAACTCTAAAAAGATAAAATCCACCACCTTAATTGGTGAGGATGGGTGTAAGAGTATTTAGAAGTAATCATATTATAACCTGATAATAGCCATTTAACGAGGAGTTTTGGTTTTTTTAAAAATAAATAAACAACCGCATATTAGATATTGTAGCTTACACCGTTCTTATGGGTGGTAAAGGGTGGGGGAAACGAGGGGAGGGGAAGGGGGTGAATTTATAATTTTCGCTTCCACACTTAACCTCGGATGGGCCAAAAAAGCCATGTTTTAACATTGTTCTTTACCATGCAATGACATAAACCATAAACATAATGTTGGGAAAACTCGGGAGTTAATAGAGGTAATAATTAATTCAAAAGTGTGGCAAGGAAAGCTCGTATCGGAAGCATATTCATTTTTACGGCGGTTTTTGTGGTGACACAAGGTGTGTTTGATTCAATTACCAGCTAATTGAATTAGATACAGCGTGATTAATGGTAGATTTGAACGTTTTAATTCAATTACACGTCAAAGCGAGAATCGTCAGGGAACATCAGTCCTGATTTGATTGGATAGAGCCTCCCGTTAAACGATTCTATTGTGGAAAGCGGCGTTACATCTGTTAAGGTTTATTAGATTTCCAGTCATTTTAAATTAATCAGGCTTGAAGGAAAACTTCCAGCATAATCCATTCAGTTTTTATTTAAATTAGAGTAGGCTATGATATTTGTTCTTGTTTTGTCTAAAACATACTGAGCTTTCAGTTCCAATGATTGTCATTAACACATTGGCTGAATCTCTAAAATAATTTCCAACAAAAAAGTGTGGTTAATATTTAAATACTACAGATGTGGCTAGAATTATAAGTAAAGTAACTAAAATAAGTGTTATTATAGTATATTATTCAATGAGCGTGTAATAATAGCTATTACTCAAGAGGATGACGTTTAGGGCACAAGCCGAAAGCTAACAAACTGCCAATTTACACGAATTATATTACCGTTTGGCAATTTAGCTTGAGCAAAAATTTATAGATAAGATTTTTAAATGCACGAGTAATCTTTGGGGAGAATATATCACGAATAAGTAATTCATTAAGTACATCTTTGATATTATGTTTTTTAATTATTTGCCTTCAGGCGTTTTCTTGTCATTTATTAGAGTTTACTGACCTTTATTTTCAATTTAATCATTTACGTCATATAAAAATGCATTTCCAAAGTGACTCATCTAGTAAAAAACAAAGTAGGTATACATATTTATCAGATGAAGCTGCAGAAACTTAAAGTTCACAGAATTCGCCATATTTTAGATATAATGACAATCAAGAAAAACAATATACCTTACACCACGTAATGCATAGACAGGTCTTCAGTGTAAAGAGTTCTCGGGCATGCTTCGACCAATCACATCACGAATAAAGACATAGAGCACTACCACATTTTACCAATCTCCTGACTTTACGTTCTAAGGTTGCCGATATCAGATGAAATATTGCTATAGTACCGCCATCTAGTAACGCTATATTAGAACCTCACGGCAAACTACGTAGGTATTCTAAATTATTGAAGAATGATTATATTAAAGTGTTCATTGATATTTATATTTACGTATTTAATATTTATTTTTAATTTAAGAAGTTTAATGATTAGGTTAAGGTTTGCTTGTAAGCAGAGAGAACATTAAGGACAAGAATTATGTTGTATAGTGGATAGTTTTGATTTTCTTAACTTGTGATGAATTACCATGCGTAAGTACATTTTTAGTTTATTTGTTTCCAGAGCGAGTGTGTTTAACATGTAATAATTGATTTGCCTGCTTGGTATTCACTTCTGATTAATTTTAATTATGATAATTACTTCGTAATTACGTTTTTATAAGCCATTGAAAGCTGTATTCGACTTGTCCCTAGCCTATATATTCCAGACAGCCTTGGCCTTGAACTTTGGAGTTGTCAAAGTTATCAACTTATGTGGTATGTTTATGTTATGTTTATATCACTATATTACTGCGTATATAATACAAGACTACAATTTACAAGTTACGTTAACAATTAGTAAGTAAGCCAGAGAAGAAATTTATAAATAAAACTTAAAAGTACGAGGGTTTCTATTTGCGGAAAACATTTCACGAAACAAAACATGACATGAGTCAAGATATTACGGCGATATTTGTCGACGTGTCGATACAAAAAAAATAGAGCGATAAAGGAGGAGGGTCCATAAGACCGGTTTTCGGATGGGGGGGGAGGAGGGGGTGACAGGGAGTAAAAAGGGAGGGTGGGGGAAAGTTTCGTTTGGGATGGAATCGATTCGATATTGATAGTAAATAATAAAATGTTTTTCAGTTTTTTTTTGTTCAAAAATAAATCAGGCCGAAAACCGGTCTTATGGGGACCCTTCTCCTTTTTCGTGTTGGTACTGTTAAAAGCTGATCTAAGTTAGTTTACCACTAATAATGACATTTTTTTATTGGTGAATGAAATAATCAGCGAAACTGAGTGGTGGTGCGCTGCCCGAGAATATAACCCACACTCAGCGGGTTGTGTGATATGGATCTTAAAAACAATTGGTTAGTAAGAATTACTAATTAATTTGATGTTTCGTTTAATTATTGCTTCCTTAATATGTATATTTTGCATGAATTTATCTGATGGAATATTTAATTTGTTAGACGAGAATAACGCAAATGGTCAAAACAATTCAGATCTCATTCAAGTGGAATAAATACATAAACGAAGATATAAAAAATCCTTCATTTCCAAAACAGTTCCTTTGCCAGCTGTTTACAATTATATTGTGCTACAACAAAACATTAAGCCAATTCCATTAGCAATAAAGTAATTTTATCCTTATCAAAAAAGAATAACGTCAAGAAGGTCCATATTATGAGATGGGCGTAACGCAAACAGAGAGGGCTCTCGCATAATTCTGTGCGTAGAGGGCTGTGCTGTCGGGTTCTGATGGGTTAACGAACTCCCCGCTGTTTGCTTCTTCCTACTTTGATTATCAGCCTTGGCCAGGACAAAGCGCCTGGGTCTACAAGGGATGATAAATGACTCTCAGATCCAGCATTCGCTACCGTTTTGGACCTCGCATGAGAAAAAGACGTATTGGATGATTAGAAACGCAACTGTCACTGAAAGATCGCCGTGCAAGTAAACTACACTGAAAAGTGTAATTTTTCGTGCTTCTTCATGTATTTCTGTGATCAGTGATAATGATGAGAATTTCACAGACGAATTTCTGAGTTTTGTTAGCATAGTTACATGGAGGCCATAACTTTACAACGTGATTTTATGCGAATTCCTCGCTTGTGTTGTAAATTTACAGGGTGCATGTGATTTTCAGTGAACATGAATGGCACAAATTTATTGTTTTTAAGTATAATTTAGATAAATTATAAAATACAGACACCTGTTTTTGTATTTAACCGTTTCAGGGGTGATAAAAGCAAATAAATAAAAATAATTAATGGTTTTAACTTTTCAAAACTACCTGAATTATATTTAAATACAATGAATTTGAATTGAATTTAGCAATGGTAGCTAAAAGTAAGTACAATGATGTAGTACAAACAGAAAAAAATTAAATGTATGTAATAAAAACATGTTAGGAGAATATTGTTTTTATAAATAAAACTTCATCAGGAGGCACTATGGAGTATAAACATAAAATTCCAGGAGCATTTTGGTGCATTCGTGCTTATAGCGTGATTAGTGTGATAATTATTACATTTAAATACCATATTTTGCTTCATCTAGTTAAATATACTTACTCGTATTTTGTAGATTTATGATATACTTGAAATTTAACGAATTAATCACTGCCAGAAATGATAGGTGCACAATGGCGAAAAGTTTATGATTTACTTCAAGTTGTAGTTTGTAGTTTTCATCACGTGATAAAATTTACCAGTGCTATTGGTTACACTGCTACAGTATTCTTGTAATTTTACAGTAATGTGAATTCACGTGTAAAAAATGTCGCCGTCCTTGGCGGTGCGGTAAAGATCAAATATGCCGGCATTTTTTACACGCCTAAGAATCATGTAGTCAACTCTAAAATTGAACGAGAATTCAAATCTTTTAATTCATTGTTTGAAACTGAAAATACATTTTAAGTCCGGTCCTGCATACTGCTCAACCTAACGCTGGCGGTACACTAACCAAAAGCGGTCGGTGTCCTTTACACTTTTTTGTGAGCTTTTTTATATCGCTGAATTATATATGGAACCTACTTATACCAATTATATGTTATAGCGTGTCCTCCAGGTTTATATGTTATCGTCCACAAAAAATATACGATTCTATCAACAAACATTGTTTCACAGCAACCACAAATTATGCGTCAATCGCTACAACAACCTGTTCCTAAAGTATTTCGATAATAAATATTAAAAAAGTACCGTCGGACTTTAATAGGTCTTTTTAATTTTCGACAAGTTTTTTGCAATACGGTAGAATATTACATGTATCAATATAATGACTGTAATCCAGGTAATTGGCATCAATACACATCCATTTGACCAGATATGCAAAAAATCTGCGGAAGCCTGTTTAAAAACAGTTTAAATTTCTGCTAAGAAAAAAAATGTACCTGAAATATTACCTGTGTTCATTTTATTGCAAATATTAATCACCTCACTAATTAACGAACATACAAAGGATTCTTCGTGAAGCGATACGAATATCTCGAGTCAGTCGTATGTCAAATATTTGACGTCGAAGCATTAAGAAGCATTTGGAACAGATAAACTACATCTGTCGCAATAATTATAAGGCGTTCTTTTATTGGACTTAATTCATGTCTAGGGTATAATTATGGCCAGTTATGGCAATTTATAAATATTTCAACCGATTTTGTTTTTGCGAGACCTGGCTACTTAAAAAGTAAACCGATTCAACGAGTTTTAATTCTACAGTAAGTCGAGAAAATCGCACATAATTAATGTAATTATTGTGCTACCTGGATGCAGGTATTTACATACCATTTCGGCCATCTCGTGTGTTATTATCAGTTAATTGTTTTCATTTTACAGACGTTACAAAATATAATTTTTGCTTTCGTCGACTACTTAAACAACATATTTTACAAAAAAGCTGCACTTTTTGCAGAAGACACCAAACTTGCCGTGCATCATGTTCAGACCCATTGTCAACGTTTAGGAAGGGGAGCCACCTGAAACCTATCCCCCTAACAAAATGGCGGTGATGTTTCCCAAAATGGCCCCCATAAAATTTAAATTATTTTAATATAATAAACTTAGGCGTCTAGTTTTATGTTTCTAGGGATGCGGAATTAAAAAAAATGGCTCTAAAAGTTTGTCAGAAGTCCAAAGAACGAAATATTCAATATGGCGACCAAAATGGCCGCCACAGAATTTGAGTTTTATATTTCATTAACAATTAATTTTTTAAAATCCATTTATTACTTCTACATCCAGTGGAAGTATAGTAACGACAAAAAAAAATTTGAAAATTTTTATTGTTCAAATAGTCAAATAGAATGTTATGAAACGTCGAGATTTTAAGTTTGAGCGAAAAAAAATTTCTGTCTGTCTGTAACTTTTTTTTATGCGCACGATTACTCTGGAATCGTTTAAGATATTGACTTTAAAATTGGTACACGCATGTACTTTAACGGGATCAAGAACTAGATTATATTTTCATCTTATTCCGTCTAAGAGTTGGGGGGTAAATTTGGGTAAATGTTGAGTGAATCGGTAAATCAAGCAGGTAAGAGTCCATAAAATTGACATTTAGTATATACAAGAGAAGCTAAGGTCTCAAAAATTTTTTTGGCGATAACCACCCCCATTACCAACCACCCACCCACCTCATTATTAAAGGGGATGAAAAAAATTGTGATTTAGTGTGAGTACAAGAACCAAAAACCTCAAAATATTTTTTTACTTCATCCACCTCCACTACCAATCCTCTATCACCACCCCCACTCTACTACCGATGTGGGATATCGTTTTATGGGTTTTATGGGTTCTTGGGGCAGACGATTTCAAATATTATATTATTAAAGTTCCATAAATAATTATTTCCACATACAAAATGTTTTCGTTGTGAGAGACTTGGATATTTTAACTTACCACTACCACAGCATATACACTACTCCAACGCCTTCTTCTTCTTTGTGAGAGGACGGTTTTAGTGTACTTTTGTACCTTAAGCAGAAACGCCTAATTTTGATGTAGAATGTGTATTGATTATAAGTTAAAAACGACAAAAAAAATTTAATGTTATGAAACGTCGAGATTCTGAGCTTGAGAGAAAAAAATTCTGTTTGTCTGTAACATTTTTTGTGCGCACGATTACTCTGGAACCGTTTAAGATATTGACTTGAAATTTGGTAGGTACACGTATGCATTTTAACATGATCTGGAACTAGATTGCATTTTCATCTTATTTCGTTCAAGGGGGGGGGGTCAATTGAGGTAAATTGGGGTAAATAGATAAATAAAGCAGGTACGAGTCCATAAAATTGGTATTTAGTATATACAAGAGAAGCTGTAAGGTCTCAAACCCATTATTAAAGAGGGTGAAGAAAAATTGTGATTTAGTGTGTGTACAAGATCCAAAAGCCTTAAAATATTTTTTTATTTCATCCACGGTCCTGACACAAACCATGCATCAAGAAAGGTTCGTGGATGAGATCGATAAGTTGAAGACAAGCTTGAAGAGTGCTGGTAATCCTTTTGAGGAAACCTCAGGTGACCTAATATATAACTGGAAATTCGCACTGATGCGGAATCAGTAAAAATGCTGAGAGTTTCTGAACGAAAAGGTATTGAACTGTACCAATCATTTGCTTCTAAAAGATTTGTTCAAGGATCCACCGTGAGCATCTTTGCACTTATGAAGGCACATAAAAAAAAATGAGAAAAACAGAACACGATTATTATACTGTGGTCATTTTGGTCGCCATGTTGGATATTTCGTCCTATGGACTTCTGACAACGTTTGAGAGCCTTTTTTTAATTCAGCATCCATAAAAACATATAATTAGGGCCGTAGAGAGAAAATACGGACACGGGGGAAACACCCTCGCACCATCCCCCTCTCGACAGGACTGATTAGGCACCTAAGTTTATTATATTAAAATAATTTAAAAAATTTAAATTTTATGGGGCGACATTTTGGAAAACACGACCGCCATTTTGTTAGAGGGTTGCTCCAATTCCTAAACATTGACAATGGGTCTGGACAGGATGCATGGCAAGTTTGGTGTCTTCTACAAAAAGTGCAGTTTTATTTGCTTACTCGACCGACTACTTTCGATTCCTTAGATCATTGTTGGGGTCATTTTCTGCAGGAAACCTCGCGAAAGCGGCTACAGCTTTGTACACAGGCACTGATCTTCTACTTCAGTGGGTGTTGAGCCTTCGTATTCACGTCTTGGCAGAACTTGTGTGGTCTATGACTTATTATAGTTGGCCAGGCGACTTTTCCCGTCAGCTTCTTGGCAATGTCAGTACAAAGTTTAAGATGGTGTCCCCTTCGCATTTTGCCATCTGGTCTTCTCTGAACTGTAACAGTTCTATATTGTCCTGTCTTCGGCTGATGTAACCAAAAAATAGGAGGATTCATGAGAATCCGATGCTGGTGAGTCGCGTTACAAACGTATTTCATGGAGAATACAAGTTTAGGCATGATGGGCTATCCAGGGAATTAGTAAAAACTCATTATGCAATTTATTGACCGAAATAATCAGGTAGTTACAAAGTCCAGTGATGAGTAATAATAAGTGATTGAATTAACTTTGTTCGATTCTTTGAAGACGCAAGGGTACTGCAAGTTAGGAATAATCTACAATTTAAAAATTAAAAAATGGGAGTACATAAGACCCTCTTCCCGCTCTGAAAAATATTGAAAAGTCAAACAGGTCTCACCAACATAGTAATTGGCATATTTCATCGTTCTGTCTACGAGGATTCAACAATAGTTTTTACGTTTGATCATGATTAATGCCTATTTTAGGTGCGCGAAGTTGATAATTTTTAGAGTTTTGCAGAATTTTTAAAACTTTTAAAACCAAAAAGCTTACGATAATCAAAAAGGGGCTCCTTATTTTAACGTCGTAAAAACTCTAATACAAATATAAGTAGTCTTAAATCATTGTGAGCCTTTATTGATTAGCTTACTTTCAAATTAATTCGTCAGCTTACACTGCCAAAGCCTACAATGTTAATTTGCGACAATAAATAACACCATTTTGTGGTTCGGCAGTTTGTCTCTCTTGAACAAGCCTCACTGACTGCGCTATTAATTAACCTCTTACATTACAGTTGATTTAATTTGCGATATGGTTGACTGAAAGCATGGCATCAATATATCTAATGGTATTTATTGGCACTTACATTTCACAGCTTCAATGGCATTGCAGTGGCAGAGAGATTAGAGCTGTTTCCCCCTACGCTCTCAATTAATAGGTGCCTATTTTTGTGACAGATGAACAGACATTTATTATACTCTTCGCATATATGAAAAAGAAAAATTATTTCTCACTGTTTGTTGGGTATTTTGCCATTTTCTGTAAAAATATTTAAAAATTTTGATGAAAGAAACTCTGCACCAAAAGGATTCATCAAAATTTTAAAATATTTTTAGTGGCAAAATAGCCAACAACTCGAGTCGTCCATTCTGTTGACATGTCCCAGCCATGTTAGTCTTTGACTCTTTATGTATTTAATAACGTGTTTAAAGTTTACGGGCATCTAAAGTAGCCGATTATCAAGCTTTGACCTAAGTTGAGATCATTGATGAAGTTTGTCAATAGTCCAAGTCAACGGACCAAAATCTCTAATTTGAGTGCTAATGAATGGATTTTGATGAAATTTTGTGCAATGTGTTTGTAATGACGTTAATAAAAAAGTTGAAAAAAAAGATTAGAGTAGTAAATGATCGGAAGAGGTAGAAAACACCCCTTTTATTACTGGTTCCGTAACTTGTAGAATTAGATCAAAAATGAAAAAGAAAAGAATATATTTACCTTTTTTTGGGCCAAAATAAGATGTTTTTACTCTTGTGAATTTTTTCGAAAAATGCATATTTTCGAAATATGGCCACTCGAAAATTCCTAAATGTTGAGAGAGGGGAAATGTAAAAGTTGAGAAAAAAATCTGAAAAATTTCAGATTAATGTATCAATGAAACACAAGATATTTTTTTATTTGCAACTTTTCTGTAAAGTGCGTTTTCACCGAGTTTTTCCGGAAAGACATGAAAAACTACTTTTTAAGTTGTAGCGCTAGATAAAATTGTGACTTGAGACAAAGACTTTTTAAAAGCACCAATAAACTTTTTATTTGAACAACTTTTTATTTTTCTACAAGTTCGATGTTGATACAGTGGTTGACAAACTAGATCTAGTCTCAATTTGAAGAGAACCTATATTTATAAGCTTGCTTATCGCAATTGCTGAGTTTGCATAATCAGCATTTTATTTAGGTTATCTCCAGTACTGAGAATTATAACTCGCTTTCAAAATATGTAATTTAAAAATTTGAAAATATTCAGACATATGTAGTGTGGCCTTCTAAAGGTTTTTTCTCTAGGAATTTTTTTGTAACTTGCTAAAATTCGTCACTAGACGGCACTAGTGCCGCCTACTTAAACGTTATTTTATGCTCTGTTAGGTCTGTCGAATGCTTTGGAAAAATAAGTGTATATGTGATTTGTTTGCAAATGCATATCGATTGGCTATGTATTGTATAATGCACATAAGATTTGTAACAGTAGAGCGGCCTTTTATAAACCTTTTATGAAATTATATACTATTATATGTCAAATCGTCCCATTCTTAGGAGTTGCTGGTTGGCTCTGAAGATGTTCGAAACACTCATATTAAGCATAAAAATGCTAAAAGGTTCTACAATTTTTTGGGGTTTTATTATTTTCCTCTCAATTTAAAATTATATCGTGAAGACCTGATTATATGCGTCAATATTTTCGCTTAGAAACTATAGTCATAATCCTATTCATAATCCGCTTAGACCGTCACATTAATATGAAATCTGGTAAAGCGTCAACGTTAGTTGTGCGATCAATGCATGAAACCGAATGAGCTCTGAGTATATTTACCATTGTCTGCTGAATTCCGAAGACGGCTTAATATCAGTCTGCTGGAATTAAGCAGACGTATTATTACACTAGATCCCGTAATCTTTACTCGCGTTGCCATGCCATAAGTAATCGAGAATCAGGGGCCACAAATTCGATCACAGGGTGTGCAGTAGAAGGTATAGTTTGGAAAGAAATACGTATATCGTCTGGAATTACCTTGTGGATCCAGTCTATTTTGTATTACTGAAAAATGTATTAATTTTATGTTTACACTGCATTTGCAGGTTTATTTTTCAACATTTCTTAACGGTTTTCAAACCAATGGAAAGCTTATTCTTTCTAAATTCAGGTGCTGCCAAATTATTTTCGAAATAGTTGTTAACAAATTGTCTAAACAAAGCATACTCCAAAGATGCAGTCTAAATTTCAGCAACGAGACATTTTTGAAATTATTGCAAATAGATGCATACTTCTAGGAGACGAATTTTGCAAACAAAGAAAGGTGTAATTACTTCCACATCCAGTGGAAGTATAGTAACGACAAAAAAATCTTTAAAAATTTTTATTGTTCAAATAGGCTTATAACGTTATGAAACGTCGAGATTTTAACTTTTAGCGAAAAAAAATTTCTGTCTGTCGGGCTGTCCGTCTAACTTTTTTTGTGCTCACGTTTACTCTAGAACCGTTTAAGATATTGACTTGAAATTTGGTACACATATGTACTTTAACGAGATCTGGAACTAGATTATATTTTCATCTTGTTCCGTCGAAGGGTAAATTGGGGTAAATTTAGGGTAAATAGGTAAATCAAACAGGTAAGAGTCCATAAAATTGGTATTTAGTATATACAAGCGAAGCTAAGGTCTCAAAAAAATTTTGCCATTAGCCACCCCCATTACCACCCTCACTCCATTATTAAAGAGGATGAAAAAAAATGTGATTTAGTGTGTGTACAAGAACCAGAAACCTCAAAATATTTTTTTACTTCATCCACCCCCACTACCACTCCCTATCACCACCCCTCTACCGATGTGGAGTATCGTTTTATAGTTTTTTGAGGTAGAGGATTTCAAATATTATATTATTAAAGTTCCATAAACAATTATTTCCACATACAACATTTTTTCGTTGTGAGTGACTTGGATAGAAAATCTGGATGTGGAAGTAGTGATTCCATGGGCAGCGGTTTTTTTAGTGAAAATATTATCTACATTGCTTTATTGCTGTAAAATATGCGATTTTTTTGTACAGCATTGTAAGTTAAATACTTAGGTTTTATTATTAGCAATGTTAAGTTTAAAGAGTCATTTTATGTATGTACAAAAGAAAATATCAAAAAAGCTATTCTTTTTCTCACGTGTATCGCAAATTGTATCAGTGACAACAAGTATAACTATTTACAAGTCAATAATCCAACCTCACTTTGACTATTGTGCGAGTATTTTAAACTTTTTGGATAATAATAGTATTGCTATATTACAGAAACTGCAAAATAGAGGAATGAGGATCATTTTCTTTCACTGCGCGTTTTGGGTGATGTACAATGCACAATGCACAATGCACATGCATGTTTAGCATATCTACTACCTGCTTAGACACTGAGTCGTAGTGTAATAATAAATTTTATGCTTTGACTGGTTGTGTTGTGATACAGTTAATTTGCTATTTAAAAACGGAAAATTCAACGTTGCAAAAAATGTTTAAAGCATCCTGCACATAAAGAGCTACCTACAACCATTATTAGATTACCCTCAAAATGGCATTAATGATTTAATTCCTTTTCAAATTTCAGCTTAATATTTTGTTAGAATTTTGTATGGTCGGCCACCATTTACAGAGGATTTGAAAAAATTACGCGTACATTTAAGTGTGTAAAAATTGTACCAGGAACTGTAATTTCAACAATGCTGAATTGAAATATAAAAAGCTACAATTAAAATAAATCCTTTGCAGAATTAACCAGTTAAAAATTACTTTTGTCAACGAAATCGGGTGCTGGCGGGCTAAGACGCTGAGCCAGATTAGAGCACAGACCCAGCGAGGAGCGCAGTAAATAATACGGAAAACTCATATGAAATAAATATTTCTAAAAATAAACACCAACAATTTGGGTAACTAAAACATGCTGTCTTGCCAAATTAATGAATAAAAATAATGGTCAATGAAACCGTACGTCAGACACTCTTACCCTCATATAAGCTATCTGAACTTGAGCTATCTGATAAAACTACAATCTACAAAACATTCCGCATTTCAGCTGATAATGGCATTTATGTTTGATCAGTCTATCAAGATTAAATGTGAGGCGGAAAGCAAAAAGGGACCTCTTGTCGGCAAATTCCAGTTTTTAGTTATTGATATTAAATGAATTAAGCTTTAATTCCGAACAATTTGGTGCAAAAATCATATCTCTATGTTTTTTTTTGTTTAAGTTACTAGTGCGTTTATGAAAAGAGACCTCTTGTCGGTCCCATGTTATTTCTCCATAAGCGACAAGAGGTACCTTTTCCAGGGCTGAACATCGACTGCTTTATCGATTTTTTTAAGTGTCTCATCCAATTATATCGGTTTTGTAATCGATTACAACTTGTAAAGGTAATAAATCGCAAAAATCCGAAAATCGATTATTTTGACCCAAACCACTAATTCGACTGTACTGAAAAATTGACATCGCCGACAAGAGGTCCCTTTTTGCTTTCCGCCTCACAAATAGTAAATTAATATTAATTCAGTAATATTACGGTTCAAATTGCGATATATCCGACAAAATTCATAAAGTTTTGAAAATTGGTGGAAATAATCAGGACAGCATATGTAATAATAAACCGAAAAGTTCCCGCCCCTAAATTGTGTGCTTCATCCCCTACGACATAGTATTCACCCCAATTTTCGCTTTTTTAAAATTATCCATGAAATGGTGCATTTTACGACAAAAATACCTATGTACAAAAGTGTTCTACAGGAAATTCTCTATAAAAAAGGTTTTTAGACCATTTCTCCTCAAACGAATAGTACGTTGGTAAATCAGGGCCGTAATTAAGTCATATAATTCGTTATCTATTTACCATCACCGAAATGTTCGGTGTTACTATGCAGCACATCATTCCGTGACGCTCAAAGCTACCGATTGGGAGTGGAAAAAAGTTGGCGGTATATTAATCCCAATAATGACTATAAAAAAACCAGCTCCCGAATCTGTTTTAACGCTTATTTCATGTTCATGTAAATTAGGGTGCGAATACAGGTGTAGTCGCAGAAGAGCAGGCTTGCGTTGCTCTACAATGTGTTATCATTGCCATGGACAATCATGCTTGAATGTTGAATATGTGGAAGACGACCAAGATTTATAATTAACATTTGATAATTAGTGGATTAGGCCTACAGGGCATACCACTTTAACAAAAACGCGCCAAGTACTTTACCTCTAGGGTGGTGTGGAAATAAGTACAACACGGTCTTTTTATAGAGGTGAGGGGGTGGAAGTTTTATATTTATTAAAATTGTAAATAAATTTTAGTGCCTACTGCTATTTTAAGCGTTAAACGTTAAACTTTAAGGTAGATCGTACTGTAGAGAGTGCTAGTCGGAACCAACCCTTATGTTTGCGCCATATTTCCCACGTTATTATTAATTTTAGGAAAAAAGTGGTAAAAACCTTTTTGATAGAGAATTTTCCAAGGAACAATTTTGTATATAGGTATTTTTGTCGAAAATTACACCGTTGCCGAGATAATCTAGAAAAACTCAAAATGGGGGTAGAAAGGACGTCCTGGGGGATGAAGCACACTATTTAGGGATGGGAACTTTTTGGTTTAGTAATCTTTATGCTATTCCCAACATACCCACCAATTTTCAAATCTTTATGAATTTTGTCGGAATAAAAACGTAATATTCCTGAACTATATTTGATTATACGTATTAAAGCATATGTTAATATTGTTAATAAGCTGCACTTAAAAATTATTTTTAATTTCGTTCAACTGATTCTAATCCTCATTTTTTGTGAATTATTTTAAAAATCCTCTGCCAGGACTTTAATATAAATAAGGCCAATAAGACCATTAAAAAATGGCCACTTCTTCATTTTGAATAATTTTTAGAATTCTGCTACACGATACTTTCATACATTCTTTTACTTTCCTTACATTTCTCCAATTCTATTCTCAGTAATTAATTAATACGTGTGCCGTTATTCCTTTCATTGCTTGGGAACCATTCGTACTTTGATAAAGTCGCAACAGTTCTATTTATTAAGTGCGTTTCTTGTATGTAAATTATGTACATATATCTTGAATGTAGTGCTGCTCTGCTTATCTTGTCCCTGTTGTGTGGATGCGTGCGTCCAACTGCTTGTTTTGTGTTGTTATATTTATTTTATTTGATTTTTGTTTGAATTGCTTCGGATACGGTGGACGTTTGGCATGTAGTTTCTGTTTTTTTTTAATATAAAAGTATTGCCTTTAATCCTCAAGTTCACTTGTGGCAATTCTATCAGTATTCTTTACTTCATAGGTCATATTTTGTAACCAAGAATCCGTTTTATAAAAATAAATCTTAGAACAAAATGTTTCGAAGTTCAAAAAAAAAAATTATGAAAAATGAACCGCCTTCAACAAAACCTGTAAATATATTTATACAAAATCTCTCTCTGTTTGGAATCCCATCATTTTTTCTGCTAGACCACCCTCTACATTTTTTAAGGAAAAGTATATTAGCTATTTTTCTAGGCAATAGTAACAACTACATTCCAAATATTATTGTACTCCATCGATTCTAATAGTGTGAGATCCCAGAGCTGCCAGACCTACGTCATTTTAGCAAAGCTAATATTTTGACAACGAATAGTGTAATATCTAGTTAAGAACGTATGCGTATTTGCTAGCTTGAAAGCGGGGCGCTTTTGCAGAAAACAGGTACAAAAGGTACATACAAATTTTAACACCTACGTTAAAGAGTGATAGCTGATTTATTTTTCAAGTGACACGCTAACGACATCGTGTAAGCGTCAATCTCCGAATCTTAAGGTCCGAGGTTCAATCCCTGAGCGTTCTCAGTTTTTTTTTTTTCAAATATAAGTACTAAGAAAAAAGTTATGGCCAAAAATAATAAATATTTCCCTATCGGTTGTCTCTTTCTTGGTAATCGCTACCTTAAGTTAATATTTGTTGAAAAAAAAAAGCTGAGAACGCTCAGGGATTGAACCCCGGACCTTAAGATTTGGAGGTTGATGCTTACACCATGTCTTTAGCCTCTCACTTGAAAAATAAATCAGCTGTCATACTTTAACGTAGGAGCGAAAAATTTTTATGTACCTTTTGTACCTGTTTCCTGCAAAAGCGCCCCGCTTTCAAGCTAGCAAATACGCATACGTTCTTAACTAGATATTACACTATTCGTTGTCAAAATATTATCTTTGCTAAAATGACGTAGGTCTGGCGGCTCTGGGATCTTAGATTATAACCTTTAAAATGACCACCCTGCAAATTTATTCAAAATGGCCATCATTATTTAAAATATAAAGCTCATAGCTTTTTATTAAATTATTTAAATAATTAGACACAGTTTAATTCGTAAATTGTTTCCTTAATTTTAGTTTTAATTATTTCAACATTCTGATTAAAATCATAATTCACTTTATCCTTTAAATACTCCCACAAAAATGCATCCAAAGGTGTTAAATCGGGGCTGTTTGGTGGCCATGGAATTGGTCCGCCATTACCAGTCCAAATGTCAAATTGACCATTTAAATGCTCCCTAACTTAAAAATTACATCAATCACTCCCACTACTACCCCCACCCCTACTACCGATGTGACATATCGTTTTATGGAATTTTGGGGTCGACGATTTCAAATACTATATTATTATTAATGTTCCACAAACAATTATTTCATCATAGTGGCGTGCAAATTCAGTAACAATTTTTTTTCGTTGTGAGAGACTTGGATAGAAAATCTGGATGTGGAACTAGTGATTCCTTCGACAGCGGTTTTAAAGCGGTATGAAGTTTACCTTTGATGGAAATCTACGAGTGCAAAAAAATCGTATACTTTCTACAATAGAGTAAATGTTCTAAAATATTGAGAGATCTTATTCAATGGCACGGTAGCTCAGTAGGTTAAGGCTTTATCCTTAGGCCAGAGTTTTAACATTTCACTTTCAACTTAAGCCAAACCGGACCTGCCCCCCCCCCAGTCCAACACCCATCACGGCGTTGCGCGTCGTGGTTGTCTGGCTGGCTTCGGGCCAGACTTCGGGGAGGTACATACCTGTACCCTTAATTTTAATAAACTTGTTAGTGCTTGCTATTATTGCTTGCGTATTGAGTGGCCAATATGCTGAACGACTGTCGTGTTTTGGGTTCGAGCCCCAGCCCCGGTGCTGACAACACCGGTGGGTATGGATGTATGTCTGCGTTTTTCCAAAAGTGTAACCCTTCCGGACAGCATTGACTTTGGATTTGGGAGTTGTCTACTATATGTGGTGTTTACGTATGTTTATACGAAATATGACAATTCAATGTTTGACGTAATCAGTTTAAAATTCCATGCAATTCAATACTTTTTACTATTAGCTGAAAGACTAGTTATTCTGATCTCTAAAAGTATCTGTTTAAATTGTGGATTGGCATTTTTCTCACTTCATTTGCATATGAGTATGCCCAGATTTGGACAAGAATAAAAAAATAAAACTAAATTATATATGTAGGGATAATACTGAAAACAAACATATTTTTCTAAAATATAGCTATTATCTCCTGATATTAGAATATAATTACTAGTAGATAAGCACTATTTTAACAATTATTACATCCATACCCACCATTATTTGAAATAAAATAGTGAAATAAAAAAAATATAAAATTTATAGGGGATATTGTTAGTATCTAATGAAAGAGTAACCAATAATATAACGTATTATGTCGATCGTCTTAAGGCTCGTCCAACTCAATTTAGAGGATCACAGGATGTTATATAGTACCTCAGATCAATTCACTTTCTATATACCGTTGATCCATCTTTCTAGGTGGTCCGTACGGTTACTTATGGATAAATGAGGAGCAATGAATCGGGTAAAATTATACTTCGATGCCATACATGAATAATTGTCGATAATTTTCATATCAATCACTTTAATATTACCACTTGGTAAAATTTGTCCTTTTTAAATGTTTGATGTTGAAGACTAGGACAGAAATAAAGATAAAAATAAGATAAAAGTCACAGGAACAGAAGTTTATTTCCCAGTAGTTCTATTATTTTGTAGATTATGATAACTTTATTTTTAGAAGAGATTACATCCCGCCCAAAAAAGAAAAGAAATATTAGGAAACCCCATATAGTGTGTCCACGAATGAACTTAATTATACTCGTAAATTTTTGTATTTTTTGATAAAAAGTAATTCTTCATAAAGAGTTCTGTTTATTCTGATAAGTGAAAACTATAAAATTTTACCAAGACTAAAGTACTTTTCTATTAATGAATGTAATGAAATCTTATGCAGATAGTAATAAATAATGCCAAGTGCAGTCCTAATATAAAACTTTATCCACAAACAATAATTAATTTTTTTACTAATTTTTACTCAAATAAATTTCTATACATTAGTCAAGAAAATTAATTATTGACTATGTGGATGAAACTCTGTAATATGACTGTATTTGGCATTATTAGCAATTTGATTTGACCATATTTATTAATAAAAAGGTACTGTACCCCTGGGCAGCGTTTTTATTTTAATGTGAGTTTATCTTCCATATATTATTAAATCATCCGGTAGCAATATTGTAGCCACCAATGAGAGTTTTGCAATTTTTTAAAATTTTCTTGAGGGTAAAAAAGATCCCCCTACCTCCATACCAAATTTCAAGCCCATCGGGAAGTACCCAAAAAAAATTCACCGGATAAATAAATATAAGTAAATACGTAAAAAAAACAAACATTGTTATGCTCTGCTTTATATAAATTTCATTTGTGCCGACCATGGCTTCTCGCGAGCCATATAATCTAATTGATTTCCCATTCCTTTTGCAATTACTTATCAAATGCGTCCGGATGCTATTCATTGTTTCCAACATTGCCTTAAAATTACCTCTAATAGCTTCTGCTGCTTGTTCAAATCCTAATGGCAGGATATAAATCGTACTCTTTTAACCATTTACAAGTTTTTTTGCCATTATAATAGTCAACGAAACACCACCGCGTTCGGATTATTGCGGGCTTCCATTGAGGAAAAGCTGTTGTTCCTCTTTACTGAATTTAAATCATATATTTACATCGCTTCGATATACTGATATTGATTTTCCTTAACCTTTTTTTATTTGTACTTTTATTTTTTCAAACCTGCCAAGCAAAAGCTTGCTATTTGCACTTAGATATGAGCGCCCAGCAGGCTGAGCAAAAACAACTAATAACCTGAAAATAATTTTCTTAATATTCCAATTTTCCATTTAATGTTTTTTCTTATTAGATGAAAAGGCAATGAAAGGGACTCAAAATAAACTAGCGGGAGTTATGCCAGGCAATTTATAAATTCGATTAGCTATGAGACATTTTAGTACGGAGTATCTGAGTCGCAGTTTCTTCCTAATTTACTTTTTTTTGTTATAATTTGGGATTGTTTTCTGTTTATTTGATACAAGTTTAAGAATTGGTAATATATTAGCGAAGTTTTATTTATTTTATTATAAAACGTAAACGAAACGGCAAACAATGAAACAATGAATTTATTGTCTATAACGAATGAAATTGCTAAAGTTTATTTAGAAACTTGGGATGGGATGGGTAATTAAATGTAAGAAGCTTGAGAAATAGTCTTTTAATACGCACAGCGAAACAAATGATTAAAAACATGAAACTTTACACAGCATGCATGAGGTAAAAAATGGTGTGCATAATAGTAGCGCAGTTTTGCACCGATAAGTTTATTATTTCGAAGGATTAGCGCTACAATCAACAACAAACTATTTTTTTTATTAAAATATTAACAATTTGCAGTAAAAATATCGTTTCATGACTTTTTAAGGAGGAGAGTACTTCTTTTGGCATTCTAATACCACAAGTTGAGGTATATTTTAATACAGATTTGTATTTATTAACACAAATATTTAGATTCAGTTAAACCAAAATTGGGTGAAAAAAAGGAGGGTTAAAGAAAATGTATTTTTGAAAATCGTAAAAAATGCACTCCTTTTTTAAATAAAAAAAATTTAACTTTATCCCCTTAAAGTACATAAAAGAACCTACAATCGAAAAAAAAGTGACGCACAATGCCTCCTTGATACTTGACGAAGAATTAAAAAACTTTATTTCGTCCGCCATCTTTGATCGTAAAGTAAAAAAATATTTTGAGGTTTTTGGTTCTTGTACACAGTACACACATTAAATCACAATTTTTTCTCATAACCCTTTAATAATGGAGTGGGGGTGGTAATAGGTGTGGCTAATGCCAAAAAATTTTTTCAGACCTTAGCTTCTCTTGTATATACTAAATACCAATTTTATTGACTCTTACCTGCTTCATTACCTATTTACCCCCATTTACCCCCATTTACCCCAATTTACCCTTCGACGGAACAAGATGAAAATATAATCTACTTCCAGATTTCGGTAAAATACATACGTGTACCAAATTTCTAGTCAATATCTTAAACAGTTCCAGAGTAAACGTACGCACAAAAAAGTTACAGACAGACCGACAGACAGAATTTTTTTTCTCTCAAACTTAAAATCTCGACGTTTCATGACATTCTAAGCCTATCTGAACAATAAAAATTTTTAAAATTACTTCCACATCCAGTGGAAGTAGGTATAGTAACGACAAAAAATTTTTATTGTTCAAATAAGCTTAGAATGTCATGAAACGTCGAGATTTTAAGTTTGAGCGAAAAAATATTTCTGTCTGTCTGTCGGTCTGTAACTTTTTTTTGTGCGCACGTTTACTCGGGAACCGTTTGAGATATTGACTTGAAATTTGGTACACATATGTACTTTAACGAGATCTAGAACTAGATTATATTTTCATCTTGTTCCGTCGAAGGGTTGGGGGGTAAATTGGGGTAAATTTGGGGTAAACAGGTAAATCAAGCAGGGAATAGTCCATAAAATTGGTATTTAGTATATACAAGAGAAGCTAAGGTCTCAAAAAAAATTTTGGCATTAGCCACCCCCATTACTACCCCCACCCCATTATTAAAGGGGATGAAAAAAAATGTGATTTAGTATGTGCACAAGAACCAGAAACCTCAAAATATTTTTTTACTTCATCCACCCCCACTACCAACTATTCCCACCATCACCCCACTACCGATGTGGGGTATCGTTTTATGGGTTTTTGTGGTAGAGGATCTCAAATATTATATTATTAAAGTTCCATAAACAATTATTTCCACATACAAATTTTTTTCGTTGTGAGTGACTTGGATAGAAAATCTGGATGTGGAAGTAGTGATTCCTTGGGCAGCGGTTTTTTTTATCGTTACTATACTTCCACTGGACGTGGAAGTAATTGAATTAAATCTATGAACTTATGTAAAAAGTGGTTCCAGTCAAATGTCATAAAACTGAATTATTTCAAGCCATGCTGATTAAAAGTCTCAATAGGCCCAATCCCTAATGTTAAGGGTTTCCAAGATATTTAAGTATAAAGTTTGAAAAATGCAGCTGGCAAAGGCAGTACGTTTCCATCAAGTACGCAGGGTACGTAAAAAATTGCAGAAGGTGATTATATGGTCAATTATTTTGTTTAGTGACTTTTTTATCTACTACCACTTAATATTATTTCCAAAGTACTCCTCTACTTAGCTATTTTTATTTTTATTTTCCTTGTACCTTATCTGACTTGTGTAAATATTCAGTGTATAGCGCACCAATAAAGTTTATTATTATTACTATTACAATTTTATACCACCATAATTGCAGCAAGCGAGGATGAGCTCATATATCCACTGGACAACCTTCTGAAAATAAGCTCTGAGTACGGTTGTTATTGTAGACCAAGCATTTGAAAGATTGGTGATTGTGAAGCAGTGAACAAGATGGTGTACCTTGAAGCCCTTGTGGACAATATCGGTTAAGTCTTGGATATTTAATAGTAATTTACGTTACAAGACCGGAAAGGGGTGTTTTGCAGGTCAACTCAAGCAAATTGGGGAGACCATGAACCCATGAAAAATATCGTTCATTACACATCCATAATTTCTTCAGGAAGGGTGTTTTTTCTGGTCATCCGAAAAAAAAAAATGACTTTATGAGACATATACAATAACAATTCTTGACACGTATAGTCACGTTTCGTACCATTTAAATATTAATGAATATTTAAAATAGCATCATGTAAAGAGACAGAAATAACAATCAAATTATCTTACTAAAATAAACATTTTCAGAAAAAATTCCATGTCAAATCACGCCCTCTTTTCGGGAGGAGTGATAAATTAAAACATTTGTCCGTTAATATAAAAGCTATAAGCTGTCAGGAAATGAGACATAAATAAATATCTTGGGTAAAAATAGCGCGTACTATTTCACATACACTATACGCTCTTATATTTCTTAATATCCAAGTGGTCAGTTTGATTCTAAAATTTATGTGTTGTGTCTGCGTCTATTTCCGAAATAATAATAAAGAACTGCTCTTCGTATCTAATAAATCCGGTTAATAATTCTTTAAGATAGTTCCATCTATCTGAGTCACTGGAAACTTGAAATACGTGTCCGACTTGATTTAATCTAAAATAAACCGGACAACTATTAAAAGATACAAATTGACGGAAAAAATTGAGACCGTGCTAAACACTCCAGTCAGTAGCATTAAGATATAGGATAAGTACACGAAGCTACAATGTAACTTTATAGATAATTACAAAATGTTTACATAATCACTGATTCAGTGTTGAAGAGATTCAATGTGCTGTATAATTAGATTTACTATAAGTAGCAATAGTGATCATGTGTTGGATTATGGTACCTTTTCTTTAAATTAAAAATACATATTATTTGAAGTGAAGCAAGTTTAACTGGGTAATCTATATATACAAGGGGTAACAAAAAGCATGTCAGAAACTTGATGGCAGGTTATAGACAACAAATAATGACCAAAAAAATGGCTTGATTTAAAAATAAAACATCTGTGCATTAAACGAAGTATGGAATTTGTTTATGCAACTACCGTTAAATTTCACAAAACAGAACACAGAAGCTCACAAAATTAACCACTAATAATAGATCAACAAATAATGTTCCTCAAAAAGTCATAAATATTATGGAAAATCATTCATTTAAGTCGTTTGATAAAGAGTAACTTTGTGTCCTGAACAAGCGATTAAAATTTGATTTGCACTGCCTTCCTGAAGTTTTAGAAGAAATTGTAGCAAAAGTTGATAGTTCAATTCAGTACCTATTTGTTTCTTCTAAGTGTATTGTCAGAGAGGCATGTAGAAGACAAATATCTTGAAATATTATTAATAGCAAGAAGAAATGAAAATCCACAAAAAAAAAGAATAATTAGCAAACGGTTAACTATAGTAAGAAAAATTACTATTATTTGAAAGTCGATAAGGATAATCATGTGGTTATTTTAGACAAGGATGATTATTATAAAAGGGTAAGAACAGATTTTGAAAATTTGCCCAAAGCACAATTCTAATGTAATGTTTTCACTAATAAAATTAACAAGATATAATTGTAAGAAAATGAAGTTTTGATCTCTTTGGATGTTTGTTCTTTGTTTCCAAGTGTGGCAACCCTACAAACCTCGGAGTATCTCAGAGATTTACTCAAATTAAATAATATGAGTCAAGAGGAGTTAAGGGATATATTGGATGTTACTAAACTTTGCATGAACCAACACTACTTCCAATTCAATATGTTCTTCGAAAAACCGAAAAACATGAGGGCACTGCGATGGGAAACTCTTGGTCACCTTTTATTGCCATAGATTTATGAGAGAGTTTAGAGAGAGAGAGAGAGAGAGAGAGAGAGTTTTGAGTTCATGGATTTAGAGTTTGTGGGATTCCAAAAAATATTCTCGAATTCCTTAAGACTTGTTGAGTAGGTAAATTTGTGTCCCAAAAGGTTAAAAAAGTAACACTGCGCGGTGAGTAAACAATAAGCAAGTCAGGCTGAGGACTAGGTTGGCCTGTTCCAAATCTAATCGAGCAACTGCACCTTATGGACCAGTGGCGTCCTGTGAGGGAAATTCTTATTCTTCTAACGATCTATAAAGAACACAAGATAATGAACAGTATTTTATTTTCAAAGTTCTGATGAATTTAATAGTGAATCATCTTTAGGCTTTCAGAGAATGAAGATGAAGTACAACCTGACACTAAATTTCCATCTCTTATGGTGGTGAAGCTCAGAGCCGTAGCGAGCCAACTTCTTTGGGGGGTTACTTTTCCAAATTTGCCAACTTCATAAACTGAAGAAACCAACTCTATAAATTATTAAATAATAATTCCTCAAAAAAAAAACTGACGAGCGGGGGCGAGAAATTCTAAAAAAAATTTTTCAGTACAAATTGCCAACTTCCATCTCAAATAAAAAAAAAATTTCAGTACAAATTGCCAACTTCCATCTCAAATTTCCAACTTTTACCCAAAATAAAAATTGATGAGCGGGGGAGAAATTCTAAAAAAAATTTTCAGTAAAAATTGCCAACTTCCATCTCAAATTTCCAACTTTTACCCAAAATAAAAATTGGTGATCGGAGGGAGAAATTCAAAAAGAAATTTTTCAGTACAAATTGCCAACTTTCGCTAAGTCTAACAAGGTATATACCTTGTAATACCCCCCCCCCCTTTGCTACGGTCCTGGTGAAGCTAGACAAAGACTTGGAGCTGTTTCTTCGAACAGATTTGAATACCGGCACAAGAGAAGATACGGAATTACATGAGAGCATCATTGACCGATTATTGTTGGTCCTGCAAAATGATATGGGCAAGGACCACGAAAAGAACTTTGGGAAAATGTCTCATAAGAAATTATTTCCGACTGAAGGCGCACAAACCAAATGAGGAAATGCAGACATGTATTTCTCAGATATGTCTAAAGCAGGACAATATCTTTAGCAAAAATAAAAGAAAACATGAATGCAGGTTTTACCTGCATTGGTGTATCATTGAATAAAACAGCTCTACCATACCTAACAGGCATGTCCACAAAAAGACCAATATATATTAATATTAGAGGTTAAGAAACGTTCCCAGGCAGAGGCTAGTAATATGACGTCATTTACCTTGCAGGTGCGCAGGCACCACAAGTGAATTTAAATAGAAAATGAAGAATTACTTTTTTTCGAAATACAGTTCGTTTAAAAGTTATTAATTATTTAATATTTGAAAAATATAATTTTAAGGGGCCGTAATTAGAAAATCATAAATCAAAATATCTTCAAAATTTGGATATAGTGGTTCTAAAGCATGCTGATCAATAATATTACATTAGTCTTTCAATAACAAACAATGGGCCCGCATTATACATGCAGGCCTGCGTACCTGCAAGGTAAGTGTCGTCATATTACTAGCCTCTGCCTGGGAACGTTTCTTAGCCTCACTGCATTAGGGTCAATTCTATTACGAATAATTGGCAAAATAAAAATATATATATTTTTTTATTGTTACATTAGTTTATAATAGCGATAAATCTATCATTTCCAAATGAAATTAAAATTTTGTGGACATGCCTATTGATGTTGGGAGGACTTTAGCTAACATTCAGCATTTGATGTCAATTTATCAAAGGTTCCTAATAGAGCACCACTTGAACCCTAATATAGAGAATTGTTGAGGAGCCTTAGTTAACATTTTCACGTCCTTCCCATTGGCACATTCTTTCGTCCGATTTTGTGGCTGAGTGAATGCACCATACTCACTACTAAAAAGACAAAAACCACCGTCAATATTGGCTGATTTTTAAAATGAACGATTTTATCATGCAAAACTAACAGATCGCCTTTAACACGCCGTCTGCGTCTGAGTACACTTTTTTAACATAAGTACATATCAGCCCACGCTACATGTGGGACATGCCCATTACAAATATTATCATTACTTGAATGTAATAAATTACATAATACCTAATATAGAGGTTCACTGACACTTTCGTAAAAGTCAGACATAATTTATAAATATTTATGGAATTTCCGAAATAAAACTCCAAGTAATATAAGCATAACATAAATTAAATCTGACAAATATAAATTGATTTCTTGAACTGAATCTGTCGGAAACGTATCAGGACACAAGATTTCCATTAAAAATAATTATTCATTTCAGGTTTGATACAATGTTGCTTTAATCATAATTATCAAAAATAACGTCATGTAAAAAAGACAGAAACGACAAACAAGATCCTTACAACAATAAACAGCAAATTCTTCGAGTGTTGTAAATATGCCCGGAAACTTTATAAAAAGTTGATAGATTAGTACATGCGCTTGTTAATAATATAAAAGCCGCAAGATATTAGAAAGCTAATTAGAGAGGAGTAAACATTTTGTCTAAAAATAACTCTAACTAGTTTTGAATTTGTCAAATATTGCATTCCCGTATGCAACTTTCTGTTTCAATATCGTGCGATATATCAAATCGCGCTGCTTCGTAGAGGTAGCAGAGAAGAGAGACCATACCTATGTCAACCCTTATAGGAAAGGAATAATTACCTGTATAAAGCCTTTGTCAATTGACTTATACGTAGGATGGAAGCAATCTACAAGTCACTTGATTTTTTTTCGATAAAAGGTAAAAATCGAATTTTTCATCTCGTTAGATGTCCTAAGCGCAAAATTGGAAACTGCACCGATTCTTGATTAAACTAATAGCCACAAAAGAACGCTTAACATGGCCTTAGAGAACTGTAAGATTCAAGAAGTTCGCAAGCAAAATATTAAGTAACAAACCTGGGAAAGTGCAAAAGGCGGGTAGCCTCCAAAACGAATTTTTAGAGTAAAATTGCTAAGGATGGCTTTTAACAAAGTTATTTCCATCAGACAGCTTGACCATGGGACAAGAGCACTGGATGGCCATTAAATACCGGAAGGCGAATTTTGAATTTTTAACAAAATAATAGAACATTCCTAGCCCATAAAAATCCTAATACGGATACCTCCATAGGGGAAGCTCGAGATCGAACCCATATACTTTTATTTTTTTTTGTAAGGAAGCGGAAAATCCTCACATAACTCATACATTGCTGCCAAATAGCCAAACTTTTAAGAAATTGTGAATCTTCTTTGCTAGTCTATTGATACTTCTATTCTCCATTGGATGTAGTTGAGATGACTCTCTCTGAGGGAGGCGTCCGTCCTTGTCTTGTTTGGTAGGTAGATTTTCATAAAAATATATTGGAAATGCAACAAATACTGTAAGGAGAAGGTGTCAAATGGAAGACAATTCGAATATTTATTGTAGTTTAATTTCTCCTATTTTTGGCAAAATTATTTTATATTATAAGAAGTGTTGTTGTTCTTAATAGTTTTTCATGGCCTCCCCACAGATATATTAAATTTTTAAAAAGTAACCGCTTTCTCTAGAGATAAATATGACATGATCTATCATCGTTGGATAGCTAATTTAAGTTGTGATCGAAAAATGAAATAATTTACAGGGTGGTCTATTTAAAAAAACACAATCTATATCTCGAAAACTGAGGAATGCATAATTTTCTTCTTGTCAACAGCGGATTCTACTAAAAAAGTGCCTTAAGAATGTGCTACTCGATTTTCGGTTCGACACTTGATAATTGAGATATAGAGGTCATCCGAAAATGCCAATTTTCCAAAAACGCTCTGTAGCTCGGTAATCGAAAAAGATAGACGATCGCGGTTTACGCCATTGTTTATTTCTCGAAAGTCGAGCTCAGGACATCTACAGTGGGTCCCAGGATAGATGTAACAACAGGTGTAATGGATCAAAAATTTTGGAATTTTGGAATGGTATTTGGGGATTGAGTCCTGCTTGTTGTAAAACTAAAGTATACCAAAAATGACTTGATTTGGTGTTCTACAGGGTGTTTTATAAGCAAAGTTGTAAAAATCACCACTAATAAAGTTCATTTCTTTTTCAAAATATGAAAAAATTCCACTAAGAAAAGTTATTTAGAATGCAATTTTATACCTCTATACCAAATTTCAGGAATATAAAATTATTTTTTTGACACTTCCCATTTTTTCAATAAATTAGTATTTTATTTTGAACCATTCAATTAAAACTGCATAGAAATTATTTTTTGTGAATTAATATTTAAAGTTATGTAGAAGCTAAAAGTAGGCTATGAGAAAAGCAGTGGATACATATTTATCATTTATTATTGACATATCTGTCAAACGTAGTCAATATTATCCTTAATTTCTGTTTCAAATTAACGAACCAAGCATAAAAAATTAAGTGAAAATGGTACTCACAGTGTGTGAAAAAATTTATATTGTGCAATGCTACGGAATTGGCGGTGAAAACTCGCTAAGAGAAGCGGTAAGCTAATTTAATTTGAAATTTCCAAACACTGCTTTGTCATGTCCCTACAAACACTAAAGGTCGGCCTTCCAGCGGGCCATGACGGGGCCAGAAGTTTTATTTCCGGCCCACTGATGGCCCGACCTTTCGTGTTTGTTGGGGTACTCAGGCTATGAGAATAATTAAAAAGTTTCTGGCTACTGGTAGTGTTCTTAACATGAAAAGAAAAGTAAAAGCATATGATGAAGACAATATTGGGGCTATTATAGCTCATGCTTCTGTTATAAAAAATCCTAGGATGTCACTAAGAGAGAGATCAGCTCTTATTAATATTAGCAAGTCTGAACTCCAAAGAATTTACAAGGCAAAGAAAATTAGGGCATATAAAGCAAATTTTAAACATACGCTTGAAGAGGGAGATGACGGCCGTAGGTTGGATTTTTGTTTGACCATTGGAGAAAAAATCATGGAAGAGAGATTTTTTTATGATTTCATAATTTTCTCAGATGAATCCACATTCACAACCAATGGTGTTGTTTCATCTTAGAATTATCGGTTTTGGGCTTCTGAAAATCCAAAGTTAAGAATTCATTGTAAAAGACAATATTATAAAAAAGTGAATGTGTGGTGTGCCGTTTCTTATCACGTTGGAGTTATTGGTCATTGAGGGGAGGTTAAACCAGCACACTTATTTACAGCTTCTTGAAAGATTTTCTGAAGAACATTTAAATATTTAAAGAGATATGCCTTTACTTCATTTTCAACATGATGGTTGCCCTGGCCACTCCACAGAAATGGTTAATCGGTGGTTGAATTTAAATTTTGGAGAAAATTGGATTGCCAGGAATGGACCGATCAAGTGGCCGGCGAGATCCCCAGACCTATCAATATTTGATTTCTTTTTATGGGGTCGCCTCAAGCAGTTGGTTTACGCTGAACCACTTCCTAACGATGTAGCAGTATTGAAGCAGAGAATTACAAATGCCGTAAACTTCATACCGTTAGATCATATTCGAAACAGTTTTAAGGACTTCAGGCGAAGGATCGAAATGTGTGTGGATATGGGTGGTCTACGTCGAATAATAAAAAAAATTGTAAACATTATTTTGTATTGGTCCATAATTAATTCGTTTGTGAATCTGTTATGTTTTTGACATTTATTTCTTGTTATAATTTTTAAACCTGTTAGTAATTGTTTCTTGTTTTACAATTAGTTCGATTAACATTATACATTCTTACATCTCGTATATTCAACTTTTTATTTACCAATAGCCTACTTTTTGAGATGATTAACATTTGCTCCTACACAACTTTAAATATGAATTCAACTCTTAATTCGCAAAAAATGGGAAGTTTCAAAAAATAATTGTATATTCCTGAAATTTGGTATAGAGGTATAAAATTGGATTCTAAATAACTTTTCTTAGTGGAATTTTTTCATATTTTGAAAAATAAAGGTACTTTATTAGTGGTGATTTTTACAACTTTGCTTATAAAACACCCTGTAGAACACCAAATCAAGTCATTTTTGGTATACTTTAGCTTTACAACAAGCAGGACTCAATCCCCAAATACCATTCCAAAATTCCAAAATTTTTGGTCCATTACACCTCTTGTTACATCTATCCTGGAACACACTGTATATTGGTTTTTGTCTATCTGCTATAGTTTTAGAGAAAACCCCAAATCCCATCTAATTTGACCCACCTTGTACATGTAAGGGAAATTTTGAGTTTAGATTTTAATGTTAGATGGCATGGCTCGACAAACTACATTTGGTATAAGCAAGAGTTGTTAACGGTAATGCAATATGAGTTGGAATTGGCAGGAAAAGAATAATATTTATATTACGTTATTTGAAAACTTGGGACGTAAATTCAATTGAAAAGTTATCCAATAAACCGAAAAGTAAAGTTGAAATCAACTAATAAAGATGACAGACAATAATCATATCGACGAATGGCAGTTTGGATTACGGTCCAATAAAATTTGATTAACGTACTTATCGAGACTGTGTGCTCTCAGCGACGGTATACTTTAAAGTGCCATTGGCGGAAGGACCCCCCGGAATAACTGCTACTTCCAGCCATATTCTAAGACGGTAAATAATTTTAATAATGGCAGTAACATTTCAGAAAAAAGCGTCTAGCATACTGTACGAAAAGTGATAAACCTTTCAAGGTTTTGGCTTATTAGCCAAAAATTCTTATCCCCCGTTTCTTGCTGACTGTGGACTTCGGAGAAAAATTATTGTGGTTAACGTCGAAATTGAAGAAGTATGTCCACAGGGTTTCTGGATAAATTTTATAGCCATTTATATACAGTGTGCTTCACTACTCGTGTCTTTTTTATTTGTAGAAGAATTCATTTCAAATTTTTATCAGCTGTACAAATCCATAAGACGATTTTATTTAACACATAAAGATAAGTTTTTCAAGAAATGGAAGTCGTTCGCAATTATTATTTGTGAAATAACAAAAAAATTAAAATATTTTGATTTGAAAAAATGTTACAGTGCCGCTTCTCGTAGTCCTCTTTTCTCTGGTATAAGTGCAGGTTGCTAGCGAAGCGATGGTATTAACAGTCGAGTCACATAAAATATAAAAAAACTTGTCAAGTTGTGTCAAATGCATTATAAATATTAATATCACACAGGTCGTAGGGTATACCTATAATGAAAATGGACAATTTTGAGTTGGAGGAAGAAATAGGGGCTAATAAAACTATTATCAAGTAATTTCAATGTACACTGTATAATCAAGGCAGAAATGTCAAAATTTGAAATGACATATTTACTAACTCCGCTTTAAACGACCTACTTTAAGTTTTACGAGGTTAAGTGCACCTGATAACCTTAAAATTCGCGTATTGGTACAACGCGGCATTGCTCTTAACCCTCTTTTAACACGGGGTTAGGACTAATAGTCCCTTGAAATTAACCAGAGAAAGGCAAAAAACCCAAAAATTCTGCGACCGGACCGCAACACATTACACCCCCCCCCTCCCGTTTTCGAGGGCGGGGAATACGATGGTGACAATAATTTCCGACCTAGTATCCAACTGCTATCCCTAAATCGAAAAAACCACCCCCTTTCCGATTTTTCGGTGCTACGCTTGCGAGACCTTGTCGGATCGGGTTTTTTGGTCAATTTTAATAAAATAAGTAAATATTGACCACAGGTGACCTAACTCACCCCCAGCGGTTGAAACTACCCCCACCTCCCAAAACCAAAATGCCACGAAAATAACGAAAATCAGCTGAAAATCGGTATTCCCCCGTTTTCGAGGGCGAGGAATACGATGGTGATAATATTTCCCGATCTACTCTTCACCCACTACCCTAAACCTGAAAACTACCCCCTTTTCCGATTTTCCGGTGCTAGGCTTGCGAGAGCTTGTATCGGATTTTTTGTCAATTTGAATAAAATAGATAAATATTGACCACATAAACATAAACATAAACATAAACACACCACAGCTAGTAGACAACCCCCAAATCCAAAGCCAAGGCTGTCCGGAAGAGGGTTACACATTCGGAAAAACGCAGAGACATACATTCACACCCACCGGTGTTGTCAATACCGGGGCTGGGGGTCGAACCCAGAGCGCGGTAGCGAGTCGATCAGCGTATTCGCCACTCAATACGCCTTAACCTATTGAGCTACCGTGCCGGTGACCTAACCCACCTCAGGGGATGAAACTGCCCCCACCTCCAATAACTAAATGCCACGAAAACAACGAAAATCAGCTTGAAAGCGGTATGCTCCCGTTTTGGAGGGCGAAGAACACGATGGTGACAATTATTTCCCGACATATTCTTTACCCACTACCCTTACTTTTTTTTGTGCACACGATAAGTTTGGAATCGTTTAAAATATTGAGTAGAAATAAGAGAAGCAAACGTCTCCAAAAATTGTATTAGACACCCCCTTACCACCCCCACCCCATTGTTAAAGGGGGTGAAAAAAATATAATTGTGATTTAGTTGGACACTTAATTAATGGAATTAATGTCTTGAGGCCCGGTCGCAGAACTGTTGGTGTAAAATCTCAAGGGAGTATAACCGTGTATTGGCACAACTCGCCCTTAGTGTCTTAGTGTTTTTGTGTAGATATACAATAAAAAGGCGAGTCCAGGCTTCAAAAATATATAAAAATATATCTTTAACACTCTCCTTCTACAAATCTTTAGTATTATTCCTAACTTATGTAAAATACTTTTGGGTTAATTTTCCTCAAATTTTACGTTATTGTTATTACCTACAGTAAATATCAGTTTCTCAATTTCATGTCAACTTTATACGGTGACTGTTCTGTGAAGTTTCTGTTCTCTCATAGAATCAAAATCGAAGTTGAATCAATAGAGATCTGAAGTTATCACATAAATATACAAGTTGGACATTTTTTTCTTAGAGTAATTGACCCTACAGTCAAATTCCTAGATAAATAAAGTATTTACTACAGAAGTTTTACTTCAAATCCCGTTTTGTTTGTAGTCTCTACATAGACATAAACTTATTTCAATAAAAAATTATGTTTCCAAAACAAATATTTTCCAGCAAAGTCTAATATTATATTGCATAAGTTTATACTATACGATTGATAATATCACATAACCTCCAACTTCCAGAAAATTAGAAACTCAAGAAATTAACCGCTAACAGTAAACAAAAACATAATATTCTTCAGAAAATTTTCAACTATACGGAAAATCGAATTTCCCAGTCGTTTGAAAAAGAGGAAATCAGTCCCTTGCGCTACCTTAGAATTCTCTAATCTTTGACCTTAGTTTGAGGGCGTTTTAGAATAAATTATAGCAAATATGAGAAATTCAGTTCAGTGCCTACCTGATTCTTCCAAAGGTTTTGTTACAGAGGCGCCCAGAAAACAGATGTATACAAATATGAATAAACACTAAAAATCAAGACCAGAAAGGAAAGGAAAAAACCGCTGCCCAAGGAATCACTACTTCCACATCCAGATTTTTTATCTAAGTCACTCACAACGAAAAAACTTTGTATGTGGAAATAATTGTTTATGGAACTTTAATAATATAATATTTGAAATCCTCTGCCCCAAAAACCCATAAAACGATACCCCACATCGGTAGTGGGGTGGAGGTGGTGATGGGGGAGGTGATAGTGGGGGTGGATGAAGCAAAAATTATTTTGAGGTTTCTGGTCCTTGTACATACACCAAATCACAATTTTTTTACATCCCCTTTATTAATGAGGTGGGGGTGGTAATGCCAAACATTTTTTTGAAACCTTAGCTTCTCTTGTATACAGTGTGTCAAACTTTTCACGGTAACACCTACGTAACTCAGTTATTAGTCATCCAATTTCAACCAAATTTGGATCGGTATCAAAGACCATTACTATATCCTTTTTGAGTAAGACAAAACTTATTTCAGTCATTAGCGTGCATTTTTATTAAGAAAAAAAAGGGTCGATTTTTCGAGAAATCATATTAGGTATTTTTTTGTTGAAAAACTAATGCAATATTATTGATCGGCATGCTGAATTCAGAATTTAACAACATTTTGATTTTTGGTTTTCGAATTACGGCCCACTTAAAATTGCCTATTTTAAACATATAGTGGTTCTATCAATAATATTGCATTAGTTCTTCAACAAAAAAATGCCTAATATGATTTCTCGAAAAATCGACCCTTTTTTTCTTAATAAAAATGCACGCTACTGACTGAAATAAGTTTTGGCTTACTCAAAAAAGAAATATAATCTTTGATATAAAGATCCCAATTTGGTTTATGGGCTCTTACCTGCTTGATTTACCCCAAATTTACCACAATTTACCCCCCAACCCTTCGACGGAACAAGATGAAAATATAATCTAGTTCCAGATCTCGTTAAAGTACATATGTGTACCGAATTTCAAGTCAATATCTTAAACGGTTCCAGAGTAAACACGCGCACAAAAAAAGTTACAGACAGACAGACCGACAGACAGAATTTTTCTTTCGCTCAAACTTAGATTCTCGACGTTTCATGACATTCTAAGCCTATTTGAACAATAAAAAATTTAAAAAATGTTTTTGTCGTTATTATACTTCCACTCGATGTGGAAGTAATTATGAAATGGTTACGTAAGAAAAATTGCCTTCATTTAAAAGCCAATAAAGATAATAGTCATTATTTTAGATAAGGGTGATTATTGTGATACATAACCTGATTAATAATGGACCTTAAAGAAAACTTAACAGAAATTCGCTATCAAAAATATAATCAGTGAAGTTAGAAGTGCATTTTTTTTTAATGGCTTTCGGTCAAGAACCATACTGTTAGCCGCAATTTGTTAAATGGTCAATTAAATTCTTAAATTCTGGCTGCTGGTTTCCGGGTCTTCTTCCGCGTAGACTTGGTTGAGTGCTTGACGTTTCGACCATCTTGTCGTGGTCTTCTTCTGAAGCGAAGACCACGACAAGATGGTCGAAACGTCAAGCACTCAACCAAGTCTACGCGGAAGAAGACCCGGAAACCAGCAGCCAGATCACCAGCTCCGCGAAAGCCTTAGCACCAAGAAAATTCTTAAATTAATTTATTTTTCATACTTATGAGTAAGTGTGATAAAATATCTTATGCCTATGTCTACCCTAATAACAAGACAGAAGAAAATATATATAGAGGATAACAAAAAGGAATCTAAACAGGATCATACGCTTCTCATCCTGATATCTGTCAGGACATAGACAATACAGAGTGCGCCAAGGTTGGTAAATAACATAGGAAAAACATATGGCAACGAAAATAACCTACAGCTTAATTCCAATTTCTTCTAAGAAATCTAAAATTAGATATTTTTCCTGGATCAGATAGACAATAAGTTGAGCATATTAAACGGAGCCATTATATTGTAGTTTTTAGTAATATTAATAACAATGCAGTAGAGGCATAGTGATGTTACACTGATCACAATTTGGTAAGGTACCTATACATAAATACCAATTCTATCTAAGTGCGCGGGGTAATATGCGAAGCAAAATTTTAGACGCATCAGAGATGTTAGATACTTTCTCGATACTTTCGATTTTCTTGCCATAGTTTAACTATACTAGTAGGGTTAGTAATAAAAAAAAAACACCAAAACTCGTTAAATAGCTATTATAAGGTTATAATGTGTTTACTTCTGAATACTCCTACAGCCATCCCCACCAATTAAAGTGGTGTATTTTATCTTTTTAGAGTTTTTATTGTTGTAATTGCAAAATAAATCCCTAATCACCTAGTTTGATGTTTTGAGTCAATTTAGATGAATATTTCTCACACTTTTGGGATTGGTACGGTGTGCATCTCACTATCCAGAAAATATTACTTGTTTTTTTATATTAAAAAATTCTTTAATTATTTAAATGACTTGTGGCGAGGAAGGTTGAAGGGGTGAATTTGTCTTTTTTTACTTCTTTTTCTACTTAATTATCGAAGCTTAGAATCTCCTGCATAAGAATAACCTTTTGTAGTTCTAATTCTAGTGGCAAGTTCTAATATCACCCCCAAATAAAAGTTGTTTTTTAACGTGTTCCCGAGATTTTTCGCCAAAACGGGTGACGGATTCGTTTTCAGCACCCCAAAGTTAGTAAAAAAATATGGCATTCAGACTTTACCACGAATGGGCCAAAAAAGCTCTTTTGTTAACATTGTTATTTTCATTTTTGATTGGTCATAAATTATTTTGCCTTCTGTTTGCAAAGTACTATAAAAACGTATTCTGCATTAACTATAAACAAATAAAAATATGATTCATTTAAAAAATATTGTAAGTAGAACTAAAACACACATTTTCCGCTGCGTCGCTAAGCATCTCCAGTCCTGGGTTAACGATAATAAAATTGTGCATGCAGGGCAAGACAAAGGAAAGTAAATGGAGCGCGATAAGTTACGAGAACCAACTAGTTTTAATATTCTATGTCAACTTCTAAACTGTATGAGCCAAAGTTCTTCAGGATGTTACCGAGAATGAAACACTATTGTCAGAGAGGTGAAGTAAGCCTCTTAGATTTAATGTGTGGAATAATGTGCTGAAAGTATCTAGAGTTCTGTAAGTTTTTGAAGAAAATCAATAAATAAGAAAGTTATTAATCATTTAATTTAAAAAAAATATATTTTCTTAGTTTTTGTCACCTGTACTTAAATAGAAATCTTGCGAAATGTCGTTTCTATATTTTTTTGTTTATACATTTTACTAATATATATTTTATAACTATAATAATATATCTAATGTGTTGAAATGATTCTCGAAAGATATATATTACAGACATTCAATTTTGTAGTAATGTGTGATGGTCCAGTGGCTAACGTTTTGCCTTGCAATCCAAAGATCATGTGTTCGAATCCCAGACAGGTTGGATGTTGGATGTTTTTTTTCAATTTTTTCCATATTTTTTTTTTCACAACAAATTTGGTATCACAAAATTTAGGATGTCCAAAAACTAACATTATTTACAAGAAAACTGCGAAGAGTATCCTATAGAATGTGTAACAATTATATAAAAAGCTCAGTAAATTGTTTTTTATGCTAGAGAAAAACGTGTCGGAAAGCTGAATCGATTATCTTTAATACTGCTGTCTAAAATTTTTTAGAAAAAAAACTGAATTATCGAGATATTTGAGACGATCGATAAATCTTAAAAAAACCATTTTTTCAGAAGCGTTCGCTTCGAAGAGCCAGGATTAATGGAGCCTCTAGGTAATATATGATATTAAGTGGACATCGTATTTGAGATCAATTTCAGTTAATTACCGATAAACTACGGTGACAAAATGGCGAAATTTTACAGAAAATAAAATAGTCCCCACTTCCGCCCCTTCTAGTTCCCTCATTTGGCGTAGGACAAAACATGAGAGTATTAGCAAATTTAATTCTATTTAAATTCGTTGGAGTAGTTTCTTGGTCTAGTGGTCAAGGTTAAGGAGTTATCTAGGTTTTAAGCAAAAAAATGTACGATTTTTTGCCGCACATCGTCGACATTTCAGTAAATATCTCCAAAACGAAAAAAAAATAGCAAAATTCTGATGGAACCAAAAAACTCGTAATGAAACGAACTCGTTTTACTCGTTATAAAAAAGATGCAAAATTCATGTTGTAGATTCCTATTTGGGCTAAGATAATTTAATAGAATTACTGCTAAATTAAATTTATTTTATTGGTTACCTATGCATTTAATTTGGGATCTACATCTAATTAATTTTATTCATCGTCCACCATACCTCAAATTTCATTTCATTCCATTTGTTTTAAAGTACATAATGTACAAGCATACTACTGAAAATTTTCAACGTTCATTCTCTCACATGTTAAAAAATTGTATAACAGTGTTGACGACGGCATCAACATCTTAAATGTGAACATTAAAATACAGAGTATGGCAAAGTTATCTAAACAGAGTATAAGGTTTCTTATTGAAAGTATTGTATGATGTGACAAGTGATAATAGTAGTATTTTGTTTTATGTAGGAAAGTGTTTCATTAGCCCAACATATAAATTGAATTTCTTATTCATGGGGTTATTTGTTAAAAAAAATTATTAGCTAAACATCACCCTATATGTACTATTCTTAATAAATATGATTTATTATCATCATAATAAAATAAGTTACAATTTATCTATTATTAAAACTAGTACATTTCCTAACATCTGGAAGAAATCCCGAATTTGTATCGTTCACAAAAAGGGTAATAAAAAATCATCGCCCGATTTCAATTATATGTAATTTCGCTAAAGTCCTGGAGGTTGCTATATATGAAGTCATATACTCCCATGTTGATGGACAGATCATATCAAGTCAGCATGAATTTGTAAAAAATAAATCCACTGTTACTAATTTAATGTGCATGACCCAGTACATCTTACAATATTTTGACACCGGCATCCAAGTTGACGTACTATATACAGATTTCTCAAAAGCCTTTGACAGGATTGATCATGGTATATTGTTAAATAAGCTTCAAACTGTGGTCTTCTTCCAGTTTCTTATCAATTTCTTCAAATCATATCTTGATAATAGAACACAATATGTAGAATATCGTGGTTATGGTCAATTGAAATTAATTGCACCTCAGGAGTGCCGCAGGGCTCTATCTTGGGACCTCTGTTGTTCACACTATTTATTAATGACATCGCGGTTGACCTGAATGTCGATGTCGTATTATATGCCGATGACGTCAAACTCTTTTCTGCCATAAACACTTCAGCTGTCTGTAAAAAACTTCAGGATAATCTTCTGAAAATACAATCTTGGTGTGACCATAATGATCTGCCCCTCGACGTTGATAAATGCAACGTGATATTATTTTCTAGAAAAAAAGAAACGTTTCTCTATGACTATAATCTAGACTTCACATCACTAAAAAGAGTCGAAGTCTTCAAAGTCCTGGGTGTCCTGTTTGACAACAAACTGACATTTAATAGACATGTTGAAGACACAGTTTTGTCTGCAAATAAAAGTTTCGGACTTGTTATCAGAAACTCGTCAGGTTTTACTGACACTCACTTGTTAACCTTATTATTTAACACATTTGTTAAGTCTAAATTAGAATATGTATCATTAATATGGCACCCGGGATATGTCACATAGAGCAATATGCTCGAAAGTATCCAGAGATGCTTTTTGAAATTTTTGTCCTACAAAATTTATGGTATATATCCTCTTCATGGATATCCTCATGATGCACTTTTGGGTAGACTTTCAGCTGACAGTTTAAACACTTGGGTAGTCATATTTTTGCATAAGTTAATAAATAATAAAATCAACTGCCCTGAAATAACGGACAAACTGTTATTCCATATATCACGCCAGTACACGACAGCATACTACATTTTATCTCGATAGACCCCGAACGAATATACTGAATTTTTCTCCCGTACATCTGCCCCGTACACACCTGCAAGATGGGTTCGATATATTTCACTGTTCTGTATCGTCCATTAAACGCTTGAATTCGCAATTATTTTTGTGTATGTCTTGTAGTTTTTACTTTACTGTATTGTTTTTGTTATTTAATTTTTATTTTTTATTCTTTTTCTCTTTTATATAAATATGTATGTGTTCTCATCCTGTAATTGGTCGTTTGACTGTTGGATGATGCATCTAAATAAATAAATAAATAAATAAATAAATAAGAAAATTATTTTTTAAAAGGAAGCCATCCACAAATTAAAAATTTGTAAACTACCTATATCTCTCAAGAGCTCAATTATAAAAAATGTAGTGCTAAATATTACTTTTAGATTGAACTCTATTACATCCTCGTTGTGCAGCATAGAAGCTAGTGAAAGCAAGTTATTATAGCTGAAAGGTAGCCGACGGGGGTCAGTTTAAAACGTCTATTCAGAAATAGTGTCTTTCTAGGTCATTCCTCTTTTCCCAGAATTTATGCAGCAAGACTTTGTTCGCGTATATAGAAATTTTAGTTGGTAGTTTTTGTATAGTGGATAAAGCTCGACCCGCATAAAATCTTTGCTTGTGATAAAGTTTTTGTACGACGTCACTCTGTTTTCTGATGAAATGGTCTAAGAAAACTACTAAACTTGCTTTTTACTACTTCTGTATAATTCATAAGTCACATGCAACTTTCTAGTAAATAGTTTCATGTAAATTTACAATTTTAGAATATATATAAACGCAGTAAATTTCAGCGACTTAGCATTTCTATTATATTATAACTCGTAGTTGCTTCTGACTGCGTATCTTTAGTTTATTGGATAAAGAATCTCGAAGCGCTAGGGATACCGAGTTGAGCAAGCTTTTAGGTCACGCATTCAGCGAATTTTTATTTTAATATCGTTTGCTTTTCCATAATTTGTTACAGGTAAAATCAACAGCGACGGATACATATTGTTAAATGGAGAGTAATGGTCAAGGAAGAAGCTAAAATAATTTGAAACTATAATAGTAATAATGATAATAAAATAATCTTTATTCACCATTTGTAATGATACAGATTATGTATATGGTAAGTCAAAAACAGATAAATAAAAATGGTACAATATTAACAATGAATAAACAAATAACAACAAGATAAAAAACAACACGTATACAAGAGAACACATTTTATAAAAGAAAAAGAAATACAATTGTCAAAGGGTAAAAAGGTTATAACAAAAGAATGAATCATTAATAATAGTAATAAAAAAACATACATCATGAATATTAAAAGAACAAATAAAATGAATTATATAGTAGTTTATATAATATCGTTTAAAAAATCTTCAATAGTGTAGTATCCTTTTTGTACAAGAATTTTTTTAATAGTAATTTTAAATTTACCGATGTTCATATTTTGGATATTACTTGGCAGTTTGTTATATAATGCAATAGAATTGTATTGAAGTGATTATTTGAAAGTCGATGTCCTATATAGGGGAATTGTTAAAGTATTTTTGTTTCAAGTATTATATAAATGATGTTCAGATAGACTCTTAAAAGTATCCATATTTTTTTTATATTAAGTAAACTTTTATAAATATAAATATAAGGAATCGTCAGGATTTGCTTGTTTAAAAACTAGTTTTGCAGCTATCCCTGCAGTCTAAGTTGAATATTAGCTTCAATATCCGTCTTTGTAAAATAAATACTCTCCTAGCATAGGATGTTCGACCCCAGATACAAATATTAAGTGACGTGTGAGTAGGCTAAAGCATAGTTCACACTAGTGTTTCCTACTCCATTAAACATATATTTTAGTTGTAGGAATGCAAAGTAAGCTTGATTTAGCTTTCTGCATACATGATTAGTATGCTGTTCCCATGATAAATTGCTATTTACAAGGGTACCAAGAAATTTCGAACAATCACTTAAAACTGTTCCAGGTAAAGTAACCGTACGTATTAGGTTAAAATTTAAAAATATGGTTTCATCCTCATTTAGCATTAGTCTGTTTCGATCACACCAGGTACTCATCTCATTTAATACAATATGAACTTTATTAGATAGTTCTTCAGGGCTATCAGCAGTTATCGTAATGGTTGTGTCATCTGCATACATAATGGTGAAGCCAGTTTTGATAAAATCTGGAAGATCGTTAATATAAATTAAAAACAGTAGTGGGTCTAAAATAGATCCCTGAGGAACTCCCAAAAGGATATCAAAAGTATCCGATTGCACTTTATTGCATTTTACACCAAGAGATCTGTTTTGCATAAATGAAATGAGGTACTCTAGTAATTTACCTTTGATACCAATAGCCTGTAGCTTATCAGCTAAGATATCTTTATTGTTAGAGTCGAAAGCCTTTGAGAGATCAAAAAGAACTGTCACAATATACTTGCTACTATCTAATTCCTCATAAATAAAATAAAAAAATTTAGAAGAAGCACTCTCTACCGATTTACCCTCTTTGAAGCCATGTTGGGAATCTGTTAATACATTAGATTTTTCTAAGAATATTGTTACTCTATTACTGATATGTTCAAAAATTTTTGATATTACACTCAGTAATGTAATCATTTTCAGTAATGTAATCATATTTTACGATAATTTTTCAGATCAAGTTCACACTCTTTTTTAAATATCGGAATAACGGACAAGATTTTTAGTGCATCAGGGAAATGGCCATTTGAGACTGATTTATTAAACGGGTATAACAAAGGATCAATTACATTTGATGATATACTTTTGACTATTTGTATAGTTAAACCATCTAAGCCTGACGACTTTTTGTTTTTGAGATTATTTATGATTTCACTTAGTTCTGATTTTGCAATATAGAAAAACATTTAGTCCAATGCAATTAGGTTTATATTTCGGAACCCAGCTATAGTGAATGGATTTGAATGATTTTTTTTTGTTGGATTTCTAATGCCATAAACTAAAAAGTTTACCAATTGAAAGTTACCCCAATTTCGAAAATCCGTAAATTAAAAAAAAATTAAAATTTTTAGAAATTTCGACAAAAAATACAATTATCGGAATTTTTAAATATTTCTTTTAAGAAAATAATGATTGCTATAGTTTTCGAGATTGTTTATAAAGAATTTATAAAAAAATGAAACTTTAATCTGTAATTTTTAAAATCTGTATTGTCGCATCACCAGCTTTTTATTTTTCATGGTGGAAACCAACCCTAAAAACTGAAAAATTAATTACTCTCTAATAGACCTATGTTTTTGAGGTCGCTGAATTTGACTATGAGATCAAAACTTATGAGACGAAAATATTAAGGGTTGAAACCACCCTTAAGGGTGGTTTCAACCCTTAATATTTTCAGTATTTAAATACTGAAAAATTAATAATTTTTCTAATGTTACAAATAAATTCACGAAAATCCATATACTTATGTTTTCTAGATCGTTGAATATGATTATGAGGTCTAAATTTATAAAAAAAAAATGGGGGATTAAAAATGGTCACAAAAGAGTATAGTAATATGTCTAATTTTATTAAAAATACAGATTGTTATAAATAAATCAAATTAATACAATTAAGTATAAAACTAATTAAATAACATTTTTAACTGCACTCTAAACATGCTAAAGTGGAATGCAACCCACTTTTTTTGCGTATTCTTCGAAAAATAGACGGCTATTGCTCATTTCTCTACTTACTATAGACATTTAAAATGCGCATACAAACTGAAAAGTTTCAACATTATTTTAAACTTTCATATCTCTGGAACAGTTTGTCATAGGAAAAAAAATAAAAACCCAAACGCTTCATTTCTTTATAAGCTTCATTTCATTCTCATATCATCATTTTATCAATCTTATATTTTATGAGATATTTCAATTTTAAATACTCAATTTTCTTGCGTATGCGCTCAAGCGCCATCTTTAAACATTTATATCTCTGGAACAGTTTGTCGTAGGAAAGTAAAAAAAACAAACTATTCGTTTTTTTATAAACTTCACTTTTGTACTTTTACCATTTTTTATAAAAAAATATTTTCTGAGCAATTTCCAAAAACCCGATTTTAAAAAAAAAATATGAAGATTTTAATTATTGAAAATGCGTAAAGAATGAAAAATAATTATTTTAAGAATTCATAAAAAAATGAGCAATTTAGTAATAATATGCATTAACAATATGTAGAAGGACTTTAAAAAAAAGTGAATTAATAAGAAATTAGAGCAATAAGACTAAAAAAAATGGCGCCTAAATTTTTAAATCCGCTACTTTTTTGTTTGTAACTTTTTTAGTTTTCAATATAAAAGGTCGTAATACGTCTCAATCGAAAGAAAATTTTAATATCTTTAATTTTTATAAGAATAAAAATGTTTCTCATAGTTGCAGATTTTGAATAATTTTAGATTTTAACATCGTATATTTTTTCTGAACGTTTCGGCGCCATTTTGAAAATGCTATAATTCCAAAACTAAACATTGGAGGAAAAAAAAAAGAAAAAACCATTCAATTTGTTTTCATAATTTTGCACCCTTGCATTTGTTTCAAAGTCCACATTTTCCGAGTAATTTAAAAAAAAACCGTCTAGGAATACTGATTTTAGAAGGTGAAAATTGCAATTTTCAGTTCATAATATCCCGAAAAATATGCATTTTAGCAAAAAGTCTATAAGACCTTTCTGTCTTATAATTCGATTCTATATCAGATTATGTATATTTTCTGTTTTTTTTTGCGACAACCAAAAAGCAGGAAAAATGATAATAAACATTCTTATGGACACACTTTATGAAGCATGTTGAAGAAAAAAATTTGGAAATTCATTACATCGTTTTCGGGCTAGGATTTAAAAGCTTCACTTACTGTGCCATTCATTTATTTCGCTTTTTGCAGCTTCTACCATCTTCAAATTAATTTTAAAAAGTTTCATTTTCTTCAATATAAACAACCTCGAAAACTATAACAATTATTTTCTTAAAAGAAATATTAAAAATTCAGATAATTGTATTTTTCGTTGAGATTTCTAAAAATTGTATTTTTTTTTACTTACGGATTTTCAAAATTGCAGTAATTTTCAATGGGTAAACTTTTTAGTATATGGCATTAGAAATCCAACAGAAAAGAAAAATCATTCAAATCCATTCACTAGAGCTGGATTCCGTCATTTTTCATTTATAACTGGACTAATTGAGTTTACATTATTTTCAGATACTGTTGTATGTGGTAATGATAAATTATATCTAAAATGTCTTATAACATTCATTGGGGCTGCGGTAACTGTTAGCAATTCTCTTAGTATCAGATATTCTTTCATTATCAATAATTAATTGGGTTTTCTTAAAACTTTAGTTTCGTCAAGTCTTTGATTCACAATATTCCAAGTCTGATATAGTCTGATATTTGAATTCATGATTGCAGTGCAGTTATTATTAACATTGCAGTTTCAATATTTCATATGTTAATTGTACTATTTTTTCATCAGATATATCTTATTCAATACTGAGAAATTGACAATACGTTTATTTATATACTGTTCGTATTTGGTTAGTATTGTCTGTGCCGGGTTAATTCACGGTAAATATGTTTTGCTCTTTTTATTCTTACAACAGTTTGTGCTGTGTGAGTTTTCATTAGTTCGAAGCGAAAATTTGGGAAAAAAATTTACATTAAGTACCATACCGGTATGTTATTTTAAAATTCTTTGCGCCGAGTAATTAGATATTTATACACTATCTAGATGTAGCACCTAATTATTGCTAATTCTTAGAAATACTTTCTTTAGAATTTTGGAATACAAATAGTACACAGCTCATTCAGTGACAGTAGAATAAAAGGAAAACTAATAGTGGAGTTGAAGAATCGAAAGAGGCAAGGGCACTTTCATAACTAGACATGGGTGGGATCGATACCTCAGATTGCCTTAGATTATCAGCTTTTAACAGCAGATTGAAGACGATAAAAGCTTTGGAACAATGGATCATGACTTCTGCGTCACGAAGGAAATAAACAAATTTGAAAAGTAAGTAAAGGCGATAATAATATGTTAGTTATTTGGGTGCATATTTAACTCTTTAAAAATTCAGTTCACCCTTGCTTGATAGACAAGTCACGACATCCATTTTAAATATACAGAGTGTTTCAGGTATGCAGTCATTAATTTTTAGTGGTGATTCTATGTCAAAAAATATTTAAAAAATTTCCTATAAGCATGGCTCCGGAAATCCATCTATATCTGCAAAAATATTGCATCGAATATTTCATGTTTGTAAAAATACCTACTAATTTGAAAGTAAAATATACGAGGATAACGTAATAGCAATTAAAATCACTTTAATATTTGTTAATTATTCATAAATCCAAACTATACTACTCATTTTAAATTTTATTAACGAGTGACGTCAATGGTTGGAGGTAATTTTATTGTTGTTAGATTGCTGCCCTGTCAATACCAAATGTAATACTAATATTTTAACTTCTAGTTTTCCAGTTTGCAAATAAATATTTTATGGATTTTAGGAAGTGCGAAGAGGCGCATATTTTCGGCCACAAAAAATTTTAAAAAAGCGTTGGAAAGCTCGATCAATTTTCTTTAGAATTGGTGCGTTCATATATTTTGAAAAAACTGATAATTAGCGAGATTCTTGGGAAAATGGAAGAAATTTCACGTTTTCCTAGAAAATGCACGTGAATCTTATTATTAAAATTATTTTTCCCAGAAATGTTTGCTTTGAAGGGTCGAGACTAATGGAACGCCTAGGTAATACATGATATTAAGAGTACATCGTAACTGAAATCAATGTTAGCTAATTACCGATTAATTACGGTGACAAAATGGCGAAATTTTACCGAAAAAAAAGTTCTCATTTTCGCCCCTTCTATTTCCTTGATATTTGCCGCAAGTCAAAAAATAAAAAAAAGAGTATTAGCAAATTTAATTCCATTTAAATTCGTTAGAGTAGTTTTTGGCCGAGGAGCCAAGGTTAAGGAGTTACCAACTTTTTAAACAAGAAATGTGCGATTTTTGACGGACATCGGCACATATTTCAGTAAATATCTCCGAAACGAAAAAAAGAAATCAAAATTCTGTTGGAACCAAAAGATTCGTAATGACACGAACTCGTTTTACAACCTTTTTTATTTTGGGCTAGCTCTTACCGTTTCAGAGATATCGGCGAAAAATAGTTAAAGAAAAGCATGTATTTCGGAACCGAAAATAGCGCAAAACATGTAATCTTATAATGTTCATATTTTTCGAAAAACACCTACGGGGGGGAGGGCGTACCATGCCGCGATGCAAAGAGGAAGAGCTCTAGTTGATCCGCATCGTAAATTGCACAAGGCAAATCGAAAATTCGGCTCGGCACCTACGAATCAAAAGTGGCATTTTTAACATTTAGCGAAAACGGCAAAACAAAATGTCATTCACATGTCAATATGGTAATGGTGAAGTTTGTATTTCATGACTGCCATACAAATTTACTGATTGAACTATATTGCGTATGCGTAACCATTGACGTCACGGCTTTTAGCGAGAATAACCATTTTCAAATTATAAATTGAATTTAAAACTATTAATGTCCATTAAAAAAATTTCCGTTACATATACTTCGTTATTATTAGCTAGAATGCAAATTCAATGTAAATACAAATTATGAAGTGATCCCATTGAAATGCTTTTGAACTTTATAATGAACATTTGTACAACCTTTTATTTTTAAAATATGGCTTTTAGAAGAGGGTGAGGGAACAGTCTAATTCGACTGAACGGGACGAGCCTAGAAAGGAAGAAGAGAGGACGCAAGATAACACAACAGATCGTTTGGATAGTTAACGACGTCAAGATGCAATACATCCTCGGGAAGAGTACCATCGTGGTGCTCCTAGATATTGAAAAAGCGTTCGATACAGTCTGGATTCCGGAGCTGATGTATAAACAATACAACTATAATTTTCTTAATCATATTATTAAACTAATTTACTACTCGAAGTGCAGGTGAATAACAAACTCCAAAACACGGGACATTCGCGCAGGCGTTCCACAGGGGTCATGTGTCTCACCTAAATTAGTCAATTTATACGTCTCTGATTTCCCGTCGTTTCCTAATACTAAGCTGGCCATGTACGTCGATGACACGGCTATGTATGCACATAGCCACAGCGCTCAGGCAGCTTACATGCTGCTTAAAGCATACATGGCGCGAGCAACGGCGTATTATGGCTAGTGGAAAATCAAGGTCAACGAAGAAAAATCGAAGGCTATGGTTTTCTTTCAGAATTTCACAAAAAACAAAATTATTACACCAATCTCGATCAGGGGAGTCAAAATTCAAAACAAAGTATCCGCGAAGTATCTAGGAGTTGATTTAGATACCAGATTGACTTACAACAAACACATAAACGCAAGGTCTCTGCTCTGTCTAGGACTCTATACCTTCTGAATGCAGGGAATAGTAGACTAAACAGAAATAACAAAAAAAATGATATACACGGCAACGCCGGCGTGGTGCAGCGCACCGGCCACGACAATTAAAAAACCCTCAGTTTTAGGACGAAAATTCCTTCGTCTCTATTAAATTCAAGCAGATACACCTCCCTCAGAGTCCTCTACGCCCGTTGTAACGACATTATGCCATTAGCGGACTACATCAAAATCACATCACAAAAATAATATCAGTTTAAACTAGATGCCGCTAACAAACAACATTACACGAATAACAGAGCATAATGCACAATTTCGAATTAAACACAAATTACCATCCCAGGCGCTGCCTATTTTTCGGCAGCCCTTGTAGCCTTTTTTTTACTAAAACTAAAATTATTATCCAACCTTTCCCACTTTTCTCAACTCTTTTTCTTCTTTATGTAATTTTTGTTTTATTACTGATCTATTTTTGTTTCTAAATTATAATTATTTAAAATTACAAAAACATTTGGTACCAAAACTTAAAAAAGTACAACGGCTTGGCATAGCCTTTTTCTTTTTACGTTTCATTGTCTACAGCAGGTATTTTCAGTGGGCAGATTTTCTGTCTCAACCATCCAAATTCAAAGTTATATTTGTTACATTTTTCAGTTGTGTTAAGTCGTAAGACATATGACTATCTTACTTCTCCAATGAACCTACTAGGTACGTAGGTAGGTACGAATAGGGTAATAGTGAAAATTTTTTTGTACACCGACTTTGTTCCTGCCCAGCCTTTCAACTGCCGCGGAGCCTTGGCTAGCGGATGTCCGGCTGGACACGGAAACGAGTGTGGAGAAAACGTGTCGAGAAGAAACTGTATTTTTTAAATATGAAATAAATTTGATTTGATTTGGACGAGCATATAGGCGTCTTGACTCTACATGTATTTTGATACATACAATTTCGTCGCGGTTCGTATCTAGCTGGGAGATTGTCCGAGGAAACCCAACGATCTCGTCCCATCTTCCAGCAGTCTGTATATCAACGCATATGCATGTAATTTAAGATTAAGGCGAGGATTACGTAGTGGATATACCATCCTTCGGAGGGCATGTAAAGCAGTCGATCCCTTCATTTGTTAAATGTTAGGCAAGTAAAAAATGTCTACACTTCTAAAAAGGAAGCGGTGCGGAATATTTTCAGGTATGGGGTAGCTTGTCTCCTGGCGCCGGTGATAGACCTTGATAGCGATAATGGACCAGCGTTAAATAAATAAAAATAAAGAAACGACTGAATTAACAGTGTTTTAAACACCCCAAAACTCTATTTACACTCCGAAATGATTGACTCGCCTAACCTTTTCTATACTATTTTGAGGAAAAACATCATTCATGAACTCACCTGGACGCCGCTGATGAAATCGAAAAAAAAAATGTTTTCAGTAAAAATAAGTCTTTAGAGATTTTGGCCTACCAAGATTTGGAAAAAAAACATCCACGCGTTTCAGAGACAGTAAGGCAAATTACATTAAAAAAATCAATACGCTCAATATCCGAAATGAAGCAATAGACTTGTTGCATGTGCCGTATATTTTAAATTAATTTAGTGTTACTAAACATTAGCGATTATCAAATCTGTTTTCATAATTTCTAACTGGAAAGTATTTAAATCACCGACTAATATCATGGGAAGGAGCAAATCTGAGAACACACTCACATTGGACTTGACGTCATCTAACAGAGTATCTCTGCGAGTGCAATGATTCAGATATATAATTCGTGCAGTTTGCGGTTATTTCCAAAATTATACAGTTGTATTCGGTCTGTGATATTAAATTATAGTGTGTATTTACTATATTTAAAAGGGTTTAAATTGTTTTAAATACGACTGAAAAAGGTTATTTCAAAGGTCAATCGGATAATTTACGCCGTACGCCTACCGGGTGCATGTCATATGCTACTGCGTCACAAAAATATTCATAAATAAAACACTATAAATCAAAAACTTCTCCTGTATCCATTGCTTCGCTGCATGTATACGAAAATTTGCAAAAATAAAAAAGTTTGTCGCTTAGTCAAAATATGAGTACATTCTTAGCGAAGTAATAAGTCGAGTTGCTGTTTAAAGAAAATAATAAACAATAATCGATAGAAACAAAAAGACCATTGGAAGCTCTTGTTTGTGTACTTGAATTAAAAAAAAATCAGATCGATAGCTCGACTAAATTTGAAGACATGGCAAATGTTAAAAAACACGATTTTTATAATCAATCAATTTCTCATGTTTTTTCGATATAAAAAATATCTGTACCACAAAAAATATCGTAAATAGCCATTTCTTATATAGAATTGTTCACTTTATAAAAACTATAAGGTCTGGTCTGGTTCTAAGCTGATTTTTGTTCTCGAGAACGGAGAGACTTTTATGGTATATTTCACTCCATTATCGAATTTATTCAAACTTTAATGTGGAATAACGTTTGTAAAAGAAAAAATAAGAAAAAATCCTTTACACACTGTGTTTCGGATTAAGTAAAGATCTAAAACTATATTGTTTGCAACCAGCCTATTAATGACAAAACTTCATCGTGATCGTGATCTAACATTATTATTTCCATAAGCGAATAATTATATAGAAAAATCGTGTCTTATATTATGCTGATTCCAAATATAGGTTAATTGAATGGCAATACATAAAAGAGGGTGAAAGGTTGGTAACTTGAAACAATTTTAAAACAGGAATACGGAAAGTAAGTGGGTCTGAATGGACGGTTTACGAGGGATAATCCCGCAAGAGTCGAACCCTCGTCATTTCCATTCTTCACTGAACACAGTTAGAGCCCTAACTGGGACACAACTAGTATATAACTTAATGTTGCGGTTGCAACTGATACCACCATAAGGATTAACTAACAGGAATAACATGAAAAGTTGCTTCGTCATGTACATCAAATATTACACCACAGTTAAGGATCACTGTTCTATTTGTATTTTAGTTTGCCCTTTAGTGCTCTATATGTTTGATAAGATAACTAAAAATAATGAATAACATCCCACATCCAATTTTTATCAAACAAAAACTAAACTATTCAAATAATGACATCTATAAATCGTTATCCAAGTTCTGAAAAAAGTGAACCAACTTTAGGCTACCATATCGGGAAGCCTTTTTGAATTTCTCTATTTTATTAATTTTCCTGAGGTGCCTCTACTTGCAAAATTTCAAGTTTTTAGCATGCCTGGAAGCGCCCAAACAAACAGATAAAACCGCTGTATTTTCTCTTAACTGTTTTTTTAACAATATTTATCTGCAAGGTGAATTGTTTGAAAACTTCCCAAGGAACTTGTATATACACTATCGGAAAATATTCGTTTTGGTACGAGTAATAAGAGCAAGCGAGAGCGAAGGGGCGTGTTACACTTTGCTTCTGCTAAAGTACTGGTAGACGCCTTTATTGTGGGCGGTCGGTTAAGTCGTTGAAACTATGCAATCCCAAGAGTAAAAATATTTCCGATACTGTATGTATCAACAATGTACATATATTGTACGTACGTAAAAACGAACATTGCTACATTTTGCTTTATATAATGTAGATATAGACTGGATAGGTTTTATATTATGTTCAGAAATTATTTCGTCAGTCTAGGAAACAACGCAAGTACATTGGTGCTTTATTTTTTGTTCATTTTTGAACTTCCCATGTTTGCAACATTGTATTTCTCGAACAAGAAGGGCATAACTTATTTCTTTGCTTGATATTTTGGGGGTAATTAATGAATTTTTAAGTATTTGCATGGAAGTCTGTCAAATCAAAAAAAATATTATTTAGAGAACGAAAAATTTAATTTTTTCTTTCATTCTCATGTTTATTAAATCGTTATAATTTGTGTAACTACAAATATAACCAATATTTAATATTAATCACACAGATTTACAAATTATTCAATATGTGAAATAAATGTTAAAATTCAAGGTAACTCTATAAACTAGTAAATTTATTTTAGTGAAGAAAAGGTCTATTTAAAAACGTTTAAAAAACTTATAGTTACTTAAAGCTGATGGGGTGTTACTATGACAACAGAAAGTTTTTTTATCTACAAAGATGTATATTCATTGGTAAGATAGAAAGGAAAATTAGATAAGTTATCACAGGAAGGAGATCGGACATAAAAAAGTTTAACAGCAGAAATACGTCTTTAGAGTTCTACGCCAAATAAAACTTTATATCTGCATATGAACAGTGGTAAACTCTGAGAAATTCCTAAATTATTGCTTAAGGGGAAATCAACTCAAAGGAAATAACTTATGAAGTTCAAAGCACCTGCAGCACCTTGTTAGAAATCGAATTTCTCAAACTGAAATGGATGGATACGAGCTGTAAATATGATTTTAACAACTGAAAAATAAATTAACTTGATATAGATATATCCCGGATTATCGGTCTTTTTAATAAAATTACTCTTTCCTTACGTTTCGGTTTATTCAACCATCGTCAGAAAAATTAGTTAATATTATTGAATTGCACACAACAATTATTTACATTTTAGGAGTATTTTATAAGAATGTTTAAGAGTAACTTGTGTAATAAGTTGCTCTTAAACACTTTTTTCTCTTTATTGCTCAAATAGATGTTCGCAGTTAAAAACGCTCGACAGCAAATTTCATTTGCTTGGTAATTAGTCCACAGTACAGCGCCATTTTTTTAATGATTAGTAACAGGCTGAATTTTCTTGAGTAGCTTCGCTTTGAAGAGACGCCCAACTTTTCTCTCTGCGAAAATTCTCAGTAGTGGTAACTAATTACTGCGCTTGGGTGTATATGTCGATTAGGTGATTGTTCAAATATTATTAGTAACAGTTAGTTTTTTAGTTAAATCTTGAGATAATTTGATAAAAAACACGAAAAAACGTTTGTCCTACAAAATCGATGGTTTGACCGAAGCGTCCCCCACCCCCAACATGTCCAAATAACGAGGTCTCAAAAATGATTAGTAACCAGATGATTTTTTTACTATTGCTTAATAAATGTTTTTAAAATTAAATGGCCACATTGTTCTACAAATTGAATGGTATGTTTTTCCAGTCCTACGGTCGGAAATTGACAGTTCCACGGTAACACTTTCATCATTAGTAACTGTAGGACACATGATAGATTAGTGTATTCTCTGCCCAAATAAAATAGTGTCCTACAAAAAAATTGGTATGTATCACTAGTCCGACAAAAACTATTTTAAATAACGAATTATTTTATAATTGCGGTTTTGGTAAATTAATATACTTTTAATACTTAAGCAGAATTCTGATATTTACCAAATTCAGCACATACATTCAGATTATCAAAAAACAACATTTCCCTTTATTTTAAACCCTAATTTGCTTAAAAATAACAATTTATATCAAAAGTTTATGAAAAAATTGGGGAAATTACTAAAAAAAAAAAATTATATAAAAAAGCATCTTTTTTGAATAGCCAAAAATCAGAAAAACATTCGCCTCCTATAAATGCAAAGCCATCTATCTGCGGTACCAAAATATGCGGAAAAAATAAAAAAATCATATTAGGCATTGTTTTATCGGAAAATTTCGTTAATGAAACTTGTTCAGAATTAATTATTTGATTGATTATTAAAAAAAAACTGCAAATTGCTTGACAACTACTTGGCAGCTTGGGTTAAATTTCAAAACAAAATTGTCATAGTACAGTTTTCTAAACAAAAAACTCATTATAATGACATTTTTCGACTTGGACATTATTTTAATCAAAATTTCAGTATCGTTTTATTTCGACTCAATTTTGGACTTACGATTTTTGGACAATTCTGAACAAGTTTCATTAACAAAATTTTCCGATAAAGGAATGCCTAATATGATTTTTTTATTATTTCCTCATATTTTGGTACCGCAGGTGGCTTTGCATTTGTAAGAGGCGATGTTTTTCGGATCATAATTAGATCCTAATTTGTTCTATATTTGAGTAAAATTTGATTCAAATCGGAAAAAAAATAAAAAAATTATAAGGGTGTCTTCATCTTAAGTAAGTCACACTGTATATTCATCCGTTTTTAAATTATTGGAGAAAATTTGTAATGATCTGCTTGTTGTATGTTTTTTTACGTGTTTAAAAAATATATAATTTAAAAAATGACACGGGCTGGCCATTAACAAGCATTAGGATTTACGCACTTAATATTTTTTAACAGACTCTATAAATTATTAAAATATATGGTTCGTTATTTGGACATGTTGGGGCTGGGGGACGCTTCGGTCAAACCATCGATTTTATAGGACAAACGTTTTTTCGTGTTTTTTATCAAATTATCTCAAGATTTACCTAAAAAACTAACTGTTACTAATAAAATTTGAACAATCAACCAATCGACATATATACACCCAAGCGCAGTTATTAGCTACCATTACCGAGAATTTTCGCAGAGAGAAAAGTTGGGCGTCTCGTCTAGGGATTGCATTACCGGTTAACCGGTTAACCGGTTAACCGGTTATTAGGACAAAAAACACATGATGATAATTACCGGTTATTTTAATTTTTTACCGGTTATTTCGGTAAACTCTGAACTTACGATATGTCACGTATTCAACGTTTCTATTTATGTCACTGACTAGTATTCACTAAATACAGAGTGACTGTCCCAACACCGAGCACTTTCAACAATAAATAAATAATATTTTAAAAAGTAAACTCCAAACACCAAGCCCTAAGAAATACAAGAGAGACATTGACAATATCTTACGATAGAAAATTGAATATTTCACTGCCGCAAATATCTGTGGAATATATAAACTTATATAAATATATTAACTTATCGACCCACCAATATCGATTGAGGAATGGCATCTTCAGCTGGTGGTATTCTATGCACAAATATCAGACGACTAACAGATATAGCTTTGAAAAACTAACCCTTTTAACAGGCGATTTTTAAAAAATATTGTATTTTTAGATTAGGTATTCAGTAAATGCCCTCTTTGAGTTTATGTTTATAATTTTTGTTATTTAAGTGGATATTTTTGTTATTTACAGAATAATTGTATATTTAAATTTGTTTCATTTATATTTTTTCCTTTATAAAAAAGTCTATTTGACAGTCATATTTTTGTCACTTTGACAGCGATAAAAAAAAGGTGCATCGTTTTTTATCACCGATTAATATATTCTTACTTTATTAACCAATCAAAATGTACATTTTCAAAAAAATCGACCAATAGGATTTGTTTAAAGTGAAAAAAACGACTATGGAGAAGTGGGAAAAATCAAGAAAAATGTGTGTTACTTTTTTCGTAGTAGCCATGTGTCAAACTAAAAAAGTCATTGAAATTATTAAAATCTGACGTTTTACGTTTTCATCTTGATTTCTGTACACAAAATGAATGAGAGTGTCCCAGTTAAAACGAGAAACTAAAAATTCTATATGGAAACAGTTTAAAGCTTTTAGCAAAGAGCACTATTCCCTCGAAAAATATACGATGAACTTGAAAATATTTTGACTGACTGGGGTTATAACATGATAAAAAACATTATTTCTAAAACATTAAATAAATAGTTTTGTTGTTTTAATAATTATTTTAGATAATATTGTTTAATCATATATTAATCTTCTGTAATACACACGAGGCTGATTTTCAACTTGGGTTAATTTTCTTTAGTGACTCGAACCTATTTTCCATGAAAATTATGCTCGAATTAAGAAACATAGGAAAAATCGCTCCACTTCGTGTCGCATTTTTTTCATGCCAAATCTCGAATAATTTTCATGGGAAAACAGGTTTTTGTCCAAAAAAAATTTACCCGGTAAAAAATCGACTTCTTGTGCATTAATACCCGATAAAAATGCCTGTTCCTCAAAAGCAGAGTACATCTAGTAGTCGCACGTCACTTTAAAATCTGTACTGTCAGCTATAATTTTTAAGTATCGTGGAAACTATACTGTACAATATGAGTCGTTTTGGGAAAATTATAATTATTTTTAATAAATTATTGTTGTTGTTCGTTCACATATTCTGTCGTTAATTTATCTTGCCAAAAAATACTCGAGCTTTTCTTTTATGGATAAATTTCTTTTTAACTCAAAATTTTTCCAATCAGTAATTTTGCTCGAAAAACTGACATTTGACAAAATCGCTCGACCTCCGGTCTCGCAATTTTTTCATGTCAGTTTTTCTTATAAAATCACTGATTGGCTAAATTATTTCGTTACAAAGAGAAATTTATCCGATAAAAAAGAGCCCTTATGATTTTACTGTTGATAAAAGACCTTTTGTTTGTTCATTATATTAAATATACGTATATAAAAATGTTTTTTGTTAAATTTAGATAATTTTGTACATGGAAAAAGACAATTGCCATTTTCGCCATCCTATCATCCATTCTAAAAATTACCGGTAAATACCGGTTAACCGGTTATTTACATTTTTATTTACCGATTTACCGGTTATTAAAACTTCCGGTAAATTGCAATCCCTAGTCTCGTCAAAACAAAGCTACTTACGAAAATTCAGCCTGTTACTAATCATTAAAAAAAAAAGGGCGCTGTACTGTGGACTAAATAGTTTTATTAAAAATAGCTTAAAGATAGTTCTAGTCTTGTACAATCGAATCTACCCAGTGTAAGTCAACATCAACATCGCTTTAATGACATGGCTTTGTAAGTAACAGATCTACAATGAGGAATTTGACAGTATTTACTCAGTTTTTACTGATCATATTGATAAACTTAGTCAAGTGGATGCGGTGCATATTTATTGAAAGCTTTCGAGAAAATTGATCATAAAATGAGTGTCGTCGCTCGGCGACACTCGACAGTTAAGTGCGTTCATTATTGCGTCGACCACGTCTAGTCTAAACAATCAAGCAGGCGTACGGGAGCTATGCCCTCTTAGTTCAATCACAGCATGTCTATGCTGTGGTTCAGTAGCTGTGACACACAGTGGGTGCATAGGTTCATTGGTATGGGAAAATCGAGTGATTGTAGTTAAGTCATGGTGGACATAGGCGTTTGCGTTTTTTGCAAGTCATCTCTTAAAGATGGAAATGTTGTGGTGGTTCAGGGTAAGCTATCAACTGTATCATTCATCTATCACTTACATGTGGCATGCCCAGGATAGAGACATCTTAGCCATGCTAGTCACCCGTGCTAGAGATGATACCTCCATCCTAATGCTGAGTCCGGCCACGGGCACTTCAAGCGTACGAGTGTTTAAAATTCGTTCCGCGCATACTTCCAGGTGAGGGCATTAGGGAGAATAATGTGAGGATTTAATCTCTCGAAAAGCTTGCGGACTCCACTAATGTGCATGTGCTTTTTGCAGGTTAGACGTCAACATCAACCTGGAGGACTGGGGGTGGAAATCTGGACTCCAGGGCCTGGTTCCGGTTCCTACCACCAGGCAGCCACCTCCTGATAGCCTGCTACTGTTAATTTCCTGTGCCTGCGAGGCGGACTGCGGTGCTCGGTGCGAACGCAGGAATTGCAGCATCATGTGCAGGAGCTGTAGAGGATCCAGCTGCACAAAAAACCAGTCAGTGGATATGGATGGTGATCAGGACGACCTTACTTCCCAGTAGATCAATAATGTCAATTGTCTTGCCGAATAAAATTATTTTCTGAGCCTGACTAGTTAAATTTCATTCAACAAATCTTATAAAGCATCAACAATTTATAAACAGGAATTCGCAACTGGTCTCATCAGAGCAGCGAGTGCAGTTCCACCGGGCACCGGCCGCCGCGCGGTCACACTCAAAATGGCGTAGCTCCGTAACGGGTGACGCTACAGAGAAAACGAAAAATTATCAACAAAAGCCCTTGTTGCTCCGCAAAAACAGGGAAGCCGACGGGGGAGTATAGGACTTTTAGGTACGTATTGTCCTGGACTAAAACTATAATCCTGCAAAGTTTTAGCTTTACAATAATTAATTCTGGGTCAAAAACTAAAATTCCTGCACTATAAGTGGCAAATCACCCTCAATCTTGATAAAAATTGATAATTTCTTTACATCTGAAATATTACCTGTGAATGTTTCCGTTCCAAAATGGATAATAATTTTATTAATGCAATTGAAATATACATAGTGGTATAAATCAACATTATGCCGCAATCTGAGAACGAGTGTTTTGATCTAGTTTTTTAAGTAGTAACGACGTGGTAAGTTAATAATGCTCCCTAAACGGCAAAAAAAATAGCCGCAACGACGAGTGCATTATGATTATTTGGCGCTGTTTGATCTTGAACGACTACTTTCTCTTTCGCTATTAACGAGTCGAATGGCCTACTTGTGATTTTAATCACATTTGTTTTGTTCATTCAAGAATAGAAACATAAATTTTACACATTTGATATACGCCGTGTTCTCTTGACATTCTGTGTCGTAATGCACGTTCGGTTGTGTTATAAGACGGTTTGGTAACTTTACAGACATCAGACATCTTACAAATGAATCATTTAAAATTTACAACGGTGCACGTTGCCAAAACGCCTGAATAATGGGGAAAAATGTTCGGCTTGTTTTTCCGGCAGATTTAAAGTAATTTTCTGAGGATGTTGTTTGTTTGTTATGTCCAAGCTATACACGTGTGTTATTTTTACTAAAATGTAAACATTCAGGCTATTAAGTGTTCGCAAATAATTTAAGAATTATCATAAAAAGTACTTAGAACAATACGTTAAGTTTTATTATTTTTTTATGGTTCATAAACATGTTTGTTTCTCGCCTTATAAATGAACTATATATATTTAAAACGCATTTTCGTTTTCTTGCTATAATGTCCCAGATACCTCCTGTGTGATTTTCATGATTTTTTTAAATGATCAATTTTGTCATTATCAACTTTTATTTTCCTTTTCCTAAAAGGAAAATGCAAAATTTACTGGCAACGATACTATCGTTGCCAGAAATATTACCAGAAAAGTAGTACGTCGGTTAATTGGAAATTTTCATATGAGCTTAGAACAAGATCAGACACAGTGGGTATTACCGACAACATAATTTTATACATAAAAACACGAAATACGACATTTTTTAGTGGTCACAGATATTCTTATTTAAAAAAAGTGTAAAATTTAATTTTTTTTTAATCATGTTTTTTTGTACATCTATTGCCATATCTCAAAAATGAATTGAGCTATCGATATGAACTGTTTTTTGTTATAAAACACACACTTAAGCGTTTCTTTCTATACATAGGATTGCTAATAAAAAAAAATGTGAACATGCCAAAAACGTAGATGACCCTGAAAGTTTAGAGAATACGCCATCATTTTTTCACTAAGCGAGGAACTTTTTTGTTTTTGAAAATTTTGTGTAACATGCTATGAAGAAAATGAAGTCAATAGACTAAAAAAGTTTTAAGAAAAAAAATATTTTCATTATTAGCAATAGTTTGAGAGTTACGAATTTTTTAGTATGGAGGAATTGTCGAAGCCTACGCGCGCGGCACTTAAGAATAATAATGATTATGTAGTGTGTAACGGAACTTTTCATTATTATTTTTTTATGTTTAGGACTGTTTTATCACGTTTTAGGACCTGAAAGGATAACTTATTTTTTCCAGTGGCGCATTAAGGACTAAGGTTGAAGGCAAAAAGGAATTAAAAATCTCAAATAGAGAATCTGGGATAAAAATGCATTACACTGGGATCTCGGAAACGGTAAAAAATAATATTATAGTAAATGAAAAAAAAAGTTGCGCAACTAGGGGGCTAATAAAATTCCATAAACAAAAGTAATAATTTTGGAGTGTTTTGATAAAAAGTAAACTATCGAGTTTCCCTTTTTTTGCGTTATTATTGGAGCTAAATAGAAAAGACAGTTTCTTAAAGCACTTTTTTTTTAACGTGGCAATCTTAATATTTGTATCCGACATTTCCTGTGTCAGAGTCCCTATCCGAAACTCCCATGCATTGCATTTTTACCCTAGATCCACACAATAATTGAGTAAACGTGTTAGTTTCTCCTAAATTAGGTAACAAAAAAGAAAAAATATCCTAAATTAAGTCTCTTTTAATTTCTACAGCCCTAATTATAGAAACTCTGTTTCCATGGCTTGTGCGTAAGTTTATCGTTCTCCTCAATTACTACGCCACATAAAATCCACTCCATTTTACAATGAAACTTAGATTGCTTTTTTATCTTAAATATTTTTTTAGCAGATAATCCACGCATAATTCGCACAATGGCCATACGTTCTACAATATAATACAAGTGGTAATAAGGGAAAGAATACATTTTACTTCCACATCCAGTGTAAGTATAGATCGACAAAAATATTTTTGAAAATTTTTATTGTCCAAATAGGCTTAGAATGTCATGAAACATTGAGATTTTAAGTTTGAGCAAAAAAAATTCCGTCTGTCGGTCTGTCTGTAACTTTTTTTGTGCGCACGATTACTCCCGAACCGTTTAAGATATTGACTTGAAATTTGGTAGACGTACCTATGTATTTTAACGAGATTTGGAACTAGATTATTCCGTTGAAGGGTTGGGGGGTAAATGGGGGTAAATAGGCAAATCAAGCAAGTAAGAGTACATAAAATTGGTATTTAGTATATATAAGAGAAGCTAAGGTCTCAAAATTTTTTTGGCATTAACCACCCCCATTACCAACTCCCACCCCATTATTCAAGGGAGCGAAAAAAATAAAATAGTCATTTAAGGCCTCAATTTTTTTTTACTTTATCCACCACTACTACCACCCCCCCTTCCACCACCCTCAGCCCACTACCGATGTGCTATATAGGTTTTATAGGTTTTTGGGGTAGACGATTTCAAATATTTTATTATTAAAGTTCCATAAACAATTATTTCCACATTCAAATTTTTTTCGTTGTGAGAGACTTGGATAGAAGATCTGGATGTGGAAGTAGTGATTCCTTGGGCAGCGATTTTATAATTTGACCTTCGACGAAAACGAATAACGTTGATCGTACACCGCCCTGAGACTAGTTAGTTTTAGTGGACGCGGGCGCAATCAATACTCAATTTCTGCAATTCGCGCACTCCAAAAAAATCACTGTACCTAAACTATCAAAGACGCAATAAGAATTATGCTATCAAAAACTTTTTTGGTCTTTTGGCTTTATTTTCTTCGCAGCATGTTATACAAAATTTCCAAAAACAAATAAGTTTGTAGCTTAGTGAAAATTTGACTGCGTATTTTCTGAACTTTCAAGGTTATCTAAGTTTTTAACATGCTTAAAAATGTTTTAATTAACAATACTATACACAGATAGAAGCGCTTAATTAAGTGTGTGTTTTATAACAAAAAAAGTTCATGTGGATATCTCCATTCGTTTTTGAGATATGGCATTAGATGTTTAAAAAACATGATTAAAAAAAAAAACAAAATTTCACACCTTTTTAAAAATAACAATGTCCGTGACCACTAAAAAATGTCGTATTTCATAATTTCTAATGAACATCGACCTACTTAACGAAATGGTATATGTCTCAGTTTGTTCTAAGATTAAAAAAAAAAAACTCGAGAAGGATCGACTTTTCCCGTTTTTTACTCCACTAATATGAAATTCGATCAAGTGTTCAGGTACTTCAGGTATTTTGTGCCAAGTCGATTGCTAAGTACTACTACTTTCCATTGTAAGGTAGTTGTGATTAACGCCCTCTAAAGGAGGCTTTTGCCATGTTTGGTAGGTAGATTCTTAGATTCTAATAGATAGGTTCTATACCAACATGTTTCTGTACACTTTGAATTTAGAAAATAAACGGTATAATTTGGACCCTTTTATTTTCTTAATTGATTAACTTTGTGTTTAAGTTTAAGCTCTCGTGCGTTCTTGTATGTTAGGTGGTCAACTAAATGTATAGAATCCTCATAAGGTCCTCAAGTCTGTTCGATCAGATTTCTTATTTGTTGAGTATTTGGCCACTGTAAAAACATGTAAAAATTTTTATGAAAGAAACCTCTGCGCCAAAAGGATCAAACAGAGGCTGGTTTTCAATACTTCTATTACAAAATGTCTCACAACTAAAAATATATAAACTGAAACAAAAATGTTAAATGATATTGACAAAAATTAAATCGAAGGCTGTTAACGTTTCGAAAAATATTTCTTTTTCCGTTATCAAAACTTTCACTTGTAAGCAAGTCAAACATGACAGTTTGGTGTTTATGTATTTCCATAGTCACGTGAGACATTAAAAACAATATCAATCAGATCACAGAAACTTGGGGGAGGAATTCCATAAAAGTGAATATGAAATTAAAAAGTGATAAGAATCACAGAAGTAATTAAAGACAAGATAAATTCTGTTACCCGCTGATAGGAGAACTGCATCGCATAGCTCAGCGGTAACTAAATTAACGAATTTTAGCAGACGTTTGGTGGGGAGGTTCCAGCTGCTTCCAGTAGCTGCCTAATTTTTAACATAATTTGAAATCTGAAGATTATTTTTCTGTTTTAAAATTACTCATACCACGCAAGTGATAGTACTATTGACAACTACATGGAAAATTGTATCTTCTTCTGCGATATTAGTGTCGAAATATTTCGAGAAATATTCTTTCTTGCATGCTTGCAATATGGTTTTAGGCAAAAATGTTCCACAATAGATGTAATCTGTAAGATTGTGGGTGACGTAGATGAAGGCCTTGAAGAAGGTAAGTATGATGCAATTACGCTGTATGATCTCCGCAAGGCTTTCGACGGTGTCTTTCATATTCTCATCATCGAAAAATTAGATTTTATGAAGTCAAGGGTATACCGTTGTCTCTGTTAAAGTCATATCTGGAGGATAGGCAACAATGCGTCTCACAAAACAATATGACCTTTTATTTTAGATCAGTAAAACATGGAGTGCCTCGGGGATCTGTGCTGCGACCTTTACTATTTATAATTTATGTAAACGATTTATTTCATTACTTATTCCCTAGCAGTATTGCTATGTTTGCTGATGACGCAACTCTTACAGTTAGTGCCAAGAATATTAACAGATTACAAAATATCATTGATGAAACTGAAAGTCGAGCGGATCTTTAGTATAATGCTAATGCATTCAAACTAAATCCGTAACGAAGAGAGAAAGTGTTAATTTACTCGGTATAGTTCTTGATGATGCTTTAAGTTGGAGCAATCATATTGAGCAACTCAGCAATAAGCTATCAAGCCTATATATCTCTTTTACGAAGATTAAGAACTGTTCTATAACTACACACTTCGCTGTCAATGTACTATTCATTAATCCACTCTCAAATAAGGTACGGGGTTATACTCTGGGGGAACTAGAGCAGCACTCTAAAAATATTTCGACAACAGAAAGAGTCTATAAGAATTATAATAAGAGCAGGTTTCAGAGAACACTGTCAATCATTATTTATTAAATATAGTATAATGCCCATTTCTAGCCTATATATTTACTACTCTCTTTTAGAGATACATAAAAATAAGAATGTGTATGTAACTCCATCTGAGCTACATTACTACAACACGAGGTCGGCCAATTTGTCAAAACCTCCTGAATATCGCTTAACAAAATCAATTAAAAACTCATTAAACTTGAACTTATATAATAAATTACCTGAACATATAAAACAACAACATTTTCACAAATTCAAAACTATCAGTAGAAATCATATCTTGAAATTTTGATTCTATACAACTGTTTTTTATTTATTATATTATCTTTGTTTTTTACATTTTATGTCTGTTTTATAAACTTCTATTTTATTTTCACTTCATTTTTTATATTATATGTACCTATATTATCTATAGATAATAACAAAGTAATGACTTGCTACAAATGTATTTGTACATGTAAAGTAGTCAAATAAACGTATATCTATCTATTATTAAATAATCAATTTCTCCGGATATTTTACGAAACATTTTAAAGTTATTCTGCATTTGGTTTCATAAAAAAATCTGAATCCGGAATCCATATCTTTGTCCCAATACTAATTCCTAAGGAATTTTTAAAGGTTTATCGAGGGCTGGGAAAGACAAAATTTGCTCTTAATGCCATGCGAAAGTAGAAAGCATCTTAACAATTCAAATCCTGACCTATCCTGAAAGTAAACCACCCTTAGTTCTTACTTGTCTGCCATTAACGATCCAGACTAAATACCTTAACTTAGATCTTGCAGTTCATCTTCCTGTCTGCCTCGAGTCTGTTCAGTATACGCTAACAATGTGATGTTTCTTGGAATTCCTTTCCCTTTCAGTTTAATGAACGGATAGGAGTGGTTGAGACACATGTTGTCTTTCTAATTTTAGATTTCTTGACTTTTGCTGTTTCGCTCCAATTGCCTGCAGATCATTGAAGTCACAGCTTTACTTTTTAATAAACAAGATTATGTTTTAAATTTTAAAGTGGGAACAGCAAGTGCATTACTTAAGTTTCGGTCACGTCTCTTGTTACCTTCTTTGGTATGCAATTATTACTTATAAGCATCAGTTGTAAGTATATATCTTTGTCACAAGTCCCAAATTCACCACTGTTAGTATGGCATTGATCTTTAAGAAGATTATTCAAGTAGGTATACATTTGTTAAAATAATAAATACAAATCTATTATAATATGAGCCTATTCTCCTGTTAATAAAAATTACTAGTTGTTCATATATTTCGGCTTTACAGTCAGTCTATCGACCTTATTTCCAAACCCACTCAATCACTCTCAATTTAAATCGATCACTTCAAACAACAATGTATATGTTTTATTACAAATCGGTTTGAAATGTGCAAATATCATAAATATAAAAGATTACGACCGCGGTTCGCAATAGCCGAAGCAATTATAAAAAGACCCACGCATAATGTAAATCTGTATAATCTGTAACTGGTTTAACGCCGGGTCGTAAGCATATGCCGTACATTATGATGGACATCAGGAATGCGTAATCCCTACGCTTTGCACATGAAAATACCGTCACACGCTTTCATGGATATATTTATCAGGAACTCAGAAATTACCGTGTTTACTGAATAACAACTTCATGATTAAGTCAATAAAATGATTCTTATTATATCTATTTGCTATAATCGAATAGGAATATTATAACCGCAAAAAAAAATCACCAAAAATGCATTATGTATGTATGTTGTAGATTGTAGATTGTTTAAGGGGGCGCTTGGCCCTGAGTTGGCCTTTCTTCACCTCGACCTGAAATATCTTTTGTAATTTACCCTACAACTAGTTGTTGCCCAGGATTCCAAGACTTTTTGCAAAGCTTTAGCCTAGTGCGGATTAATACCTTGCATTCGCAAAGTATATGTTCGCCAGTCTCAGTTGCAGCTTCACAGTATCTGCATTTGTCATCTGCCATACCCATGTTCTTGAGATGATATCTCAAGGGGCAATGTTAGTTAGAAGGCCTGTTAGAAGGCCTGTGATCAGCCTTAGGTCGAACTTTTTGAGTTCGAGAAGCCTTGTGGCATTCTGTGTTGAATAGGTTATAAACCTTTCCGCTTGTCTTTGACCTGGATTATTCCTCCAATAGGACTTCTTTTGCTCCTTTTCCCATTTTTGAAATTCCTTCGTTATGTGTCCCTTAGATAAGTCACAGAACGGTTCGGGTCCGAAAAATGTGGCTTCAACCTCTTTTCTTGCAAGGCTGTTATAGCCTTGGTATTGCTATATTAAAATATCATATATAGTCCTTGATATTACTATATTAAAATATCATATTTGATTGTAAAGGTTTATTCTGAATTATATTTTAAAATGTTAACATTTTGTGTATCTTGTTCATAATAATAAATTGTTTGTTATATATTTTGTTTCTTCAATTTTCTTAGTTACGCCGCTAGACTTCCAGTGTGGGCGCTCGCACATATCTTCTAATAGTGTAGCGAGTCGCTACACATACCCCTTCCGTTAAAAGAACAATCAATCAATCAAAGTATTAATGGCGAAACGTACCTTCTTAACAGGTGTTACAGTGACATCAGATTTGTCTGACAGTAAATATGCTGGTTTAATTCTATCAATATTTACTGTGGCAGTTTTAGTTCCTTTAACAAAAGTAATTAATTTGTCTGTACGGGACAACACTTTGAACGGTCCATCATACAGCGGAGTAAAAGATTTCTTAAAACGTTCTTTCCGAACGAAAACAAAATTACAAGTCAAGATGTCTGAATTGACGAATCATTTGTAATTAACATGGTGAAAAGGTGGAATGAACGTTAAATTATCAAAAGAAGTACGTAATTTAGTAATAAAACAAGGAATATCCGTACAAGTATATGATTTTATAAAAAATTCACCTGGTAGTCGTAAAGTTTGACCAATAACGAGTTCTGCGGAGGAACATTGCAAATCGTCTTTAGGGATGGTCCTGAGAGCTAATAGTATGACAGGAAGTTCATCTGCCCAATGTGGTGTAGAGGTTTTAGCTCTCAGAGCAGTTTTAAGAGATTTATTAAATCTTTCAATCATTCCGTTCGAGGAAGGATGATATGGTGTCGTACGAATTCTATAAAATCCCAAAAATTTTGAAAATTCTTGGAATAATTTCAATTCAAATTGAACCCCCTAATCCGTTGTCACTGTGACAGCTAATACAAGTTTTTGCCCAGAGATTACAATCTGAAGACATTTTGAGCAAAAAGTAATTTTTAGAAACTAACGTTCTAGTCGCTTTGATACCAGGATGAGACAAACCATGAAAAATATCAAAAATTGTCCGTCTATAAACAATCGGAACGAAAGGACGAAGTTTAGGGCGGGAAACGTCACTCCAAATAAACTTGTCAGAATATGGAATTTTAATTTTCCTTAAAATGAAGATACTCTTTGTGTTTGATGAAGTATCTGATAATAAAAATTTAAGGTCAGAATCATCTTCCTGAGCTTCCTTCAATAAATTTAAGTCAAAGTTAATATCAACTAGGTTAGACTTTTGGATAACAATTGGGAAATGCATTGTTGTAAAGAAAACGTATCATGCTCACGTGATAAGGTGTCTGCAACAATGTAATTTTTCCCTTTGATATGTCTGATTTCGCATGCAAATTGAGCAATGAATTCTAAATGTCTAATTTGCCTGGGAGATCTTTCAGTTTTAGTGAATAATGCTTTGACCAAAGGTTTATGGTCAGTAAACCAAATAAATGTGCGAACCTTCAGGTAAAAACCTGAAATGTTTAATCGCTGTGAACAAAGAAAGAAGTTCCTTGTCAAAGGCACTGTATCTTGTCTGCGCTAAGGTAAGTTTTCGTGAGAAAAAGGCTAATGGAGCAAGTACCCTTTGTCATCGCTCTGTTCAAGAACTGCCCCCATTTGAACAATCAACTGACAGCGATAAAAACGAGCTATCATTACAACGAGGATGCGCTAAAAAGGTTGCACCAGCTATAGCAGCTTTGGCTTTGGAAAAACTGTGAAGACAGTTGGCGGGCCAATCATTTATTATTTTAACTTTATCATGCAGTAATCTAGTACATAGAGCATGTAAAGGAATTAAGATTTCAGCGAAAGAAGATATGAAGCGATGATAAAAGTTAACCATACCTATGAAACGCTGAAGTTGGTAAGGAAAATCATTTATGACATCAACACGTTCAGAAGAAGGTAAAATACCGGCTGAAGAAATATTGTGTCCTAAAAATGTCAAATGACTGACACCTAATATGCATTTTGACGGTTTTGACGGTAGCGAGCGAGTCGCTACAGCTGTCAGCTAATTTATTTCCTTCCATTCCCTCATGCCCTGGCACCCACACCAGGGTTACCTACTTGGTTGTTTTTTGCCAGTTGCTTCAGGGATTGTCTGCATTCCCAGGCAATTTTAGGCTCGAAAGTATAATACCTGAGAGCCTTTAGTGCTGCCTGGCTGTCTGAAAGTATATAGATCTTTGCCCTTCGAGTGTCTCTGTATGTTATTTTGTATAAAGTGTTACTGAATTTCCGGGTGCTGTCCCGTGTTGCTGGTAGGCCTCCAGAGAGGTTGGCGCTGTATAAACGACATTTTGTCGGAACTGCACCTACCATTTTCAGGTACTCGCTGATAGCTGTTTACTGTTGCTTGTCGTTGCTCGAATTGAACACTGAACTCGAGCGAAAAGGTTGTTGAGGTGAACATCATGTTTTCGTAGAAAAAAATCCTGCATATCACTTTTTGTTAACCCAATTCTTTCTCTAAAGAAACTTTGTTAATAATGTATTCGCAAATTCTGCAAAAATGTTCTTACAATTTTCTACTATTATCAAAATCAAAACGCCTAACTAATATGCTATGTATGGAAAAGCCGACTAAAATAAAATCATCTCAAAAAAGCTGTAATAGCAATTGGCAAAAATATAGTTATATAGTTATATATAAGTGGTATTCCAATAAAACAGAGGCACGTCTATGTACAGCTGCGCATAAAACTGCATAAAACATGCATATATTTGACATTTTATGTACTGACTCGTAATTGAATTAGACTGAACAGTTATTATTCCTCGACGTTATAGCCGTATTATGAAAACGACAACAAATTATGTTAACACTTTAAGTGATGGCTACAATTTAGAGTTCTGAATGATTTTGTATGTCGTTTTGTGTAGCATAATATTACCCTCAATGTACAATTAACGTAATACCACAGTCATAAAAAGTGTTTAGAACTAGCGAATGTCTCAATTTATTATCTTAATACCATAATAAATGACAAGGTATTATAACAGTAACTGGCATAGAATACTAAGATAGATTTAAATAATGAAGTAGTTATTTGTGTAACAAAGAGGGTGAAAGAATCTGTTTTTTTTTGACAATCAAACTATTCCCAAGTTATTAATTATTTACGAGTGGAAAATGTACATTTATGGGGTTCACAATTCCGAAACTTTAATTAGAATGTGCAAATTTTGCACATGCTAAACAACAGCAGTAAGATATGGCATAGAGGGTGATTTTCACAATATTTAACTTACTATGTAATGCAGTGAAGAGACGCGGGATTTAAAAGTCAATATGGATCAATCAAGCACTCAGAGCTAGGAAAATTTAGTCCATGCTGAAATTCACTACAGAGGAGGTATTCGTGTTCAGAGGATGCCCAAGTGAGATTTGTCACACCTCTTGTGGTGCCTGGTCGTGAATGAACTCTTATCTCAATTGGAACAGCAGTAATATGTAGACGAATATGCAGAGGAAGTCACCATGTTTTTTTTTTATCGAAAAGGGGAAACCCTCATGGCTTTCCCATTCTTTTCACCATATTCAGGTCAATGAGAAAATTAAGATAGGTATATCTAGGGAAAATGGGAGGAATCTCAACAACGCCTACTGCAGCCGTGGAAACACTACTCTGCCTACCTCCACTACACTTAGTTGGGGAAAGTGAGGCACAGTGAGTAGCATACAGGATGAAACCAAATGGACGGGACCATTTCAAGGAAAGCATACTTCAATAAGAATAAACTACTAAACATGCAGTCAGAGAGAATCAGCAGAAGCCGTAACTTCCCAAAAACCTGCAGGGTCTACATAGCTGAGGAGGGAGTAAGGCAACTGGGAAGACATCTGAACTATACCATGGTATACTGATAGATTTAAAACGTCAAGAAGCATTGGAGTAGGAGTTATAAGAGATCAATGAGGGACAAGCACTATCCAGAACCTGGATAGCACCGAAGTCACAGCAATAGAAATCTGTGCACAAGAAAAAGTACGGAGGTTATATACATTGATAGAAGAATCTGCATCATCACAGACAGCCAAGCAGCTCTTAAAAATCTGGGTGCAGTAAAGACACGTTCCAAAACGATAAAAGAATAGTCTTTTATCGTTTTGGATAGCTTGAATCCCTAGAAAAATTGAAGAAACAGAACAGTTTATAACTGGAGTGGCCGCTTGGACACTAGAATAATGTAGGCAATGAAAAAGCAGATGAGCTGCTCAGAGAAGGCGCACTGATGGAACCCGAACCAACCTAAGGAATATCATACAACGCCTCAAGAGAACTAGTAAAAGAATTGTTTTTTGGTCGTTATTTTTCAAGATGGCAGACTTTACGAAAGAAATGAGGCGTTAAATTTTTTATTACACTTTTTCAAACATTATGGAACAATTTTCATTTGTATTGCAATTATTTTCTCATCAGATTGTATAATTTTTCCACTATTGGTCATTAATAGCGATCTAAAGTTGATCGTAACTGAATAACTAATGACTGATATATAGAGAAGGGGCTAGAAAAAGTGGAACAATCTACTTATTTCATAATATACACTCAAAGAAAATGATAGGTGAATTCAACCAAAAAGAGCATATGAAATCGCGTCTATCTAGTTTCATAGTTAAATCAATCAGAAAAGAATAGTCATACAACAACTTTATTTGTTTTCGTAAACAAATAGTAGTTTAATAATCATATCTTCTTGTAGAACAACAAATTAAATAGTACAATGACATTTTTTTATGTTCACTAACCAGTTTCAATTTGGTCTACAATTATATAGTACAACGACTTTGTTTTTTGTTCACCAACTAATTTTTAGGTTGATCTACACTTTATTGTTTGATGAAGTTTTTTTTGGTTAGCCAAAAAAATCTCAGTGTTGAGACATCAGACCACCCAAACCAAAGATTAGAGATCGTTTATAAGATCCATCCAAATATATCGATGATCCCTGAGAGAATTTGAACATTGCAATCATGTTATTAATTTTCTATAAATTCATAAGAGTCTAAGATAATGCATGATTGATTACTGTCAGTGATTTGTATGTGGCGTCATCTAGGAATAATTTCTGTAATAGACTACGTGGTAAGCAAGCAAATTTTATGGTAATTCCCTTTTAGAACTTCCAGAAGACAACAATAATATTGGTTTGTCTACAAAGTACAATAATACAGCGAACTAATACTGGGTTAGAATTACAATTCGATAATACTTAAAAATAAAGTCTATTATTTATCTAGTTTCAGTTGACAAAATTCAACAAATTATTAGTAAGATGAATAACACAATCACCTTTTGTTTAAATATACTATTAAATATACTTTAATTTAACAAAATGAACAATATATATACTATTTTTTTGATTTATTTAACTCATACTATTTGCAAACAAAAGTGCTGATGCGACGTCTTAATTCATCAAAGTGGATGGCAGAACGATGTTATGTTTATGTAAACAGAACTGCAGGTTAACTCTACAATAATATTGGTTTATCTGTCAACTATAATAGTAGAGCAAACTGCTACTGGGTTTACAATTACAATTCGAAAATAGTTAAAAATAAAATATACTATTATCTAGTTTAATTTGACAGAATTCAACAAAATAATAGTCAGACGAAAAAAATAATAGTCTTATTCATCTATTTTTAAGTTAATATTTGTTTTGTTGTACGACAACTTTTTATTAATTAAAATAACAATCACCTTTTGTTTAAAAATACCATCAATATAATTTAGTTTAACAAAATTAACGATATTGTTAGTTAACCATTTTTTTTTTGTTGAATTTACCCATACTATTTCTTTGAGTGTATTTAACATTTTTGTTTTAGTTTATATATTTTTAGGTGTAACATTTGTAATCAAAACTATTCGCCATTTGGCGACAAGGTTTCTTTCCTTCAATTTTAAAACATTTTTCATATCCATAGTTGTATTACTTACGTTGGATCAATTTGCGTTTATAATATGTAGTGGGACTTACCTGAAACAAAGATATATATTTATCAGAAACAGAATATTAACAAAACTATAACTATTTATTAAGATATCAACATAAAAATATAATGGTGATTTTATCAAGTCCACATTAAAAAAATACCCAGTTAATTTATTTTTACATACGTCTGTAATAATTTTATATTATCGTAAATAAATTGAATTACAGTAGATCTTTCAGCACAAAGTCAAAATTGTAAAACATATTTTTTTAAGAAATATTTGAAGCTTTTTGCGCCGGTCAATTGATATTCTCACTCTCCCATTGCATGTTGTGCTGGTCAAACATCATCTACGGGGTATGTCCATCCTTACCATGTTCGGTAGGCAATTTGATACGATGTATAATTAGATAGATAATTTACTAATATTTCCTTTGAACTTTTATACAATAAACAAATTGTCGTATCCTTTAGACATGCGGTGGTGTGTCTGTAATTGTGACAGACGCTTCCAGTAGCTGCCCAATTTTTAAAATTAATGTTCAAATACTGTGTAAACTTCAGAAGAAGTTTGCGATATAATAAAATAATTCTGTTAACACCGTATTTCATGGTTTCAGTGTCTCCATTATTTATAGACATGACAATTAAGATTACAACATGATTTTCTAATCTCCAATGAAAATAATGCCAATTATCATTTAAGGTACGTTGTGTATAATAGAATAATCAATTGCAGCGAACTTCTATTGTATGTCAATCAACAGTTTAATAAATAAAACAAGAGTCTGCGTTTTAATCGGCTTACTCAATCTACTTCTCATTGTGCATTTCAACTGTTTGCAAATATTAGCATTAAATTTATTTTACTTTGAATTTTACACCACGTTCTAATGCCACCTTTCACCGTTCAGTCACATCGTTAACTTTTAAGACCTGTTAATGACATAAAATATACATATAAACAAGTTGTTATACTCTTCGTCAGTTTTCTGAAATGTTTATATAATTGATGAACTTCTTAGAGTGCTCTTCGCGATATTTTCAAAAATAAAATATTTTTTTTAGATATAATTTCTATATTTTTTCAATTTTAATCACCTTTCGACGATACCAGTCTGATTAGCAAAACACTCGTCAGTATATAGTGCATATTATACTGACGAGCGTTTTCGTTTTCGGAGATACTTATCAAAGTGCAACATTCTTCATTTACATTTTTCATCTTACAATGCTTTTTAATAATTTGCATATTAATAATCGATATGTTTCCAAACACTTACTGACACTAACTTACTGTTCAAACTTTCATACGTTCGAACTTTCCACTCTTAGCGCTGTTTACAAAAAACGTGATGGATGGACGGAATAATATTTTGAAATACGAGCGATATTTACAGTATTCTAAATGTACCGATCAAATGAAATATATTCTTTATTTTCATATTTGCAAAGAAGTCATCTCGTACACTGGTTTGAATATATGAATTTACTTTTAAGAAAAAGAATCCGTTTCTTGTTCAATGATATGCTATATATTTTGTTTTCGTTTCGCTCTCCTTAATGCCTTATAATTAAAAGAACAACTTCAGTGTCAATTAAGAAAAGTCATGAATAAAAATGTTGCTATTTAGTTTTATTAGTAATAAAGCCTTCATTAACGACACAGAGTCAGTATTGTAATGTTTTAAAGCTTTTGTTTCTTAATTATTATCCTTGACGATATTTTCTACAGTTGCGGTGTTGTCTAAATGGCTATAAACAACCTCGCACTAATAAAAAAAAAACTAAATTCAGTTCAAGTAAGGACTAAGGTGACTATGTAACGCATACAATGCAATTTCACAAAGAGTACCACATCAAACCGTGTTGATGAAATTTCCTAACGTCTTTTCAACACGAAAGAAAATATACTAAACTAAATAAAAACTGTACGTTTGTTCTTCCACTTCAAATGTTATAGTATAGACAAAAAAGTTAATATTGGTCTATATCTGACACCCAGGGTGATCGCCAAAGGCGTGTAAACTGTGACGTTTCAAAGAACTAGGTTTATTATAATTTTAGAGCAAAATGTTACTGAGGTATTTTTATTACGACTATTACGAACCGAATGAAAGTTGAAGTTGGGTGTTGCTGAGTGCTTAATCTCACTGAAATTACGTAAAAGTAAATTGTGCAGTATTCGTGAAAAATGTTAAATAGCTATTCATAATCGGCCACGTCTGGCTGTTGTGTCCAAATCAATGTCCACAGTTATAATATACTTTTCCCCGCCTGCATACTTTTTAATTTCAATTTCAAATATTCTATTATCATTGTAGCGTGTAGCGCTAAACTGCTACTACATAAAATACACTAACAAATGAGTTTATTTAACGTTCATATTACAAGCAATTCAAATTTTATGGGAAATTTTACGACTGGAATAATTGGCATATTATACAATGTTAATTGCCAATAGCTGTTTAGGTTTATATTCAATTTAGTATTACAAGTAGTAGATATTTATGTAATAAAGCGGAAAAATATGTAGTGGTTAAATTGAAATATTTACTCACTCTTTTTGATTTAAAACACGAAGACCATCTTTGTTTGCTCTATATAATTAATTGAAACGGCACACACATTTTCTACCACGAGTGCATATTTCAAATTTAAAATTAAAAAAATATATGAAAACAAAAGGCTCTATACAATGGTATGTTACCCGTATATATATAAGGATTTTTTAACTTAGCATAAATATGTAAATTGTTTGAGATACCATAAACAAATTTGTCGTTAATAAGCTCAAGAAATTATAATATCTTAATTTTTTCTTCCCTCGCTTACCGAAGGGAAATATTGTAATCGTTAAAAATCGCCCTACGAAAATTAAGCTATTCCAATTCAGTCAGTCGATCTGGTGTCTGTCTATCTGTTAGGGCTATTTTATCTAAAAAACTATTTGACACGAATAATATTTGGTAGTTAGTTGATGCTATTGCCAGCGAAGAACTAGAATTACTTTTAATGAAAAATATACGGGGTTGAACACTCTGAAGAAATAATTAGATGGAGGACAATAATAGCTTCTAATACAATTAGGAAGTTTCCATTTTTCTCATTTTCTCGTAATAAATAGTCGTAAAAATCTAAAAAATATCTGTGTTTTTTTTTTAAATTATCTCTATAAATAAAAAACTTATGGTCCTTCCAAGTTTAAAATGCTGCGATCAACTGGGTTGAGGCTCGATTACGTCACAATACATGATTCCGCCAACAGCGAGCGGGCGCGGGCACCTTTATACTCGCTGGCAGGCACCGGCAGTTTATAGCCAGCTTGCATTTGAGAGCCGAAAAAATTGCTAAAACATGCAACTTTGGCACGTTCATATTTTTCGAAAAACACCATTGGGACGGCCGTATGATGCCGCGACGTAAAGAGGAAGTCTTCTAGATAAACCTGATCGTAAATTGCACGGCGAAATTCGAAAATTCGGCTCGGCACGAATGAATCAAAAGTGACATTTTGTGACATTTCAGAAAATCGAGCACATATACAAAATAAAGGGAACATATACGGCGGGCCGCCGGCATGGCAAGTCAGCGCGTTATGTATTGTGACGTCATGGTGGACTTCAGCCGAGGCGAAGTATTCAAATAAGAAATTGAATAAGTTCGTGAGTTTTTCAGATATCGAGATAATTTTTTTTTTTGTTTGACTAGTTATCTGAAAGACTACTAAATAAGGTTGAATGTACATGATATTTCTAAAATAGGAAACTTCCTAATTGTCAAGAAAAAACCTACCACTTTTAGTGAAAAATATACAGGGTGGACATCCTTAATAAAATAATTAATGAAAAAAATATGACGGGAGCAATATTTCGCATGAGTTCAACGCAATTGTCAAGGAAGAAACCTACCATAAGTATTTTTAATGATTATTTCACTCATCAACGCTATAGCCAATGAGAGCCCGTTTTTTCACAACATTGCACCAATCAAACGTCATTATTAGTGGTAATTCAAGCTAGATCTGCTTTTGACAGGACCAACATGCAAAATTTATCGCTCTAATTTTTTAGGTCGCTGCAGCGGCAAATATTGCGAACATTTTTTGACGTTTTGTGTCGTGACATGTTTTCGGCAAATAGGACAAATCGTGCTTTTAAATGTTATCTATAAATATCTTCTCTAGCTTATTACTAATTGTTAACGTAAATTGTAAATTGTAGTATTGTATTAATAACCTAAAAAGCCAATGCTGTGTGGAACTTATATAAGTTCGGGACAAGTTATAGGTACACAGCTTTCAATGGCTTAATATCTAACATAATTACAAAATAATTTTCACAACTAAAATTAAATATGAATATCTACGAAGCAGACAAATCAGTTATTTCATGATAAATACACAAATGTAGGTACTTACGTATGGTAATTCATCAATCATTACAAAGCAGCTAACACTTATTGGGAAAATCAAAACTCTGCAGTATCACTATATACATTATAATTCGTTGTACTTAAAGTCTCTACTTAAACAAAGAAACCTTAACTTAACTATCAAACTTCTCAAATTAGAAACAAGGATTAAATACATAAATATATATTAATAAACACTTTAATATAATAATTCAATTCACTGTTTAGGCTAGTAACTAAGTTAAGCTAGCGTTACTAGATGGCGGTACCATACCATCTGAGCCGGCGGCCTTAGAACGTAAAAGGGATAGATTGGTAATATGCAATTTGTGTGATGTCACCGGTAATGTGATTGGTCGAAGCGTGCTTTGTTGTGATGACTAGTCTTATAAGTTATAGTACCTATGGTTTAACGTATATTGTTTTTCTTGATTGTCATAATTTAAATCTACTTTGTTTTTTATTAGATGGAAATGCATTTTTATGTGACGTAAGTGATAAAATTGAAGATAAAGGTGAGTAATCTCTAAAAAGCAACAAGGAAACGTCTGAAGGCAATTAATTACTGAACATAATATTGAAGATATACTTAATGAATTATTTATTCGTGAAATATTCTCCACAAATACCACTCGCGCTTTAAATTTTATCTAAAAATTTTTTCTCAAGCTAAGTTGCCCCTAGTTAATATAACTCGTGCAAATTGGCAGTTTATTATCAAAGATTAAATCTCTCCCGCTAAAGCGGTCGGGATTTAATCAGATAATAAACTGCCAATTTGCACTCTTTATATTACCAGGCAACACGCATTCGAAAAAATTTTCGATAAAATTTTAAGCACTAGTGATATTACATACGAAAATTATGCAGCGTGGACACGGTAAAAAATAATTCCAACAGAAAAGAAAGTAATAATAAATAAAGGGCACCAAACAGATGGGAGAGTTTTGTATAAATATCTTTACAGATGTAATTTCTAATTTTTTTGTTATGTACTCGAGAAGATAGAGTGGGGCAAGTAAAATCTAAAATTAAAAGGATATGGTGAAATCAACTCTAAAAGCTCTTTCCAACGATATGCCACATGTGTATACTCGAAAAAAATGTTTCTGAACTTTGCATGTTCTGTTCTAAGTCTAAATGAATGATTGTATTATTCGTTGCAAAATGTGTTTTAAGGCAATACATAAGTTATATGAGATTTTCCAGTTTTTGTAAACGTGTTCACGCATATAGTATAACCTGATAAAGGATAATGCGACTTCGATTAACTTTCGAGAGCCCATATGAAGATCCTTATTTTATGATGCTTATTTCGTTTCACTAAAATTTTGGTTAATTTTGGTTAAAATTATAAATACCTATGCCATTTGAAATTAATAAAAATAGAAGTTCTTTGCAGTTTTTGAAAAGATATTCGACTTTTTAGACAGAAAAAGTCTCATCGAAGTTTCATTGCAGTTTGGACAGATTTTCCTCAGCCTGATTTGGTTGATTTTGCTAAATTCTGTAACAATACCACATTAGTTGAAATATGTAAACGTGAGGCTATAGACCTGCCGTCAGTTTTTTAAAAATAAGCCCCGAATACGGTTCACGTGTAAATTACAAACAAACAAAAATATGATTGTGTATCGAGCAAATGAAAAAAGCCGCTGCCCAAGGAATCACTACTTCCACATCCAGTTCTCTATCCAAGTCACTCACAACGGAAAAACTTTGTATGTGGAAATAATTGTTTATGGAACTTTAATAATATAATATTTGAAATCCTCTACCCCAAAAACCCACAAAACGATACCCCACATCGGTAGTGGGGTGGGGGTTAGGGGGGTGGTAGTGGGGGTGGATTAAGTAAAAAATGTTTTGAGGTTTCTGGTTCTTGTACATACACTAAATCATAATTTTTTTTCATCCCCTTTAATAAGGGGGTGGGGGTTGGTAATGGGGGTGGTTAATGCCAAAAATTTTTTTGAGACCTTAGCTTTTCTTGTATATACTAAATACCAATTTTATGGACTCTTACCTGCTTGATTTACCCATTTACCCCAAATTTACCCCAATTTACCCCCCAACCCTTCGACGGAACAAGATGAAAATATAATCTAGTTCTAGATCTCGTTAAAGTACATATGTGTACCAAATTTCAAGTCAATATCTCAAACGGTTCCAGAGTAAACGTGCGCACAAAATCTGGACGTTTCATGACATTTTAAGCCTATTTGAACAATAAAAATTTTAAAAAATTTTTTTGTCGTTACTATACTTCCACTGGATGTGGAAGTAAAATAACACCTTGCAGTCATGTTAAGGGTTAATTATCTAATAAACTTTTTAAATTACCAATTATCATTTAAAAACTTTAAAGCTAGTTCCCATTTCAATAAAAGTTATGAGAGAAAATTTCAAAAAACAACTATTGCTAAAGTTATTGCATATTTTTCCGCAAATTGTGATATTACAAAATGCCATTCATAATTGACAGTATGCCATTACGTCAAAAGTTATTAGTTTAGTAGGTTTTATTCTAACTAATGGCTATCAATAATCGTAGGAGAACTGTTAATACAATAGTTGTGTGTACTATTTCCTATAATTGGATCCAGGTGTCTTGTTGCTTTTTATTTCACAGTTAGCAATGTTGTAACTTATGATTGTGGCCCATAAACCTTACGGCAAGCCTTTATGGCAATTGGAACTCATCAAATACGTACGACTTTTCATCGGATTCGACTTCAGTTAAGAGAAATACTGAAACTCGTGAGGTTAACACGCGAAATGGCGATTATACTGGGTTGACGATAAAATCTCAACTAGTCAGTTTGCCTTTAAAGTTTATGATGCAAGGTGATATCGCACATACACAGAGTGATCGTAAAGTGTATAATACACGTAATAAAGTGAATAGATAGCAACTAGAAGACGTGTAATCTGCATTTTAAAACACGGCGTTTTCTTCTCTTAATTTGTCTCTAGATTTTTCATCATTAATTTTTACTTTTTTAAGTTAATATTTTCGTGTAAACGCAAGACAAAAAATTTAAAACTTTGCAGCTGTCTCTCGATTCAGTTATTATTGCGACATATACGTTAAACTCGCTTTAAGAATCGGAACTAATAGTAGATTGTGTGAGTCGGACAATAACCCGATAACCGATGCAACCAGATTAGTTCTCCCCCCGTTTTCGAGGATGTTGAACACCGTGGTGGTGGCAGAATTTCTCGTTGGGGTGACCCACCCCCTCCAAACAGAGTAAAACTCGAATTATATTTGTTTGAAGGGTTCTTACTTGGTGATCCCCCGTTTCGAGAATGCTGAACACCGTTGTGATGGTGGAATTCCTCCCCGGGGCGACCCACCCGTAAATGGCCAATAACAACCCTTCAAAGGGGTGAGAGTGCGTTCTCAGCATACCCCTGGACAAAGCTCCCGCCTCCCCCCATTTTTGAGGATGCTACAGAGGAAAAAAACATTAAGATGTCACCTCGATCTCGTCAACAAAATATTCATCTTCTTTTGCTATGGAGCTGAAAAAAGATGAATGTATATTTTTTGTACATATTTTTTGGGAAAAATAGGTTTATATAGTAAATGAAACATCTGATTTATTTAATTACAATATATTATATAAAATATTCTTACTGACACAAACAATTACTGAATATATTATATACAGTGTGTCCCAGGATACATGTAACAAGAGGTGTAATGGACCAAGTCCAAATTTTAGAATTTTGGAATGATATTTGGGGATTGAGTCCTGCTTGTTGTAAAACTAAAGTATACCAAAAATGACTTGATTTGATTTTCTACAGGGTGTTTTATAAGCAAAGTTGTAAAAATCACCACTAATAAAGTACTGTAATATGTTGATTTAAGGTTATGTTGGTTGCACTGAAAAGTAGGCACAGAATTCAGTAGTTCGGATGTCTGAACGTGGAAAGAACTTACTAAAAAGTCTAGAGTGATGACATATCTGTTCTGGAACTGTCTAGAGTATGGTGAGGTCATCAGAGAAGCTTCTAGATCTGTCATCTTTAGGAATATAAGGCATGGAGTAAACCAAAAAGAAGAAGTTAGTGCAGTACTAATTGTCAGTTGAAATGGTCAGAGAGTAAACACAGTGATAAAGTGACTGAATAACTGAATTGTAGTACACAGTGTATTATTAGTCAAGTAAATTATTGGTTGTAATTAGTAGTTAATAAATTAGTGTTTAGTGTTACCCTGTTGTTATAATTTCCGAACCCACGATACAGGGTGTTTACAAAAAGGGTGTAAGCACGTTACAGTACCTTTATTTTTCAAAATATGAAAAAAGTCCACTAAGAAAAGAAGAAGAATGCAATTTTATACCTCTATAGCTCAGGAATATAAAATAATTTTTTTGAAACTTCCCATTTTTTCAATAAATTAGTATTTTATTTTGAACCATTCAATTAAAACTGCATAGAAATTATTTCTTGTGAATTAATATTTGAAGTTATGTAGAAGCTAAAAGTAGGCTATGAGAAAAGCAGTGGATACACATTTATCATTTATTATTGACATAAAAAAAATGGGAAGTTTCAAAAAAATAATTTTATATTCCTGAAATTTGGTATAGAGGTATAAAATTGCATTCTAAATAACTTTTCTTAGTGGAATTTTTTCATATTTTGAAAAATAAAGGAACTTTATTAGTGGTGATTTTTACAACTTTGCTTATAAAACACCCTGAAGAATATTCATTTTTGGTATACTTTAGTTTTACAACAAGCAGGACTCAATCCAAAAATTCCAAAATTTTTGGTCCATTACACCTCTTGTTACATCTATCCTGGGACACACTGTATATTGCGGGTGGTTTTTGGCCGTTTCCTGGTCACCCCAATGAGAAATTCTGCCACCATCACGGTGTTTAGCATCCTCGAAAACGGGGGGAGAACTACTTTGGTTGCATCAGATAATAGTCGGGCGTTTCGGGGCTTTTTCCGACTCACACAATCCACTATAACTGCACACCGCCAGTGCAAGGCTGTGCCCAGCTTGTATGTTATGTTGAAAGCTCACGTTAATGACATGTTTTGTCTTGCGTTGCAGTGGGAGCTAAACTTCCAAGAGAGCGGGTGAAGAAGCCTCTTCTACTGGTGGTCGTTATTTCCTACAGTTACTTTAAGATTGTTCAATGTATAATAATTGGATTTACAGTATCTTCTTATGTATTACTTTCCTTGTCTTGACAGGTAGTTAACGTTTTACATTCAAAATATATCTGGAAGAGCCCTGGTGGTGGTTTGACTGAAAAATATAGTAGACGCAAAAATAACTAGACTAAATTCGTTAACACTCAACAGGGAATGTATATTTGAAAATATGAGTAAGTAATGGCAATTCTATTGAATGATTACGAAATAGAAGTTCGTATATAATTTTTTTGGTCTTTCGAGCCGAATCAGCACCATTTATCGTGGCTAAATGTTCGAGCAAAGCAAAATGATTATTGTGAAATTGAGTTGAAATACTTTCAATATCCAAAAAACGAATTTTAACTCAACGATATATGTAAAACCGTCTTCATTCAACGGTGAAACATAAGAATGATGCACCCTGTATGGGCTAAATACTACAACATTTCAAACTTCGCTTTTGGTGTGCGTTGGTGGTTAATGCTTTCATTCGGGAATTTGCATATCGCACCCCTAATCCACAAATAAACTGTTTCTAACGCATTCTGGAATCGATCTTGTCTAGATCGCATAAATGTATCTGACTGGAATAATAAAATATATGCCATACGGAACACAAGAAACAAATTCCTACCTGCTTAAAATATCTATCTTTGGCAGCAGTTTCCAATATTTAAGTGTCAATTTTCCTGTAATTGCTGGGATTTTATGTGGTATCAGCATCGAGACTATAATTTTATCATTTATTAATAAAGTAATATCAAATGAAATTAACTTAGTTTTATAAATTCCAATATAATTTTAATTATTTCAGTGTCATAGAGAAAATAGTGCAAAAATCAGGTGAAAGAAAAAAATGAGACAAAAAAGGAAGTTGGTACAGTTGCAGTAGGCCTTACAATTGACATACTAAAGGTCGTCTAAGACTGATCTTGTGCTACTGCCGCCTACTTAGAAAATGGCGACAGATTTTCGTTTCATTGTTCCTAATAAGCCAAAACATACGTAGAGTATCAATATGTTTATTTTGAAACACTAAAAAGCAGTTTTTTCTTGTAACTGGGATTACTTTGCCTACTGTTTCGAAAAACAACTGGTCTATATTATCATCTTCGAGTTAAAATTCAATTTGGGCATTAAAATAATAATGAGAAAAAGAATGGATCAACTGTCTGATACACTAAATAAAAATATTCAACATACAAAAATAGAAACTAGAGAAAAGTACTCAATATATCAGAGTAATGTTTAAGTTTAAGTATGTCAAGAGTTAAGCCAAAGCAAAAACAAATTCACACGTTACATGAAATTTAGCATCAAACACAAAGCTTCATTTACAAAGTAATATTTTCACATGAAATGCGCTTCAGCGTGTAATAAAATAAATTTACTATGTGGAGAACATCATCAGATGGATCCTTTAAGGGAAAACTTAATGTTATCAAATTGATCATTCCTTATCTGTATTAATGGACGGTTATGAAATATATATCATAAAATCATTAACGATGTTTCCAAACTTATCTTTAGTGGACATTTTGAGCGATGGATACTTTTTGCTCCGTAACTCTATTCTGGGAGAAATGACAAGTTTTTCGTCGCGTCACTGCAATGATGTTTTTTATACAGCGTGTTCATTTTTCAGGACTGCTCCTTAATAAGTTCGTTAAACATGTCAGTGTGAGAGATGTTTGGTTTTAGAAATGATTTCTCATTCCACATAAAATTATATGTGGCTATTACATCATATTGATATTATTTGTTTTGGTGAAATGTAAAATATTTTCTATTCTGATGCTTATTGTGTTAATGGGCAATGGGAAGAATATCTTTTGCTTATGCTTTCATAACACAGGTCTACAAAAAAAAAATCTGCTCCAAGGATTAAACGTATCATGCCTTAAGTATTTTTGTGTGCTGAATCCGAATTTTCAATTTAAAAAATTTTCTACCGCATAGATTTTGAGTAACCGTCAAAAATTGTTAAAAAACGGTATTCTGACGATAAACATCGGGATTTACTTGATATCTACGTGGTAGAAATTTTTTTAATTGAAAATTCGGATTCAGCACACACAAATACTCAAGGCATGATAGGTTTTTATCGTCAAAATATGGTTTTTTGACAATAAAAACCGGGATTTACTCGAAATCTATGCGATAGAAAATTTTTTTAATTGAAAATTCGGATTCAGCACAAAAAAATACTTAAGGCATGATTGGTTTAGTCCTTGGAGCAGAATTTTTTTTTTTTGTAGACCAGTATAGTTATAGAAAACTGTCAGTTTAAATATTTAAATAACCATAATAACATTTTTCGATAAATGCGTATAAAATACATACAACAAAGTTAGCAACAAAAACAAAAAATGAAAAGAAACCAATAAATAAAACTCATCACTAAATATAAAAGATTATTACCCCAGTCAAATAATAACAAATTTCGACGAAAATAACTGATAAACTTTTAAAACTTTGTAAAAGTTCTGAATTCAATCTGTTGCACTCGAGCCGCCATCTTGTAAAAATGGTAATCCGATTAAGTTTCTTGTTTTTATTTGGCTCGTCATTAGCTCGATCGAAATTATGTTTATATAGAAATATATGTTATATACAAATATTTTTTTTATTATCTCTATAATGTTCTGAAACACGAAAATTGCATTTTGTCGACATATTACACAAACTACTTCATTTTGGCCTCACTAAACAAATGAGAAATTGTGGTAATGTCATTAATGCCTCATCAGAATTAATGCGTGCAGACAATTTAAAATCATCAAGAACATTACTCTGGATATCCCTGCAAATATTATTGATAAATAGAATAAACAGCAGTGGCCCCAGAACGGAACCCTGTGGGATTCTTGATATTTTTAACTTATCAATAGATGAAAAGCCATGATACTTCGCATTTTAGTTTCCTTTACAAATAAATTAAACTAAAACCGAATTTTGAAATTTTTTGCAATAGAATCCCATTATTGAATTTGTCAAATGTTTTTAACAAGTTTGTATAAATTACATCTACTAGGCCACCACGATCCAGTGTATACGCAATAAAATGGGCAACATTCACCAAATTAGTTGTTGGAGATCTACCCTCTGTAAATCAGTGTCGGTAATAGGAAATTTGAGATTTAATATGCAAAGAGATTATATCGCTTAGAAAAAAAAAACACAAAAATTGGTCTGTAGTTTTCAATCACGGTTTTATTAAATTTTTGAAAATCATTTTTATTGAGTCCAATCTTGGGGAAATATAGTTAGTGGTTTTAAGAACTAAAGTAAAAACCGCTGCCCAAGGAATCACTACTTCCACATCCAGATTCTCTATCCGTCATTCACAATGAAAAAACTTTGTATGTGAAAATAATTGTTTATGGAATTTTAATAATATAATATTTGAAATCCCAAAAACCCATAAAACGATACCCCACATCGGTAGTGGGGTGGGGGTGGTGATAGGGGGTGGTAGTGGGGGTGGATGAAGTAAAAAAATATTTTGAGGTTTCTGGTTCCTGTACATACACTAAATCAAAAGTTTTTTTCATCTCCTTTAATAAGGGGGTGGGGGTGGTAATGGGGGTGGCTAATGCCAAAAATTTTCTTGAGACCTTAGCTTCTCTTGTATATACTAAATACTAATTTCGCGGACTCTTACCTGCTTGATTTACCCATTTATCCCAAATTTACCCCAATTTACACCCCAACCCTTTGACGGAACAAGATGAAAATATAATCTAGTTCTAGATCTCGTTAAAGCACATATGTGTACCATATTTCAAGTCAATATCTTAAACGGTTCCAGAGTAAACGTGCGCACAAAAAAAATTACAGACAGACCGACAGACACAGAAATTTTTTTTTCGCTCAAACTTGAAATCTCGACGTTTCATGATATTTTAAGCCTATTTGGACAATAAAAATTTTTTTAAATTTTTTTGTCATACTTTCACTGGCCGAGGGAAGTAAAATTATGGCGACTGGTAAGGCAAAGCTGCAAGCACCAGGTGCTGTTGTAAGTTTAATTTTGATACTTCTAGCGCTTCAAATCATACCTTTCACATTTCTGAAATGTGAAAGGTGTGATTTGAATATCATTTACACCTTGAATTTATTACAAAAATTACATTTATTTTGATACTTAATACTATATTGTTGGACTTTAGTGACACCTTGTAATGTTTCCGTCTGGTGTCAGTTCAACATTTAATTTAATATATTGCTTAAGTTTACAATTCGCAGCAATTCATAGCTCCCAGAATATGTCATAACACCCTGAGATATTATCTAAACAGCCTATTCAGTCTACAAATTTCCCAATATATGACTTGTCAGATAAGAATAAATGTGCAGTTTCCCTGTATCAGATTCATCTCCCCTAGAAATATAAAAATAAGAATTTTTTACATTATTTTAAAATTCTAAAATGGCATGATACCAGTAAGTCACTATCTTATATCACAAGATAAATACTCGCATGTTGATCATTGAAAGATACCAATTGTATTAAATCAGCGCGTAAAAGATCAAGGTATTAAACATAGAAACACTGGATGCAATAACATTACAAACAGACAAAATTACAAAAGAAAATAGCGTCAAAACAAATTTTAAGAGAAATCTTATATTCATAATTTAGCCATATGTGCAAAGTTAAACTGGATGTGTAACTTCTCATTAAAATCAAACAAGCTTTCACACAACTAGATTTTAGTGTCTTAAATAAAACAAAAATCTTGACCTTGTGTGTGTTTTATACACATTTATTGAAAAATATTATTTTGGGTATTTAAATATCTAAGCTAACAGCTTTCAATAATTATGAATTTCGCTTCATTAATCATTTTTTTCTATTAGTTCTGTACCCTGTATTTTTAAAATTAAAAATATATCAGGTTTTCTTCCTGGCCATACTGGCAATTATATTATACATATTATACATATCCTATACTTTCTAGTAAATACCAAGGCATTAATTAGACTTTTGCGTATTAAATGGTAGCCTATTGATAACACAGTCGTTAATTTTATTCAAATTAGTCTGAATGTTATGTACGTAACAAAAATACCAACTAGTGGAAATATATGATAATTTTTTGAAGAAATTTGAAGAATGATACTATTTTTTAGAGTACAATTTTTCCTTATGCAGTTTATACAAAATAATTCGTTAGAAGAACCTTAACAATAAAATCATATCCAAATGAGACAAATTTAACAATATTAAATTGCATTACGCAATTCATCAGCTCTGATGTTACAGCTATTTCAGGAAGGAATAACCTAATAACTATATATTTAGAAACAACAGGAACATAAATATTTTCGGATCAATCCATTCCTAGAAAACAGATCCTTTCATTTTGCTGATTTGTTCTCAAAGAAAGTGTGTTGTCTTTATGACTTTGTGTTTGCTTTATGTCTTCGATGAAGAAAGTAAAATCTTTTACAAGTAATAACATATCTGCTTACAACGTTATTTGTTTGTCACGACATATCCAAAGATCCGTTTGTGACGGTCTGCATTAGAACGTTTATATTCCACTGTACAGGGACGTCTTTATATTATTGAGTGCATGGTATTTATAAAAAAAATCGCAATGAATTTTACTTTAGGAATAATATACATCATTAATACAATACGTACTAAAATTAACCAAATAAAAAAAACATATAAAATATACTTAAGAAACTATTTCGGCAAGTATTTGGCAACGAATGAAGAACAAATAGAAACTTATTAGGTTCTTAAGCTATTTAGGCTACGACAGATACTTATCATAAACTTTATTCACAAAACAATCACCTGAAAATTTAACACAAATAAAACTATTCGCGACAAATTCAAGCAATGGTTCATTTCAACTTTGGAGAGGCTTAAATCCAACAGTCAACTACGACAAATGGGCAGTTAGACATATCATACAACAATGAAAAGCCTACCAGAATAATAATAACACTTGATACAGCTTTTCGAACACTGCAGTAACGATTCACTAACACAGATGATTACGATGCGTGAAAAGGAAACCAAAGGAGCATTCTTAACCCATTGTGCTTCGGTTACTTTAGAGAATTTCCTCTAGGCTGCTTTCTCAGCTTCGGCGTCAACCACCAGGTGAAGGGGCACAAGGTCCAAGAGGATTTCCGGAGCTGCTGTGGAAGTCGTGACTCTCAAACAGGCGAGTCTTTGAAGTTGTGTTAGTTTTTGTTAAATATATATCCTGGTTAAAACAGGCTACCAAATAACTGAAGCCTAAGTAATCATTGATCTTATTAAAACAGTATAGTACCATATTGTCAACATTAGGTTTAACTCTCATGTTTTACCAAAGGTCCTTCAACACACCCAAAGGACTGCAGGGGTCTTCCGGATTTGCTGCCTTTATATAATCTTTCTAGGTCAGCTTAGAGTCCAGGATGTCACCCAGATACTTCATCGTCCTAAAGATCGTTAGAGTGTTGTTGTTGAGTACGGGTTCGACAAAACCGTCTAGCCCGCATTCTCTAGTGAAAATTACCAGTTCTGCCTCACAAGGGTTTACTCTTAGGTTCTGGTGGTTGCACCATCTCTGTACGATCTGCAAGGTCCTTTGCAAGAGCCCGCTATCCGTATTTGGAAATTTTTCACAGATGATAATTGCATATTCATCTGCATATCCTTGTGCAAAAAAAAATTTAATTCTCAAGTTCCTGCAGCAGACCATCAAGAACTCCTCGTTGTGATAGCCTCTCCTTACTGAAGCCTTTACCGCCGTTTCCTCATTAGCAGCTATAATTTGTCTTCCAACCAATATAACTCTTAATCATCTGATCATCGAGGTCACGATAGGCAGCCGCGGTGCAAATCGAGTCAAAGGAGGCATTAACAAACGCTCTCTGGATGTTCAGAAAAGCTCCGACTAACTTCTCAGTATCAGTAAATTTCATACCTTCAGATACTTAAAGTTATATGAACCTTAAAAAAAGCTTAGAATTGTAAATTTCACCCAAGTCTACAAGAGTTGTATCGGTCTAATGTTTTTGTTATTTGTTTCTTTGTGAAGATCATGATCTTGAATTTTGAGATAATAAGATCTAATTTGTTATTTGTATATTTAAATTGGACGTGATCAAGTTCATATTGTAACTTCCTATAGTTACAAAGCTAGTCATAGTTCAAAATATATTTAATTCATCGACAAAAAAGAGTTTAGAACAATCAATACCGTCATCTAAATCGTTAATAAAGAAAAGAAACAGAAAAGCACCAAGGTAAGACCATTGAGGGACACCAGAGGTTACACCATAATGATAAAACTTGAAACCATTGTACGTGACATATCTCTTAATAAATAGGATTTAAGAAATTTTATGGCTTGGGCATAGAAGCCAAGTTAGTTTACTAAATCATCATGGCTTATCAAAAGCTTTTTGAAACGACATCCACTTGTCCATATTTGAGAACAGCAATTTGTAACAGTTGATCTGTTATTCATGCTGACAAGTCGATATCTGATTACGAACAGATAATTAAATGCAATCATACACAATAAAAAAGACTAGCTAAATTCAAAAACCGCTGTCCAAGGAATTACTACTGCCACATCCAGATTCTCTATCCAAGTCTCTTACAACGAAAGATTTTTTTAAGTGGAAATAATTGTTTATGGAACTTTAATAATATATTATTTGAAATCGTCTACCATAAAAATCCATAAAACGATATCCCACATCGGTAGTGCGGTGGGGGTGGTGATAGGGGAGTGGTAGTGGGGGTGGATGAGGTGAAAAAATATATTGAGGCTAAATAACATTTTCCTTTCATCCCCTTTAATAATAAGGTGGGGGTAGTAATGCCAAAATTTTTTTGTATATACTGAATACCAATTTTATGGACTCTTACCTGCTTGATTTACTTATTTACCCCCATTGACCCCAATTTATGCCCCAACACTTCGATGGAATAAGATGAAAATGTAATCTAGTTCCAGATCCCGTTAAAATACATAGGTGTACTAAATTTCAAGTTAATATCTTAAAGTGTTCCAGAGTAATCGTGCGCACAAAAAAAGTTACAGACCGACAGACAGACATTTTTTTTCACTCAAACTTAAAATCTTGACGTTTCATGACATTCTCAGCCAATTTGAACAATAAAAATTTTCAAAAACTTTTTGTTGTTACTATAATTCCACTGGATGTCGAAGTAAAAATAGAAATAGTCCTATAATTAGTTCTATAATTATCAAAAACCCGAACTATCAGTGAACTTAACGAATGAGTCACATAATATTTCTGGTTTTCATTTGCATCATAATTTTCACTTCATTGCAATTTACACCTAAAGCAGCCTACTGAATTATTATTTAAATGATTAAATATAGTATTTTATTATTATTTACACTTAAACCGTACTCAGAGCTTGTTTTTTAAAGATCTTCCAGTGTATGAGCTCATCCTCGCTTGCTGCACCGAAGATGGTAGCGTCTATAAATCTTAAGGTAGACATCTTGGTTTATGACTGCTCCACCTTGCCAGCTCCTCAGCACACATCTTTTATCTAATGGCACGAAATGTTAATATAATTTACAAAAAGCATCATTATTTAATGATTATACAACCAAATATGTGAAATATTTAATACGCCATTGAAGTTAAGATGCGTAAAAATCACGTGACAAAGGTTGCTCCGTGAGAGAAATAACACGTTTAGTGTGCTATTGATGTTGTTCTCTGTATAAAGAATTGGAGCAGTAATGAGCGTGGGTCGTAATTTCCCTGCAATATACATTTAAACGTAGGAAAGAGTATCTCATTTTTAAATGGTACGACTTTAGTTCTAAGCTATTTGTTACGGAAATCTAAATCTTTAAGAATTAAACTTTTTTATCACAAGACATTAACTTGTAAAGCATGACACATATATTATAAAGAATAGCAAAAATAAAAACCGGAACAATGGCTTTCTTGAATACAATGGCATCGTGGTTATTAAGCTATTGTTGTTGATGCTTATCAATATTATGAAACCCACAATAGACAGAAAGAGCTATTATGGTCTTAAAACAAACAAAAATTTATTTGTCAGTCAGAATTATATGCCATTTCTAAATAAATTCTACATCTTTTCAGAATTCTTATTAGTCGATCAGTTATATATATATTCTTAATCATTTTAGCTTTTTCCGAGTTGAAGGTATATAAATGTATCTTAATTTAAATAAAATGTTTTAGATGCAAATAGGAAAATTATTTAAAGAGAGATATCACCATAGATACATCTTTTCTACCGAATTCTTGTAGAACAGTTTAGGTATCTTAAGAATTCTGTGATTGATGTCCGATAACTAATATAAAAATAATTGAAGGGCCATCGAAAAGAACTGCAAATATAGAACAAATATTTAAGCAGAAACCGAAGGTTATATGGTTTTAATGGAATTTTTCATTGTTTTTATTGCATTATGGCGGAAAATTGTCATAATTTATTGAATAACTGACGCTTTCAACTAAAATATATTATTTTGGAAATGGCGAAGGCGCAGGGAAAATATTTTAACACTTTTTAAAATAAGACATATATAGGGCGTTTCGATAAACGTATGCAAGCTTTAAAAGGTATGTCGAATGTGTTAACACAAACATATAAGTTAATTTGAAATGTCCCTCTACTGTGCACCGCTACTGAGATAATTAACCTTAAAGTTCTAGAAAATATATTAAATTGTTTTTTTTTTAATTTTATCGTCTTATTTATAATATAGTCCTGGCAGAGACAACAACATAACAACCATTGCCTGCGACACTGCCATAGGATAGTAAGTTAGTGTTAGAGGAAGAACCTTGTTATTTTTTAACAAAATCCATCAGTAAATACAAAAATTGTTACCATTTAAATTTAAAAAAAAAGGTCATTTTAATTAGGATATTTTGTTATTAAACATAATTACACCACCAACAGAAGACCACCCTCTAAATCCAAAGCCAAGGCTGTCCGGAAAAATCGCCGACAATATCCATTACTCACTGACACGATATAAAGTGCCATCAATCGCGCTCGCCACTAGCACACTTTAGCTCGCTGTGCTACGGTACCGGTTTATTCAATATTAGTCTTGCCAAATGTTAGTTCCTATCAATATTTATTTATAAAAGTATTTTACTAATATACATTTCATAATAATTTAATATCCGTCGAAACCGACGTATAGTCCTTTGCCTAGGTATACTACAAGCATTAACTTTTCCTGCCCCCCTTCTTTTTTATATTTGTCGTTTTATGTTGGAGCGTGTGTTTACCCTTTTAATTGTGTTTAATCTGAACTGACCTCGACTCATTTCAATTGCCACGGCGCGTGGATGTCTGGCCGGCCGGCTTCGGTGCCTGTGCTTGGAGAGGAAAGTATTCTTTACTATTAAATTTAAAATTAAAATTAAGTTTATATGACTGGTTGATTTATTTGGATTTTTTTTACGATTCCTTCCTCACTTTGAGAGGTCATGAAGCAAAACATAAAATACGTATTTGAAATATGAATATTTTGCGGCGTAGATGTTAGTGAGTGTTATCAACGAATTCGTGATTTAAGAATAACAGAAATACGTCCAAAATTGCTTTTCAAAGAAGCAGAAATGAACCCCCAAATGTGAAAAAAAAATTCTAACATTTCTGGGCGGTTTCACCTAATGCGAACACTAGGGTACTTCTTAAAAATGAACTTTTGCACCCCGCCATTTTATTACCACACCTGAAAAGCTAGGCTGGGTAAAATTTTATTATATTTAATTATGTTTAGAGGTCGCTACCGCATATCAAAGTTTAGTCAAAATTGTTAAATTTCACTTAATTCGAGCACAAATGTGAGAGATTATATCGTACACGGTTGAACTTAAATTATCAAAATTTTAATATTTTCACGCCTGCAATGCATCTCTGACTCACACGCGACTGCGCCTGCCCCTCCAGCGACCACTCTTTTTGTTATCGCCAGTAAAGTCGAAATTGTTGACAGCATTACATCGTAGTCAGTCGATATTAGAATTGTTTTGTTTACGCTGATGAGTTTTCTGGTTTATGATTTGTAAACAGGTACATTTGTTTTTTGTTTTTAGTAAAATGACATATTTTAATATTTATTTCCTTACTTATAGATAAGTTATTAGAGCTAATAAAGAAGCAACGCTTTTTTATTATGGCATCCAGCTCGTCGGAATCCTGCAATGCGGCTGTCACTACACGAAAAAAGACGGAGATATGGCTAGTTGGCCAGACGTCTTCAATAATAAACGAAGCCAAACTTCCAACAAAACAAGAGGTATTACGTCTTTTTTTTCACTATAAAAGTGATGGCAAGAAAACTATCAAAGACGCTTGCCATTCCACAGCAAAAGATGTATTAGCTGTATGGGAAATGGCCGGAATACCAACACAATTAAAGAAACACGTAGTGTCAAAATTAGAAAACATGTTTAAGAATTGGCAGAAGCTAAAAAAAAATAAGAAAAATAAAGCTAAGCGTTCGGAAGGCATAATGCAGAAAGAAGATGAATGGCAGATGAAACTGGAAGAACTCTTTGACATAGCACACGCTGATGCCTTAAACATGATTCGTATTCAGGAGGACAAAGATTTTTTAATTGCGCAGCGAGAGAAAAGTCGTCGCGGCAAAATTGGCAACATAGATAGAACAGTTTCGACAGCATTAGCGAAAAAGCAAAAATGGGCTGAAAAGCAAAAAATTCGTGAGAAAAGAATGCTTGAGCGAGAACAAGAAGATATTGCATCGATAACTAAGCGGCAGCCATTTCAACTCTCGCCTTCTTCAAGTGACGATGACGCAAATTCATCTACTTTTTCTTTACCTACCTCCTCTACAATTGAAGGACCTTCAACGCCTCAATTGCGTCCAAAAAAGCGAGGTAGAAAGAGACTTCTTAACGATAATTTGGCTCTTAGTCTTGATGTTGCGAAGTTGAGTGATCGAAAAGCAATTGTTGTTCTGACGACCACCCTCCAAAGCGTCGACAGCGAATAAACTTTCGACAGAAAATTGCCACGTCTTTGAAGAGTGAGTTTAAGGCAGAAGTGCCCCTCACCATTCATTGGGATGGAAAAATGATAGAAGACATCAGCGGACATGAAACCGTAGATCGTCTTCCAATCATCGTATCTGGTAAGGGTATCGATCAACTTCTTGCAGTGCCAAAACTTCCTAGTGGGACAGGAGATTCAGCGGCTTCTGCAGTTTATGAGACGTTATTAACGTGGGGACTTTGCGACCAAATAAAATGCATGAGCTTTGACATAACTGCAACCAATACTGGGCCAAGGAATGGAGCTTGTATTTTGCTAGAGCAAAAGATGGAAAAGGATATGCTTTGGCTGGCCTGTCGTCATCACATTATGGAGATCATGCTTGAAGCTGTGCTACTTCAGGCACTTGCACCTTCGACCGGCCCAGAAATATTAATTTTCAAAAGGTTTAAGAAAGCCTGGAACACAATAAATCAGACAGACTTTAAAGCTGCCACTTCTGATGCTTCTACTCTAAAACATGTGGAAAATATAACTACAGAGATGATCGATTTTATCCAGAATCAGCTCACAAAGTTACAACCACGAGATGATTACAAGGAGCTTCTAAAACTTGCAATTATATTCCTAGGAGGTATCCCAGAAAAGGGAATATCATTTAGAGCTCCTGGTGGTCTTCATCGGGCTAGATGGATGTCCAAAGCTATATACTCGTTGAAGATTTATTTATTTAGAGGCCAATTCAAGCTTACTAAGAAAGAAGAGACAGGGATTCGTGAATCTTGCATTTTTACAGTAAAAGTTTATCTAAAATACTGGTTCCAAGCGCCTTCAGGGTCTTGTGCACCTAGAAATGATCTGCAGCTGCTAAAAGACTTGAAAGCATATGCGGAAATAAATCAAGCGGTTGCAAAAGTGGCCTTAAAAAAAATTCTTGGACATCTCTGGTACCTATCAGAAGAGCTCGTTGCATTCGCTTTTTTTGATGATGCAGTGTCTCTTGAAATAAAAAAGAAGATGGTGGACGCTTTGAAAAATGAAGGAATAGATCAGAGTCCTATGAAGCGTATAATGTTAGATGCCGATGTCATTCATAATAAAAGTCTAGAAGATTTTGTTTCCAACAATACTCGCAGATTTTTCAGCATCACAGGAATTCCATCGGCGTTTCTCGAGAAAAATGTTGAAGTTTGGGAAGAAGATGACGATTATAAAATAAGTAAAGGATTTGTTCGTTCTATAAAGGTTGTCAATGATATTGCCGAGCGGGGAGTGGCATTAATGGAAGAGTACAATAAGTTACATACCACAAACGAAGAACAAAAACAATACCTATTGTTATTGGTTAAACAGTATAGGAAAATGTACCCAGATTCAAAAAAATCTACTTTGCTTAAATAATTTTTTATTTGACAATATGCAGCAAATACGTTTAAATGTGGTTTTTTAGTTCATTTAGCTTATGCATGAAAATAGCTATCGATGGTAACTTGTTTTAAATAAAATTTATGAAGAGCTGAAAAAATGTCCTTTTTTTTCGAATATACCAAATTTCAAGGTGCGGTAGCGACCTCTAAACCTTTTGTGAAAATTATAAAAAAAATACTGTATTATTTTTTCATGACTCTTAATATAATGACAGGGTGCCCCATAAAAATATATATATACATATATATATATATATATATATATATATATATATATATATATATATATATATATATATATATATATATTTTTGTGCCAAATAAGAAGCACCTTAGCGAACACACTATATAATGGGTAGTGGAATGAAGACGCACTTCGTATTACACCTCACATTTTAACAAAAATCATTAATTATTCCAATTAATTTATTGTTTCCTTTGTATGTTTCTACTAAAAATTCATTCTTATTATAAAAAGTTATAGACTATATTTTTGTGATAACAAATAAATTTATTTCTACACAAGAAAATTAATTTTTTTTCATTAACTGAAATAATTTATATACTAAGTTCAAATTCAAAGTTGACCATGTACAATTTAAACAACTTATATTTCGAATTTTATTGTTGGAGAATGAATGAGGGGAAATTATTTGTCTTATTGTTTTTCAACAATTTATTTAAAATATTAATTATGCTACAGTTACCTTAAGTTGATAGGGAAAGCAACAAACACAAAAGAAACTATTTAATGGTTAAATTTGTACCAGGAATCAAAATGAGTAAACATAAGCTTTCATGATTTTTATTATAGCTTTTACGTTCCAGGAATTACTTTAATTATTTTTACTCACTCAATAAATAGATTAAGTAATATATTGATTCGGCCGCACAAACTTATTTCAGATAAATAATTTTCTACAAAATCAACTAAAAAGTTATTCATTTCTGCATTATTTCTTCTTTCATTCGTAATAACTGTTTATTCTCAGTTTTTCGTGCTTCATATTTTAAATTTACGCAATGTCACAATGTGACCTTTTTATTGGTGAATTTACCAAGGAATATTGGTTAAGCCATATCTCAGCGCCACCCGGTATAGTGCCTTATCGCTTCACAATTATTTACAGTTGTTCTGTTCAACAGTGATTTTGTTAAACTACTAATGTTCTGTATTATACTTAAAATCATGCCAGAAGTACTTTATAAATCTCATTTGCTATTACAAGATATTAAATTCCGGACACTTATCCTAAGATCAACTTTTAAAATTTATTTTCAGAATTTAAAATTAGAATTACTTGCGTAGGCGGTGCAAATATGACAGCCCAAGTATAAAAGTGAAATATGATTTCTTTAAGCAAAAGCTCCAATTTTATTAAATCTTAGAACTCGAGATGAACTACCACTATAAAAACTTCGGATAAAAGTTTTGAAACCCTCATCCTTTATTTGTAGGAAACTGGCTTCGTTTACTTTCTATTTATTTTATGATGCAGGAAACATAAAACGTTTTATACCCTATTTAATAAGCTATTGTTCATTACCGGCGAAATAATAAAAGTTTTTTAAAAACAATTGTATTTTTAAAGCAATTTAATTGCGATTTTATTATCTATAAAATGAAAAAACAAAATGACGGACTGCAAAAGTGCTTAATTCAGATACATTTTCAACTGAATTGTAAATTTTAGCAGACTTTTATCGAAACAAATAAAATTAAGCAGTTAATTACTTATCGATATTTTATAGCTGTCCAAATGCAGTCTAATTCGTAGAAAGTTTCCTGACAGACGAAAAAATAACTGCGATAAAACAATTAGTGGAGTGCCGTCAGGCGTGAAAACTAAAAAAAAATTGGAATCCAGTTCCTATAGATCAACTTCAAAGAAACTTTTTACATTATGTTGCTAAACCTAATACTAAAATGCTTAAGGATTAGAAATTGATGTTTTTTTTTTATTATTATTATTTAAAAGTTTACAGAGATCTTCTACAAATTCTTTGAAAAAATACTCAATTTACATAAGTTTTAATAGTTTTCGTTCTGTAGACAAAAAAATCGTACCTGAATAGTATTGTAGGTTTGTGATTACAAATTTAAGGTAAAAAATTACAAATTCGAAATGTGGGACCCCAAGATGGCAGCCAGAAAACTTTAAAATAAGACATAATTAATACAAAATACATTAGAATTTCTGAAGAAGTAAACTTATTATTAAATCACATAATTCATAATAATTTGAACAAAATATACTATTTATCTTCGATATCTTCATTTTCAACTTCGCTTATTTCTATAATAGGAGAAGGGTTCGAGCAACTATCACCATTGCATTCAGAACAAGCTGCAGTGCAAGGTAATCCATGTTTTCTACATCCACAAGCAGCTCCGCATCCTGTCTTACACGTACAAAAAATAATTTTAAGTAGATTTTCAGAGGCTGGTGGCTTATTCATTGTTATCGGTCTCAAAATCCCACGATAATGTTTCCATTCCCATTCTATTGGCAAAATGTAATTTTCCAACTAGAGCAGCGAAAAAGAGGTAAAATTGTGTCGTTTTTTTTTATCATCCTAGAACAAGATCAGACACAGTGGGTATTACCGACAACATCATTTTACACATAAAAACATGAAATTAGGGATTGCAATACCGGTTAACCGGTTAACCGGTTAACCGGTTATTAGGACAAAAAACACATGATGATAATTACCGGTTATTTTAATTTTTTACCGGTTATTTCGGTAAATTCTAAACTTACGATATGTCACGTATTCAACGTTTCTATTTATGTCAGTGACTAGTATTCACTAAATACAGAGTGACTGTCCCAACACTGAGCACTTTTAACAATAAATAAATAATATTATAAAAAGTAAAACCCAGACACCAAGCTCTAAAAAATACAAGAGAGACATTGGCAATATTGTGCGATAGGAAATTGAATATTTCACTGCCGCAAATATCCGTAGAATACATTTAGAAGTATGTTATTACCAGTTCTTATTAACTTATCGACCCACCAATATCGATTGAGGAAGGACATCTTCAGCTGGTGGTATTCTATGCACAAATATCAAACGACTAACAGATATAGCTTTGAAAAATTAACCCTTTTAATAGGCCGTTTTTAAAAAATATTGTATTTTTAGATTAGGTATTCAGTAAATGCCCTATTTGAATTTATGTTTATAATTTTTGTTATTTAAGTTGATATTTTTGTTATTTACAGAATAATTATTTATTTAAATTTATTTCATTTGTATTTTTTCCTTTTGATAAAAAACCTTTGGTTTGTTCATTATATTAAATATACGTATATAATAGTATATTATTCAACGAACATATTATTCACGAGGGTGAAGTTTAAGACACGAGCCGTAGGCGAATGTCGTAAATCACCAGAGTAGCCATTATATGCGAGTAAAATACTATACATTGTCCACGACTATTAGATATTTTTGTTAAATTGTTTACTGAAGAAATTAATTGAAGAAATTAATTAAGTAATATGTAAAATTATTGTAAATAACGTTGACGTTTAAATTTAACTTGACACATAACTGCCTACTCAATCAAATTTAAAAACGAAATTGTGTGATAAAAGAGGGTTTGTTTCTGAAACGCTAAATAGTTATCTATTCATAAATTTGATAATAACAGTAAAATTGTTCACACAATTGTAGCTATGACAGTTAACAAATAATTATATTTAAGAAACTAGCCATAAATTCTACTAAAAGTTGCGAGATTGCACTCGAATTGAAAAAATACCTGCCCGTGATTTCTTATAAACAACTGACTGTCCTTATTATTCACTACTGAATACTGAAATCATTATTCACTGCAGGGAATAATGGATAGCATTATCCTTGAGGAAACACATACATAATGAGTAAGTACATTATTTAATAGTCGTGGAAAAAATTTTTTTTTGTCAAATTTAGATAATTTTGTACATGGAAAAAGATAATTGCCATTTTCGCCACCCTAATCATTCATTCTAAAAATTACCGGTAAATACCGGTTAACCGGTTATTTCCATTTTTATTTACCGATTTACCGGTTATTAAAACTTCCGGTAAATTGCAATCCCTACATGAAATACGACATTTTTTAGTGGTCACAAAAAAAGTGTAAAATTTTATTTTTTTTTAAATCACGTTTTTTTGTACATCTATTGCCATATCTCAAAGATGAATTGAGCTATCGATGTGAACTTTTTTTTGTTATAAAACACACACTTAAGCACTTCTTTCTATACATAGCATTGCTAATAAAAAAAAAATGTGAACATTCCAAAAACGTAGATCTGAAAGTTTAGAGAATACGCCATCAAATTTTCACTAAGCGAGGAACTTTTTTGTTTTTGAAAATTTTGTGTAACCATGCTATGAAGAAAATGAAGTCAATAGACTAAAAAAGTTTTTAGAAAAAAAATATTTTCATTATTAGCAATAGTTTGCTAGTTACGATTTTTTTAGTATGGAGGAATTGTCGAAGCGTACGCGCGCGGCACTTAAGAATAATAATGATTATGTATTGTGTGTAACGGAACTTTTCATTATTATTTTTTTATGTTTAGGACTGTTTTATCACGTTTTAGGATCTGAAAGGATAATTTATTTTTTCCAGTGGCGCATTAAGGACTAAGGTTGAAGGCAAAAAGGAATTAAAAATCTTAAATAGAGTATCTAGGATAAAAATGCATTGCATTGGGATCTCGGAAACGGCAAAAAATAATATTATAGTAAATGGAAAAAAAAGTTGCGCAACTAGGGGGCTAATAAAATTCCATAAACAGAAGTTTAGGAAAAGTAATAATTTTGGAGTGTTTTGATAAAAAGTAAACTATCGAGTTTTCCTTTTTTGCGTTATTATTGGAGTTAAATAGAAAAGACAGTTTCTTAAAGCACTTTTTTTTGAACGTGGCAATCTTAATATTTGTATCCGACATTTCCCTATCCGAAACTCCCATGCAATGTATTTTTACCCTAGATCCACACAATAATTGAGTAAACGTGTTATTTTCGCCTAAATTAGGTAACAAAAGAAAAATATCCTAAATTAAGTCTCTTTTAATTTCCGCAGCCCTAATTATAGAAACCCTGTTTCCATGGCTTGTACACAAGTTTATCGTTCTCCTCTATTACTACGCCACATGAAATCCACTCCATTTTATAATGAAACTTAGATTGCTTTTTTATCTTACATATTTTTTTTAGCAGATAATCCACGCACAATTCACACAATGGCCATACGTTCTATAATATAATATAAGTGGTAATAAGGGAAAGAATATCGTTACACATTTTACTTCCACATCCAGTGTAAGTATAATATCGACAAAAATATTTTTGAAAATTTTTATTGTCTAAATAGGCTTAGAATGTCATAAAACGTCGAGATTTTAAGTTTGAGCAAAAAAAAATTCTGTCTGTCGGTCTGTCTGTAACTTTTTTTTGTGCGCACGATTACTCCGGAACCGTTTAAGATATTAACTTGAAATTTGGTACACAGGTATTTTAACAACATCTGGAACTAGATTATTCTGTTAATGGGTAAATGGGGGTAAATAGGCAAATCAAGCAAGTAAGATGAATCTATAAAATTGGTATATACTAACTAATACAAGAGAAGCTAAGGTCTCAAAATTTTTTTTTGATCTTTTGGCTTTATTTTCTTCGCAGCATGTTATACAAAATTTCCAAAAACAAAATAGTTTGTAGCTTAGTGAAAATTTGACTGCGTATTTTCTGAACTTTCAAGGTTATCTAAGTTTTTAACATGCTTAAAAATATTTTAATTAATAATGCTATACACAGATAGAAGCGCTTAAGTGTGTGTTTTATAACAAAAAAAGTTCATGTGGATATCTCCATTCGTTTTTGAGATATGGCATTAGATGTTCAAAAAAACATGATTAAAAAAAAACAAAATTTCACACCTTTTTAAAAATAACAATGTACGTGACCACTAAAAAATGTCGTATTTTATGATTTCTAATGAACATCGACCTACTTAACGAAATGGTATATGTCTCAGTTTGTTCCAAGATTAAAAAAAACTCGAGAAGGAAGCGACTGTTCCCCTGTTTTTTACTCCACTAAACCATAATTGTACTTGTAAGTACACTCTTTTCAAATGCTCAGAAACTGGATCAGGTGTAGTAGCATCTATTAGCTATAAGCATTCTTCGCTTTACCTCTGTTTCTGTTTTTCTTTTATTAATATATATAAATTTTAATGACATAAATGATTATAAATTTTTATTACAAGGATAATCATGTAAACTAATTGTGTCCGACGTTTTCGTTTTCGATGTCATCCATTAATATCATTGGTGGAGCATTTAAGCAGCTAACTCCTTCACATAGTAAACATGCTATAGAACAATTTAAGCCACTTTTTCTACATCCACAAACAAAGCCACACCCAGTTTTACATGAACAAAAAATCATTTTCAATAAATTTTCAGAAGCTGGTGGTTGGTTCATTATAACTGGTACTAGTAAATGATCTCTTTTTTCCATCCCCATTCATTTGGCAACTTATCATATCCCATCCACAACTTTACTTGTAAATACATTATTTTTATATGTTTTGAACAAGCATCGAGTGTAGGTATCAATGAAGCCAAGTTGACACAGGTATTTTTTCTATAGCTGCTATCTCTACTTTTCAAAGACGTTTGCTGTCCCTTTTTATACTTTATATAGAAATTAAATAATTCCCGAGAGAAAAAGTGAATATAGTTGTAAAAGGAACATACTATACCAGAAGTAACGTCATTTTCATGGGAGTATCCTTAAAAAAAAATTAAGAAAATATAAATAATTTTTGACACCAATCGTTTCTTAAAGCTACAAGTAATAATACCTGTATCAACTTCATTGATAACTGCACTCGATGCTAGTTCAGAACATATAAAAAGAGTGTATTTACAAGTACAGCTGTGGATGGGGCATGATAAGTTGCCAAAAGGATGGGGATGAAAAAAAAGATAGATAATTCACTAGTTACAATGAACCAACCACCAGCTTCTGAAAATTTATTGAAAATGATTTTTTGTTCATGTAAAACTGGGCGTGGCCCTGCTTGTGCATGTAGAAAAAGTGACTTAAGTTGTTCTATATCATATTTACTATGTAAAGGAGTTAGCTCCACCAATGATATTAATGAATGACGTCGAAAACGAAAACGTCGGAGACATTTATAATTATTTATATCATTAAAATTTATAATAATTATTATTTAGCATATGCTGTTAATAATTTTCTATAAAAATTGATTTATTTGTATTATTTATCATTTCTTTCATTTATTTCGCTTTTTGGAGCTTCTGCCATCTTCAAATTATTTTAAAAAGCTTCATTTTTTTACAAATTCCTTATAAAACTATAACAATCATAATTTTGCTAAAATAAATATTTAAAAATTAAGATAATTGTATTTTTCGTTGTGGTTTCTAAAAATTTTATTTTTTTTTATTTACGGATTTTCGAAATTGCGGTAATTGTCAATGGGTAAACTTTTTAGTTTATGACATTAGAAATCCAACAAAAAAAAATCATTCAAATCCATTCATTGTAGCTGGGTTTCGAGGTATAGACCCAATTGCACTGGACTAAACTTAACGAACTCAACTTATGCAAACCATTTATTAGAAGAAAAACACGCTTTTAAGGATGATTTTGATATTTTACAGGTGGAGAGTAAAGAGTAGAGGTTATCTTTATTATAATGTTTAGAAATTAACGAATATAAATAATATGACAATTTACTAATTGATCAAATTAAAATTATAGATTAATCAGTTATTTTCCAAAATTCTCAGCTAATTTTCAAGGAGATATTGTATTACATAGTTTTTTAATGAAGTTATGTTATCACTCCACCATCCCCAAAATCTATATTAGACGATATAATTGTTATGGTTAAAAATAATATGCGTGAAAATCTAAACACAGTGCTTTATTCGTTCAGTGAATTTAAAATTATAACTATTCAATTCGAAGAATAAATAGTAAAATACATTCATAAATATCACATATTTACGACACATATAAATAAGACTTGCACAGCGCTTAAATTGTCTTGCATGCACTCGAGGAAAGTTGTTAGGGTAAAGTTTACGACCAAACTATAAACTTAAATGTTGTCTAAAGTTAACCATCGGGTAAGTGTTCATATTTTAATCTGTAGTTACCCCTAGTTGAATCAAGTTTGCTTTGAAGTTCCACTGCTATAAGCATATAACCATATACCTCAATTGGCGTTATCTCTATGAATAGGCCATTGTGCCTAATAAAATAATTATACTGGAGTTGGAAGGACTACAGATTCGTCATTAAAATATTAATGAATTTGAATACAATACACAACTTTCTAAGCATAAACAGTTACCTCTTATAATTTTTAATGGATAAGACAAACTACTGGTATAAACTTGTCTAAATGTTGAAAAAGAATAGGATCTCAGAAAGAATCGTCAACAATATTTGTTAATATTGCTTTGATAGAAGAGGCAAGAGAATAAAGATTCATTGGACTCCTTCATTGACAGGAAAATTATGATAATCTACTTAAGAACAAATTTTGAAAATGGTATATGGTGCTGAATTGTCTGAAAATGTAACTGAATACAATTTTAATTTTTGTATTTTTTGTGCCTAATGCAACATAATGTATTTCTAATGATGTTTAGTTTTTTTACTTTTCTCACTGGAAATTAAAAAAAATTAAGGACTTTGATGGATGATAATATTGGTCAAATAGTTGACGTTATTGCTAAGGAAGGCACCAGATACAATTTTAGTGAAAATAATACAGGATTAATACGTTAAAAATAATTAATGAGAAAAGAAATGTGACAGAGGACAATCATATTTGGCATCTAGTTAACACAAGTGTCAAGGAAAGAATAATTTTGGTATGCTGTTGACGTTATTGTTAAGAAATAAAGCCTTATATACTTTTAGTAAAAAATGGCCAATCAAAGGAAAAAAATAGTGGTAAAAAAAGGTACTACTGCCAAAAGTGAAAGTTTTGTATAAACACTTTCACGGATTTTTCTAATACTTAAAATGTTTAGGACTTTCTATAGTTTATTGTAAATAATGAATTCGAAAGGTATAGTAATAAACTGTTTTGATGACTTTTGTTGTTCAACACAGTTGTAAACTGAAAATCTAAAATATGAATTATTCGCTGGCAAACAAACCCGATTTTTGACAATTCAGATATAAGTATATGAAATGAATTGTACAGAATTTCAATAAAAAAAAAATTTTAAAATGATTTAGTGCTTAGTATGTGCTAAAAAGTCAACTTTCGGCAAAATTAAAAATACATTATTCAAATGGTGCTGGTGAAAGCTTACCATTTATATCATAATGTTTAATTAATATAAATTAGTTGAAGAAGTGTTTTTCCCATAAATTCAATTTATAGAAATATTTGATTTTTGACCACCATCGTTCCCTTGTTAATACTCAGGTTGTAAATAGTTTCCCATGTTATCTTTCATTGGGTCACTGATAATGCCAATAAAATACATCGACTGCTTTCGATTGTAAAACGCTTTATTATGTATTAGTGTAACCTACATTTCCCTTTTCATGATGTGCCAGGATCAGGGGTGTTATGGTTTCACAACTCTTTAAAATATTCAATGTCTACATTTACAGGAATTGTATACGTTAATGTTTAAATTGGGTCATTCGCCGGTGTGAAAAATGCAAATTAAACATGGATTCGGCATTCAAGAAATAGTTTAGATAAATAATGAAAATGGGACTAAACATAGAAATATTTTATTAAGAAGATTGAAGGAAATATTTTTAAAATTGAAGGCATTACCACCCCCTATCTCATGTTATTCTCTGAATTTGTTTCAATAATAAATATTTATTGCTAGTCAATATTACATTATATTGCTCAGATGGGAAACATATAAATGATATTTTATTGCAGTGAATCAATGAGTTTACTAGCATTTACCTACTACTACTTACTACTTCTTCTGTACTCTAATTTTCAATTTAGGATGTAAATAGGTATAGTATGCCTCATCATCATGATGATTATGACGATGCCATTAATAAATTAAATGATTTCTTTAAATAAACATTTTAAAACTTTAAGACCTAATTGCTGAGGACTTCTATAAAGAGAACATTACTTGACTCGTATAGATATGATGGCGTTGGCGCCAAAATTAAGAGAAATATTTTGAAGAACTTGCTTCAGTTCTGTTATCTTGCACACTGTACTTCAGAAATTAATGAATGAGCGAATGAAGTGTTTAAACTTAAATTGTTATATTTTCGTTTTAGAATCTACTCTTAAGAGATTGGCCAATATTGGAATACATTATATAATCGAAAATTCTGTTGCCCTAGTTTCCCTCGCGTTCAAATTTATATTATATTTACTATGCTTATAACAAAAGTTCTGACTGGAATAAAAAATCAATAACATCAAGTCGACTACACTGTGCAAGCCTGAATGCCATTTATGTCGAAAAAGTGTCTCATAGTAAAAAATAAGTTAAGCTTCTACGTGGCCCAGTTTCTATCGAAGGGAAAATTCTGTATTTTGTATAGATGCTATTGCATGCACGTATCATCTCCAAATCTAATATATTTTCGTTATCTTATTTGTTAACATGGCAAAGAGTTTATAACTATATTTCTTCAAATACTCATAATTGAGCTCCTTCCTTTGAGAGGGCGACAAAACACAAAGCAATATCGAATTTGGTTTAAAATATTTTTTCTCAAATTAGCTCACTTGAAAGGGGTAGTGAAACAATTATTTCCTAATAAATTCGAAAGGTTGAATATTTGCATTTTAGTTTATAAAAGTAGTTAAGGAATTGGCAGAAGTTAATGTTTGCCACATTTGTCTAATTTTTTATAAAACATAATATAAAACATAAAATATTAAGAGAAAACAGGTGCATAATTCTTACACCAGTAGACGACAAGGAAATAAACGGATACATAAAAGAACTAAAAAATAATAAGGCTCCTGGATTTGATGGCATCACATCAGAAATGTTAAAAGAAACAATAAACATAATAACACCATTATTAGTCAATCTCATAAATAAAATTTTTCAATCCGGAATATGTCCATCCAATTTTAAAGTTGCTATAATTAAACCTTTATATAAGAAGGGGGATAAAAATTTGATGGAAAATTACCGACCTATATCCTTGACTTCTAATATTGCAAAAATTTTCGAAAAAGCGTTAAAAAAAAGATTAGTGCAATACCTCAACAAATTTAATTTATTATCAAAAAACCAGTTTGGGTTCCGAGAAAATACATCAACAAGTGATGCTATAGCCTGCCTGACTAAAAAGGTTTATGATTGTTTGGATAGTAGTACACCATCCCTCTGTGTTTTTATAGATCTGGAAAAGGCCTTTGACACAATTAGTCACAATAAGATATTAAAAAAAATAGAAAATTTTGGTGTAAGAGGTCTTTGCCACGATTTATTGAAAAGTTATTTAGATAAAAGGACACAAGTTGTAAAAATAGGAAACCAAACAAGCAAAGTAAGAACCGTGCTCTATGGTCTTCCACAAGGTACGGTTCTTGCCCCAATTTTATTTATTATGTATCTAAATGACATATTTAGCCTAAATATTAGAGGAGATATAGTATCATTTGCAGATGACACCGCCATATTTTTTAAAGGAAATTCATGGGAAGAAGTGAAAAGAATTTCGGAATTGGACTTAAAGGTGATTAAGGATTGGTTTGATGAAAATATCTTGACCCTTAGTATCTCAAAAACAAAATATTTGCCATTTTGCTCCTATAGAAGCAATTTACCTTTATTTAATGAAATAAATATTGTTAACACTAATTTGGTCATAACTACCTGTGAAAAAATTAACTATCTGGGAATAACTTTAGACCCTCATTTAAAATGGAATCATCATATCACCAACACCGTAAAAAAACTAAGATCTTTAATTTACAGATTTAAAATATTAAAAGATATATTAAGCAAGAAACACATTAAAATCATTTATTATGGCATGATTGAATCGATTTTAAAATATGGTATTGTAGCATGGGGAGGTGCAAACAAAACTAACATTACACCATTAACATTAATCCAAAAAATATATTTAAAGATCTTATATGGAAAACCCAACCTTTATCCTACTGAATTATTATACAAAGAGTCAGAATTATTAAATGTCCGTAAGCTATATTCGCAATGTTTATTAATGTACCAATACAAAATATACTCAGAAACAACACTCGTTGATCATAACTACTACACAAGAGGTAAAACTAAAAAACAAATAAAGGTAGTCGTTGCACAAAAGACTATAGGAACAAAATGTTTTGTCTACTTAGGTCCTAGATTATATAATAAGCTCCCAGAAGATATTAAACAAATCAGATCTGTAACAAAATATAAAAAAGAAATAAAAAAATGGCTGCTGAACATAAATTACACAGAAATAGATACATTTATTAATACTGGAAGTCTTTAAGCTTTCTTTTAGTCTTTAAGTTTTGTAATTCCTCAAATTTATGTTTTTTACTTTTTGTAAATTTTCGTTTTTAAGTTAACTTCTAATATTTTAACTTTAATATTTTTTTTAATATTAATACCTGAAAATTCACTAACAGCAAATTCTATTGCAATTAAATGAAAATACATGTTTTATAAAATCCATGAAAACTTATATTGATAATACCCAACACGGGTCTATTGCCTTTGCATTCAGGTTCTTAGGACCCTTCGCAAAATAAATAGAACTTAGTTGGGTATTTCGCATATGTACGCACACTCTTATGAAACTACCCATTGCTCACAGACTCTAACGAGTCTAAGCAATCACTCATTTATTTATTTATACCTATGCCTATACCTTTATATTAAAATTAATCATTGTATCATTTGTTAACCTATATAAATAAATAAATATTCTATTCTATTCTATTCTATTCTATTCTATAATTACTTTACCTTGAAAAGTCTGAAAACTATAGTTTGTCTAGTGATTCTGTTGACACCCGGTACTGTTTTGATTAAAAATAATTTATAACTTAAATAAATCAATTTTTTTAATGAAAAAAGGATGATATTTTGGAATTTGTTAAAAACAGTCATCTGTAAACAAATAAAATGTAAATTTCTATTTTAGAATAAAGTTTATTAAATTATCTTTCAAATGAAGATTAAATTTTGAAGAAAAAAAAAATTTTAATTGAATATCTATTTTAATAAAAAAATTTTATAATGAGTAAAGAATGAAAAAAAATTAATATAATTTCTTGAAATACAATATCTTAGCTACGTGAATGGATTTTTCTGAGAAAAATGTATATAAAAATAACATATTTTTGTAAATTTTAGTTAATTTTGCAAAACGTTTAATTTTTGCAATTATCTTTAAAAACTGTGTATTTGGAACCCTCGAGAAATGTACTTAATTATGGGCAACCCGTATAAAAACATTCTTCTGCTGTTATCAGACATCTCACAATTTATAAATTACATCGAACCTTTACTCTTTGTTATCGATTGGGGTAAAGAGTAAAAAGGAGAAGGGTAAGTAAGGGATCAGGACATAATTTAGAAGGGTACAGTCTGCAAACGGCGATTACTTCAGTTTCACTGCAGACTAATAGAATTCCTAGGCGACACCTCCTCTAAAGTGCTTTCTAGTGGTATAGGACAAGAATTTTATGTCAGGGGAAAGCGACATAATAGTATTTTGGGCGGCCTTTTATTGTTCGTAGTTAAGAAGTACAAATTTACTACGTAGTATGAATTTTTATCACATAGACATTACTATGAGCAATAAAAATTAGTTTGGATTATAGAAATATGTGTTTTATTGATGTAGGTAAATGAATTTAATTATTATGGGTTTATTTTTTACAAAATTACCCATAATGTTTTTGTTACAACCTATATTTAAGGGTATCTTAAGTATATACTTCAAGTTTATGTTGTCTATTTGTAATAATTGAAAAAATTAATATTGTTTGTCTGCTTTTTTAGTCCAAATGAGTGAAGAGTCAAAATGAGTCCATTGTGAATTATATTTCACAATTTCCTCCTTCATAATTACATAACATGTAGTTTCCGCCTCTAGAGTTATTGAGCCACAATGTTTAAAGTGATTTTTTTTTGCTAATTCCTCTCCGCACACCTTATCTGACTGTACTCGACCATATTCACTTCTTTTTCTTAGGTCGTGCGAGTCACGTGTATTAATTAAGTTAATGTCATTTGTGTGATATGTGGAGGTGTGTATATCAATTATACTAGTAAAAAGTAAGGAACGTATTCGTGAACGCCTAAATGAAAAACCGGAAAAGACTCAGGTTTATACTTACAAATTAAATATAATAACTATGACTTTAAAAATCCGATTTGATGCAGGAGACAGTCTTTTGCATCTACAAAATGTCGCAAATCTACGTCAGCCTTAATTGTAAATTTTAAGGAATACAGTAATTTTTTAAGGGGAATTAGAAAAAAACAAGAAGGAATAAAGCGCTAAGTACCCCAAAATATGAAAATAACTGGGATCCGAATCCCTCTTGTATAAAGAAAAATTGTATTTTCTAGAGCCTCTAACTATATTCAAACGTTCACTTAAAGTTGGTTTTGATTTCTGGACATATAGACTGTATCACAAATCAACGTCAATAATATGAAAGTAACGACGAAAAGAAAAACTCAACAGCTCTCTTTTCTTGAATTATACAGAGTCATCTGTGGCTAACAGTCTAGAATCTGGCGAGCGATACAGCAAATGCAGGTGAATTAGAATAATTTTCATGAATCACAAAACGTTTGGCAAGAAGAAGAATGATCAAATCATACATTAAAATGGTTCTCATTATAATTATATAATTTGAATGTTAACTAGTATAATCATGTTTTCATATTTTATGATTAAAAAATTCAAATATCGGTAGATTTCTCACATAATTAATATACTTGCATTAAAATAGATCTCATTTCTTTAAACATCTGCATGCGTTATGTAATTATGAAGTAGGAAATTGTGAAATATAATTAAAAAATCAATCGATTTACCTGAAGATTAATTTAAATTATATGAACAATTTCCTCGTAAATAATTACATCCTGCCCTTCTTTATAAAACCCATTCCAAAGAGCACAACACAGCGAAAGCGAACGTGGTCGGGTACAGGAGGGTAAGGCGTGCTGGAGAGAATGAGCAGAAAAACTCACTTTAGGAGGAAATTGTTCATATAATTTAAAACAATCTTCAGAAAGTCGATTAATTTTTCAAATATGACAATTTTTTTTTATTAACGTGTTTTATTATAGGTTTCATTATAAGAAAATTATTGAGACACAACAACGTATTAAGTATTAACTATTTAAACATAAAATAATTTTATGAAGTTTTTATTGCCCACATAACATTTCATGGCACATATAAATCACCAAATAATGTCTCTTGAACTAACAGAGAATATAAACGATATTGTTAAAACTTATTTCATCATACTGCTTTGTAGTTAATGATTCATTGTTTTATGCAATATGTGCAAATTTCACTGGCCGAAACTTCATGCAATTTTATTTATATAATAGTTGTAATAACTATATTTGATGATGTCGACTGTGAACACTCTATTTGATTAAAGACATGCTCTTCTCAGTTTTTTGCATTTTTATTAAAAGCCCTCGGCTATAGATGCATATTTTCCGTTTCTTACTACTAGAATTAGTTTACTAAACGAAAGTCAATATTGCAACAGGAAAACATGTAGACCAGAGTTCACTAGGTTAATTCTTAAAATATAGGTTTAGATAATGCGAGCATAGAAGCCTTGATTTAATAGGTGCAATTCAGCTTTGTAACCATAATACATTCTAGTAAATATTTTCAGTGGGTAGGTGCATTTTATATTGTTGTTTAAGAAATAACGTTATAACATATGAAACATCTTGTCATTGTGAAGCATAATATGTGGGTCAAACACAACAATAATTAATAACCAGTATTAGGAATTATAAACAAATACTATTATACTCTTCGCAAAAACGAAGAGTATATTGTATTTGATCGGCACATTTCTAAAACCGTAAATATCGCTCCCAGACAAAAAATTTTCATATCATTGTGTTAGTGAACGAATTCTGAACAACTTTCAAAATGTCCGTCTGTCCCTCCGTCCGTCCGTCACGTTTCTTGTAAGCACGATAACTTAAGAAAGAAAACTCCGATTGTATTGAAATTTGGAAAGTAAGTTAGTGTTAGCTAGACAAAGAACCCTATTGTTATTGAAGAAAATCAATCAGTAAATAAGAAAGTTATTAATCATTTAATTTAAAAAGAATTATTTTCTTAATTTTTGTCGCTTGTACTTAAATAGAAATCTTGGGAAATATTATCTCTATATATTTTTTTGTTTATACATTTTACTAATATATATTTTATAATAATATGTCTAATGCGTTGAAATATGATTCTCGAAAGATATATATTACAGATATTCAATTTTTGTAGTAATGTGTGATGGTTCAGTGGCTAAAATTTTGCCTTGCAATCCAATTTTTTATTCTAAATTTGTTATCTCTCATCAACAATCAAAATTTTAGTGCGTTACCTAGTAAGTATAGTCTTTATAGTGTTATCGTGTTTCAACTAGTCTTGAGGTCCATGTGGGTATATTTCTTAATATTAATTTAGTTTTTAAGCCTACCTATGGCAGACAGGAGTTACTAATAATAACATAAGTATCGTTAAGCCGAGCTGGACCCGCCCTGCCCGCCCGCCCAGCCACTCACTCACTCACTCACTCACTCATATAATGTTTAATAAATTTTGTTTGTTGTAGTTGTTGTTGCAATTCAAAGATCGTGTGTTCGAATCCCAGACAGGTTGGATGTTTTTTTTTCAATTTTTTTTCACAACAAAGTTGGTGTCACAAAATTTAGGATGTCCAAAAACTAACATTATTTACAAGAAAACTGCGAAGACCATCCTATAGAATGTGTAATAATTATATAAAAAGCTCAGTAAATTGGCGAGTAGTACGTTTTTAGCTTGTTTTAATTACGATAATGATTTATTCAATCGAAGACTGTTACAACGGAGTATACCGAAAGCGAGAGAATGTGTTCACTAAGTCTGCCTCTTATAACAACCAAGATAGCAATGCATCAATGAATGCGTACCCCATTTGAGACACAGTGTATATGATTTAAAGGAATATATTCAAATATAGTGGCATGACACTAACAAGATTGCAGGGTATATTGACCTAATTGATTTAAGATTTGCAAAGGTAGTCATAATTTCCCTTCGTGTTTACTTAATTCTTTTCATGCCCTACTTGTTCAAGAAAATATTATGTCTTGTACTGCTTAGTAAATCAAATAGAATTACAGTAAAAATTTTAATAACGAAAAAAATAGCCCCACTTTGAAAGGATTAGCCATCAAAGAACACATACAAAAAGTTTACCACCCAACCCCACGCAAGGATGTGTTTATGGGGGGTCAGAGTGGTGCAAAACACTTTTACGGAAATAACAGTTTTAATAGTTATAAGAAAATGTTTCAAATAAAAATTGTAGCTACAAAAATTACGTGTATTTTATCTCTCCGAGGTATAATTTCACCCCCGTAAAACCCCCTTGCATGGAGTTGGGTGGTAAACTCTTTATTATTTGTTATTGATGGCTAATGAACAGTTTCAAAAAGAGGCAATGTTTTTCCTTTGTCAAATCATTATTGGGCTTATTTTTACTGTACTATAACTGCCAAATCTGGTACTATTTTCCAGACATATTTCTTAGAATCTGGTACACATACCTAGATTATATTCTTGTAAACGTCTTTATAATTTTCGGCCAAATAGACAGTTACACCAAGTTTGAAATCAAGTATTGCAACACACTTTTAAAACACTGTAAATTAGATTTAAGGAAAGATAATAATAATTTGTCAACTGCAGTTAATTTTATCTTGGTCTATCAGCATAAAATTATAAGAAATAAATTACCCTGAAAATATGCAACAAAACTAAAACATCGCGTAAATTAATTTAAGTTAAACGACGATATTTTGGGAATTCAGTCTATTTATAAATTGGGATGCTTTAGAGAGTGACGTTAAGTTATCTCTTAATTGAAACTTATACAACTTGCTTATGTTTCTTAACGTGAATATTTGCAATTGCGATTTATAAATGTGCATAATAAATCTTATTTTTATAAGGGGAGAACAAAATTTAAGAACTCTTTACCGTGTATATTACAAATCCTTATTGTAATGTAAAGCTTACTCAATTATCTTTCAAATGGAACCAACCATGTTCATTTATTTTATTTACAGCATCTTCTATAGCTGCTTGAAACTGTTCAAAATTATAAGACTTTTTTTCATAATTCAAAAATCACTTTCAGGCGTACAAAAAAGTTAATGCAGTTTCTTTAAGGGTACCGACGAATTCTTTTTTTTTATAACTTCTGCTTTCTTTACTGAGCGTATTTGAAAATAACTTTTTTGTAAAAATTGAAGTGATTTTGCAAAACTTAATTTTTAAAACAAATTAGCTGCTTGGATCCATCTAAAAGAACTAATGATTGTAACGTATATTGTTATTAATGTATAGAGGCCATTACTTATTTACTATCTACATATCAATCACTTTATTAGAGAATATTATTTAGGTATTATGCAAATCACAACTTACACACTTTTTATTTATTATGAAAATACCTACTTTCTGTATATTGTTGCCCTAATCTGGGCACGCTAATATACTAGTCAGGTAAATACTTTAAAACACTCATTATTAGAGAATCAATCAAAACAACAACTCTTCTAGCTAATACTGACGAAGTATTTAATTACATGATAGGATTCTTAGCATTTTAAAGAAAAAAATATATACTGAAAATACTTAAATCATTTATTCAAAATTAATCATTCACACTTTTTTATTTAATATGAAATTATCTACTTTCTGTATATTGGTGCCTTAATCGGGTCACGCTAATATACTACTTAGGAAAACACTTTAAAACACTCATTATTGGAAAACCAATCAAAACAACTACTCTTCTAGCTAATACTGTTTTAAAGTATTTACCTGACTAGTATATTAGCGTGCCCACATTAGGGCAACAATATACAGAAAGTAAGTATTTACATAATAAATAAAAAGTGTGTAAGTTGTGATTTGCATAATACCTAAATAATATTCTCTAATCATGATAAAAGCAAATAAATAAAAAATAATTAATTGTAAAAATCACTATATTTTTCGTCATATTTGGTGAAAAAGTGGGGTTAATTTGTATACCATGTTTACTTCTATTTTTGTGTCTGTTGGTATAAAAAATACGCTGCCCAAGGAATCATTACTTCCACATCCAGATTTTCTATCCAAGTCTGTCACAACGAAAAAAAAAAAATTGATACTATATTTGCACTCCACTATGTGTGAAAATAATTGTATATGGAATTTTAATAATATAATCTTTTTTGAAATCGTCAATCCCAAAAACCCATAAAACGATATGCAACATCGGTACTAAGGGTGAGAGTGGTGGTAGTGGAGGTGGAGAATATAAAAAATGTTGGGGCCTTTGGTTCTTGTACACACACTAAACCACAATTTTATTTTTTTCTCCCCCTTTAATAATGGAGTGGGGTGGTAACGGGGGTGGCTAATGCCAACAATTTTTTGAGACCTTAGCTTCTCTTATATACAGTGTACTTCAGTTAACATTCCCACAGCCGATATTTCAGAAATTTAGATATACATTTTTATCCTGTAAACGGTAATGGATTTCTATGGTTAATGCCTTCTTCAGGAAGTACAATTTACTATTATAACATTATCACCAGAGATGGCGCTGCAGTTTAGAAATATTTTTCGATCAAAGAAGGTTTGAAACATATGTCATTTGATTAAGAATTAAATTTAAAAAAAATTGTTCTTATTCCAAAAAGTCAGATCTGCAGTAGTTTCTGAGTTGTTCTAATTCTATTGTCTAATTTTGAAGTGTTACATTTTTTTTTAATTGTTGTAACTTTTTTAATCTTGGTTTTCGGATGTAGGTTCTTAGTAATTTTTTTGCCTGCTATAAGAGAATTATTTACTGGTGGGAAATTTTTTTAATAGCACTTCCTATTTTACCGGAAATATTGGCTATGGGAATGTTAACTGAAACACACTGTAGACTAAATACCAGTTTTGTGGACTCTTACTTACTTATTTACCTATTTACCCCCATTTACCTCAATTTATCCCCCCTCCAATCCTCCAACGGAATAAGATCAAAATATAATCTAATTCTAGATCTCGTTAAAATACATAGGTTAACCAAATTTCAAGTCAATATCTTAAACGGTTCCAGAGTAATCGTGCACACAAAAAAAAAGTGAAAGTTTTTGGCTCATACTTAAAATCTCGACTTTTCATGGCATTCTAAGTTATCTGAACAATACAAATTTTACAATTTTTTTTTGTGTTACTATATTTCCACTGAATGTGGAAGTAATAATTGTAGCAAATGTAAAATTTTAAATATTATTAATATATACTTTTCACTCTAGACTGAAAAAAAAAAATACTAAAGGTGTTCGGTACACTAATCTTGAAAATGCTTCTTGTTTCCTTTTTTTTTATAAACTCAAAATTACCAGAATAAGTTCAAAATACCAAGGGCACTTTAATTGAGAATTTATAATTATTTAATAAATTCACATTTTTTTTATTTTATCAAATATGTTTAGTTATAGTTTAGTTATATTAAAAACTGCTCCATAATTTGAACTTGTATATAAAATATTTATTTGCATAGAATTTTGCATAATTTTGGTTTTAAATTCGGCCATTTTTTTAGTAATTTCTTAAATATCAAATTCGCAATCAGCGAACTCGAGAACACTTAGGTAAATATTTTCAAGTCAAAATAACCAAATTTTTATAAATATTTTTAATACAATTTTCCATAAAAAATGGTTTTCTTGGAGTTCTAAAAAAATTTGCTGATAGAAAACTGTATTTATGAAGATAGAAAGCCATTCAAAAGGTTTTAGGCAAATTCATTCGATTTTCTAATAACGAATTTTTTTCTATCTTATATTAATACAGGGAAAGATTGAAACAAATGACTGTAACTCGAAAATAAATAAATTTGTGCAGATTGTAAACATTGGTTATAAGTTTAAAATAGGCCAAAGTTCAGGAAACAGAAAAGTATGGATCCGTGGGAACCCAAGGGGGTAAAAAGGGGTACTTTTAATAAAAAAATCGATTGTTCTCGGTCCGCACAAATTTTTTTCGGGTTAAAGTAAAGTTTTCCTGTACTATATTGACAAAATAAAACAACAGTTTGAGATACAGTTGATAGTGCCGCATTAAATGCTATTAATATTTTAAAACAACAATACATCTGCAAATACTGACATAAATGAAGTCAAATAAAAATGCTACGGAAACATAATTTATTAGTACAATAGTCTCTACTATTGTCGATGCATCAAAAACTTTCTAATGAAACTATAAATAAAGATATACTTGGAGTGTATTCAGACATATCTCTGTCAACTTTACGAGCAATAAATATGAAATGTTATGAAATAAGTTCTTCAATATACATTCACAAAATAAACAAAGTTATACTTTACAATTTAGGAAAGAGGAAAATAATGCATGTTCAAGAAAAAACAACGTTATGTAACCAGAGTAAATGAAAACGTATGGATGAGATATCTTCCTTGAGTTATAAGAAACGACCCTCATCAAAACACAGTAATTACTTATACATCCAGTGGAAGTATAGACAAAAAATTTTAAAAATTTTTATTGTTCAAATATGCTTCAAATGTCATGAAACGTCGAGATTTTAAATTTTAGCGAAAAAAAAAATTCTGTCTGTCGGTCTGTAACTTTTTTTGTGCGACGTTTACTCTGGAACCGTTTAAGATATTGACTTGAAATTTGGTATAACACACCACAGATAGTAGACAAGACAAGTATACATACATACTTTAACGAGATCTGGAACTAGATTATTTTCATCTTGTTCCTTCGAAGGGTTGGGGGGTAATTTGGGGTAAATGGAGGTAAATAGGTAAATGAAGCAGGTAAGAGTCAATAAAATTGGTATTTAGTATATACAAAAGAAGCTAAGGTCTCAAAAAAATTTTTGGCATTACCCATTATTGAAGGGAATGAGAAAAGATTGTGATTTAATGTATGTACAGTGTACAAGAACCAAAAACCTCAAAATATTTTTTTACTTCCATCCATACATCTCCCACTATCCTCTATCACCACCCCTACTTCACTACCGATGTGGGATATCGTTTTATGGGTTTTTGGGGTAGACGAGTTCAAATATTATATTATTAAAATTCCATAAACAATTATTTCCACATACAAAATTTTTCCGTTGTGATAGACTTGGATAGAAAATCTGGATGTGGAAGTAGTGATTCCTTGGGCAGCGGTTTTTTTATTTGAAAGAGTGTGTGGCTTGCATTTTAACCCTATGAAATTTAGTTCTGATACATTAGAAATATACAAAAAAATTACTATTTTATAGCTAAAATTATAATTTAAAAAAACGGAATTAAAGAGACAAAAAGCTGCCTATGATCAGTACATGTTAAACTAAGAAAATAAAGCTAGAGATGGCTGGAAATTAATAAACTATGAGAACAACGAAAAACGTTTTTCCAAAATTCCTTTTAACAGGAAAACGATATTAATAATTACTTTACTACCGTAGCTAACGATATTTTTGCTTCATTGCCAAAGAGCGATATAGACGTAAGTCCAGTCTCCACTTATGAAGCTTTAGATGCGATAAATACATTCTTGTGCTAACATCTATGATTTAAATAGTAATAAACTATTGATATAATTCTACATCCATATTAATAAAGAAATAATTTAACGAAGGAATTTTTCCTGGTTCATTAAACATTACAAAAATTATTCCGCTTTTTAAAAACCAGAATTAGACCACTACCGCCCTATCTCAATTATTCCTCTTTTTGGTAAATTAATAGAAATTCTGGTAATGTGGTCACTGTGTTTTTTTAAATAAATACTGTAATCAAATTTCAATTTGGTTTTGGCTCTAAGTTTTCTACCACTAATTATGTTCAACACGTGGTGGGAGATATAATCGAGAGTTTTGAGGAAGGGGAGCGTACAGATTTTGTAGTTATGTAATCTCTCCAAGACTCCAAAACAATGTGAATTTGTAATCAATATAAGCCCAGTTCCTAGTAAACATGGCGTCCCACAAGGATCTATCTTGGGACCACTGTTGTTTAAGATATTGAATATTTTCTTTATTCTAGTGTCTTTTTACTTAGGGCTCACTTCATTGCTTCGAACGCAAATTATTTCAGAGTACTTCTTGGAGTTATTTACAATACATAACATTGTAAATCATTATTTATAAAGTTTGCCATAATAACTTCACCATCTTCACATATATTTTATTCTTTATTTGAAATACACAAAAATGTCAATCATTTTAGCACTTAGTCAGATCATCACAACTATATATGATATGTCAATTTGTTGTGAACACCTCATTTCATCAATCATAAAATTATTAAATCTAATTGTTTCAAAAATACTATATTAAAAAGGAGACACGCTAAAACAGATTTGGTCTAATACAATCATTTGTGAAATCGATGACATGAAAGGGTCGATATCGAATTTAGGGATTGCATTACCGGTTAACCGGTTAACCGGTTAACCGGTTATTAGGACAAAAAACACATGACGATAATTACCGGTTATTTTAATTTTTTACCGGTTATTTCGGTAAATTCTGAACTTACGATATGTCACGTATTCAACGTCTCTATTTATGTCACTGACTAGTATTCACTAAATACAGAGTGACTGTCCCAACACCGAGCACTTTTAACAATAAATAAATAATATTATAAAAAGTAAACTCCAAACACCAAGCCTTAAAAATTACAAGAGAGACATTGGCAATATCTTATGACAGAAAATTGAATATTTCACTGCCGCAAATATCCGTGGAAACATTTAGAAGTATGTTATTACCAATTCTTATTAACTTATCGACCCATCAATATCGATTGAGGAAGGGCATCTTCAGCTGATGGTATTCTATTCACAAATATCAGACGACTAACATATATAGCTTTGAAAAACTAACCCTTTTAACAGGCTATTTTTTAAAAATATTGTATTTTTAGATTAGGTATTCAGTAAATGCCCTATTTGAGTTCATGTTTATAATTTTTGTTATTTAATTGGATATTTTTGTTATTTACAGAACAATTATTTATTTAAATTTATTTCATTTATATTTTTTCCTTTTGATAAATTAACTCCTATATAAGAAAGTCTATTTGACAGTCACATTTTTGTCACTTTGACAGCGATAAAAAAAGGTGCATCGTTTTTTGTCACGGATAAGAATGCCTGTTCCTCAAAAGCAGAGTACACCTAGTAGTCGCACATCACTTTGAAATCTGTACTGTCAGCTATAATTTTTAAGTATTGTGGAAACTATACTGTACGATATGAGTCGTTTTGGGAAAATTATAATTATTTTTAATAAATTATTGTTGTTGTTCGTTCACATTCATATCGTTAATTTATCTTGCCAAAAAACACTCGAGCTTTTCTTTTATGGATAAATTTCTTTTTATCTCAAAATTTTGCCAATCAGTAATTTTGCTCGAAAAACTGACATTTGACAAAATCGCTCGACCTCCGGTCTCGCGATTTTTTCATGTCAGTTTTTCTTAAAAATCACTGATTGGCAAAATTATTTCGTTACAAAGAGAAATTTATCCGGTAAAAAAAAGCTCTTGCAATTTTACTGTTGATAAATTAACGCCTATATAAAAAAAGTCTATTTGACAGTCACATTTTTGTCACTTTGACAGCGATAAAAAAAGTGCATCGTTTTTTATCGTATGTAATATCACTAGTGCTTAAAATTTTATCGAAAATTTTTTCGAAAGCGTGTTGCCTGGTAATATAAAGAGTGCAAATTGGCAGTTTATTATCTGATTAAATCCCGACCGCTTTAGCGGGAGGGATTTAATCTTTGATAATAAACTGCCAATTTGCACGAGTTATATTAACTAGGGGCGACTTAGCTTGAGAAAAAATTTTTAGATAAAATTTAAAGCACGAGTGGTATTTGAGGAGAATATTTCACGAATAAATAATTCATTAAGTACATCTTCAATATTATGTTTTCTCATTAACTGCCTTCAGACGTTTTCTTGTCACTTTTTGGAGTTTACTGACCTTTATTTTCAATTTCATCACTAATTTGATATACAGAAATATTTCCGAACCGACTCATATTGTCAAAACAGCAAATCTGAAACAAACGCAGTAGAAGCAATGGAGATTCGCTATATTTTAAAATAATCTAGTGACGTTTCCATGGCAACTAGTAAATAAAACGAGTTGAAACCTTAGATATTATAATATATAGACTGGCTTAACACCTTTCAGGCGTTTCTGAGGTGCAATACGACGAGGAACGATAGAGAGAGCACTACTTTAGTACCGATTGTCTCGCCCAAATAAAATGTAAACCCATGGTTCCGAGATTGACATAGAGAGCGCCATCTAGCGCTACAAGTTATATTCCATAATAAATAAATGTTCATCGACTCATATTTACGTATTTAATCCTTACTTTTAACTTACGAAATTTATGAATTATGTTGAGGTTTGCTTTGTTAAGCAAAGATAATTTTAAATACAACAAATTATAATGTTTGATGCACAGCTTTGATTCAACGAGTTACTTTTTGGTAGATTATCATATGTAAGTACTATACATTTTTAGTTTGTTCCAGAGCGAATGTGTACTTGACATTTATAATAAATGATTTGCTTACCTTTGTAACTACGTTATCGAGCTATTGAAAGCTGTGCTTGACTTGTTCCTGTATTATGAGCTATATTAAGTACAATCTTTGTGTGTAATTGTTACCTGATTGAACACTAGGAAAACTGACAGTTACAGATAGGCAAAAGTTACAGCCTATATATTTCAGACAAGATTCGCTTTGGAATTGAGGTGTGTTTTTGTTTGCTACTACATAATACAATATTACAATTTACAAGGTAAGTACGTTAACAATTACTTAGTAATAAGCTAGAGAAGATATTTATAGATAAAACTTAAAAGCTCGACAAAAAACGTCAAAAAATTTTCGCATATTTGCCGCTGCAGCGACCTAAAAAATTAGAGCGATAAATTTTGCATGTTGGTCCTGTCAAAAGCCGATCTAGCTTGAATTACCACTAATAATGACGTTTGATTGGTGCAATGTTTTGAAAAAACGGGCTCTCATTGGCTATAGCGTTAATGAGTGAAATAATCACCAATAAAAATGCCTGTTCCTCAAAAACAGAGTACATCTAGTAGCCGTACGTCACTTTAAAATCTGTACTGTCAGCTATAGTTTACGAATATTCGACATGTGTGGAAACTAGAGAAGAGAATATTGAAATCAATACACCAAACCAAACAATTTATAACAACTGTGTTTTTAATAACTGTTCCTTCAAATAATTGTATAAATAAAGATAATTATTGTTGTTGTTCGTTCACATATTCTGTCGTTAATTTATCTTGCCAAAAAACACTCGAGATTTTCTTTTATTGATATATATCTTTTTAACTCAAAATTTTGCCAATCAGTAATTTTGCTCGAAAAACTGACATTTGACAAAATCGCTCGACCTCCGGTCTCGCGATTTTTTCACGTCAGTTTTTCTTATAAAATCACTGATTGACAAAATTATTTTGTTACAAAGAGAAATTTATCCAATAAAAAAAAGCTCTTGTGATGTTACTGTTGATAAAAACCTTTTGTTTGTTCATTATACCAAATATACGTATATAAAAATGTTTTTTGTTAAATTTAGATAATTCTGTACATGGAAAAAGACAATTGCCATTTTCGCCACCCTAATCATTCATTCTAAAAATGACCGGTAAATACCGGTTAACCGGTTATTTACATTTTTATTTACCGATTTACCGGTTATTAAAACTTCCGGTAAATTGCAATCTCTAATCGAATTCATGGTTTTCTTTAGGACTTGACGAAAGTTAATCTCGTCTATTTTAGAGTATCCTGATCTAAAACCGCACTGGTAGGCTTCAAGTTTGTATTATCGAAAAAAATATTATACAATATTTATTTATTCAAATAATTGTTCTTTTGACGTAACTGTATTATTTTTTAGATTCCATGGACATTATTTTTGGAATAAAAAATTCCAGGAATAAAACAAAAAAAAAGATGAGAATGTCACAACTAATATCTTGATGTATTACTGTCTCTAATGCTTGTCCGACTTTCTAGAAAAGTTCATGGGGATCGATCCTATCCAGAGTATTTCTGATCAATCGAATTCGGTTGTAAATTACCACTTACTCATTTAATTGCATATCATATGGCCGTAAATAACCTGTGTTTCTATTACTCTTTCGAAAATAACCTTATGCTTATTACAATATTAAATTAATTTCATAGCTATATATCAGTTCGGCATTGTTTGCGTTCCTGCTACTTTATCGGCGTTTTTCTGTTGCGATATCGATATAAAAAATGGTAGACGCGTTGATATTTATCATAGGGAAAGCACACTTCCGGATAGCAAACAACAATTTGTTGTTTGTTAGAATGGAAACTTGGCGAGACACTTTTATAGGGGTTTTATGGTAAATATTGCTGAATTAGGAATTGAGCTGTCACATAAAAACATGAGAACGTAGGTACTGCATGTTTTTAAATAGGATTTTTTTTCTGTGTATATTGAATTCGTATTTTGTGTTTTATAGTCTAAATATTATAGATTTATGTTCTAAAATACCTATGTTTTGGTGTGTTTAGTTCAGTATTTAATTTAATTTTTCCAGTGTAAGATGTTTTATCGAATTCAGTTTTAATTTTGAATTATTTGAACTACATCATAATAAGAACATGAAATAGGTATTTTTTATTATGTTATTGATAACTGTTCATGAACTTTGGCGTAAAATAACAGTTTACAAGTTGAGAGCAAAAAATATATATCCACATCTTCTAAATTATTACCCAAATGATTGAACAGGATTAATAGTAAGTACTTATTAATAAAAAACGAAACACGGAGGAAATAGTCAAAGAAGAAAAATATGAAGAATATCCAAGTTCACCCTAAAAAAAGTAATAATGAAAAAAATGTGACGCATGTAGCTAACACAACTGACAGGGAAAAAACAAGAAAAATATATAGGATGGTTACTCTGAAAAATAGCTAATTAAGAAATGGCAGAGGAAAATAATATTTGTAATGCAGTTGTTACTATTGCCGGGAAGAAAACCTGATATACTCTTAGCAAAAAAAATCGCTGCCCAAGGAATCACTACTTCCACAGCCAGATTCTCTATCCAAGTCAGTCACAACGAAAAAACTTTGCATGTGGAAATAATTGTTTATAGAACTTTAATAATATAATATTCAAAATCCTCTACCCCAAAAACCCATAAAACAATACCCCACATGGGTAGTGGGGTGGGGGTGGTGATAAGAGGTGGTAGTTGGGGCGGATAAAGTAAAAAATATTTTGAGGTTTCTGGTTCTTGTACATACACTAAATCACAGTTTTTTTCATCCCCTTTAATAATGGGGTGGGGGGTAATGGGAGTGGCTAATGCCAAAAATTTGAGACCTTAGCTTCTCTTGTATAATTACCAATTTTATGGACTCTTACCTGCTTGATTTACTCATTTACCCCAAATTTACCCCAACCCTTCGACGGAACAAGATGAAAGTATAATCTAGTTCCAGATTTCGTTAATGTACATACGTGTACCAAACTTCAAGTCAATATCTTAAACGGTTCCAAAGTAAACGTGCGCACAAAAAAAGTTATACAGACCGACAGACAAACAGAAAATTTTTTTTTGCTCAAACTTAAAATCTCAACGTTTCATGACATTTTAAGCCTATTTGAATAATAAAAAAATTTGTCGTTACTATACTTCCACTGGATGTGGAAGTAATTAAATACCTACCAATATTTTATTTGCCAATAGCTATTTGCGAAGTGAAGCGTATCAAACACTCGAGAGCGATAATTACATTTTGCACTAGAATTACATACACGATTTTATCTATAGTCCCTTCAAATTAGAAAAAATTAAACCGCTGCCCAAGGAATCACTACTTCCACATTCAGATTCTCTATCCAAGTCACTCACAATGAAAAAACTTTGTATGTGGAAATGGAACTTTAATAATATAATATTGGAAATCCTCTACCCCCAAAAACCCATAAGACGATACGCCACATCCGTAGTGGGGTGGGGGTGGTAATGAGGGGTGGTAGTGGGGGTGGATGAAGTAAAAAAATATTTTGAGGTTTCTGGTTCTTGTACATACACTGAATCACATTTTTTTCATTCCCTTTAATAATGGGGTGGGGGTGGTAATGGGGGTGGCTAAGCCTAAATTTTTTTGAGACCTTAGCTTCTCTTGTATTTACTAAATACCAATATTATGGACTCTTACCTGCTTGATTTACCCATTTACCACATATTTACCACAATTTACTCCCCAACCCTTCGACGGAACAAGATGAAAATATAATTTAGTTCCAGATCTCGTTAAAGTACATACGTGTACCAAATTTAAAGTCAATATCTTAAACGGTTCCAGAGTAAACGCGCGCACAAAAAAAGTTACAGACAGACTGACAGACAGACAGAAATTTTTTTTCGCTCAAACTTAAAATCTCGAGGTTTCATGACATTTTAAGCCTATTTGAACAATAAAAATTTTAAAAAAATTTTTTGTCGTTACTACAACTTTTACCGATTTTTTCCGTTTGGTTTTCTATTAAAAGAACAACTTTCTTTGTTATATCACGTGACCTATGCAAGGAATTGTTTTATTAATTGTATTTTAAAAATACATACATACACCCTACAACTTTTATACGAAACTTTTTATTTCCAATAATAACAGAAATTAAGGAGGGAGGGGGGGGCAATATATAATGAATAAATCAATACAATCCACGATGACTTCCAGGGGAAAGTTCTCCAAAGTTGCAACCGAAGGCTATTACGTCAGTTTTAGCAATATTAATTGTCAAAAGACGTCATAGATTAGATAGAGTAGATGGAATTAAAATCTAATACTAGTATTCTTGCGCAGAGATCAAAATAAAATGACAATTTAGAAATAATTAAATTCTTAAAATTTGATTTGGTTTTGTATACGGTAATTTTTTTATTCAATGCTCTTTATCATTTTAATGAAGTAAAAAGTTTAAAACTCTATTTTCTAGAGTATGTAATCACCATGCGCAAATCTTAATTTACAGAATCAAATATTTCAGAAATCCAAAACCCCAGTATTGGTTCGGGAGTAATCCGCCAAACACAATAACTACAATTGCAATGAAGCTCGACCGAGTTGGGCTTTCGAACGTAGACAACAGTTGGAGCATGGTTTCCTCTCTTTTTCTCCCGATAAAATTACCATTCCGAAATAGAGAAGATAGAATTGTATGTGTATATGTTAATTTGTGGTATGCACCGCTGTACATAATTTGTTATAATTTCCCTCCATACTATGCCAGTTACAAAGTATTCCAACATTTACGCGAGTTTGAATTTTGTTCGGTGCAATGCAGTTTAACTAGAAATTTCGAAAGTAATATGTGTGAGCTGTCTGCAGTAATGACTAAATGTGGGAAATGATATAATTCAACATTTAGTTTTAGTTTTGTGAAAATGTAATTAGATTCGTTTCCGGACATACTTTAACAGAGTGGCGAATTACATCAGGACCGCACTGCTGTCTGGCTTATGGAGTTTACATAACCTAAATGAAATGAAATTGGATGCTTAATAATTAGATATACGGGCAATAGTAATTACTAGCAATAAGTCCGTGCCTTGCACTGGACAAATATCCGTTGCACGTTTCGGCGTGTAATAGCCCCTATTCACATTGAGACCTGTATCGATACATGTATCGACACAAATGTCAATACATATATCTGAGATTTGTATCAAGTATTATATACACACTGAGACGGAATCATGAAATTTTAGTTGAGTTCAAAATGCACAACTGAAATGATTAATTAAAAAATGCTCTGATCTTATTTTAACACCGTTAGTAGAAATAATAAATTTTGCCTACAAATAGTAAGTTTCCGACGTTTTAAAACTTGCCATTCTAGTGCTCATTCCTAAAAAGGGTGATTTGCAGGATATAGATAACTCTAGGTGAACTGCAATGTTAAATAACTTCTCTAAAATCATTGAAATTGCAATCTCCGAAAACTTAAATTCTTACTTAATCTACCACAATTTGTTCACTAAATAGCCTATGTAATGAAGCATTATAAGACGACTTTTTTGTAAATATTTCGTGCAAAGACGAGATTACCTCCACCACCTCTCCTCCCCGTTTTCGAGGGTGCTGAAGACGATGCAAGCGGTGGAAGAAGTTTTTGACCGCGCAACCCCTTTTGTGGATCCCTTTGTTTTCATATATAAACGGGTCTGGGGAGTGATTTATCGACGGGTTATACTTGAAATAACACGGAAGGGGGCTATAGAGTAAGTGGACAGCAGGCCTGGGGGGTCACCAGAAAGCATGCTATCCAGGATTTACAGGTTTCTCGACACATGATCGTTATTCCTGTGCATATCCCTTCATTCTTTTTTCAACATTGCCATTAACGGCAACATTTATTATTCATTACTCCCCGATGAAGAAATCATTATACCCTACTCAGCAACCTACTCAATCATCGCCCCAGCGATAACTGGTGGATGAGGATAACTTTCCGTCCATTATAGGGGTGGAGGAGAGTCGGAAATGAAGGTGAATATTTTTATCGTGATTAGCGCCTGCGAAAACAGGGGAGAGCGTATAGACGATCCAAAGTGTGATAATGAATTTTACACCCTTTGGAAGGGTTGAGGTCGCTACCACCTTCTCTTCCGTGAAAAATAAAGAGTTATATACAGGAATAACGATCATGTGTTGAAAAACCTGTAAATTCTGAATAGCATGCTTTCTGGTGAGTGAGGGTGGTTTCTGCCCGTTTAAGGGATGTGGAGGGGTTGGAGCTAAAAATGCATATTTTTTCCGTGGTCAGCGAACCCGAAAATGGGGGGATACGCGTTTGAACCGAATCAACCGATAAAAAATGATTTTTCACCTCTTAATCTAGGCCTGCTGTCTGGATTCCAGTTTCTATAACCCCCTTCCATGTTATTTCAAGTATAACCCTTCCCAGACCCGTTTATATATGAAGGGATCCATAAAAGGAGTGGTTTTAGGCCGTTTAAAGCGGTTAAAAACTTCTCCCACCACTTGCATCGTGTTCAGCACCCTTGAAAACGGAGGAGGGGGGGAGGTAATCTCTGCACGAAATATTTACATTATTTCTGCCTTCGTTACGTAGACCAAAATGTCAGTTTGACTTATACAGCACATCTTAGGTAAACTCGACGAATCCGAAAACGTAGTTTGGTTATTCTTTGATCTGTCTAGAGCTTTCGATGCCATAGATAGCAGATTTGTTTCGATAAAATTAAGTAAACTTGGTATTCGAAGAAATGCTAACTCTCTCATAATGTCTTATCTGGAAAATAGAAAATTTATTGTTAAATATGGTAAAGTTTTTTCAGAGAGCTATCGTACTGAACTTGACATCCCACAAGGTAGTGTCCTGCGTCCACTAATTTTTCTTCTATATGCCAACGACTTAACCTGACCATATATTTTTGCAGCCTGAGGAACTACGGGATCTACCCTGCAGACTGCTATCTTTCGTGGAGAGCGCGCTATAGCACAATGGATCGACAGGTCTGCGGATCTTAGAATCGATCCACTTTCTTAATTTTAAATATGAAAAAATGGTTATCTGAATAAATGGAGTTCTGAGACTGTTGGACCACTCATTATGATATGCTACAGAAGTGACATAAAAAACAGACTAAGAAGTGCAAGAAAACTGGTTAAAATATATATTTTACAGTATTTTCTTTATAGCAATGTCAATGAATGTTCAATAAGGGGGTCTAGAAGGAAATGCCGAGATCAAAATTGTTGACTTGAAAGCTGTGCACTATTTAGGAGGTAAACATACCAGAAATCCCCGAACGTAGGAGGTGGGGGGCACGAAGAAGGTCCCGGTTTTTGGTTCTTCGCTCATATCTCGAAAACGGTTAGCCCTAATCAAAAACTGGCTATATGCAAAATTAAAGCTGACTAAATTTTCTACAATAATGTTTCTATTATTTTTTTTCGTATCTGCTATGGTTCAGTAATGAATTGTATATCTTTTGACTGTATTCTAACTTTATTATAAATTTATGATATATTGAATAAAAATTTTAATAATCACCATAGAAAAAAATTTCTTGTACAGGTATTCATTTTACAGCAGACTGAACTCAAATATCGAATAAAAACCTCTTTGCGTCTGTAAGTGTGTGTGTGTGTGTGCGTTTATATGTATGTGTGCGTGTATACCATTTTTTGTAAACACGATAACATCTGTTAAACTTAAATTATTTAATTACAATTTGGAACATATTTAAAACAGCATATTACAATAATCCCTATTGAAATTGTAATACATGGTGATAACCAGAGGTCTACAAACTCTCATACGTAAAATAGGTTTTATTTCAATTTCAAAAAATATTACTAAGGTTTTTGATTACAAAAATAAGAAGATGTATAAGATCTATAAACCACAATATACCGGGTGTTTGTTAGGTAAACCAACTTTATTTAAATTAGATGATCTTACAGACGCAAAGGCATTTTTTATTCGATATTTGAGTTCAGTCTGCTGTGAAACAGATATCTGTACAAGCAATTTTTTTCTACGATGATTATTAAAATTTTTATTCAATTTATAATAAAGTTAGATTACAGTCAAAAGATATACAATTTATTACTGAACCATAACAGATACGAAAAAAATTAATAGAAACATTATTGTAGAAAACTTAGTCAACTTTAATTTTGCATATAGCCACTTTTTGATAAGGGCTAACCGTTTTCGAGATATGAGTGAAAAACCAAAAACCGGGACCTTCTTCGTTCTCCCCCCCCTCCACCTCCTACGTTCGGCGACTTTTGGTATGTATCCTCCTAAATAGTCCAAACACAAACCATTCATGGACAGGGCTATTATCAAAGTCGAACAATTTTTTTCGCTTGCAGTTTTAATTAAAATTATACAGGTAAATAAATTATTTTTTAATTAATTCATTAATATTTTATGGAGTCAATAAGAAATTGTATGGGTATTCTAGACCTATTTAACTCCAAAACGAGGGGAACTCATGCGAAAACAGCAGGACGAAATATCGCCTCTAGGGCCGCCTCAGATCGCCTGTATATTACCTCGGATTGCCCCAGATCGCCCGTGGATTACCTCGGATCGCCCCCTATAATTTACCCAGATCGCTTTTAGATCGCCCCGGATCGCTCTGGATCGCCTCGGTAAGGAACGGAAAATCGCCCTGTGACTTACCTTTCGGTCCAAAACAATACAAAGAAACGGTTTTCGTTCGGGATACTGAATAGAAGTTAAAATTTCCGGCCAGAACACAAAACTGAAAACGAACCTATATGCAGTATTGTACTTATATATTGACCTTCACCCTTCACTATATTAAGTACTGGAATATAATTTTTTTAAATACCTTATATTCTCTGCTAAGTTCACTCAACCCACATCGTCAAATAACGAAAGGAAACTTACCTGAAAGAATAAAATAATATTAAACTACAATCTATACACGTAGATCTAAAATAAATATAATAAAGATGTACAGTAACAGAGAGACCGACAGACAGGCAGACCGTTTATTTTTCAAACTTTAAATCTCTAAGTATCAAGACACACATTTGAACAAAAAGAAATAATTTATTTTATTATTATTACTATCATTCCACTCCATTACGTAGATATGGAAGCAATATGTCTGTAGAACATTCTTTCTCAACTGTTCTACCTACTTTGTTGTATAGCTTCCAATTTGATTAATAAGCACACTTGAACTTAGCATACTAACAGTTAGTATTTTTTTATACATTTAACGAAAATACAAAGTTTTAGATTTTCAAAATGTATTATTTTACTTCCACACCCAGTGGAAGTATAGTAACGGCAAAAAAATTTTTAAAATTTTTTATTGTTCAAATAGACTTAGAATGTCATGAAATGCCGAGATTTTAAGTTCGAGCAAAAAGAAATTCTGTCTGTCGTTCTGTCTGTCTGTAACTTTTCTTTTGTGCGCACGATTACTGTGAAACCGTTTAAGATATTGACTTGAAATTTGGTACACGTACGTATTTTAACGAGATCTGGAACTAGATAATATTTTCATCTTATTCCGTGGGGTAAATGGGGATAAATAGGCAAATCAAGCAGGTAAGACTCCACAAAATTGGTATTTAACTATTTAGTATAAACAAGAGAAGCTAATGTCTCGAAAAAATTGTTGGCATTAGCCACCCCCATCACTACCCCCACCCCATTATAAAAGGGGGTGAAAAGAATTGTGATTTAGTGTGTGTAGAAGAACCAAAGGCCTCAAAATATTTTTTTTACTTCATCCATCCCCACTACCACCCCTTATCAAATTCAAATTCAAATTCTTTATTCGCTTTGTTGCTACAAACTACAGTTGTGGATTAGCTTCGTCATAGGAATTGTGAGGACACAATATTAAGAATTACAAGTCTATGTAAAAAACTAATAAATGCATAAAATTTCTTTCCAAAAAAGTGTAAAAGAAAACATATAATATATATGACTTGAACAGAAAGTTGACAAAAAAAACATGGAAGGAATAAAAAGTATAGTTAAGATTACCACCTACTAAAATTAGCACATATCAACAATATATATAAAAGCATGGAGATCATCGTATCACTACCCCCCCTCCCACTACCGATGTGGGATATCGTTTTATAACAACTGTTTCACCTAACATGGGTTTCCGCAGACGGTAAAAACCATAAATTGTGAAAAATTAAAACTTCGTTTTCGTTGGGTAAAAAAAAATTTTTGCATGTGGAAATAATTGTTTATGGAACATTAATAACATAATGTTTGAAATCGTCTACCCCAAAAACCCATAAAACGATATCCCACATCGGTGTGGGGGGGTGGAGATGCTGGAAGGGAGGTGGTAATGGGGGGTAGCTAATGCCAAAAAATTTTTTGACATCTTATAGCTTCTCTTGTATATACTATATACCAATTTAATGAACTCTTACCTGCTTGATTTTCTATTTACCACCATTTACCCCAATTTACCCCCAACCTTTCAACAGAATAAGATGAAAATATAATCTAGTTCCAGATCACGTTAAAATACATACGTGTACCTTTCAAGTCAATATCTTAAACGGTTCCAGAGTAATCGTGCGCACAAAAAAAGTTACAGACAGACAGACCGACAGAACTTAAAATCTCGACGTTTCATGACATTCTAAGCCTATTTGAACAATAAAAATTTTCAAAAATTTTTTTGTCGTTACTATACTTCCACCGGACGTGGAAGTAAAATTAAAACAAATTTTTATCCAGTAATAAAGGCCGAATTAATCATCTATTTAAAACAGTTAGTATTACCGATAATTAATCACGAGTAAAAGTTCTAAAGCGGGCTCCAGGTCTACGCACGTTAATAGTCTTCTTAGATTCACAACGTGAAATATGAATGTATTCTCTTTTTACCACCCACTAAATTTCACTAACTATAAAACTTATTTATCTCTGAGTTTGTTGCTTATAAACTGTTATTAGTGTCGTTAAACTCTAATAACTTATATTTATGTATAAGGTAGTTAAGCCAGAATTTATTATTTGTTGTATCTAATATTACAATATACACCTGCTAAGAATGAAGAAATATTACACTGTCACAGCCAAGACAATTAGCTTCAGTTTAATTAAGGTTAGCAAAGATTGATTCAAAGACCTATATCGAAATTTAGCAAGAACTAGAAATTGAAACAAAAGAAAGGCAATTTCATGTTTGCCCATACTAAATAATATTAGGTGTATGAAAGCTAGCTCTACAAAATACTGTTTTTCAATAATTATGAAAGCAGAAATAGAAGATATAATTCTACAATTAGAGGAAAAGGTTCGAGAAATTGACCTCAATTTTCATATATTCCGAAATCAGTCTGTTAATATTACTGCGACATCCAGTGAAAATATATTGACAAAAAAATTTAAAAAATTTGTATTGTTAAAATAGGCTTAGAATGTCATGAAACGTCGAGATTTTAAGTTTGAGGAAAAAAGATTTCTGTCTGTCGGTTTGTCTGTCAACTTTTTTGTGCGCACGATAACTCTGGAACCGTTTAAGATATTGACTTGAAATTTGGTACACTTATGTATTTTAACGAGATCTGGAACTAAATTATATTTTCATCTTATTCCGTTGAAGAGTTGGGGGATAAATTGGGGTAAATAGGTAAATCACGCAGGTAATTGGTATTTACAAGAGAAGCTAATGTCTCAAAAAGATTTTTGGCATTAGCCACCTCCTTTTATAATGGTTTGGGGGTAGTAATATATTTTAATAATAAATGTTAATTATTTTGATCGACAATAGAGCACATGGGCGGGTATGTGGCAAATTTCATACCTAAAATCATTCCTGTCCCTGTTCACTCTTTCGGGGGTGAAAACTGTCGAATACGTGTCTTCGTATTTCCTCAGAAGAGCTGAAACATCGCATTTCTGACCTACGCGATTTCAGAGATACGGGTACCCTTTGGACCATCCACCACTCCCGTTTTCACCTCTTTAAAAAGTGAAAATCGAAATTTTGTTTTACTCGCGTCTAATAGATTCCAATAAAGAGTATTTCTGTCAAATTTCATACTTCTAGGTCTAACCGTTTCCGAAAAGCTTAAAAACCTCCCTCTCTCCGTTCACCCGTTCGGGGTCTCTTTTTCAAAACCGTCGAATATATTATTTTCTCAGAAGAGCCCGTCGCTGAAATATGACGTTGCTGACTTACGCGATTTCAGAGATACGGATACCATCTACCACCCCCGTTTTCACTCATTCAAAGAGTGTTTCCGAAAAAGCCTAAAATTTCAACCCCCCTCTGATTTTCGAAAAACCGCTTCTTAGTGGTTGCCTACGTTATTCGAGGAACCTCTATGCAAAATTTGAAGTTTTTAGACCCAACCATTTGAGCTGTGCGTTGATAGATCAGTCAGTCAGTCAGGGTATTCTTTTATAGATATGGATAGATATGCGACAACCACAATTCAATCTGCGGTGATATTTTTAATAGGTATCTGAATACTTTAGAAACATATTACTAAAGACACTAATTTAGCTAGTTTGTTTTGCCTTTATCATCTTCTTATATACGTAATGTTGACAAATTATGGTTTGCCTTTTTCTGTTCTTTCATCTACCATAAATTAGTTATAATCTCTGTGATACATTTTTATTTGTACATGTTTTTTGTTTGTTAACATAATTTTCGTAAAAAATCTCTGTACCTCCATGTCCTATAGGGCCTAGTACGTGTTGGGCAGTGTAACAAATGAATAAATAAATAAATTCTCCACCGAACTGCGATTGTTTGCATAAAATAAACGGACCAATATTTATTTTCTACTTTTGATAATCACCAACTTCCTATATTTTAATGGACACTTAAAATAAACTCCTAGTACCATAAACGATTTGGACCTATTTGGATGATTTATCTTTTATAACCCGTTTCCCTGTCGGTGATGTTAGTAAATCCAGCGTGGGAGACTCTCAGAGAGACAAGATCCTTATTTTTATAGTAAAATCTATATAAGTCTATAACGGATGGCTGGGACACAGATAGTGCCATTATGAAGGCATTTTATTTTTTACTAGCTAGACGCGGCTTCCATTCATCACCCTTTAACGATTCCAAAATGACCAATTTTGGAATACTTCCTGAATGCGAAACTGTTGAAAACCAAATAGAGTGCGGACATTTCTATAAATTGTAGAAAACTTCAGTATATATTTTGCTTCGGCATTGTATTAACGTTTACGTTAAGGAATTGTTATCAGCGTGTGACAGATCTTATCTTCTAGATTTTCTCGCATGGTGGTAAATATATGCGAAATTTAAAATACTTGCACTTACAATTTATTTATGAAAAATGTGTATTGAAAATAAGCCTTTCTTCTACTTGTAGAACATAAGTAAGATATATTAAAATATTAATATAGTCATATCTCAACCCTTAATAATTTTTCTTTATGGGTTATTATTGTAGTAAAAGATATCTTCTTCAGTTTCCATATGGTCCGGATACTTGCTCTTACCCTCAAGGGGTGAAAACCACCCCTAAATTTGAATATTGAATATTTGAAAAAGCAGAACTAATTTATTTTTGGAACGTAATTATGTTTTTGGGATCGCTGATTACGAATCTGAAGGCAAAATTAAGAAATTCAAAATGGCGGCTCTAACATGGTGGATGGATTTTTCTTTAAACAACAAGTGTTTTAAACGGACAAAATAAATTGAGCATCTAGGTGATACTACATATTAACGAAAAATATCATTTTTGAGAAAAGAATTAATTACTGAGCAATTACAATAACAATATGGCGACGTTTTGTTAAAAAAAAATGAGAAGAAAAAGCACACTAAATATGTCATTCTGTGTGATGTAGAAACAAACAAAAAATTATTTTAAAGATTGATTAATTATCTGTAACTTTGTTCCTTAGAATTGTTGATGAAGTGTCACAGTTTCTAAGATATTCAACATTTTAAACTAAATACTTCATCCTAAAAACGGTCGAATGCCATCTATAAAATTAAATATCTCCGAAACTATCAACCCTGCACAAATATATAAAAAAAACAAATTCATTCTGAGTTTATAGGCCTCATTTTTGATGTCCCCATATTTTCTCTAAAACTAATATTTATTGAGATATTTGCAGAGAAACAAAAATGTTACGGGAAAACCCTGAAAAGGGGCGGCATCCACCCCCTATAAATTACCAAGTCGCCGCATAATATAGCAACTTTTCTTTGATGCATTTACCATTAAGTTGCAAAAAATCAGACTCAGACTCTGTAAAGGAGTTAAACATTCTTATTTACAAGATGTCTGTAAACCTTTTCCAAACTGTAAGGATGATTACACATTTAAACCCAAATCGTGAAAAATTCACCGGTATTACAGAAACAGGCAGGGGGTCAGGTTACTGAAAGTTGGCATCAGTACTGCGAAAATTTTTGAAAATGACCATCCTAAAGCAGACTAGCAGCAAAACTACTAACACGATCTGTATCATATAGTTCTCAAGGTTTTAAAAAAAACGTTTTTTCAGTTTGTTTGTTTCGTAAATGAGGTTGTAAATTTAATTTTAAGTCGGATTTTATTTTGCAGTTGCAACAGAAATGCAGCGTTCTATTGAAAGCTATTTGCTAAAAACACAAAAGTAATTTATCTAAAGCTGTCAATAATTAGGGCACTACTTAGAACTTTAAAACTCAGAACTTCATATATACACTTCCAGCTTCCTTTCTTGGAAATAGAACAAAATAAGAGAAGTGGTAAAAGTTAAACTGTTTCCTATGTGATTGGATTTGACAAGTTTTCTTTTTAACAAAGTTTGGCGTAATCCCGAGCAATTGGTTCCTTCCTGTTACAGTTAATCTCTCTCTGTCATGATTAATAGTTTCTATTTAGATGAAAAATCGATTTCCTTTAATGTTTGCACTGTAAAAGCTGTATAATTGTTGGAAAATTTGAAATATATATTTAATTGTTTAGTGTTAAGAATGGGTAGGTGAATAACTTTATTACATATAAATACAATATATTCGTCGTTTATGCGAAATAAACGACGAATATATTGTATTTCCAAGCGCTTTTCTAAAATTGTGAATATTTTGTATCATTTTGTTAATCATCGAATAACAATAATAATAATAAACGTCTTTATTGAAACAATCAAATAAGTACAAAGTTTCATGGACGAAACTCAGCATAGGCTATTCTTCCACTTGTCTACATTGAGACCAAAAAGACAAAGAAAAATACACACGCAAAATAGCCCAGTCGTTGAAGGTATTTGACTACAAAAACTTGCAAAATGAATAATTTTTTTTAAATAAGTTCGTGAAAGTGTATAGAATAATATCCTGAAAAGTTTACATTTCGCTCGGATGCAGAACATAAAGAAAAGAGAAAAAATCATTTTTTTCGTCCATTTCTTCAAAATTTTGAAATTAAATCAAGGTAGGAAAAAATAAAAAATACAAATAGTCAACCAACGTTATTATTTGAAGCGAGATCCATGCGTGCGCGCGTTTGAATACGCTTGACTGTGACATCGACGCACTGAATTACATGTCACTAAATCAGAATTTGTTCAATCCACATGAATGTTGGTTCATTTAAAATACGGAAATTGTAGCTATCCAATGTTTTTTGTCTTAAACAATACAAGCAAAGGATGGATGGGAAAAATCTAATTATATATATTATCACGCCCGAATTCAATCGTTGCAATAAAAAATATAGAAAAAAATAAAAGACCTTCAAAAAAATTCTTCATTGAGATCTATTAAAGTATGTACACTTCATGATTATTATGGTTTATTAAGTTGTAATAACGTGGGTTCAAAGAAAAGTACATCTCAAATCATTTTAATTTCCTTGCTTGATGATTTTTTTGATAAATATATATATTGGAGGTTATTACTTGCCGAGAACTTGACTCAGTGCAAACAATAAAATGTCACAAATTTCGGAAAAAATGTATACTTTTCGATTGTTCAAACACAAATTCGTTTACTTGTATGCATTTTTTCGAAAATATGAGCAATCCCATCATGATCAGAAATAGCGATTTCACGATCATATTCTTATAACTCTACAGTTTTGAATATAAATTTTGAAACTTTTTCAATACATTAAAAAATGTATAAGGATTCCATTGGATATAGTTGAAATGTGGATACCTGTATACCTGTAATAAATACAATACAATAAAGGCAGGTAAAATTTCATGCGAGTGACGGCGAGGCAGATCTGCTTCGATTCAGAGGCTATATGTGGTGTCTGTTTATGAGTTCATAATTATATATTTTCCCTCAATACTCACTATTTATCCTCCTATTTACTAAGAAAAAAAAATGTTAATGTGTAATCAGAAAGAGAAAAAGGCTTTATTTTACTCGTTAGAACTGCTAAGAATTTTTAGAGGTTCCATAGTATGCATTTAATTGTGCGCTTGGCAGCGCAGAGTGACAAAGTTACTTCACTATTTTTTCCAGGAATACCGTGGCTTTGACGATAAATTTTATTTGGATATTTTTTGTTCAGAAGCACGTGGTCTATCCACCTTAATTTTTTATTATTTCCTACCCTGACTTAATTTCAAAATTTTGAAAAAATGGATGAACAAAAATTTTTTTTTCACTTTTTTTTTATATCCTGCATCCGAGTGAAACGTAAACTTTTCAGGATATCATTCTATACACTTTTATGAACTCATTAAAGAAAAATTATTCATTTTGCAAGTTTCTGGAGATTTCACTATAAAATTTTCTCTGTCGTCTGGGCTATAAATAAAGAATATAAAAAAATGTATACATACTAATTAAACATTCTAAAAGTGAGTACCTACCAATTAAATTTCATTTAACTCAACTAGAGATTATCTAAATTGCGAAAAACACAATACTGAACAACTTTCAAGTTGGTCGCCTGTCTCTCCTTTTGTCTGGCCGTCCGTCACGTTTCTTCAAAGCACGATAATTTAAGAAGGAAAGTCCGATCATATTAAAATTTGGACAATGATTTTGTGTTAGTTGGAAGAACATTATTGTTTTTGATAAATTTCAATCAGTAAATGTAAAAAGTATTAAATATTCTAATTTTAAAAAATGTACATGAAGAGGGCTGCAACCGCCAATAAGATTCTACAAAAATAATAATACTACATGAGGTACGGCGTATGCTTCGCCAACCAAGATGGCATTATCGGGAAATGATTAAAAATGTAGACAATTATACCAAAAAATTTATTTTAAAAAAACTGCTAAGAGTATAGTGGACAATGTTCAAAAATTATCTAACAAATACGATAAATCTGTGAATAGTATAATGTTGACATATAATTATTATTTGTCTAATCATTATATTTCTTTTTAAAATGACTTCGTTTTACATAATGTTTACGATGCTAAAAGTTCGGGATATAATTTAACAATAACAAAGAATTCTTAATACTTCATCTTTTAATATTGAGCTTTTATGACCTTTAACCCTGTTGTCTATACTTCTACAACTCTGACCAATACAGCATCATCATTACAATTCTCCAATTTCATATACACCAGATTTATTAAGTTGTTGGCTACATTTTTCTACCAATTTTAAAATTGTTTTCACGTTAACTATTATAAAAAACTTACAAAATTATTTTAGGCTAACTAGGTAACATATTACTAAGGCATAATTGACTGAATATTCATATTTTGATCTTTGGTATATACCATGACTTTTAAAACACCTTCTACATTGAATCGTAGCAGCGTATAACGAAAACATTTTAGGTGACACTCTGAACATAAAAGTTTCATCTTGATATCTATAACGGTTCTGAAGTTCTGAAGAAACATACCAACAAACAAACAAGTTTACAGACAGGTCAAACTGAAATCCTACTTTTCTAAATCGGTTAAAAATAAGTCTCCCCCAATAGTTCTATAACTAGAGGCTTTAATTTCGGAATAATGTCAGATGAAACAAATTTTGTTCATTTTTGGCAACTTAATAGCAAATGCATCAAGGAAAAGTTTCCATATTATGCGGTGAATTTCTAATTTATAGGGGTTGGATGCCACTCCTTTTCAAGAGGTGGCAACTAAAAAAAAAAAGAACAAAAACGTTGGAGCTAAAAAAAATGTAATTTTAAGAAATAAGGGTTTTATGCAACTTTTCATATAAATTGATAGTCTTTAAGATATCGTGCCTAGAAAATCGGGATTTTAAAACATGTTAGAGACAAATAAGTAAGCTACTAAATTGAGGATGAATTTCGTTCTGCTCTAATTTCTGTAGAGTTAATGGTTTCGGCATTTAGTTTAAATGTTAAATATCTCAGAAAATAACGCACTTTCATCAAAAACTCTAACAAATAAAAGACTACTATGATTTTTTTTTTAAATTTCTATTGCATAAAAAACAAAGAAGTTATAACAAACAATGTAGTTTTTCATATTTTTTTAATAAAAACGTCGCCGTTTTGTTAATAAAAGTAGTCAGTAATAAAAAAATATATTTCCATATACTGTTTTTCTTTAACATGTAGTGTGATCTAGACGCTCAGATTTGTTTGTATGCATACAGCGCTTGCTGTAAAGGAATTTTAGAAAAAACGTAACATTTTTGTTTCTCGGCAAATATCACCATAAATATTAGTTTTAGAGAAAATATGGTGGACATCAAAAATGAAGCTTATAAACTGAGAATGAATTAGTTTTTTAAAAATATTTGTGTAGGTTTGATAGTTTCGGAGATATTTAATTTTATAGATGGCATTCGACCGTTTTTAGGATGAAGTATTCAGTTTAAAATGTTGAATATCTTAGAAACTGTGACCCTTCCATCAACAGTTCTAAGGAACAAAATTAAAGATAAGTAATGAATCTTTAAAATGATTCTTTGTCTGTTTCTACATCACAAAAATAAAGAAGTTATGGCCGATACAATGTGCGTTTTCACATTTTTAAAAAAAAAGTCGCCATTTTGTTATTGTAATTGCTCAATAATTAATTTTTTTTCAAATATGCTGTTTTTCGTTAATATACATACAGTGTATAGATGTAACAAGAGGCATAATGGACCAAAAATTTTGGAATTTTGGAATGGTATTTGGGGATTGAGTCCTGCTTCTTGTAAAACTAAAGTATACCAAAAATAACTTGATTTGGTGTTTTACAGGGCGTTTTATAAGTAAAGTATGAAAAAATTCCACTAAGAAAAGTTATTTAGAATGCAATTTTATACCTCTATACCAAATTTCAGGAATATAAAATTATTTTTTTGAAACTTTCCAGTTTTTGCGAATTAAGAGTTGAATTCATATTTACAGTTGTGTAGGAGCAAATGTTAATCATCTCAAAAAGTAGGCTATTGGTAAATAAAAAATTGAATATACGAGATGTAAGAAGGTATAATGTTAATCGAACTAATTGTAAAACAAGAAACAATTACTAACAGAAGATTAATGAGGTTTAAAAATTATAACAAGTAATAAATGTCAAAAACATAACAGATTCACAAACAAATTAATTATTGACCAATACAAAACAATGTTTACAATTTTTTTATTATTCGACGTAGCTACCACCCACATCCACACACATTTCGATCGTTCGCCTGAAGTCCTTAAAACTGTTTCGAATATGATCTAACGGTATGGAGTTTACGGTATTTGTAATTCTCTGCTTCAATACTGCTACATGTTAGGAAGTGGTTCAGCGTAAACCAACTGCTTGAGGCGACCCCATAAAAGAAATCCAATATTGATAGGTCTGGGGATCTCGCCGGCCACTTGATCGGTCCATTCCTGGCACTCCAATTTTCTCCAAAATTTAAATTCAACCAGCGATTAACCATTTCTGTGGAGTGGCCAGGGCAACCATCATATTGAAAATGAACTAAAGGCATATCTCTTAAAATATTTAAATGTTCTTCAGAAAATCTTTCAAGAAGCTGTAAATAAGTGTGCTGGTTTAACCTTCCCTCAATGAAATAAGGTCCAATAACTCCAACGTGATATAAAACGGCTCACCACACATTCACTTTTTTATAATATTGTCTTCTACAATGAATTCTAAAATTTGGATTTTCAGAGATGAAACAATGAATGTGGATTCATCTGAGAAAATTATGAAATGATGAAAAAATCTCTCTTCCATGATTTTTTCTCCAATGGTCAAACAAAAATCCAATCTACGGCCGTCATCTCCCTCTTCAAGCGTATGTTTATAATTTGCTTTATATGCCCTAATTTTCTTTGCCTTGTAAATTCTTTGGAGTTCAGACTTGCTAGTATTAATAAGAGCTGATCTCTTTCTTAGTGGCATCGTAGGATTTTCTATAACAGAGGCATGAGCTATAATAGCCCCAACATTGTCTTCATCATATGCTTTTATTTTTCTTTTCATGTTAAGAACACTACCAGTAGCCAGAAACTTTTTAATTATTCTCATAGCCTGAGTACGTGACAAAGCAGTGTTTGGAAATTTCAAATTAAATTGGCTTACCACTTCTCTTAGCGAGTTTTCACCGCCAATTCCGTAGCATTGCACAATATAAATTTTTTCATGCACTGTGAGTACCATTTTCACTTAATTTATTATGCTTGGTTCGTTAATTTGAAACAGAAATTAAGGATAATATTGACCTCGTTTGACAGATATGTCAATAATAAATGATAAATGTGTATCCACTGCTTTTTTCATAGCCTACTTTTAGCTTCTACATAACTTTAAATTATTAATTCACAAAAAATAATTTCTATGCAGTTTTAATTGAATGGTTCAAAATAAAATACTAATTTATTGAAAAAATGGGAAGTTTCAAAAAAATAATTTTATATTCCTGAAATTTGGTACAGAGGTATAAAATTGCATTCTAAATAACTTTTCTTAGTGGAATATTTTAATATTTTGAAAAATAAAGGTACATTATTAGTGGTGATTTTTACAACTTTGTTTATAAAACACCCTGTAGAACACCAAATCAAATCATTTTTGGTATACTTTTGTTTTACAACAAGCAGGACTCAATCCCCAAATACCATTCCAAAATTCCAAAATTTTTAGTCCATTACACCTCTTGTTACATCTATCCTGGGACACACTGTATAACACCACCTAGATGCTCAATTTTTTTGTCCGTTTAAAATACTTGTTTTAGAAAAAATTTCATCCGCCATATTAGAGCCGCCATTTTGAATTTGTAATTTTGACTTCATTCGTAATCAGTGATCCCAAAAACATAACTACCCTACATTTCAAAAATAAATTATTAATATTTTTTAAGTACTGAATATTTAAATTTAGTTTTCACCCCTTGTGGGTAAGAGCAAGTATCCGGACCATATAGAAAATGAAGGCGATATGTTTTACTACAATAATAACTCATAAAGAAAAACTATTACATATGAAAATATTCTGAAATTTTACATATTTTTTACCTCCTGGTATTGTACTATAAGACCGACTCAGACTGATGGTTGTTTGTACATAGATAAATCCGAAACATGGCATGTTAAAGACTTGAAACTCTCTAGTAATAAGTAATGCACTGAAATGCATATTTCTATAATGCTATATGACATATTACCGAGAATTACCCGAAGCAAAATATCGCTCTGTACAAGCCAAGAAATGTTGCATAATATTTATATCAGAATATACATGTATGAAACTCTATTTCTGTGATTAATACCCTAGCGTATACACGATGGCCCAAAGAAATCCTTTTACACAAAAAGTGCTTTGAAATATTAGTTTGACATTTCTCGAAGCAGTCAAATTTATTATAATCAAGTGAGAGTTATCTTAATTCATGTTATTTATTTAAACTTTTTACTGTTTTTTTTACAATATATTCCTTTAATTGTTAATATTTAAACATGGTTGATTGCACGCTCTCTAAATTAATACACGTAATTTGGTAATGCTTCAGTGAGACGTTACAAGGAAAAACTCTCGAATATAAATATTGCTGATGCCTAAACTTTGTATAAGTACAGAGAGGCGATTTAGGGAGAGGCAGAATTCAAGTGAAAAACAGAGATGCTGGTCGCCCAAGAACCGCAAGACCTGATGACGTTGAGGAATAAATATTAGATCGAGTATTACTTCTACATCCAGTGGAAATATAGTAACGGCAACAAAATTTTTTATTGTTCAAATAGGCTTAGAATGTCATGAAACGTCGAAATTTTAAGTTTGAGCAAAAAAAAATATGTCAGTCTATCGGTCTGTCTGTAATTTTTTTTTGTGCGCACGATTACTCTGAAACCGTTTAAGATATTGACTTGAAATTTGGTACAGGTATGTATTTTAACGAGATCTGAAACAAGATTCTATTTTCATCTTATTCTGTTGAAGGGTTGGAGGGTAAATTGGGGTAAATGGGGGTAAATAGGTAAATCAAGCAGGTAAGAGTCCATAAAATTGGTATTTAGTATATACAAAAGAAGCAAATGTCTCAAAAAAATGTTGGGCATTAGCCACCCCCATTACTACCCCCACTCCATCATAAAAGGGGGTGAAAAAAATGGGATTTAGTGTGTGTATAAGAACCAAAGGCCTCAAAATATTTTTTTCACTTCATTCATCCCCACCACTTCCATCCCACTACCGATGTAGAATATCGTTTTATGAATTTTTGGGGTAGACGATTCCAAATATTGTATTATTAAAGTACTAGAATTTTAAACTTGGTTGGCTGGTTGGTTGGTTGGTTGATTTTTGTTGGATGGCTTTGGTGGTGTGCGAATCAGCCTTACTTATTTACAATATGTATAATAGGATAAACCTATATATTTTTCATTTTAATGAATGAATTAATGAATTAACGAATTAATAAATTAACGAATTAACGAATTAACTAATTAATGAATTAATGAATTAATGCATTAATGAATTAATGAATTAATGAATTAATGAATTAACGAATTATCTTGGGACGTCCGCCATATTGGATGTAGAATGACGTCACATTGTTTATCGTATTTTACTCGTCAAACCCTTTCATTTGATACCCATATCAAAGGGGTTGTGACTAAAAAGCCGATCCGCCATCTTGGGACGTCCGTCATATTGGATTTAGAATGACGTCACATTGCGTATCGTATTTTACTCATCAAACCCTTTCATTTAATACACATATCAGGGGGGTTGTAACTAAAAAGCCGATCCGCCATCTTGGAACGTCCGCCATATTGGATTTAGACCGATAATGGCTGTACTATGTTGCACTGTCACCGGACTTATACACGTGAGCCAAATTTCAAAGCTCTAGCTTAATTAGAACTAGTCGAAATTCAGCTTGCAAGATTTGACCTAAACCAACAAACATACAAACAAACATTGCAAGTTAAATAAAAGCTTTTAAAAAGTGAATGTGTGGTGTGCCGTTTCTTGTCACGTTGGAGTTATTGAGGGAAGGTTAAACCAGCACACTTATTTACAGCTTCTTGAAAGATTTTCTGAAGACCATTTAAATATTTTAAGAGATATGCCTTTAGTTCATTTTCAACATGATGGTTGCCCTGGCCACTCCACAGAAATGGTTAATCGGTGGTTGAATTTAAATTTTGGAGAAAATTGGATTGCCAGGAATGGACCGATCAAGTGGCCGGCGAGATCCCCAGACCTATCAATATTGAATTTCTTTTTATGGGGTCGCCTCAAGCAGTTGGTTTACGCTGAACCACTTCCTAACGATGTAACAGTATTGAAGCAGAGAATTACAAATGCCGTAAACTCCATACCGTTAGATCATATTCGAAACAGTTTTAAGGACTTCAGGCGAAGGATCGAAATGTGTGTGGATGTGGGTGGTAACTACGTCGAATAATAAAAAAAGTGTAAACATTGTTTTGTATTGGTCAATAAATAATTTGTTTGTGAATCTGTTATGTTTTTGACATTTATTACTTGTTATAATTTTTAAACCTTATTAATCTTCTGTTAGCAATTGTTCCTTGTTTTACAATTAGCTCGATTAACATTATACCTTCTTACATCTCGTATATTCCATTTTTTATTTACCAATAGCCTACTTTTTGAGATGATTAACATTTGCTCCTACATAACTTTAAATATGAATTCAACTCAAAATGGGAAGTTTCAAAAAAATTATTTTATATTCCTGAAATTTGGTATAGAATTGGTATAAAATTGCATTCTAAATAACTTTTCTTAGCGGAATTTCTTCATATTTTGAAGAATAAAGGTACTTTATTAGTGGTGATTTTTACAACTTTGCTTATAAAACACCCTGTAGAACACCAAATCAAGTCATTTTTGGTATACTTCAGTTTTACAACAAGCAGGACTCAATCCTCAAATACCAATCCAAAATTCCAAAATTTTTGGTCCATTACACCTCTTGTTACATCTATCCTGGGACACACTGTATAGTGTTCCTCAAAAAAAAAACAAAGTAAAGTTCACATCCCTGATATGTGACTTGTTTTTCTGAAATGATTTTTGGAAAACAAGTGGTTTCCTATAACTTTTGTTTTTGAACTTTTTTACTTAACTCCAAAAATAACGAAGTTAAATGAGGATCAAGCGTTCGCGCGACCACCCTGTACATCTATAATTTCCTCTTTTTGTGGTATTTATTTCAGTTGAAACAAACTCTGTTACTCAAATTTCCAAGCGGCATGTTCTTTTAAGTATAAATGAAGAAAATTAACCTCAATCCTTTCCTTAAGATTGTGATTGATGCTGTAAAATGTTGGGAGAGAACTGTAGCGAATTTAAGATATTCAAGATATTTGTTTGTAAGTCTTGGCAACGAGCTCGCTCTATGCGGTACTTGTGTTTGCTCTTTTTATGCCACCGATGAATAACATGAACTTTGAAAACTGTCATAAAATGCTTGTAAATCGAGTAATGTAAAGATTTACGCTGGAACTTTGGCCAATGAGTAAACAACTGTTTTTCGTGGTCGCAGTGCTTTGTTTTTATCGTAATTCCGTCCCATTCATTAAAAAAATTTTTCGTGCCTGATCCTAGTTGCCAATTTATGCTAAGAAAATTATTTATCGTGAGTATCATTCAATATTAATTAAAACTTTCATTATTAATTACTTCCACATCCATGTAGTGGAGTAGAAGGGTTGGGGTAGGAAAAACAAGTAAGAGTCATAAAACGGGGATTTAGTGTGTGTACGCGAAGCCAAGGTCTCAACATTTTTTTGGCGTCACCATTACCCCCACCATATTATTAAAGAGGTAAAAAAAATTAAATCAGGGTATATACAAGAGATAGATTGTTAATTTTAAAACAAATTTAATACATTTCCATATCTCCATTAATTCATTAAATAAACGATAGAAGCAGACACAGCAATCTCTTGAAATGTTATGAGCATTAACATTTATTTGTTTATGCAAATTTTCAATTATTTCGAGTGAAGATAATATTTAAAATTTCACGTTTAGGAACAATGCATAGACATCCGAGCTCTTTGATTAGTGAGGAAGTGCTTAACAACAGACACTTCCACCAAACATAAAGCCACATCGATTTTTCAGCTTTTGTTACATTTAACGACTTTCCTTTTTCATGAATTTTGTTGGATTTTTATTAAAGTTTTTATAGTATTTTATTAATTCGGTAGTTTCAAAATACCGTCTGCATCGTAAAAATAGATGCATCTGCAGCAGATAGATAGCAAGACTCCTGGATTTAATAGATCTACGACGGTCTCAAATATAAATAAATCTAAAAGAAAAGTATGTCTCCTTTAACAATAACAAATTATAGCATTAAGATTTAAAAAATTAAAAATACTGGACCAGTTAAAAAATAAGATATTTTTTTCTCCCAAATTTTCTATCAGAAAATTATTAGATTTATTGAACTCGTTCTATGTTTCAATTGTGTTTTCTTCTACAATAAATAGTACAGTACCTAGCGGAAAAAAATATGTAAAATTTCGGAACAATTTCATATATAATGATAATTTTTCTAAAAAAGGCAATAGATAATTTGAAAAATACTGATCCGTGTGGCATTGACTGTATTCCTACCAAGATAATAAAAACTACAAAATATTATATAGCAAAGCCCTTAGCATATATAGTAAATCGTTCTATTGAGCTTGGAGAATTTCCTTATGACTTAAAGATTGGTACAGTTGTGCCAATTTTCAAGAAACTTTATTCCACCTGTGTAGAAAATTATCGTCCAATTACTATTCTGTGTTAGGTAACGTTATTGAAAAAGTAATTTATGATAAAATAATGTCTTTCTTAGATAAATATCATATAATAACAAAGAGTCAAAATGGCTTTTACCCTAGTACATCTACAGAAACCGCAGTATATGAATTTTCTGAATATGTACACAAATGTATTGAAAATAATAAATCAGTAGGAGCACTTTTTTTCGACATGGCACGAGCTTTTGACTGTCTTGAATTCGATTTTATTGAAAAAAAATTATATGCTATAGGCTTTAGGGGTAAATTCCTGTCATGGATAATCTCTTATCTTAAGTATAGGAAAATATCAGTTAGACTCGGAAACATTTTTTCTGATAAATATGAAACCCATCTTCGTATTCCGCAGGGATCTGTGGTGGGTCCTCTTATATTTTTATTATTCATTAATGACTTATCAACATATATTTCTGCAAATTGTGTTATAATGTATGCAAACGATGTCACTTTAGGAATTGATGCAGAAAATCCAGCGGATCTCCAAGATAAATTGAATATTATTTCCAGTCAATTTACTAATATTGTTGGTAATTGTGAATGCGGATAAAATAGTCGCCATGAATTTTTACAATAGGAAAAAAAGTGATCATCCATTTCGATATAAAAGTCAATAATGTGACGATAGAAATATCATGTTCTAATAAGTTTTTAGGTACTTATATTGATGCTGACTTAAGTTATACATATCACATTGATCATGTCTGTAAAAAAAAATAATAGTAGTTACTATGCATCTAAAAAATTCTGTCGGCACAAAAAGTCTGATTAATATTTACCACGCACTTGTTAACTCGGTGCTTTCATATAATGTTATCCTGTGGGGAAATATCACTGTTGGCAATTATAATAGAATATTTATTACCCAAAAAAGAATTATCAGGCTCATTTTCTCATTAAAACCAACAGATTCGTGCCAACCAGTATTCCGGTAACACAAAATATTAACTTTTCCTTCCTATTATATTTATAATTGTATTTTATATGTAAAAAAAAATATCGATACGTTTCGAGCTAATGCCGCCCATCATAATTATAGCACGAGACATGGTTCTCTCCTCGAGTTACCTAGACATCGTTCTTGTTTATTTGAAAAGACCCCATCGTATTCTGGAAGCAAATTCTATAATAATTTGCCTGAAGGTATAAAGTTAACAATCCCCCTGCACCACTTCAAAAAAAAAAAAAACTAAAATTATTTTTGATTAATAAATTTTATTATACAGTGACTGATTACCTGGATGATGCGTGATCAGCAACTTTTTAGATAATCCAGTTTTACTAATATATTTACATGTTAGTATAATAGTTCTGAGTAAAATTTTGTTTAGTGTGTAAAATTGTCATTCGTGTACTGATATTTTAAATAATGGATGTTTTTAAAAATTACTAATTTAATGCCTATTTAATTGTGCATTCATGTAATGTATTTCTTTGACTTGTCCAATATCATGTATATTGATCGAACGGACCAACGAATTATTGTTGTTGTTCTTGTTGTTGTTGTTCTTGTCGTTCTTGTTGTTGTTGTTGTTGTTGTTGTTGTTGTTGTTGTTGTTCTTGTTCTTCTTGTTGTTCTTATTGTTCTTGTTGTTCCTGTTGTTCTTGTCGTTCCTGTTGTTCTTGTTGTTGTTATTGTTGTTGTTGTTGTTGTTGTTGTTGTTGCTGCATGTTACATTTGAGAATGCAAATTTTCGACATAGCCTTAGAAAAAAAATAATGCTTTCTACACTTACTAAAATTTGACCTACATATTAACACATTATGTTAACAAATATATAGTGATAACACGATAAAAATTTGAGAGTAATCCATTGTGCTGTTTTTGAGTTAGAGCGAGTTAAGCGGAAAAATAATTGTTTTATATATCCAATACACACCTGAAACTAGAGAAATGCGCCGCGAAAGCTCGTGACGGTGTTAAATAATTATTTATAATAAGTTTAATATTTGATGGAGGGTAGACTGATAAAATATTAAGATGGAAAAAAGATTTATATATCCGAATATTAAGCTCCGAAGTCCCTATCCCTTTCCTTAACCCTTTATTCCCGCAAGCGCATTATGCCCCCTCCCTCCCTTCCTATTGCTTGGATTGCGATACATTTTTTTTTAAATTAAATATAAAAAAATATCACTTACCTGTAAAAAAATTTCTCTTCTGAGCACTTTCCTTCGTACTCAAAAACGCATTTAAAAAAAAATGCAAAAGGTTTTTCCCCTCCCACAAGTTTGTTTATTTGAAAAAAAATTAAAAAAATCATTCAGTCAAATATTAGACGTAATAACGAACAGATTCCATTTTGTTTTTTGAAAATCGCACGATAGGGAAAAAAGTTCGAGGGGGTTGAATAATTTTCCTTTCCCTACCTCCCTCCCCTTCCCTAATTGGCCCACCACCCCAATCCTCCGGCTCCATCAATTCTTATCTATTTCACCTACCTCAAAAAAATCTCATCCCCCTAACTTCTTTTTTTCGTAAACAAATTAAGGAATTACGTATTTGTGTATTAGTGTTAGGGCAAAAAACGAGTATTTTCAAAAAAAATTTTCACGATTAATATATTCTTACTTTATTAACCAATCAAAACGGTCATTTTCAAAAAAATCGACCAATAGGATTTGTTTAAAGTGAGAAAAACGGCTATCGATAAGTGGAAAAAATCGAGAAAAATGTATGTTACTTTTATCGTAGTAGTCATGTGTCAAACTAAAAAAGTCATTGAAATTATTAAAATCTGACATTTCACGTTTTGATTTTTGTACACAGAATGAATGAGCAAAATGGATTTGGGGATGTTTCTCAAGAAAATATTAACTAAGCTATGAATGAAAGTGTCCCAGTTAAAATGAGAAACACTAAAAATTCTATATGGAAACAATTTAAAGCTTTAGCAAAGAGTATTATTCCCTCGAAAAAGATACGACTACTATGATGAACTTGCAAATATTTTGACTGACTGGGGTTGTAACATGATATAAAACATTAGAAAATGTTTTTATTTTTTATTATAAATCGTTCTTTTTAAATCATTAAATAAACAGTTTTGTTGTTTTAATAATTATTTTAGATAATATTTTTTAATCATATATTAATCTTCTGTAATACACACGAGGTTGATTTTCTACTTGGGTAAATTTTTTTTCAGTGACTCAAATCTGTTTTCCATGAAAATTATGCTCGAATTAAGGGACATAGAAAAAATCGCTCCACTACGTGTCGCGATTTTTCCATGCCCATAATTCTCGAATAATTTTCATGGGAAAACAGGTTTTTGTCCAAAAAAATTTTACCCGATAAAAAATCGACCACTTGTGTATTAATACCCGAAAAGTTACCGTCCGATTTGAAAAAAATGTTGCATTTTCTGTAATTTTAGAGATACTTGATACTTGAACTGTTAAATATCCAGGTCCACTTTATTCGATATATAAAATAATAAAATAAGTATTCGTATTCGGCAACACCAGTGAGTAATAATTTTCACTAGTATCTTCTTTGACCTGACATGATATTAATTAGTTATTGATAAGAAAATTCAAGCCAACTAAATAATGAATTGTTTATGAAAAGCTATCTGTTAATAATAAATCATGTTTCCATTTTCTTAAGGTTATTTTATGAAGTGTTCATTAATTTCCCCCGCGCTGTCTAAATAATCTAATTCAATATTGGCAATTAAAGCTGGAAGCCAATGGCTGTTCTTAATTATATTAAAGCTGCAACTTGGTCTAGAAAACCAGTTTAAAATGCCGCATTATATTCTGGTTTAATTGATTTAAATCTAGAGAATGGAAAATAAAGCATTGATATATGCCAGACTCTGCAATTTCTTGTGAAGTTAAAACAACTATTGCATCGCATCCGGACGTTACTGGAATGGTAGTTTTCTACCATTTTGTATTTTATTTTTAAAGATTTGTTCCGCAATAAATATATTTCTTTAGCCGATGAAATTTGGCGTAGTTCGTAAAATTGAGCAAATGTATACAAATAAGCAATTACTAGCATTTCTCCATTGCTTGAAGAAGCTTAACCATATGAAATATGTATCTACGCAAAGCATACTCCGAGGTATGTTCTATACCGCTCAGCAACCTAGAGCCAAGGTGTCTTGAGCTTTCCTGCTTTCCTTTTCCTGCTTCCTGCTTATATTTTGTAAATAATCCATTTTAAATGTATAACGATAGATAGATTCTATAACGTCAAGCTGTTTTCATATTGTTAGAAATTATTTATTTACGTATACATATGGTAATGCCAATTCTAGCAATTCATTTTAACAAACAATTTTAACAAACTCAAGTGAGCGTTAAGAGAAAAAGCGAAATACAAAGATAAGATTAAAATACTAAACAGCAAGAATAATAATAATGATAGTTACTGCAGAATGGCACGTTTAGCCTGGTTTTTAAAACTTTCAAGAGATTTACCAAATAAGAAAATTTATTGGCTGTTGTTTATTCTATTCACCGGGCTGAACATTGCGTGTGCTGTTCGACAATAAGGTACAGACAGAATGGACATATTCCTAGAGTTGAAACATGGTACGTTCAAACATATAGACTTCAAGTAATCAGGATAATTGATGTAGTTATTGATTACATTGAAGGCAGAACAAACTTCGTGATATTGGCGTCTGCTGTGTAAGGAAGTAATAACAAATATGACATGGCTTCCTCACAGGTTAAGAAAACATCCCTTATAAATCAGGGAAAATTCCATAATAAATTTAACCAGGGAAATATATAAAATAGTTAGTTCTCTAAGATCTAAAAAAATCATCCTCTTAAGAAACCTTAAGACTTTATTTGCATTCGCGATTATTTGTTGGAAATGCTCAGAGAAGGAAAGTTTAGATCAAATATAATACATACATCTTTCACAGTGGTTACGTTACGCAAGCCGACATTAATACAGCAGTCAGGACTTGTGGGTTACAGCCCGCAACTAAATATCATAAAATAGCATTAACAACATTAAGCAGGATGTTGTTATCGTCACACCACGAATAAGTTGATTTAAGGTTTTTTTGAATCTGGACACAGTCATGAGAATAAATATCGCTAAATAAATATATCAGCTCGCCAGCAAACAGAAAAAATTTACAATTAATATTTTGGCGATATTATCGATGAATAAATTGTACAATAAGCATCACGTTGAGCATCACATCACGTTGGTGTGATTCGGGATCATCAGCAAACAGGACTTTTCCTTTTTATTGTGTAAGATGATATCTAGTCGATTTGTTCGCATTGCTCTTTTCGCCATAAGTATGGGACGCAGATAAAACTTTTAAAAAATGTGTTTATTTCTTTCTGTAAGTGAATAATTCTTTTTCTTCTCTCATTTTTTTTTATTATTAATATTATTACTGTTTGGAATTCACTATCGCTTGTTTTTCTTGAATTAAAATATATTAGGGTATTTATGTAGTTAGACCGTGTAACATAGACTAGTGGCTACACCTATATTTCCTTTATTTTTTAACTTATCCTTTTAAAATTTGGAGTGCATGAACTACCTATAAAAATGGATTTTTTGACATAATACCGCAATTCTTGATTTTTAAATGGAACACCCTGTATATTTTTGCATATTTAGATTTAAGACAACATTTAAGTATGCTATAAAACTTCGCGAATTTTTGAGTCGATGTTTAGTTTTTTTAAGTACTTCAAGACATTCGCCTGGAGTGCTTTGAAATACCAAAATTTGTTCTAGGGAAAGTCCAAGGGAAAAATATAATTTTTCGTTTAATTTCATTAATAACTATTTACCAAAGTTGAACGTATCACTTTTTTTATCGAAAACTTTTTTTTTTAAGGGGAAGGTGGTGGCTCATAGTGTTCAATGAATTATAGATTTTTTTCTAAATTCATTGACATCCATTTCAAATCTATGCTGTTTGTTTTTCTATTTAATTTAATTTAATTTAATCCAATTTTTATTATTATATTTTTTATACTTACTGTGATAAATGAGCAATAAGTATTTATGAGATACTTATAATAAGGTTTCATATACTCAAAGCATTTAACAGTTTTGTAAAACAGTTAGTAACGACTTCATTTTTGAGCTCAGATCAATCATTAACACAGACAACTTTATTTCTTACAAGCTTAAAACACAAGAAGATATATTTGGGTAAATACTAAATCTGCCAGCAGTTAAGACATCTACACAAAATAATAAATAAAATGCAATACGATATTGCGTTTTTATTTATGTGCATGTTTGCATTGAAATTTGAGAACAAATTGACTGGAACGCCAAAGAAGGAAAAATGCAATGGTTTATTATCTTGACTTTATATTTTTGAACATCACTACAGATGTTAACTTTGTAAAATAATAAAACTAAAAGCATGTGATGTGGCAAGCATATAAATTCAAGTATATAACGCATAAACACAGAGTTAACACTACTTTCCATTGAAAATCACCCCCATGAGTGGGGAAACTTAAAAAAAATACAACAGGAAATTAAAAAGAAATGCAATGATTGCCAAAAAAGCTTACGATGCCCAGTTTTTTTTGGAAAGAGTGAGTAACTGCCTTAGTTCCGATGTTATGCTCAAAATCTACCCCCATATAGTGGCGGAAACCACCCCTAGATTAAAATTGCAAGGAAAATCGGGAAAAAATTTTGTCATCGTGATTTCTAATTTATTAGATGCTAAAATTGGCTAAAGATATGCAGCACTGCAGTTTGGAGGTGAATACTTGCATTGCACCAAAGTCATTCAGTGACATCCCCATGAGAGGGTGAAAATTACTCCTCATATAACAAGAAATTCAAAAAATAGTTGCAGTATCTTTTAGAAAAGCTCAAAACACCTGCATTTTCGTATTTAAGAAGAATCTTTGACAACGTACTTAAAAAGTACCCATATTATGAAGTAACAAAAATTTACCCGTAGTCTTAATTCAATTAAATTTATTCTTTCTTTTTCATAGGTCCAATCATAACAAAAAAAAAACAACAATATAACAGAGAAAAAAGGTTTTAATAGAAACAATGAACGCCCCAATAAAGAGCCCAACTTGACGTATACTTAATCCCCATTCAACATTCGTATGCGGTCATCAATGCGCCACCTACCGGCTGGTTAAAAAACTAAACAGATGTTTTTTCTGAATTTTTAGACAATTCTGTTTAGAGGCCATATAAATAAGTAACAGTATTTTCAGAGAATTCTTTTTAGGAGTCATCTAAGCAACTGCAATTTAAATTTAGGGGTGGTTTCCTCCACTCTATGGGGGTAGTTTTTGAGCATCGCATCGAGACTAATGCAGTTACATACTGTTTCTAAAATAACTGGGCAATCACTGCAGTTTTTTTAAATTTCCTGTTGTGTGAGAGGTAGTTTTCACCCATTCATGGGGGTAATTTTCAATGAAAAGTAGTGTTAACTCTGTATTTATTTGGTACAGGGTGTCCGCCGTATGCGTACAAATATTATGCAAAAAAGAAGAAAAAAATTTTATAAAATTTTTGCTTTCCTCCAACGATTTTGCTTAATTAATTATATTATAAAAATACCACCATATTTTCAGGCCAGAAAGTATGTAGATAATATTATTCAATGTCTTCTTGTGACCCACATCTCCCTTTTTATTACGTTTATTGCATTGGTAATGAGACAAAAAACGCCAGTGTCTCTTTCATAAAAGGAATCGTCTGCTGTCGGCGTTCAAAGAAAATGTTCATGTGTTCTTCATACTTCCTTGTTTAGCCGCCGCCTAATAATCATACAGTGTTGACATTGTGTTCGATTTATCTAGTTTTAAAGTTAATTTATAGTAAAAATAATAAAACGGTGTAATGAACGAGGTGATGAATTAAGTATTTATTAAAATTAAATTAACCGATATTAATTTAATTACTACAGTGGTTAAAGAAATTTTCTATAGTAAATTAAAAAACCGCTGCCCAAGAAATCAATTCCACATCCAATTTTCTATCCGAACTCTTATAACGAAAAAATGTTGTATGTGGAAATAATTGTTTATAGAACTTTAATAATATAATATTTGAAATAGTCTACCCCAAAAACACATAAAACAATATCCCATATCGCTAGCTGGGTTGGCGTGGTGATATGGGGCAGTAGTGGGGGTAGATGAAGTAAAAAAATATTTTGAGGTTTTTTATTCCTATACACACACTAAATCACATTTTTTTCAACCCCTTTAATAATGAGGCGGGGGTGGTGATGGATTGGGCTAATGCCAAAAAATTTTTTGGGGTCTTAGCTTCTCTTGTATACACTAAATACCAATTTTATGGACTTTTACCTGCTTGATTTACCTATTTACCCCCATTTACCTTAATTTACCACCAAACCCTTCAACAGAATAAGATGAAAATATAATCTAGTTCCAGATCTCATTAAAATACATACGTGTACCAAATTTTAAGTCAATATCTGAAACGGTTCCAGAATAATCGTGTGCACAAAAAAGTTACAGACAGACGGAATTTTTTTTGCTCAAACTTAAAATCTCGACGTTTCATGACATTCTAAGCCTATTTGAACAATAAAAATTTAAATTTTTTTTTTGTTACTAAACTTCCACTAGATGTGGAAGTAAAAGGGTGACTTTTTATTCACATCCTTAAAACGCATTTTTTGCAGACAGTAAATAACTGGGATCGTGACATTTTTTCAATAAAGACACAAGGAGCTTCAAAAAACCGACCTGGATGTCCTCTTTCTAATAAATCCTATGGAATAATTGTGGTTTGTGAAAAACCGCTAAGATAACAATGAGTAAATTAATATTAATTGTTAGTGTTTTCGGTTCCAAACTGATTAAACAAGGTAAAAGTAAAACTGTTTTATTACCTTTAAATGAGTGTTATAACATGACGATTTTAAAGTTGAAGCCGGTACTTCACCTATTCTTTTTTTCATTCATTATATACCCTAAATACTAGATGAAACAAAAAATTTGGTTACATAAATAATTTAGCAGAGAACAAATTTTACATGCCCACACAGACATGGACTGTCAAATATCCTCCTTCGCGTTGTGCAACTCAGTAATAATTTTAAACATCAAGATGCCAAAATTTAAAAAGGTGCTCCGTTCAATTTATAAATTATAGTCTACTATAAACTCGATTATATTAAACTGTTCTTATTTTACGCAAAATAAATAATGAACAAGCTTTGTATGGAAGATAATTAACGGTTTTAAGTATCCATTGTGTTAGTATAATAAAGTTGGGTGGTGCCCGACCCCCAAAACTTTCTTTTGAGCACGTCACAATTCCAGTAATCTTCTGCCGAAGCCTTGCGAAACATGTTCGCATTAAATTAATATAGTACGGGAGCCACCGACACTCTTTTTTGAAAAATCTGAAAAAATTCTATTCCTATTTTTTGTGTCATATTTAAACTATATTTTTACAAAATTGACTCCTGCAGGCACACCAGCAGGACAACGCACGACAGGAGCATTTCAATTCAATAAAAAAAGTGCCAATGCTATATAAGTGTTTAAAGTTGAGATTTTCTGTGTTATTTGTTGACAACACAGTGTGATGGAAAATGGTTTCCTGCCACCTCCATTGTAGACCGGTGTGTTCTTGCCATCACCATAAATAATATGTAACAAAAAAAAGTCAGTTGACAGGAATGTTTAAATCAAATTTTTTTGACAGTAGTTAACTAGTTGAAATTGTAACTTATGCTGCCCGGCTACTCAACGGAAAATAACTTTGGTAGGAGCAAGCAAAGTTGTGCAGCGAATATCCATTTTATCCTTCAGGTATTTATTGTTGAAGGTTGAAGTAGATGTAATACAAATAGAAAATGTTATTTATTATACTCTTCGCAAAAATGAAGAGTATATTGTATTTGATCGGCACATTTCTAAAATCGTAAATATCGCTCGTAGAGAAAAAATGTGTTAGTGAACGAATTCTGAACGACTTTCAAAATGTCCGTCTGTCCGTCTGTCCGTCTGTCCGTCTGTCCGTCTGTCCGTCTGTCCGTCTGTCCGTCCGTCACGTTTCTTGTACGCACGATAACTCAAGAAAGAAAAATCCGATTGTACTGAAATTTGGACAGTAAATTAGTGTTAGCTAGAGGAAGAACCCTATTGTGAATTTTGAATAAAATCGATCGGAAAATAAAAACGTTATTAATGATTTAAATTTGAAAAAAAATTTTTTTTGATTTTTATGTTTTTGTAATTGAATATAAATTTGGTGAAATGATATTTCATTTTAATATCTAAATGTTTATATATTTTACAAATATACATTTGATAATGTCATATGCAACGGTGAAAATATGATTTTAGCTCGTGTCTTATAACATAAAAATTTACATTTTTTTACGTGTAAGGTGGTGGTGTAGTTCTTACGCTTTTGACTCGGAATCCAAGGGTCCCGGGTTCGAAACCCAAATGGGGAATGGTATAGTTTTTTTTAATTTTTATTTTATTTTACACTGAGTATTTTACCAACTAAGTTCGTACTATAAAATTAAAAATGTCTAAAATAACATTATTTGCAAAAAACTGCGAATAGTATCCTATAGAATGTGTAACAGTTCTATAAAAAGTTCAGTGAACAGGCGAAGAGTACGTTTTTAGCTTGTTTACATTTACTTTTATCATAAAATTAATTTATATTGACTTACATTTTTTAAGGGTTCTCAATGCACTAGGTAAAAACATATATCTCTATTTCGATTAAGAACCCCAGTCAGTCTTCAACTACCTACTTTTGGGGAATGCAATTTTCGTCCCCTCCTTTTCTCTTTGTATATTTGTTGCCGTGTTTGTTTTTTTTTACATATTTTTCATTCGTCTACACATTCTATATCATGGAAGAAGAATCAATGGTATGTTGCTAAGCACAGAGCCGTAAAGGAAAAAATTATAATACAAATTTTCAACATTTCAAAACCGGGCCCCCTCAAAATGAGCCCGGGGGAATCACGCCCCTCCCCCTCTCGACAGGTTTGCCTAAGCACAAATGACGTCTCATTCGAGATCGAGATGTGATCGAAATCCAACAACCTAAAAATCTTAACAGATACATTCTGAAAGAGATAATGGTGCTATGCTACAGTTTTCTTATTCTAAGAAAAGTATTAAGTTATAGTAAAAAAGTGCTAAAATTACTAGTAATAATCATCTTTAAACCTCTATTTTTACACAATGTTAAGTGTATACCTATATTTAAAAAGAAATACCCCCCGATTGTATATTGACTGACTGACTCATCACTGTATCGTTAATCCAAGCAAGCTAAATTTTTGCATGGTGGTTGTTTTTAGAGTCTACGCAGGAATTTTCTAAAACTCGTCCCTTACAGAAGTGAAAACAGCTTTCTAAATTGTTTCACTAATAGCCGTTTTCTAAGGATTTTTACTGTTTTTGATGCCATACTAAACAAAGATAAACCAAGTTTAAATAAATATAGAAACTAAAAGTGTCTTTGGCTCCCGTACTAATAGCTGAATTTCCTTATCGAGATGGGGCCGCAATTAAAACTAACCCAATTTACGGGAAGAAATGGCGAACTACTGAGACGAATGTGCAGCTAAATGTTTAATTATTGTAAATATTTCGATAAATGCCTCCGCTGAGGTTATAAAAACGTCGACAACCCACCATTTCGACGCTCGCTGACCTACATGAACTGGATTGGCCTTCTCTTTTCGCTCTGTCGTTCTCGTACCACTAAATTTGTTGCCCGTATAGATCCGAGGTGGGTATTCTACGGTGTTATTACGGAAAATAGAACAATATCACTTTACATTGAGGATAACGAACAGCAAGGGATTAATTGAACGGGTTATCTCAGAGGAATACAGAGTGTGTTAACGGGGGATTTACGAAAAATAAGCAAAGCAATATTTGGGCTACCATGTGCTAGATTTATATCTATTATTGACTGTAAATAATAATATCATAACATTTAAGTCTTTGTCCAAATTTGTCCAAACAAAAAAAAATGAATTGTTTTTACTACCATAACGTAACAATTTTTATCATTTTTGCTTAGTTCAATGATGCTACTCTATTAATAAAGCAGAATTGTTGGTAAAACCAAAATGAGGAATCACTTTTTTTCCAAAAAGAATTTCCAAGTTATTAATTATTATGAATGAAAAATGTAATTGTAAGGGGGTCGTAATTCGAAAACCATAAACCAAAACCTCGACTCAAAAAATAATACTGCATTTATATTTTTTGATTTTTTTTTCGATTTTGTCCTTGGATATACTCCTTTAGCTCCATTAATTTCCACATAATAAACGAAAAAGTGTTTTTTACAGGGGGCACTCTTTTCACATCAAGGTCATCTTGATGACTATTAAATATACGTACATGAAATATATTCATTGATTTTTTGTTAAAAAAATTAGCTACACACTGTTTCGTATTATGGCAAATGAGAAGTAGAGTTAAAGTCATTTTATTTTGCACATTTTGCACATATACACTCGTCTATTAACTACGGAATTATATGCTGGAGAAATTGCTCTAGAGTTAATAAAATCGTGATATTTTTTCGCACGATGCTGTTTAGACCTATCACTGCATCTTGTACAGAACTATTTAAGCAATTAATTATACTAACTGTATCTTCCCTTTATATAGTTAACTCCGTAGTTTTTGTGATATACAATCCAGAGAACTTCATACAAGCTCGAGATGGAAGTTCCCGTTATGGGCTTAGGATGAATTTCAATATAAGTATTCCGTATCACCGATTATCTCTGGTTGCTAATGACCCCACTGTTATAGGTATGAAACTTTTTAATAAGCTTCCTGCTAATATTAAAAATCCGGAAAGATTAAATGAATTTAAAGCCGCTGTAAGGAATTTATTAATAAGGGGTAGTTTCTACTCTGTTATAGAATATTTTACTGCTGATTTTAGTAATTAATTTTTAACTTGTATTTTGCTTCACTATTGTATGTGTGGTTATTTTATTTTTGCTGATAAAGTGATTTTATATTTCCTACTATCGACAATATTCTATACTTGTGTAAGCGAGTCTCATGAAAATAAAGCTTATTTTTATTACTATTACTCAAAAAAGACAATAGTCCACTCAAATTAGGAAAAAAAACGCCGTTTTAAAGAAAGATTTTGAACAGCAGTTTCTTTGCATAGATAGTAAGTACTCAACTTTTGCAGAAAAAAAAAGAGCAGAAAAAAAAAGACATGATTTTTGAGATATATACATATATATACGTTTTTTTCATTTAGACTTTCATATCTCGAAAAGTACGCATTTTTAAGGTTAAACGTGTTCAGAATACGATTTCTTACAAAAAAGGTTCTATACATTTTCCCGATTATCCCATTGGTTTTTCCGGAAAACGACTTGAAAAATATATCTGTTTTTCGTGTTTTTTTTATTTTGAATGCAAATATCTCGTAAAGCACGCGATTTTAAGGCTAAATGAACATAAATAAACTTGTTCAGAATGAGATTTTCTACAAAAAACCTCGAATACATTTTTCGATTATCCCATTGGTTTTTCCGGAAAAGTTTCTTGAATATACTTGTTTTTTCGTAATTTTTTTTTCATTTGGACATATATATATCTCGGTAAGTACGCATTTTTAAGGCTAAATGAACATTACTAAACTTGTTTAGAATGTGATTTCCTACAAAAAAGGTTCTATATATTTGAGAGACATATACGTTTACTTATGTTCATTTGGCCCTAAAATCGCTCACTTTTCGAGATATTTGCATTCAAAATAAAAAATACACGAAAAAACACATATATTTTTCAAATCGCTTTTCCGGAAAAGCCAATGGAATAATCGGAAAAATTTATAGAACCTTTTTTGTAGTAAGTTGCATTCTAAACACGTTTAGCCTTAAAAACGCGTACTTTTCGAGATATACACGTCTAAATGAAAAAAAAAAAAACACGAAAAAACGTATATATAAGTATATATCTCAAAAATCATTTCTTTTTTTTTTCTGCGCATAAGCAAAACCTTGTTCTAGAAGTTGAATACTTACTTCCTATGCAAAGAAACTGCTGTTCAGAATTTTTCTCCGCTTTTTTCCTAATTTGAGTGGACTATAAGGTCATTGATACCGATCCAAATTTGGTTGAAATTGGATAACTAATAACTGAGCTACGAAGATGTCTTCGTGAAAAGTGTAATACACTGTACACAAATTTGATATACAATTTTTAAGTTTAACAATAGTTACCAGGTCTACAGATATTTTTTATTCGATATTTGATTAAACAAATTAAAATATAATTGATTGGTGGTTTCTGTATTGTAGGAAATTTTTAAAAAATTTTGCTCTTATATTTTAATTATTTCCCTTACTATTTGGCCCCAGTTAATTAATTATTTTAACCTCCCCACAACAAAATTGTGAGAGGTTACTACAATTAGTCCAAAATCGACATCAAATCTTTACGTTTTAAGGTCCCAGGAACACAAAAAAGAAGTTTTTGAAAAATGTCTGTGCGTGCGTGTGTGTATGTTAGCACGATAGCGGCGAAGCTATTAAACGGATTTGGATGAAACTTTGCATGAGGGTTTCTTTAGTGCTCCAGAAGATCTGAAAAGGTTTTGGTTGAGATCGAATTACGTTTAGTGCCGTTTTGGCACAACAAGTTGTTTATTTTATGATTACTTACAATTTATAATCGAACCATTGAGAAGCAGTAAAAATTACAATTTCAACGATATATAACACTTGCACCGTTTCGATTTGGTTTCCGTTAAAAAAATTAAAAAGAATTCGTTATATGTGCACACATGGCACCATCCAAAAAATATTATTGGTATTATTGTTAGGGGAAACTGTATTTTGCTATATGTCAAAAATATTTGGGTTGGTAACCTTTTTGAATGTTGATATATAGGTTATGGTACGTGACGTCAAAAATATATATTTCTTAAGATTTAAGAATATTATGTAGCTATTATTAAAATGTCTGCCTGGTTCCCGTACTTTCAACTAAAATCTAGTACAATGTAATGTTTATGAAGTTCTAAATTCTTTGTCCTAATAAAATAGGACTCTTTTTATAGGTTGAAAATCTAACCTGTAATTAGCTGTCTATTGTTGTTAATCAACAATTAGGCAATCCAAACCACGTGACTTCCAACTGTGTATTGCGGTCAAACATTTGTTGACAGTTAAACGTTTGTCAAAACAGTTTGTGTTTTTCCGTCGGCCTGGCTAAGTATCTTGAAATTTTAACGATATATTGTTTTTTGTGGATTGTGGCAAGGCATTTTTGATTATTTTCAAGTAATAAACTTTATTTTTGTTTTATCTTTGTGTATTTTATTATGAAACGTTTTTTTCATACATAGTATCAAATACTATCCTAAATCTACAAGACATATAGTAATAAAAACAATATTTTTTGCACTAGGCCAAAGCATGCGACAGGGTTTCTTTTTTGACATTTGGAAACTGTGATTTATAATCATTTACAACTTGGAGTAAAAACTGTTTTTGGTCTTCATTTTTTGTTAAAATGTCATTATAGTCAGTAATAAGTTTGATTCCTCTCTCAGCGGCATCATTTACAACTTTAATTTTGTTTACAATATTGAAACATCGAGTATAACTTTCATTTTCCCTCCATGTTGTTGGATCATTTTCCAAAAATTCCATAGACAAACCTAATTTTTGAAAAAACTGTTTAGTGTTCTCGCATATGAAGTCCTGAATTTCCTTGTTTTCAACGTCAGTAATGTTACTAATCATAAGTCGTTTAATACCCTCTTGATTTGGTGCTTTCCTATTCAAAGCTTTAACCATTTCTCTTTTAGTGGTAACTGAAATATCGTCATCAAAGAAAGATAAGCCAACATTTACTGAATTAAGGTACCACAAATGGTTCACTATTTTCCTACTTGCGGCTTGAGATATTTCTTTGTCAATATTTTGATAATTAATGAGTTCTTTACAAAAGTCTAAGTCATGAACGGTGCTTTACTAGCAAATGACGCTGTAAACCAGGCCTTTACATAAACCTTTACAATAAAGAGACATATATCTTCAATACCTATTTTTTCTTTTTTAGTTAGTTGGAACTGATCTTGGAAAAAAAATATTTTTAGACAGTAAATGGCTTTGGCCATCCAACGTGCATGATGAAATGCCCCTGGTTGATAGAATGTCGTGTGAGTGGGCTCTTCTTCAACAGAAAGTTTAGGAAGTATTAAAAATTCTTTATAATCATCACGAGGCTGTTGCAAAGTTAAAGCTGCATTTAGAAACTATACAATTTCGGCTTTAACTGGTTGTAAAATGTGTTTAATTGTTGATACCTGAAATCCAGTTTTTAGTTTATTTTGATCTATTTTAGGCCAAAATTCCCTAAAACGTTTAAATAGTGGCACATTTGGACCAGATGAGGAAGGCATTTTTGTGTCAAACACACTTCTCAAAACCACTTCAAATATATGATGTCTACAAGGAAAATATAGAATATCTCTTTCTAATTTTTGTTGCAATAGTGTGGCTGCCCCATTTATATAACCCATATTTGATGCTGTTGTATCACAACACAAAGCTATTACCTTTTCTTCCAAATTCCATTCACAAATCACTTCATAAACTGCTTCAGTCTGTTCTCTTCCAGTTGAATTGGGCAAAGCTGGTACTCCAAGTAGTTGTTCAATATCTCCACTAGTAACTAAGATAGCAAGTCTATCGATATTTCCCATTCCAGTGAGAGAAGGTAAAAGTTTTCCATCCCAATGGATGACTGGGGCCGGCAATTCAGAATTACCGAAGGTAGTTTTTAATATTTCAGCTCTTTCTTCGCGGATGCGTTGTCTAGAGCCCTGAAGTGTGGTTCTGCTGATGGACAAAGATGTGGTGTCATGTCCTAGTGCTTCTGCTACTGCCGTCAAAATATGGACTCCATACCTGTCGCTTATTTTGCAAGCATCAAATGCAGCGGCTATTTTTGGTGTGATGATGTTACATGTTCCATACAATCTCCTCTTTTTTGGCTGTGACGGGCCAGGCTGGTCTTGTAACAACTCTTCTTGGGCTTCGATTATTTCATCTTCATTTTCGTTGGAGTCGGCTGAATTACTACTTGATGATGGACAGGTGACTGTTTCCTCTAATCTAGCTTTTTCTTGTTGACTTCGTTGCATTCGTTCGGATAATTTCTGTAATTTCTCCTCAGCTGATTTTTCTTGAGAAGCAAGGTGGTAATCAATACCATGCATAAATCCAGGACGTCCCTTTTTTCTTTGGTTAATTAAAAACTGCTTATCTTCATCTATTTTCATCAACTCCAATGCATTTGCATGAGAAATATCAAAAAGATCGTCCAATTTTTCAACGAAATTTTTTTCTTTACTCCCGCACTGGCACTTTTAGCCGATTTTTGTAAGTTCCTCCACTCTGCATAAAGTTTATCTAGTTGTTTAACACAATGAAAATCCTGACGTGTCGGAATGCGAGCTTTATCCCAAAAAACTGACACCTCTTTTATTGTTAATTTAGCACTTTCATGTACACTTAGCTTCACTTCACGAATGTTATAAAAGAGCACTTGTAATACTTGTCTATTAGACGGCAATTTATTGCCAATGATTTGTGACGAATAGTGTCCAACTAAGTAAATGAAAGTATCCTTTCGTAAGGATCTAACATCAGCCATCGTTAAATGTTTTTTCAAAAAGGAACGTATGCTAGAACTTATAATGTCACCACTGTAAAACACAATTGCAAACTGACATAAAAACCTACCGTAGGTGCATTATATTTCCAAACTTCCAAAACAAATAATTTCTAGGAAATAATTACACCAATAAAACATTATGAGAAAAGAGGTAGATATTTGTATTTTAAGTAAAATTTAAGTGTATTACCGTAATAAAATCTTATCTACAAATTTCTACCTGAATGCGGCACGGGTTACCGTTCACCGAATTATCTGAAACTTTGACATAAATTATTCCTAGTATAATAGTATATTTTCGTGGGGTGAGACTTAAAAAATACGCAAAAAAAATTCACCCCCTATAGAGATGGGCCATCCTAATGCACATATCAGGCATTTTCTCCAATTATAGCCAATAACATTATCACGAAAAAATCTAGTAAGACACATTAAACAATTCTTTACAAAAAACTCATATTAAAAACCTTTAAAACGCAAAAACTACATGAAAAAATGCTGCACCGGTCACAAATCAACCCAAATATTTTTGACAATGTCAAGACTCATTTTAGTTGGTTTTTTAAAGGTAATAATTGTTTATAGCCGTGTTCGGATATTACGTCTGATTGATGGGACGCGTCACAATCGTTCATTTAATACAAATCGAGCTAACAGAGCTAAATTTGAAACGTTCGAATATTACAAAATAAAGGACTCAGACGAAGCTCGACTTGCTCGGGCTTTTTTGATCGTGCAGGAAGATTTTAATTTGATGCATACGTAGTCCGCTTGAACTGTCCATAATGTTATTGACTTGTTGAGGTTACAGTGTCATCTGTATTATTTTTATTCGCTATTCAATGTGCTACAAAATCTTCGAAACATTATCTGTTAATACCCTTATAATATCCGGCAATTGATTCACTTGCAACATAAACAAACATGAGAGGTTATGTTTTAACAGTTTGCTTGTAGTCCACTTCAGTTCGTTCGATATTTGTCCATGAAATAAATGGCTCCAAAGTCACGTGTAATTTATCTGTTTGCTCAATGCTCTGATTTCTGATGTAATATCAGCAGTCGTGAATATTTCCCTCATATACACACAGCTGATTTGGATCCACCGTGTGGGGAGGTTCCAGCCGCTTCCAGTAGCTGCAGATTTTTTTTATCTTGGATAACCACTCTGTATACTTTTTTAGTATATCAGGTTTTCTCTCTCTGTCAACAGTGATAACTATATTCCAAATAATATGATTTCCTTCGCTGCTTTGTATTTAATTTTTTTTTTTTAGAATGACCATCTTGTATATTTCTCAATAAAAGTAATAATAATTAACTATTTTTTTAAATTACTACCTTGTATGTTTTACACTAAAAGTATATCCGATAGCAAATGTTATTTTTCTCCATCAAGCAGTTTTGTAGGTAGAGCACCAACAGACATGTATACACTTATACAGACTGACGCAATTGGAACACCTTAGTTATCGTAATCTACAGTCTGAAACGTGAAAATCCTAAGTAATTTTGGATAGAGATTTTTTTAACGATTACAATACTTCCCTTCGCCGAAACTGAGGAAGTAATATATATTGAAATCATATTTCAATTTAGTGAGTGGTTCTCCACAATTCATTTTCAACTAAAACTGAAGTGGCACAGTGACAGAAATAAAATAATTATAAACATTAATATAATCAAACAATCTCTACTGAATGCTAATAGTAAATCAAACCTATTTATGCTCCTATAAGGCAACATCATTATATGGAGTACATGAAAAATCGAGCAGATAGTTGATCTAGTTACTTTTTTAACCGTATTTAGACATATATAACACTATAAAAGTGATACATAGGTTGTGACACTTTTTCATAGATTATAAGACAAAACAATTGACAATAAGTTGTTCAGTTTCGCTACTACTACCAGGTGATCAGAACCATATGGCGTAATATTAACATGAATAATGCATGCCGAAAGCGAATTATTCATGCAATACCAGAAGACCAGCCTGCTTTATAGTGCCATGTTTAAGCCATAATGACAATTTGAAAATACTTATCTTATTGGCTGCAAAATTTTCTTATATACAATGTAGAAAATGCTTATGGAATAATTAAGAAAATCGTTCAATGAAATTCTTTTTAAGCGATTTGTATTAAAAAATTTTCGAAAAAGTTAACATTTGAAAAAAAAAGAGAACAACATCAAGAAATTCAGCATTTTTTCCCAAAATATTTGTGTGGCCAAAAAAATACTGCTAAAAGTTCTTCAAAGGGAATTTTTATTCATTACTTAGGCTGTAGCTATTAAATAGAGAGAATTATTAATAACAGAAAAATATTTTACAATATAGTTCAGGAATTATGCGTAAAAAAGTAGAAAATTTTTATTTTCCAAATAGAACAACCAAATATCTGAATATAACTTCACATTATAAGCAACTTCTTTAAATAACATTTTTCGATGTCTTCAAAAATAAAGGTAGTTTACTCCGGAGACAATTTCAAAAAAAAAATAATTAGCGCCTAAGCGCCAGGACTAACACACATTTGTGCCGTCTCTTTTTCGTTTGAGAACATGAACTAATTTTTATCAAAAATAAAAATGTTCAGAAAGTCAATAACAACAGAGTTTCCCATATGGTGCAGACTTTTTGGCGAACACTTTATACGCTTAAAACAAGATTATAGAAAAAATAATGTAATCTTCGGTTTAAAGGTTTTAAAATACGACGGCTCATAAGTAAGCTTAATGAATAGCGGGGACTTAACATAACTGAGTCAGAAATAAATAATTTATTTATAATCTACAATTTAATCAACTCAATTTGCGTTCTTATTTGAACTTCTTAGTTGAACACATATAGCTCCACCAACAATAATTTAATGAATTCCTTTTTTATATGTCCACTATCTACTTAATGTCATTATAATAACTTCTATATTATCGATATGTAAATTTATTAAAATTTTATCTCACAATATTAATGGACAGAGAAAGTGCAAGTTTTGATTCAAGTGCGCTGGGTGTGGGCTTTTCAATTTATTTTTAGACAAATTAGTTTTACTAATGTACAACTTAAATTTAAATTGTTTATTTTTGCAAGAGGAAAACGCAACCTATATTTCGAATCATTACCCACATGTATGACCTTAGATGATAAACTTTTTTTTTAGTTTTGAGTTTCAAATATATAACGGTTTAAAAGGGGAAACATAAATCGTAAAATCGAAGCAGATTCAGAAATATGGACAAATGAAAATGAATGAAATGAAGCAGTATTTAAATTAACAATTTAAGTATGATCTCATAATGCTTACAAATCAGTATATATATTTTTTTTCAGATGAAATAAACTTCTCTGGAAAACGGAATATGAAACTGATATTTCCCTTAACAATGTGTAATTCAAATTAAATGCAGAATAGTGTTTTACAAAATTGAAATCTTTTGTAACCGACTTTAAAAATGTTTACTGTTTCTTTGTATACAGGGTGGATCATTAATAATGGGCCACAGTTCAATAGTAGTTTCTTTGGACCAAAATATGAGCATATGCCCAAATATGCTTTAGTAAATTTCTACTGTGGAAAAACATACAGGGTGATATGTCTAGAAGAATATCATGTCTCGACGGTTGGATATAATGTTATCATGTAATGTATATAAAATATATAAATAGATAATGGTTAATAGGACAAAACACCTCACAAAATTTATTCTCAGTTACAAAACATAGAAATTATTAGCCCTTTTTTTATTTAATTGTGTTTAAACAATTACTTTATGGTCAAAATGTCATTAACATGGCATGTCCTCGGCAGATTTTTAACAGGAAATTGTGTATTTTACGGGTCTCCTTTTATTGGAATGAATTATCGTGGATGTCCTTCTTGAAAAGAATGTTTATGCATTATCATATAATTTTACTGATTACATAATTTTATTTATGTAGTATTTTACAAAGCGATAAACTTTGTCCTCCATTTTATTGTCAATAACATGGAAATAAATTTACCTTTAAAATTCTCAATTTAACGAATTTTGTGAAAAATGGCAACAGTGTTAATACATATGTAACTAGTGTGCGAAACAGTCTACAGAAGATTTGGAGTTGTTCAGTAGTGTTTAGACTCTTGAGAGAGAAGATTTGTGGTACATTGATACACTCAAAGAAATAGTATGGGTAAATTCAACAAAAAAATGGTTAACTAACAATATCGTTAATTTTGTTAAACCAAACTATATTGATGGTATTTTTAAACATTGTTATTTTAATTAATAAAAAGTCGTCGTACAACAAAACAAACATTAACTTAAAAAATAGATGAATAAGACTATTATTTTGTTCGTCTGACTATTATTTTGTTGAATTCTGTCAAATTAAACTAGATAACAGTATATTTTATTTTTAACTATTATCGAATTGTAATTCTAACACAGTATTAGTTCGCTGTACTATTGTACTTGGTAGACAAACTAATATTATTGTCGTCTTCTAGAAATTCTAAAAGAATTACCATAAAATTTGCTTGCTTACCACGTAGTCTATTACAGAAATAATTCCCAGATGACGCCACATACAAATCACTGACAATAATCAATCATGCATTATCTTATACTCTTATGAATTTATAGAAAATTAATAACATGATTGCAATGTTCAAATTCTCTCAGGGATCATCGATATATTTGGATGGATCTTATAAACGATCTCTAATCTTTGGTTTGGGTGATCTGATGTCTCAATACTGAGATTTTGGCTAACCAAAAAAACTTCATCATACAATAAAGTGTAGATCAACCTAAAAATTAGTTGGTGAACAAAAAACAAAGTCGTTGTACTATTTAATTGTAGACCAAATTGAAAATGGTTAGTGAACATAAAAAATGTCATTGTACTATTTAATTTGTTACAAGAAGATATGATTATTAAACTACTTTTTGTTTACGAAAACAAATAAAGTTGTATGACTATTCATTTCTGATTGATTTAACTATGAAACTAGATATGCGCGATTTCATATGCTTTTTTTGGTTGAATTTACCTATCATTTTCTTTGAGTGTAAGGTTATGTTAATTGTGTGTCATTAACACGGTTAGTGTAAGTTTAATGTTACAATCCCTTTAATTTTGAAAATTATGTGATTACTTAGTTTCCATCAAATACTTTAAGTACGCAAACAAGCATTTTAGGGAAAACATTTTTTATACTCAGTATTAACTTTAAGCTCCATTTGTCATTAACATGGACGGAATTACTTGTCATTAACATGGACCGATAATATCCATGCTAATGAGCGGGGTCCATGGTAATGACATTTTTTTTTTAATTTGCAGGATATTGTGAAATGGAGCGAACTAAATTAACTGACGAAGAAAGGAAGAAAAGAAAACGAGAATGTGAGAAGAAAAGACGTGAGAAAGTAAAAAATTATATTTTACATTTTTGATAAAATATGCGTTGCTATAAATTATAATAAATATAAATATTCTTATAACAAATGTTGTATTATTTTTTATTACACATAATAAAAACTATTAATAATAATCTAGCTGAAACTAACGTTAACAGATTTCGTCATTAGCATGTACAAGTCATTAACATGGACAGGCCTGTCATTAACGTGGAACCATGTTTTTTTTTATAAAAAAAACTAATTTTTAAGTTCTGTTAAGGATAGCACGACAATATGCTAGTCATTTCAACATCATTTAATTTTTTTCAGATTTTTTCATTGAGGTTTTTTTTTTATATATTCAATAATCAAGATTGCTCCAAATCAGAGAATGGCCCATAAGGAATAATAAGCCAGACCACGACCAACACCTATTCTCCCGACTAAAGCCCCACCGAGCACTGAATTACAAGCCTGGCCGCGTTAAGTGCAATAACTATATATTGCCACAAAACGCTAAAGTTTCGATTGCAACAAACACCAACCGAAAGACTTATTCCTACTCTATGCCAGCCACTCCACACCACTTGCAGACTGCAGTTTCGAGCTGTTGCAAGGTAGAGGTACTGGATCGAGACCTTCACTCACTCTTGGTACATGACGAGATTTATAAAACTACGACATGCAACAAAAACGGTAAGTTAGTAAATTTTCTCTCATAAGTTATAGTTTTTACAAGAAACGTTATGGGCGGACAGATGGACAGACGAGCAGACAGATGTACATTCTGAAAATTGTTTCCAATTCGTTCACTAAAACAGTGATATCAAATGCAATCTTCGTTTCAGTATTTGCAAAGAGTATGATAATAAACTAATCCATCGAAGACTTGCGTTTTCATTCGTCTAGACCAGGGATTCCCAACAGGTGGTCCTAGGGGTACGCGGACGATGTCTTGGGGGTCCGCGAAATGTCACTGAGATATTCAATTGTTTTGTATTTTACTTGACTTGCAGTGGTAGATTCTACATAATCTTCATTTTAAGAAGAATTTAAGCTTTTAAGGAGTCCTTGTCAGTATAGCGACCGATGAGGGGGTCCTTGAAAAAATCTTGTTGGGAATCCCTGGTCTAGACAACGTCGTATTTTTTAAACGTCCGTTATTTGCAAAACTCAGTTTGCTTAGCTAATTTCACAAACATTTGACTTGTTTGAACTAAGCGGCTATTTATTGCCACTCAAAATATAAAGAAGCCAATAAAACAACTATAAAAATGACCAATAAAAAGAAAATTACTATTTCGCCAATACAAATTAAACAAAAGGTGTTTATAAAATTCTCAATGCCTGTATCCGAACATGCCTCAACATATTTTGTAATAGTCTTAATCGATGAACGTGTAATATATTGAATACAAATGAAGAGAATTGACATTCTCGATAAAGTATGCACGGCATTAGTTTGCAGGTCACCTATCATCATATGCAATAAGTAATTTTCAGTGATTATAAGTCCATGGAACATCTGTTTTATTTTGTAAGAAAATATACAGCATGTATTCTCGATGTTTTAGTTGTTTTCATCTCTAAATGATTAATTAGAAAAGGAGCTGACTATTTTATTAAACATGTATTAGTATACTGGTACTGATATTTTTTATTCGGAAGTCACATTGGAAATTTTCAAAAATGAATACAGGGGATTTTCCAAATTCCGTGCCTAAAACTGTACACTTATTATCATTTATATGAAAATGTAATTAAATATATTTATTCCTTATTGCTAGCTTGAGCTTTAGTTCATATTGATCCGTTCATAATTAATAAAGTTATTAAAAAAAAACAACTTTCTTTCAACCGTGCTTTGCTCCAAATATTGGTATAGTAAGACAGTCATCTTTTGGTTTCTATAAATCATCAAGGGATGGAACAATGATATGCAAGATTCATTTTACTTCCACATCTAGTGGTAGTAACGACAAAAAAATTTAAAAATTTTTTTATTGTTCAAATATGCTTAGAATGTCATGAAACGTCGAGATTTTAAGTTTGAGCAAAAAAAATTCTGTCTGTCGGTCTGTCTGTAACTTTTTTTGTGCGCACGATTACTCTGGAACCGTTTAAGATATTGACTTGAAATTTGGGACACGTATGTACTTTAACGAGATCTGGAACTAGATTATATTTTCATCTTGTTCCGTCAAAAGGTTGAGGGGTAAATTGAGGTAAATAGGTAAATCAAGCAGGTAAGAGTCCATTGGTTTTTATTATATACAAGAGAAGCTAAGGTCTCAAAAAAATTTTTGGCATTAGCCACCCCCACCCTATTATTAAAGGTTATTAAAGGGGATGAAAGAAATTATGATTTATTGTGTGTACAAGAACCAGAAACCTCAAAATATTTTTTTCTTCATCCACCCCCACTACCACCCCCCTATCACCACCCACACCCCACCTACCGATGTTGGGTATCATTTTATGGGTTTTTGGGGTAGACGATTTCAAATATTATATTATTAAAGTTTCATAAACAATTATTTCCACATACAAAATTTTTTCGCTGTGAGTGACTTGGATAGAAAATCTGGATGTGGAAGTAGTGATTCCTTGGGCAGCGGTTTTTGTGTTAGGGAGAATTAAAAATTTTATTTGTATTTTTTACGTTAAGAGACTAAACATTTAATTTTTGACTTCAATTTTTATTATTTAAACATTATATCTTACTTTTGATACTTTGTTTCTCACTTGCGTTAACAAGTATTTTAAAAAATTGTGTTTTTTAACTAAACTAATTAAGTTTAAGCTCAACCACTTACTTAAAATATCTATTTAACAATTTTTATGTTCTAATCTGAATGTTATATTTGAAAATAAATAAATATATTTTTCTTAAAATTACTTTCTGCAAATGCACGTTTTCGTGACAATGACCCGGGTGCAATACATTTAAATCGTATATTAGTGCGTTTCAAAATAATTCGAATGTAATTGAAGAAAAACGCGATTCTAATTATTCTAAAATTAAACCGACAATCCTCCGAAAAAATATTTGATATCGGTCACGTTTAACATGTGATTACTAATAGAACATTCACTGTCAACATTTCAGGAATAGAATGTCTGGCGTCTGCCTCAAAAATGTGTCAACAATTTCGTATGATGTATTAAAAATATTCACTATTTAGATTGTTTTTTTTTTATACACAGAAATGACCGTTTTCACACATCAACCAATAAATGTGAATGCCTCCAGGCAACACGCGAATAGTCTAGTCTGGAAACGCTCAAACGGGATTCGCGAAGGAATCCAAATATAGTGAATTAATTTGAACGAAACCTTTTGTATTTTATTTTTACACAAAGTTAAAAAAAATGTTTTTTTTTAAATAGGCTTATGTAGAACGTGAAAAAGCATCCAGAGCCGGAGCTCAAATTGAAGGTCTTCTTATATGTTACAAAAAAATTTATTACGGTTTTTTTGTATCTATTCTAGTTTCCGAATTATGCAACTGTTAATTTTAGGCCAATCGGAATGGACGGAAAAAGGGACGAAAGGTCGTTTATCCGCAATTTTATTTTTTTAAAGTATAGTTTGGGATGTCCAGAAAAAAAATGAATATAATGATTCAATATCGTTGTTAGAAAGCTTATATTTATAAAAAAAGTTTTAAGCTCATTTCAAAAGAATAATAATATATGTAGTTATACATATACAATATAAATAAATAAAACCGCTGCCCAAGGAATCACTACTTCTACATCCAGATTCTCTATCCAAGTCACTCACAACGAAAAAACTTTGTGTGTGGAAATAATTGTTTATGGAACTTTAATAATATAATATTTGAAATCCTCTACCCCAAAAACCCATAAAACGATACCCCACATCGGTAGTGGGGTGGGGGTGGTGATAGAGGGGTGGTAGTGCGGGTGGATGAAGTTAAAAAATATTTTGAGGTTTCTGGTTCTTGTACATACACTAAATCACAATTTTTTTCCATCCCCTTTAATAAGGGGGTGGGGGTGGTAATGGAGGTGGCTAATGCCAAAAATTTTTTTGAGACCTTAGCTTCTCTTGTATATACTAAATAAATACCAATTTTATGGACTCTTACCTGCTTGATTTACCCATTTACGCCAAATTTACCAATTTACCCACCAACCCTTCGTCGGAACAACATGAAAATATAATCTAATTCCAGATCTCGTTAAAGTACATACGTGTACCAAATTTCAAGTCAATATCTTAAACGGTTCCAGAGTAAAAGTGCGCACAAAAGTTACAGACAGACAGACAGACCGACAGACCGACAGACACACAGACATTTTTTTTTCGCTCAAACTTAAAATCTCGACGTTTCATGACATGTTAAGCCTATTTGAACAATAAAAATTTTTTGTCGTTGCCATATTTCCACTGGATGTGGAAGTAATACTATATGTATAATCGATATATTATATAAAGAATTAGGAGGTTTCCTATTTTAGAAATATGTACATTCAACCTCATTTAGTGGTCTTTCAGTTAAATAGTCGAACAAAAAAAACCATCTCGATATCTGAAAAACTAACGAACTTATTTAATTTCTTATTTGAACACTTCGCGCTAGATTGTGACGTCACAGTACACAACTCGCTGTTATTTTAGGCATAACTTACTTCTTCAAACGATTATAGTATATCGTATACTATATAGTAAACCGTATAATAGGCATAATACGAGAGAAGATGTTTTTTGTAAAAATATGAAAAATCTTGAATTGAGTGCCTTACTTCCCACTGAGGCAGCCACATGTGAACATGCTTTCCGTACATACTATCAAGTTCAACATGGTTAGGTAACAATTTAGATCCACTTGATTGGGGATGGAGAAAACGTGGCAACATTTTGGAACCAATATTGACGAAAAGTGATTTGATCCCAGATATTTTAATGAAAAAATTTAATTGTACTTGTAAGAGGTGTGGTTGTCGAAAGTTGTAACACTTTTTGTAAAATGTGTAAGGGTACCAACTGTACAAACAACGAGATTGATGTAATTTTGTTGGTGCTATAAATGAAAATGACACATTAGCTAATTCTTTAACATTAGATGATATTGATGAAGATGAAGAAAATAGAGAAATTGAATGTATTATTGGTTCGCCTCCAACAAAAAGGGCTAAATTACATTAAATTATATATTAAGATATACATGAAACGCATGTACACTGTAATATGCCTAAAATAAATAGTCTGTGAAAATATATATTTGTTTATTTATTTTCCCATCATTTTAATACCTAAAAAGTGTTACTATTTTTTTTTCTGTTTAACATGTAAATTATATATAGTTCTGTAAATATATTTTATTTTAACTGTAAATTGGACATTTACATAATTTACATTATTCCGATTATATATTTCGTATTAATATTTATTATATTCACTTTAAAAAAAAGTCAAAAAATAGAAAAGTAGCATCGTTTCGTCCGTAGCTCTTAAAGGAAGCATTTTCTGAGAAAATGTCAAGAATAAGAAAATGTTCAAAATCAGTTTTCTCTTGATATTTTTCCGAACAATGCTTCATTTACGAGTTATATTACAAATAAAGCTAAAAATGGCAAAAAATTGACGTTTTTTGAATTTTAGTGTATTGCCCCACCTGTCACACATGCGGATAGTTGGCATATGTTTTTGGACATCCCAAACTATATGTAAAAAAAAATGCGTATAAAAGACATTTCGCACAGAAAAGCTATTTCGTCTGGTCTATTTATCAAATGTTCATTTAAGCAAATAAAAAAAAATTAAAATCGCACAGTTTAAATTTTTTAACTTTGATATTTGAGGAAAACCAAAGATGATACAAAATGTTTCGTTAAAATCCATTCATTATATTTGATTCGTACTTAAAAACCGTTTACAGATTGGACTAGAATCCCTGCCCATTTTATTTATTTTTATCTCGGCAAAAAATAAGTAAAGTTCAGTAGAGTTCATTGCCAGGACCAGCGAATGTTTAATATAAATTTAAGAGTACGACTGTTTAAATTTTCTTTATGTGCCAAGGTCTTAAATTTCATGTGTTGTACCTACATGACATTACAAATAACAATTGTATTATATGTGTTGCTAGAATTAATAATGCCGATTTCTTTCGCTGTCACGGTATACCTACACCCACCTGACTATTAATGCAGCTGATTTAAGCGCGAAGATATTTACCTGGGATAAGCATTGTTAAACAAGATTGATAATGCTAATTATTTGTGTGTGACTTAAACAGTTGCCTATACCTTCATCGAACATCATTGCTAATCATTGTTAATCTAACGAATTTTTAGTTGATCTGGTCAGTCGAAGCATATATGACTTTAGTAGTCCAGTCAACGGACCAAAATCCCTAATTTGAGTGTTAATGAATGGATCTTGATGAAACCTTGTGCAATGTGTTTGTAATGACGTTAATAAAAAAAGTTAAAAAAAAAGTTAGAGTGGAAAACACCCATTTTATCACGGGTTCCGTAATTTGTAGAATTAAAAATGAAAAAAGAAACAACATATTAACCTTTTTTGGTCTAAAATAATATGTTTTTACTCTTGTGAATTTTTTCGAGAAATGCATATTATTCGAGATATGGCCACTCGAAAATTCCTGAAAGTGGGGGGAGGGGAAATATAAAAATTGAAAAAAAAAATCTGAAAAAATTCAGGTGAATGTTTCATCGAAATACAAGGCTTTTTTTTATTTACAACTTTTCTGTAAAGTGCGTTTTCACTGAGTTTTCGGAAAAACTTGAAAACCTCTTTTTTGAAATTGTAGCACTTCAAAAATATATAATTTAAAAATTTGAAAAAATTCAGTCGTATGCATTGAGGCCTTCTAAACATTTTTTGTCTCTTGGAATTTTTTTGTAACTTACTAATTTTCCGAGTTACAGGCAGTTGTTCAAAAAAAAAATTCCGAAAAACTTTTTCACATTTTCAATTTAAAAATTACATTGAACCTTTAAAAATGGTATAACTATATAGATTTCATATTTTTTTATAATAATATATATAAATCACGCTCATTTTTCGAATTTTCATGTTTTTCTTAATGTGCAAAAAATATAGTACATTACCGTGAAAAACTGCCTGTAACTCGGAAAATTAGCAAGTTATCAAAAAATGTCAAGAGACAAAAAATGTTTAAAAGGCCTCAATACATACGTCAGAGTTTCATATTCCATCTTTTCAAATTTTTAAATTACATTTTTTAAAGCGTTACAATTTCAAAGAAAGGGGTAGTTTTTTCATGTTTTTCCGGAGAAACTCGGTGAAAACGCACTTTACCGAAAAGTTGGAAATAAAAAAAGTCTTGAATTTCGATGATATATTCACCTGAATTTATTCAGATTTTTTTTTCAACTTTTACATTTCCCCTCCCCCACTTTTAGTAATTTTCGAGTGGCCATCCTCATTCAATAGTATTATAGCCACTTCTTTAATTTTTCTTTTCTTGCTATCTGCCTCTTTTGTTAAAATTTTTGCCGAGTCCCAGTTTATTCTATGTCCGTTCTCCCAAGCGTGTTCGCAAATCTTCGATTTCTGAATCTCATTTTTTCTAATGTAACCCTTGTGCTCACTCAATCTAACACTGAATGGCCTGGATGACTCACCCACATAATGTTTATTACACTCACACGGAATACTATAAATGCAGTTTTTTGAATTTTGCTCATGATTTAGCGGTTTTGTTTTTGTTAAAATAGATTTCAATGTATTGCCCGTTTGAAATATCGTCCTAATATCAAATATATTGCCTATACGGCGTAGCTTTTCAGATAATCCGTGTACATAAGGAATTAACGTCGTGTACCGTTGTTCAGGTTTTTGTCGTACATGATTATTATTTTCTATATATGTGAAAGTTCTATCAACAAAAGCTTCAGGGTATTGATTGTTTATAAGAACCTCTTTTATAAAGCGTTTCTCATTGTCTAATATTTCATCATTAGAAGAAATTATTTTGGCCCTATCATATAAGCATTTTATGACACCCTTTTTAACATGCATCGACTGATTTGAGTTAATAAACATTATGGGGGTGAGTCATCCAGACCATTCAGTGTTAGATTGGGTGAACACAAGGGTTACATTAGAAAAAATGAGATTCAGAAATCGAAGATTTGCGGACACGCTTGGGAGAACGGACATAGAATAAACTGGGACTCGGCAAAAATGTTAACAAAAGAGACAGATAGCAAGAAAAAAAAATTGAAGAAGCGGCTATAATACTATTGAATGAGGATAAATGCGTGTCGAATTGTTCCGTAGATGTTTGCACAACCTGGCTGCCGATGTTAAAAGAAGAACTTAACAAACTCAACATTGTTTAAAATAAAACTATCAATTAGATATATTAACAGTTCCGTGTAAGCAGTAAGTATCTATGGATACTGAATATAACAAATATATTCTTAAAGCTGTGTATTTAATCTACACAGCCCACAAACATTATAATACGCTTTGAGAAAGGAAACAGATTCGTTTTCCGAAACGTCAGCAAAATACGTCATTTTTATATTTTTGTTCTTATTCGTTATTTGTCAAAAACCACCCTCTAACTGATACTTTGACGTAAAAGTCACAGGCGTAGAGGTTATTTTCCAGTAAAATACTGGTTAATTGTATTATTTTGTAGATTTCACGGATAGTCTTGAGAAGAGAATACATGTGGCAGAGCATCCCAATAAGAATAGAGAAAAAGCCATCCATATCTCGAAAAATGTGCATTTTTCGAAAAAATTCACAGGAGTTAAAACATCTTGTTTTGGACCAAAAAAGGTAAAATATATGTTTTATTTTTTCATTTTTGACCTAATTATACACCATAAAAGGGGTGTTTTCTTCCCCTTCCGATCATTTCCTATTCTATTTTTTTTTCTATTTTTTTTATTAACATCATTACAAACACATTGCACAAGTTTTCATCAAAATTCATTCATTAGCACTCAAATTAGAGGTGAAACCTCCCGTTGACTGGACTATAAGAAATAAGCTTGCCTGGTGCTGCAGTTATGATAATTTGAATTCCTTGAAGAGTTAACTTTTATGGACTTCCAATAAACTAAGATAAATATATAAAGAAGGTACTGGTATAATGCCGTGTGAAATAAATAGGAACCTGCAATGTTCCCTACATTCTGTGCTGGCAATGATTCTGATCGCTTTTTTTGTAGACGAAATATTTATATAATATGACAAGAGTTATTATATACAGTGATCAATCAATCCATCAACATGCATTTATCCAAATTAGAGAATGACAATGTACACCTAGCCGGAACCTGCAACGGAGCCAGCCAAACAACCACGGCGCGTAACACCGTGGTGAATGAACGGCTGGACGGGGCAGGTCCGGTGCGGTTTGAACGACAATAAGGAGCAAAAGTTCAAAGGGTTAATTCTTCTGTCTTAAAACTAATAAAATCTTAACATTAACAATTTATTTGAACAGAACATACAAAAATGATTAAAGGTAGATTAAAGTAACACCAAAATTTATTGTTGCACACACGCACTTATGAAATTTTGATTGTTGGCATGGGAAAACAAAACTCAACGAAGCAATTCCACCCTGGTGGTCTTCCTACCGCCAGGAAAGTGTCGTGGAAAATAAAAAGATGTACTGGTCGTATCGGAAAATATTGAGGTTACCGGAAAATAGGCAACGCCTGGTATGGTAGGGGGTATCGGATATCGAAAAGGATTGCATTATGCTGTCTGATTCGGGTTATGTTGCGTGTTAGCGGACTATTCTATTGAATTCATAGAATTTTTGAGAAATTTCTTGGGCTTTGTCTGCTAGTGGCGTTATGTCTTTATATCGTTATAATCTGAGGGAGGTGATTAGGAATTAAAGAAATTTGTTGATGTAAAACGTCAAGATTACTATGATAAGTTATCAATGGTAACACTGATATAATCATCGACATGTATAATAAACAGGAGTGGTCACAGAACAGAGCCATGAGGCAGTTGCATGTTTTACCGTGATATTCTCTCTACTGTCGTTTTTTGTTACATTAATAAGAGCAAAATAGTTCCAAAGGACTTCCGCGTACACGTATATTGTCCTCTCTTCTAAAAATGAGAGGATTCAAGAAAATATGATGCTGGAGGATAATTTGGTTTACGTATTTCTTGAAGATTCGAGCCATTGGTACGATGGATTCATAAAAATTAGTTCTAGACCCACATTTCGAAAGCACGAGAGACTCCTATCAAAAATTGTGTGCTGACTTTCGTATTCGGCTAGAAGAGCAGCTGTTTTGATTGGTTCTCCAATAATGAGTGTTTTGAAGTGTTTACCTAAGTAGTACAATCGGGATCCGAATGTTTTTGTAACGCATAGTACGGAGCTTAGCGCGGTTAAAGGAGGGCAAATGCGATGTTACTACCTTTATAATGTTGTGCCACTTCAGTAACAATGGAGCAGTGGACAGTAGAGCATCGAATGTTTGCATACGACACGTTTATCCGAAATGGCGAGTCAGTGATAATGTTGTAGAACTCACCAAAATCGTCCTAAGTTGAAGACAGAATCAAAATTCGACTTTGGCAAAAATTTCATTTAAAGACATTTTTAAGAGTCTGCAGAGGCACAGATCAGTCCATAAGGACCGTTTTGGGTTCTATAAGGCGTTGGAAATGACCAGGTAAAAATTCGAAGAAACACCGAATTTTCACTTAGGAAAAATGTTTTTGGTTCAGGATATGAGAGCAGAAGTATATAATGACAAAGATTTATGAATAATATACTTTTTCAAAGGTACCACAAATTGGACTTTGAAAAATAATATTTTTGAAAGGGCGTCAAAATTTGGCTCAAGAATCGATTTATCGAAAGTACGCCAAAATTTCACTTGCAGACTAATTTTTCAAAACTGTGTTGAAATTTGGCTTGAAAATCGATTTTTCAAAAGTACGCCAAAATTTCACCCGCAGATTAATTTTTCAAAACTACCTTGAAATTTGGCTTGAAAATTGATTTTTCAAAAGTACGCCGAAATTGGTCAAAAGTACCACAAAGTCAGTTTAAAAAGTACCACGAAAATATACTTATAATATTTTTTATTTTTTATTCCTCCACCAAAGACATTGACCTTTGATGTACGGTCATTGAAAGCCCAATTCTAAAGTATGAGCATAAAATTTTAGCGATGCACTGCATCCAAAAGACAAAATAGAAGATTTTGACAAAGCTGGCGTAGTGCCGATAAGCAAAAATTGATAAAAATCAATGCACATGTACAAGGCCGGTTTCTTACATAGAAAGAGTTTGGATTGACTCAGCGGCTCGCAATTTGGTCGAGCGCGTTGAGTGGTCCAGACAAAGTGATGGTAGGAAAGCCAATAGCGGGGCTTTCCAAATGACAAAGTTATAGAGGAAAACGCCTTGTGCATAAAAAACCAAAAATTCAATTTTGCCTAAAAGTCGCTCGAAGGTGGGTTGCTGCCATATCGATAATATTGAACAACTGCATAGGAGCAAGTAAATCGTGGACTGATCGAACGCCATTAAACTTATGCAGTTATAAGTCCTCATGAATGTGTTTGAGTACGTGAATCTCCGCGATACAAGAACTTTAAAGCTAAGTAGTCTCTAGCGAAACTAAATTCATTTAGTAAAATTTTTTAAGTTAAAATCAGTCAGTCGTAATTATGAATTACAAATAGTTTCTCAGACTTCTCCAAAGAGCTCGCATTTTGATTCTGAGAAGGTATGCATGAATCTTTTCTACCTAATCGATCGTTAGCGTAAGAGCTCTCGCTTGTATGGTCTGAAAGCCATTACCTTGACTGGGGAAGGCAGGATTCTTATCTTGAGAATTTTGTATAACCACTCCTATTAAATAAACGGATTCTTTGAACTGCTGTTTCCTAATTGATCTGGAGGCCTGTTGACGGTCTATAATCCCTGGAACTTTCGTATCGAAAACCGGATGTGTCGAGTTAACTCACATTAACACTTGACCTTCTGGTTGCCTTACGGAAGTTTGATAGGGATTTTTTTTATGAGTTTTTTGAGAAACAGAGTCCATTATTAACAGACCAAAACGTGGATTCCACGTACAAAAATTAATCCCTCCGCAGAGAAATTCTTCGGTTGGGACTTTTTTATGCAAAAATTCAGGAAATTAAGTTAGGAAAATCTTGTATAAGGATTTAAAATTCCACCCTAAACCCCTAACGAGGGAATTCAGGTCCAGAGAGAGCGCCATTACCGATCTGTGGTAGTGCAGCCTTGGTCCATTATCCGGCTATCGAAGTGCATCTTATCTCGAACCCGCCTGGGAGGTAGAAGAACGGGGTAATACGCGACTGGCGCCCCCTGAGAAATAAACTGGTGTCGCGTCATTTTGACGCCCGGTAGTGCGTTCTTCTACAATAACAGCGGCTTTTTCGCATTCACTTTAATATTGGTCGATGGGAACCTCCTTCGTCTCGCAACACCATCATAAGATGGGTCAATAATTTGAGAACTGGCAGTATAATGAATAAAAACTCACAAGGTCCACAACGTACCGTAAGAACCTCTGAAAACATAGAGCGAGTGAGAGAGGCGCTCACCAGAAGTCCTTCAGGGTCCGCCTGAAAACATGCAATTCAGTTGAACATGAATCGGGAGTCGGTTAGGAAAATCTTGTATAAGGATTTAAAATTCCACCCTTACAAACTACAGATTGTTCAAACTACAGATTGTTCAGAAATTAAAGGATTTTGAAACTCGTGAGGATTTCGCTACGAGAATGCAAGTGATTTTGGAAGACAATTTAGGTCTGCAGCTTCTAATGAACGATGAAGCTCATTTTCATTTAGATGGAGCAGTTAATAAACAGAACTTCAGGTACTGGGCTTCTAAAAATCCACGAAATATCCATAAACTGAAAAAGTGACAGTGTGGAGTGCCATTGGCCCTACTTGCAATATTGGTCCCTATTTTTTTGAAGAGGTCGGGCGTACCGTCACCGTTAATTATTTGAAGAATCGTGTATATGTTCACAAGCCCCGTAATTTGGCCGACTTTGATGAATGTCATTCGTCAGGAAATCATGACTATTGATGGAGCGATGTTGGAGCGTTTTATGGACGATTTCATAAACAGGGTAGAAAACTGCTTCCAACGCGACGAACACCATCTCGATGATATTATCTTCCATACTTGATATATATCGTAAATGGCACTATGCAAGCTTCATTCTGGTGTTAATAAAACCTTAATATCTTGTAAATTCTTTGTGTAACTTATTTCAAAATCGTCCGGTTCCCGATTGTCACTCCGTATATCAGCGTGACCCGATTAAGGTACCGATAAACAGAAAGTAGATGATTACATATCAAATAAAAAAGTTGCGATTTGCTTAATACCTAAATAATATTTTCTAATATTGATGTTACATTACAGACAATGCAAATATACTTAACTTTATTCATTTCGATTTTCGTAACTTTCAATAGTTAACTTTTTACTTGGTTTATAATTATTCGAAGTATGGTATTTCATTTGAGCCACACTGTATATGTCGACAGTGCATCGCCCCTTCTATTTTCGTATAAAATAATGACAGCCTGTTATTGCCCTAGGCCGAACATAATTAATTAAAGACTATGACCGACAAAATTTCACATCGCACATCGAATATTAGCAAACACTGTAAGTCATCAGACCAGACCTATTTATCTTAAATTTGATGGGAGTTCCTCATAAATAGCGAGCGAGGAGCATCCCATCCCGTCATCGTTTCTTTTAATAAACGATGCTAATCCTTCGTCACGCCATTCCTCTATACGCTTCATTCTTTTGTTCGTTATCATCAGCGGCAAGGATGTGATACTCTGCTGGTGTAGCGACACAAGATGTTTTCATTCTCCAAAACCACAGTGTACACTTCAACGCTTCATCTCAATGGAGCTGCCTCGTCATTATGTATGGGCTGAACACTTTACACCTTCCTATCGATTTTGGATAAATCATTCAAAACAAGAGCTTATTTAAAAGACAAGGTGGTATACAGCTATTTATTTAAATTTATGTAGCTTATAGTGCCGACAGAGGATTAATGTTGAAAAGGTGGCTTATGTTAGTTTTCGACAATATTCTTGATGGATCGATTTAAGTGAGTCAATAACCTTTTAAATAATTCTAGTGCTAATAATAGAAGGTGACAAATAACCGTATTTTAATGTTTCTGGTGTGATAGATATATCAAAAAACGACTCTGAGATGTGGATCAACAGGAAGGCAGACAGACGGTAAGAACGAAATAATCAAATGTACGAAATCAAGGCGACCACCATTAGGTCACCATGTTGGAAGGAACGCGGCGATATAATTACAGCAAATGCTGCCGAATACGCCTGACTCAATTTTATAGGAAGGCTCAAAAAATTTTAAAAAAAGAAAATTAAAAAAAAAGTTTTTTGTAAAGAATAATTAATTGGTGTTATCTCAGTAACACGTCTCATCCATATCTGTATCCTGTTTTATCAAGTGAATTGTTAAGTAGTTCAACAATAAACAAATTATTTCGGAAAAAGGGTTTTTTTTTGCCCGGAAACTACGCCTGAAAATAATGCACAACTGTTGCTAAGGCTGAGATGTACAACAGTTTAGGCTGAAGGCATTTTCACCCTAGTAGACAAGGCTAGGCCTTTGGGAATAATAGTAACTTATTTTAGGCTTTTATTGGGCCATCAACCTGGGCAAATAAATGATATTCTCAAAACATTTTCAAATGTTTACAATAAAATAATAGTACAGTAAGTAGTGGTTGTTTCAATAGGTGGAAACTAAAAATATATATATATATATATATATATATATATATATATATATATATATATATATATATATATATATATATATATATATATATATATATATATATATATATATATATATATATATATATATTGGAGCTGAATTTCGTCTTTTTTTCTAATTTCTGTAGAGTTAATGTTTCGGAGATCTAAAAGTATAAAGGTGGCGTCCTAACGTCTATAAGACGAAGTATTTAGTTTAAATGTTAAACACCTTAGAAACTATAGTGCAGGCAAATCCAGTTTTGAGTATGAACTATCTGGGGACAGCTATTTCTTTATCGAAATGGATAGCTTTATTCATGTAGAATGAGGATATAAAAGTCCCGAACAATCCTAATGTGAGCTAAAGCCACCATTTAGAAAAAATGGCCGCCAGAACCGTTTCTTTCAGAAGGACATATCTCAGTAACCATTGCTCCGATTTTAGATTTCTTTTTTTTGTTCTCTTCCCCTTTTTATATACAATCGAAAGTATTATTACATCTTTGGACATAAAATAGAAGATAACTGAAGAAAATAAGACTTGAGTTCTTGGAAATATACAAGGTGTCCAGTTAGTGCTTCCTCGGAAGCAAAAACGGGCAACTTTATAAAAAAACTTTTTTAACAAAACTTTCAATGTTTCATCTCTTCTACAACGTGAAATTATTTTTAATTATACAAGGTGTCACAAAAAGGAGTTACACAAGAATGTATAATTTTTTTAATGGAATACCCTCTAATTTTTTAGCGCCAATTAAGCCTCTAAGGGTCCTGAATTATGCCCTAAAGTTTTTTGCCAATCGGATGCAGCGTTGCCAAGTTATAATTTTTTTCCTGTTTTTTTTTGACAAATTACAAACAATTTTTTGACTGGCATATCTCCGCGATTTATTAATTGTTTTTTCTAAAAATGTAGAGTGTTATTCGACAATGATGCATCTTCTGAAAAACATTTTTGAAATAAATTATTATTATACCGGGTGTCCAAAATATTTGTTTACATTTCTTGTTATTTAATTATTATTTTTCTCAATTTTTTTAAATGGAATGCCTATATTTTTTTACATGGACGAATAAAGCATAAAATTCGCCACATTCTAATATTATACCCTTAATTTTTTTTCTCATTTTTGAGATATGATTATTTCAAATAGGTTTTACGTAAATTGAGGTGCTTTTTATTTTAGCATTAAAATCTAGTATGGCTTTGGTCTTTTGTTTTGCGTTTGTTTTTCACTCTATGACATTTCTCTAATGTGTTTAAGATTATCGTGATTAAGTTAAATTAATATTGTTAATATTTAAAAATAAGAATTATAATTATTGTCAATAAGATTTAATATCTATGGTAAATGTTACGATATTGGTGAATGTGATGGAAATTGTTTATTGGCATCAAGAATGTATGGTCAAAAATATCCCTATAGAAGATGTCCTGATGTGAGGTCTCTAGAAAATTTGAAAAAACGTTTTGAACGTACTGGAAATTTTGCATATGAAAAGAAGGTGAGACGACGAAAGGTATTGTAATGAAGAAAATGAGCTGGCTTTAGCGGTAATCGAAAATCCTATGGCAAGTGTTCGGAAGTTAAGTAGGGATTTAGAGGTCAGCGAATCTAGTGTTTCCCTATGTCTTCGTAAAAAAACCGCTGCCCAAGGAATCACTACTTCCACATCCGGATTTTCTATTCAAGTCACACAACGAAAAAATTTTGTATGTGGAAATAATTGTTTATGGAACTTTAATAATATAATATTTGAAATCCTCTACCCCAAAAACCCATAAAACGATACCCCACATCGGTAGTGGGGTGGGGGTGGTGATAGGGGGTGAGAGTGGGGGTGGGGGGTGGATCAATTAAAAAAATATTTTGAGGTTTCTGGTTCTTGTACACACACTAAATCACATTTTTTTTTTCATCCCCTTTAATAATGGGGGTGGTAATTGGGGGTGGCTAATGTCAAATTTTTTTTTGAGAACTTAGCTTCTCTTGTCTATATTAAATACCAATTTTATGAACTCTTACCTGCTTGATTTACCTGTTTACCCCAAATTTACCTCGATTTACCCCCCAACCCTTCGACGGAACAAGATGAAAATACAATCTAGTTCTAGATCTCGTTAAAGTACAAATGTGTACCAAATTTCAAGTCATTAACTCAAACGGTTCCAGAGTAAACGTGCGCACAAAAAAAGTTACAGACCGACAGACAGACCGACAGACAGAAATTTTTTTTTCGCTCAAACTTAAAATCTCGACGTTTCATGACATTCTAAGCCTATTTGAACAATAAAAATTTTTTAAAATTTTTTTGCCGTTACTATACTTCCACTGGATGTGGAAGTAATAAGTTTCACCCCTATCGAGCCCAGATGCATCAAGAGCTTTGGGATGTGGATTTAAATCGTAGATTAAATTTTTGCCAGTGGGCTCAAAACCAAATTGGAGAAATGAAGAATTTTTAAAATTTGTATTGTTCACGGATGAATCAACGTTTCATCGTAACGGATTTGTGAATAGGCACAATTTCCATTATTATGCCAGAGAAAACTCTCATGTTGCGCAGAAAAATCAGAACAAGAGATTAAATGTAAGGGGAGGGATTGTACATGATTATGTTATTCATCCTCGCTTTTTTGAGGGAAATGTGAATGGAGCAAACGCAAAATACGTTTCCACAAATAATCGAGCATATTCCTGATTACGTTACAAATAATATGTGATTACAACTTGAAGGTGCACCACCACATTTTAGTAGAAATGTTCGTTAGGCCATTAGTAATCAGTTTCCTGAAAGGTGGATAGGAAGAGGAGGTCCAATATTTTAATAAACTGTTGAATAATATCTAATTTATTGTTTTATTAAATTATGTTAGGTCTCATTACATGGCCGCCTAAGTCACCCGACCTGACTTCAGTGGATTTTTTCTTTGGTGATTTGTGAAATCAGACGTTTATAAAGTAGAACCAACGACTCGAGAAGATATGATGGAAAGGATTCGTCGGTATTTCAATCGTATAAATGTTGATATGTTACACTGTGTAAGACGCTCATTTATCAAGAGACCTCAGTGTTACCTGAATCAAAATGGTGGACATTTTGAGCAGTTGTTAGGTTAGTTTCAATATCATGAAAAAAAAATTATTGCTCAAGAACCGTTCATAAAAGAAAGTGTACGATATCAAAATGTGAGAAATCGTAAGCGTTACTCATCCATTTAAAAAAATTATAGGCATTCCATTTAAAAAAATTGAAAAAAATGTAAAACAAAATATAGATTTTAATGCTAAAATAAAGAGCACCTTAATTTACGCAAAAATTATTTCAGAGATATTAAAATGTGAGGAATTGTACGTTTTATTCATTCATGTAAAAAAAAGTATACCTAGGCATTCCATTTAAAAAAAATAAGAAAAAAAATAATTAAATATCAAGAAATGTACGCAAATATTTTGGACACCCGATATACTAAAGATTTATTTCAAAAATGGTTTTCAGTAAATACATCATTATCAAACAACGTCCCACATTTTTAGAAATAACGATTAATAAATCGCGGAGATATGCCAGTCAAAAATATTTGTAAACTGCCCAAAAAAAAAACAGAAAAAAATAACTTGGCAAAATATTTTAGGGTGTAATACAGGGCCCTTGGAGGCTTAACTAGCGTTAAGGAAATACAGGCTGTTCTATTTAAAAAAATTATACTTTCTTGTGTGACTCGTTTTTATGACACCTTGTATAATTGAAAATAATTTTAAATTGTAGTAGAGACGAAACATTGAAAGTTTTGTTAAGAAAGTTTTTTTATAAAGTTAGCCGTTTTGCACAATCTTCCGAGAGAACACTGACTGGGCACCCTTTATACCTTAATGTACATTATTAAAAATGATTACAATTTTATATATAAATAACTATTACTCCGTTAATATTTGAGTTAATAACATCGGCCAAAAAACAAATGAAAGCTAATTATGTGCTCTAGAACTTTTATCAAAATTATTTTTTCAAAAATTGACTAGAAATTTCAGTACAAACGTCTCGAGTTTACAAAAGTTTAAACTTCCGTAATATTTAAATTATTTTTTAATTTCCTAAGTTTATCGTTTAATTTATCGTAAAATATGTAATCATACTTTCTGTAAAATGTGAAGTGAGGAAGAAAAGAAAGAAATCTAAAATCGGAGTAACGGTTACTAAGATATATGATTTTAAAGAAAATGTCTCTGGCGGTCATTTTTCCTAAATGGCGGGATTTTTTGCGACTTTATGTACTTATCCTACATTAATAGAGCTATCCATTGCGATAAACAAATAACTGTCCCCAAACAGTTCACGCCAAACCCATTTTACACTGAGATTTGCCTGGTCTACTATGGCACTTACGTTAAAAATGGTGACAATCAAAATGACAGACCATTAAATAGGCTTTCAAATGATTTTTTGGTTATTTCTATAGCATAAAAACCAAAAAAGTTCTGACACAAATAAAGTACTTTTTCACATTTTTTTTAAATAAAAACGTCGCCATATTGTCACTGTAATTTAATTAAAACAATATATTTCCATATACTGTTTCTCATTAATATATATAGACGCTCAAATTGCATTTTAAACTGTAAAGGGATTTTACAATAACGTAAAATTTTGTTTCTTTGTAAATATCTCAATAAATTATTTTTGACAGGTGTCAAAAGACATTCTCCCCCAACATTAATATCAACAATAATTTTTGACAGCTGTCAAAGTGACAGGTGCTTTAGTTTTACCGAAAAAATGGTGGACATCAAAAATTAAGCTTATAAACTGAGAATTAATTTACTTTTTTATATATTTGTGTAGTATTGACAGTATCGGAGACATTTAATTTTATAGACTGCATCCGACCGTTTTTAGGATGAAGTATTTAGATTAAATGTTGAGTATCTTAGAGACTGTGACACTACCATCAAAAATTGTAAGGAACAAAATTAAGGATAATTAATCAATCTTTAAGACGATTTTTTGTTTGTTTCTACATTACAAAAATGGAGCAGTTATGGCCGATACAATGTGCGTTTTCACATTTTCTTTAATAAAATGTTACCATTTTGTTATTGTAATTGCTCAGTAATTAATTTTCTTTTTTCAAAAATGTTGCTTTTCGTTAATATATGGCATCACCTAGATACTCTGTCCATTTAAAACTCTTATTTTATAAAAAAAATTCCATCCGCCATATTAGAACCGCCATTTCGAATTTCATCCCAAAAACATGACTGTCCTACGTTTCAAAAATAAATTAGTAATCCTTTTTCAAATATTGGATATTTAAATATATGGATGGTTTTCACCCCTCGAGGGTAAGACCATATAGAAACTGAAGACGATACCATACACTACAATAATAATAACCCATAAAGAAAAACCGCTGCCCAAGGAATCACTACTTCCACATCGAGATTCTCTATCCAAGTCACTCACAACGAAAAAACTGAATGTGAAAATAATTGTTTATGGAATTTTAATAATATAATATTTGAAATCCTCTACCCCAAAAACCCATAAAACGATACCCCACATCGGTAACGGGGTGGGGGTGGTAGTGGGGGTGGATGAAGTAAAAAAATATTTTGAGGTTTCTGGTTCCTGTACATACACTAAATCACAATTTTTTTTCATCCCCTTTAATAAGGAGATGGGGGTGATAATGGGGGTGGCTAATGCCAAAATTTTTTTGAGACCTTAGCTTCTCTTGTATATACTAAATACTAAGTTCATGGACTCTTACCTGCTTGATTTACCCATTTACCCCAAGTTTACCCCAATTTACCCCCCAACCCTTCGACGGAACAAGATGAAAATATAATCTAGTTCTAGATCACGTTAAAGTACATATGTGTACCGAATTTCAAGTCAATATCTTAAACGGTTCCAGAGTAAACGTGCGCACAAAAAAAAGTTACAGACAGACAGACCGACAGACCGACAGACAGACAGACCGACAGACCGACAGACAGACAGACAGACCGACAGACAGACAGAAAATTTTTTTTCGCTCAAACTTAAAATCTCGACGTTTCATGACATTTTAAGCCTATTTGGACAATAAAAATTTTTAAAAATTTTTTTGTCGTTACTATATACTTCCACTGGACGTGGAAGTAAAAGTATCATTACATATGAAATTAACTCGAAATTTTACATATTTTTCACCTCTAGGTACTGTACTATAAGTAATCCTAAAAATCACTACTTCCATATCCAGATTTCCGGTGGGATGGTAGTGGGGGTGACCGATGTCAAACATAATTTTGAAGCCTTTGGTTCTTGTACACACGCTAAGTCACAATTTCATTTTTTTATCCGGTTTAATAATGGGGTGGGGGTGGTAATTGGATGGTAGTGGGTGTTTGATGCCAAAAAAATTGAGGCTTTGGCTTCTCGTACATATACTAAATTCCAGTTTTATGGACTCTTATTTGCTTGCTGGAAGTATAGCTCCAGATCTCATTATAATATATAGATGTACCAAATTTTGATATCTTACACAATTCCAGAGTAATCGTGTGCAAAATGTATAGAAGACTGACAGACTTTTTTCCCAAACTTAAAATATCGACGTTTCATGTCATTCTAAGCTATTTGAACAAAAAAAATCAAATTTTTACTTCCACATCCAGTGGAAGTATAGTAACGACAAAAAATTTTAAAAAATTTTGATTGTTCAAATAGGCTTAGAACGTCATGAAACGTCGAAATTTTAAATTTGAGCGAAAAAAAATTTTCTGTCTGTCGGTCTGTCTGTAACTTTTTTTGTGCGCACGTTTACTCTGGAACCGTTTAAGATATTGACTTGAAACTTGGTACACATATGTACTTTAACGAGATCTGGAACTAGATTATATTTTCATCTTGTTCCGTCGAAGGGATGGGGGGTAAATTGGGGTAAATTTGGGGTAAATTGGTAAATGAAGCAGGTAAGAGTCCATAAAATTGGTATTTAGTATATACAAGAGAAGCTAAGGTTTCAAAAAAATTTTTGGCATTAGCCACCCCCATTACCACCCCCACCCAATTATTAAAGGGGATGAAAAACATTGTGATTTAGTGTGTGTACAAGAACCAGAAATCTCAAAATAATTTTTTTCTTCATCCACCCCCACTACCGTCCCCTTATCACCACCTCCACCCCACTACCGATGTGAGGTATCGTTTTATGGGTTTTTGGGGTAGAGCATTTCAAATATTATATTATTAAAGTCCCATAAACAGTTATTTCCACATACAAAATGTTTCCGTTGTGAGTGACTTGGATAGAAAATATGGATGTGGAAGTAGTGATTCCTTGGGCAGCGGTTTTTTACCGTTACTATACTTCTGTGGAATATTCTACGTTGAAAGCATCAACTAAACTTCTTTATTTTGTTTGCACCATCTGAAAGTTTTTGATTAACATAATTTAATTAGTCGTCACATAATTTAAACGTTCGTATATAATATGAGTCTGTCGACATCAATATAAATTGAACAATTTAATTCTCAGATGCTGTTAAACAAACATTCACTTTACTTTATATGGACATATAAAACGTGAAAATCCAAACATTTACTTAATAAATCTTTGACAATAATTGCCGAATGAAATATAAAACGAACTGGATATTTCCAGTCTTTAAACAGCGAAAACTGAACACACACACCAGATCTGCCTACGAATGTAATCAACTTTATATGGATATGGGCATTAGATTTCTGGTTTAATGCTATGGTATTAGAAGCTATTAAGCTATTAAGGATATAAGAGCAGAAGATGTAAAATTTGCAAAATAAGTGATAATCAAAATGACTGGTTAAGTTATAAATCTACCAGAAACAATGTTGATACGATAATTAAACAAGAAAATGTAAGTATTATGAGGAAAAATAGATAATTCGAGTACTACCCAGAGAAATGTGGTAGTCACTTAAATCTTTAATATTGAGTAAATATGATGAACCTTTTAAAGAAATACAATTCGAAAATGAAACATGTAAATACCTACATTTATTGTATAATATACCGCACGGCAACTATTAGTTTCACTTTTCCTAGTTGGGAGCAGTAAAAATGCAAAATTTTACGTTATTGACAAAAACCGAATTAAAAACAATCATATTTGACTAGCTGACAAAAATAGTCCGGATAAAACTGATATGATTTTTAATAATGATAATTTCGACATCCTACCTGATAAATTGATTCATATTATTAAAATTGTTGGCAGTAATTCTTGTAAAGTTACCTAAAACTGTTAAGAAGTATAAATATGTTATCAGCTTTTGAAAAAATGTTAGAGAAAGTTAATATACCTGCAATTTTTTGATTTTATAATACAGAAAATAATACTTTGCAGATATCCATCTAGCTTTAGAGGTTTTAGTTGTGAATATGCGTTACAGTATGTTATTAATGACTGAAAGGAAGCCAAGGACAAAGGAAAAACGACAAGAATAATTTTTTTAGATTTGAAACGAGCTTTTGAGATGATAAATAGGAGGATTTTGTCAGATAGGTAAGCTGAGTATGATATCAGTGATATGGTCTAGAAATGGTAATGTTACTTAAAAATTAGAAGACAAAAATTAAGATCTGAACTTGTGTGCTCAAGTGAGCTGTCTTCATCCATGGGAGTGCCTCAGGGAAGCATGCTTGGGCCTCTATTATTTGTAATATATATCAATGATATATCAAAGATCTTTAAATATTGTAAATATCGCTTTTTTGCTGATGACACTATGATCTACATTAATGAAAGTCATCCTAGAGAGTTGGTATGAAAAATAAATCATTATGGATGAGTGACATTTATTATATTAGTAAAGAACATTCTATCTATTTTTAATATGGTGTTAGACATACGGCAAGGTTACATCATGTATAGTTGTATAACCCTCCCTAAATCATTATACAGTATCTTAGTATAGCCTAGAGGCGTTGTCTAAAATTAATAACAATTTATTACTGACGACGGATCTTAACTAATAAAATATATGAAAATTTAAAAGTGCAGTATATGTATAGGTTCGTGTTACTTTCAGCCCCCACAAAGCAAGAAATGAGTGCAAGAGATGCATGACATATGCGGTGACATATCACCAGCTCTGGTTTTGACGTAATGTGTCACTGCTTTCCGACCTCTAGTAATACCTATTGCTTTGAAAGTTTTAGTGAATGAAAAAAATTAAAAAAAAAAAATTAATATAGTTAAACATAATTATAACATTTGAAAAATATTGGTAAATGAACGGAAAAGTTATAGCCTGCCACGGAGTTTCCACAAACACCAAATCACTACCACTTCAATGTTATACTCGCCAACCATGTTGACATCATCAGAAGATTATTAATCAGCTATAATTATCTCTAGATGAAGCCAACGTGATTGGCGAAGCACGTATCGAGTGTAAAATCACCAATTTTGTAGTAAAAATCTGCAATTATTATTACCCATCCCGTACAAGAATCCTATGGGATGGTAAATATTAAAATATTTTTTATAAATCCTAACTTAGTAAAGCATTAAAAGAATAAATTTTAAACAGGGTGTATAATTTCTTGAAAACAGAGAAAACCTGGAAAAGTCAGGGAATTTATATAAAAAAAGACAGGGAAAAAAAGACAGGGAAAAAAAGACAGGGAAAAAAAGACAGGGAAAAATTTACTAAAACTACTTATATCCAAAGTTGTTCCTATCTTACGACCCCCCCCCCCACTGCTCGTAAAAAATGTTTCCTATTTCCCCCCTTCTGCTCATCAATTTTCATTTTCGAGCAGAAAAATTTTCTGAAATTTTTTATTGAAAAGTCTTGGAAAACATCTAAAAGTCAGAGAATTTCAAAATACTGAATTGGTATACACCCTGTTTAAATAAATTAATAATAGGGAGTAAATTAATTCATTAATTTAAATAGAAAATTATGATCAACTTCACACAACTAATTTGTCAAAACAGAATAAATTTCAATCTATCCCTATTAATGCAATGTTAATAAATAACAGTCTGCCGTAATTAGAGCATAATTACAATATATTCACCGTGCCAGTTTACCTCTGGGGACACTATTAATGAATTTATATCTAATTAAATGTTGAACTAAATTCTCCTGTAATCAAATCCGAGTTGCTCTCCACATAATTTAAACGTACATAATACGAATCTGTCCACACCAATTGAAATTTAACATTTTCAATGTGATATGTTGTTAAGCAAACATTTCATTTACTTCAGATAGACATATGGGTCGTGAAAATCGACGTATATACCGAATAAATGTTTGACAGAATAATTGCCAAATTAATGAAAAATAAAATTAAACGAATATTTCCAGTGACCAAACAGTAATGAGTTTAATAGAATAGTCCTCTGTACAGGGCGATATAAATTAAAGTTGCACCTTCGGATTTAGGAAGATGCAAACATTTTTAAACAACGGCCTAATTTCATTTATAGTTTCAAAATATTGGTCAACATTAGGTTGGTACCCCGCACCCTCTCGGGCCTCAGCCACCCACGGCAACCCTTTGAAAATGCGTTTTCCTAAAACCTCCGTTAGCGGTTATAAAGTTGAAACAAGTGCCAAAAGAAAGTTTGCAACTTTTCTTAAACATTTTCAAAAGATTGGCCTTTTTCTCGCGACCGGCTGCATCGTTTTCGCGCTGCATGAAATCAGAGTTTACGTTAAAAAAAACATTTTCAACGCACAACTACCTTCTTTGGCTCATGAACGTGATCAGAGTTTTTTTCTACTAAATATTTGTGAAAAAAGTCATTGAATCAGTAATATGAAATAAGAAATTTATCCAATAGAAAGCATTAATAATCTAGTGCAAAAAAAATTAAATACCTTGTTTTTATTTGGCGTTTTTACGATAGCGTCAATGATATCCAAAAACTTACCTGAAAAAAAAATTGAAACATTATTAAAACACAGAATGTATATGCATTATACGTGAATACCAGCAGACTTCCAATTTAGAGAAATACATAAAACAAATGGCTAATGAGCTAACATATATAAATTAAACGTTTACGCTTGATGAAAACTTTAATTGACCTAATTCTACAAGTTACCGAACCCGTGATAAAAGGCCTTCCGATCATTTCCTACTCTAATCTTTTTGTTCAACTTTTTTATTAACGTCATTACAAACACATTGCACAAGGTTTCATCAAAATCTATTCAGTAGCACTCAAGTTAGAGATTTTGGTCATTTTAGCGCTCCGTTGACTGGACTATATGTAGTTTATGAAAATGAAGGTCTTTTAATTCCCACAATTTGTTAATCTGTCTCTTGGTACTATATGTAAAAATTATTTGACGAGAAAAATAATATTTGACAGATAGTTGAATGTATTACTGAAAAATGTAGAAGGTGGACACCCTAAAAGAAATTATTAATGAAAAAAATAAGACGAAGGATATTTATATTTCATATCTTACTAACACCGTTGCCAAGGGATAAACCTGCTATATTTTAATTAAAAATAGAAGAGAGGAGAGAAAAATATATGTGTAGAGATGCATTTAAATGAGCTATTTGCCAGTAGTTTTCAATTTTCCTTTTGGTCAAACTTTCTGAAACTTTGAATTTTAAAATAATCACTTTTTAGATCATCACAGGAATTACAGCTTGAAAATAAATATGGCAACGATGCTTGGGCTAATTCTCAATCGGTGTAATATTCATCAATGCCGAATTTATGTATCATCAAGAAATGTTGCCAAATTTGAGACTAATTTTTTTCCTAGAACTAAAATTAAAAGAGGAATTATTTTCTTTTTATCAATTTTTTTCCATATCCCCCTCCCCCTCCTAACAGCCCCCAATAGCCCTTGACAGGGAATGCGCTATTTTTGTATCACTCTGTATACACCCTAAAAGAATAAGTAAGGAACAACGCAGAAAAATAATATTTGGAACGCAATAAATGCCTTTGTTGCCAAGGAAACAATTTATATAATAATCACCCAAATAAATAAATAAATAGAACAGACAGGGAAGTTTTCTATCAGTAGTTTTACAATTTTTTTTAAATGAACTCTAATTTTGGTATACTACTCTTGCATGCATTTTAACTCATTCATAAGCTTATTTCATTATGGTAATAATTTCCACCATAGACTTTGTGTTGCCGTTCAGTTTTGATAACAGCTACTATTTGTCATCTGTTTTACATCTCATTTGTATATCATTTGAATAAACCTATTTTTTACAACTCTATTTCATTAAATAAAAGCCACCGGTAGATTTAAAACTACATTAAAAACCCCGTAAATTTTAGGTGACGGGTAAAGAATGCGTATGTAAATAAGGATCATTAATTTTTATTTCAATACGTTTGTTGAGTATATCTATTAACCCACTAACACCCACAGTTCTATTTTGAGACAGTTTAAAAATTCTTAAAAACCTATTAATATTTTTAATCGATTTCGCGAGCACATAGTTTAAGAAAAATAAGTTTTTAATTTATTTTTTTTTTATTACTCGGGCCATATTTATTTTGAGAGTTTTGCTAATTATTAGCACCACGAATTTACACTATATATGACAACTGACAACTAATGTTATTTAATATTAAAATTTACAATAATTAACACTAATAACACTTTGTGGTATATGTATATTATTGTGGTTAATGTCGATTTTGATTACTGTTACAAAATATTTATTTCAAGCTTTGTAGTGATAGAGATTATGCATCTTTATTTTTGGTTCATGGCTCCCCATGGCTCCCCCCTGGCTGCGCCCCTGTTGTAAACATATTTTAATTATCTAATCTCTAATTTACCTCATATTGTTAATCGAAGGACTTTGAGTCGCTAAATAACTAATTATTATACTGTTTAAGTGTTTAAAACAATTTTTCCGATTATTTTAGATTTTTACAAAAAATAATTACAGTAGCCGTCAATAATATATATGATTATAAAATAGCCCAACAACCTTTTGCGATAACCTAAATACCTAATCAATTTAAAAGTGTAAAAACTTAAGTAGTCATTTATTATTCAGTAGTTAGTTAACATTCCACGCAGTATTTAAAACCATTGTGCTTTGTTTGATTAACTGTTGATGCCATCAGTTGGCAAGCATGCGTTTTATGTGTATTACTTCCACATCGAGTGGAAGTATAGTAACGACAAAAAATTTTTAAACATTTTTATTCAAATAGGCTTAGAATGTCATGAAACGTCGAGATTTCAAGTTTGAGCGGAAAAAAATTTCTATCTGTCGGTCTGTAACTTTTTTTGTGCGCACGTTTACTCTGGAACCGTTTGAGATATTGACTTGAAATTTGGTACCCATATGTAGGGTACTTTAACGAGATCTAGGACTAGATTATATTTTCATCTTGTTCCCTCGAAGGGTTGGGGGGTAAATTGGGGTAAATTTGGAGTAAATAGGTAAATCAAACAGGTAAGAGTTCATAAAATTGATATTTAGTATAGACAAGAGAAGCTAAGGTCTCAAAAAACATTTTGGTATTAGCCACCCCCACCCCATCATTAAAGGGGATGAAAAAAAATGTGATTTAGTGTGTGTACAAGAACCAGAAACCTCAAAATATTTTTTTACTTTATCATTCAACGGACTAAGATCAAAATATAATCTAGATCTCGTTAAAATACATACACATTTCAAATCAATATCTTAAACGGTTCCAGAGTAATCGTGCGCAAAAAAAGTTAAAGACAAACCGACAGACAGAAATTTTTTTTTCTCAAACTTAAAATCTCGACGTTTCATGACATTCTAAGACTATTCAAACAATAACGTTACTAAACTTCCACTGGATGTAGAAGTAAAACAAGCTAAAAACGTACTCTTCGCCTGTTCACTGAACTTTTTATATAACTGTTACACATTCTAGCGGATACTCTTCGCAGTTTTTTGTAAATAATGTTGATTTTAGACATTTTTAAAAGCTTTTATTTAACTTGCAATGTTTATTTTTTGTGTGTTTATTTGTATGTGTTTGTTAGTTTAGGCCAAATCTTGCAAGCTGAATTTCGACTAGTTCTAATTAAGCTAGAGCTTTGAAATTTGGCACACGTGTATAAGTCCGATAACAATGCAACATAGTATAACCATTATCGGTCTAAATCCAATATGGCGGACGTCCCAAGATGGCGGATCGGCTTTTTAGTCACAACCCCCTTGATATGGGTATCAAATGAAAGGGTTTGACGAGTAAAAATACGATAAACAATGTGACGTCATTCTAAATCCAATATGGCGGACGTCCCAAGATGTCGGATCGGATTTTTAGTCACAACCCCCCTTGATATGGGTATCAAATGAAAGGGTTTGACGAGTAAAATACGATAAACAATGTGCCGTCATTCTAAATCCAATATGGCGGACGTCCCAAGATGGCGGATCGGCTTTTTAGTCACAACCTCCTTGATATGGGTATCAAATGAAAGGGATTGACAAGTAAAATACGATAAAGTGTGTGACGTTATTCTAAATTCAATATGGCGGACGTGGGAGAGGTGGGGAAGAGGTGGGGAAGGGGTGGGAAAGGGATGGGAAGAAGTGGGGAAGGTGGGAAGAGTGGAACAGGGGTGGGAAGAGGTGGGACGAGATGGGGAAGGGTTGGGTCGAGGTGGGGAAGGGGTGGAAAGAGGTGGGAATAGGGAGGGATGAGGTGGGGAAGGGGTGGGAAGAGGTGAGGAAGAAGTGGGAAGGGGTGGGAATAGGGTGGGAAGAAGTGGGAAGTAGTATTAGAGTGTGAGTGTGAGAAGATGGGAGAAGGAAGGGGTGGATGGCGGTGGCAAATGAAAAGTCTGTTTGTTTGTAAAATAAGTAGACTAAAAAGTAAAAAAAAAAATTATAAAAAAAAATATTTTTAAGAAAAAGCTTTTATTTGAAAAAACTACTAAAAAGTAAAAATAATTGTTTTAAAATTTATACACCTGTAAACCAAAAGCTTTGTGGGCGGTCAATTGAGCAAAGTAACTATAAAATAGCGCTATATGACCGCCCCCAAAGCTTTTGGTTTCCAGGTGAATACATTTTAAAACAATTATTTATACTTTTTAGTAGTTTTTTCAAATAAAAGCTTTTTCTTAAAAATATATTTTTTTATAATTTTATTAATTTTATAGTACGAACTTAGTTGGTAAAATACTCTGTAAAATAAAGTAAAAATAAAAAAAAAACTATGCCATACTCCATTTGGGTTTCGAACCCGGGACCTTTGAATTCCGAGTCAAAAGCGTAAGAAATACACCACCACCTTACACGTAAAAAAACGTAAATTTTTACATTACAATACACGAGCTAAAATCATATTTTCACGGTTGCATATTACATTATGAAATGTATATTTGTAAAATATATAAATATTTAGATATTTCACCAGATTTCTATTCAATTACAAAAACATAAAAATCAAAAAAAAATTTTTTTCAAATTTAAATCATTAATAACATTTTTATTTACCGATCGATTTTGTTCAAAAACAATAGAGTTCTTCCTCTAGCTAACACTAATTTACGGTCCAAATTTCAGTACAATCGGACTTTTCTTTCTTGAGTTATCGTGCTTACAAGAAACGTGGCGGATGGACGGACGGACGGACAGACGGACGGACAGACGGACGGACAGACGGAACATTTTGAAAGTTGTTCAGAATTTGTTCACTAACATAATGATATGAAATTTTTTTCTCTACGAGCGATATTTACTGATTTAGAAATGTTCCGATCAAATACAATATACTCTTCGTTTTTGCGAAGAGTATAATGATGCAAAACTGTGTGTAACTTTCTGCATCAATGATGTAACATTTTCAAGATATTTGCTGTTTTAACAAGAATTAGGTACAAATGACATTTTTTAAAGTCAATTTTACATAAATTAATATTCGTTTCCTTAATAAATGTTCTGTTAATACTTATTATGATTATTTATATTTAAATTTTAAAAAAATGTAACGGTATTTACACAAAGTGTCTTCCCCATTTGACACCCTTCACTTATTAATTATTTTTTCTGTTGAATGACTATCTTATATTTTTTGTAAACTAAAATATATCAGGTTTTCTTCTTCGCACCAATTATTATTTTCCGTCATCGTTTCTTAAACTATTATTTTTAAAGTGACCGCCCTGTATATTTTCACCAAAGGTTATAGCAGTAGTTCTTTCTCAACAATTGTGTTAACTGCTTAAAAAATACGATAGTTCTCTGTTACATTCTTTTTAAAACTACTTTCCTTAGAATGTCCACCCTGCATATTTTTTACTAAAAATACATACACCCTATTTCTTTTTTGTCAACAGCGTCAAATACCCACCAAAATTATTTTTCTGCACGAAATAGTTTTGTAGCAATAGCGTCAACAGACAGACAGATAGATAGATAGTAACCAAATTGACAGTCAGACTGACGGAATTAAAATACCTTAATTTTCATTATCTACATAGGCTAAAACGTGAAAATTCGAATAAATCTCAGAGTTAATTTTTTTACTATTATAATACTTCCCCTCGGTAAGTGAGGGAAGAAAAATTAATTTAATTGAAAAATGCATTTGGAATAAAAATAAAATTTGAAAATAAGTAGAACATATTTATACGTATGGATATGGGAAATTTTTGGTAGGGAAACATCATTTTTTAATGAAGAAGTCATGAACTCAAAACTAATTTGACGATTGACATAAGAAAAAGAGTTTCGGTATATTTTCGTCTAAGTTTAGTGGTATTTTTTGGCCATCCTGTACAATTATTTTTCCTTCTATTTATATTTACTTCAAAGTCTACCATGCAAGCAATAGACAGCTCTTTGTAATTCGACTTTTATAACATCATATTTATTATTCGTTATTGAAAAGTTCACATTTAAAAATTTTAAATAATTGAAAACCGCCTAAACCGTAATAAGTATACCTCAGAATGATATTCCTTTATTCCCTTTTTCATTTATTTCTAATAGAATCGTCTCCTAGAAAGACTGTATTTACCACAGTCTCCTTAAAAACCAAATTGACATTAAGCCAGATAAATTATAATGATATAAACACATTTTAAAATGTCACTAAATTAAACGACATCATATTTTAAATTTAGATTGACACGAAATAAATGGCTTAACCTGTCCCTAGGGAAATCTCCCCTTCTTTCACTGGGACAATTCGTCAGGTTTTTCGGAAATGCCACCGAAATAATATTTTACTGTTCTACAGTTGATGTTGATAAGTGCTTTCTGTGAAATTGTAAAAGTTCAGGGGATTTCTAATCAGTATAATTGAGATAACCAAATTGTTTGATCTGAGCACTCAACTTTAATTGTTGATAATATATAAAAACTGGTAGATTATTTAACTGTCTATCACAATCTGATTCGCCATGTTCTACTAATAAATTAACATATGTTACTTATACAGGCCCGCCCTTTAATGCGAAAAAGTCCAATACTGTGTAAATATGTACAATATGTTACCTAAACATTTACGTGAAATAATTGTTGCCCTAGGTTATTTAAAAAGTAAATCAAAAACTATCTATACCGTTCAAGGGCGGATCTGGACCTTGAGCTTGGGGGGGGTAACACTGAACCCAAAATTTTTTGATGAGCGGGAGGGAGAAATCCAAAAAAAATTTTTTCGTTCCAAAAATTTTTTGGAGAACGGAAAAAAATTTTCATCCTAAAATTAAAAAATAAAATTTTTAAATAAAAGTTATTAACTTACACAATCTTGGGGGGGGGGGGGTAATTACCCCATTAAAAAAATTTTTCTTCCCAAAATTAACAAAAATCATAACATTTAAAAAAAAAGTTGATGGTTTACAGAATCTTGGGGGGGGGGGGTAATTACCCCGTTAACCCCCCCATAAATCCGCGCTTGATACTGTTGATGAATTTGTCTCCAAATAATTTTTATTTTAAATATTTTTTGACTGGTTGACGTACTTTATATTTAATGTTGTATTTGTTTTTGTATTGTTATTTCTTTTATTGTAATGTTTGTTTAATATTGTTAATATTATATTATTTATACACATTTAAATGACTTGCCATTCTATCACAAGTGGCTAATACAGATTATTTATTATTTATATCTAGCAAGAAATTTAAAAAAACATTTTCAATAAAAAAAACCTGCCCATGGAATTACTACTTCCACATCCATATTTGCCACCCAAGTCTCTCACAACGAAAAAAAATTGTATGTGGAAATAATTGTTTATGGAACTTTAATAATATAATATTTGAAATCGTCTACCCCAAAAACCAATAAAACGATATCCCACATCGGTAGTGGCGTGGGGGTAGTGATAGGGGGGTGGTAGTATGGATGAAGTAAAAAAAATATTTTGAGGCCTTTGGTTCTTGTACACATACTAAATCACAATTTTTTTCACTCCCATTTATAATGGGGTAGGGATAGTAATGGGGGTGGCTAATGCCAAAATTTTTTTTGAGACATTAGCTTCTCTTGTTTCGTTGATTGAAGAGTCTATCTTCACTCAACGCTTGTTTATACTAAATACCAACTTTATGGACTCTTACCTGCTTGATACCTATTTACCCCCTTTTTACCCCAATTTAACCCCAACCCTTTAATGGAATAAAATGAAAATATAATCTAGTTCCAGATCTCATTAAAATACATACGTGTACCAAATTTGAAGTCAATAACTTAAAAGGTTCCAGAGTAATCGTGCGCACAAAAAAATCACAGACAACAGAATTTTTTTTTTGTTCAAACTTAAAATCTCGACGTTTCATGACATTCTAATCCTATTTGCTATTTATAATGTAAACGCGTATAAAATAAGTAACATTAATTTGTTTCTTATACTTTAAAAGCATTAAAAAAAAATGTAGCTGCCTCAGCAACACACATGAAAAACAAATTGAATTGAGAATATAATTCACGTGTCACATGGTACATTTTTGATTAATTTCATTGGTTAAAATGCAAAAACAAAAGAGCATAATAGGCTATCAAATCGGTGATAATTTTATCACCGCATATTGGCTGTCACTTGTTTTTAATGAATAAAATAGTTTACTGTCAAAGTGACAGAAAGTTTCAATAGACACGTCGAAATCAGAAAATAGTGCTCTTAAGCAGAAAAATGTTTCAACCAGTAGATCACCGTCGAAAAAATTTTTAAAAATTTTTATTGTTCAAATAGGCTTAGAATGTGATGAAACGACGAGATTTTAGTTTGAGCGAAAAAAAAAAATTCTGCCTGGGGTCTGTCTGTAACTTTTTTGTGCGCACGTTTACTCTGGAACCGTTTAAGATATTGACTTGAAATTTGGTACACGTATGTGCTTTAACGAGATCTGGAACTAGATTATATTTTCATCTTGTTCCGTCAAAGGGTTGGGGGGTAAATTGAGGTAAATTCAGAGGTAAATCAAGTAGGTAAGAGTCCATAAAATTGGTACTTAGTATATACAACAGAAGCTAAGCTCTCAAAAAAATTTTTGGCACTACCTCCATTACCATCCCCACCCCATTATTAAAGGGAATGAAAAAAAATTGTGATTTAGTGTGTGTACAAGAAATATTTTTTTACTTCATCCACCCCTACTACCAACCCCCTATCACCCCCCCCCCCCCCGCTAGCGATGTGAGGTGGTTTTTGGGGTAGAGGATTTCAAATATTATATTATTAAAGTTCCATAAACAATTATTTCCACACACAAATTTTTTGGGTAGCGGTTTTTTATATTAATTCTGAATAAAAACACTTACAGTTTCTTTTACTCCAGTCAACGGGGGGGTTCAACTCTAATTTGAGCGCTAATAAATGGATTTTGATGAAACTTTGTGAAATGTGTTTGTAATGACGTTAATAAAAAAGCTGAAAAAAAGATTGGAGAATTTAAAATTTATATTGAACCTTTAAAAATGGTATATAGGTGTCATATTTTTTTATAATAACATATATAAATCAAGCTCATTTCTCGAATTTTCATGTATTTTTTAATGTGCAAAAAATGTAGTACATTATTTATCGTGAAAAACAGCCTATAACTCGGAAAATTAGCAAGTTACAAAAAAATGTTTAGAAAGCCTCAATGCAGACATCTGAATTCTTTCAAATTTTTAAATTACATATTTTTAAAACGCCACAATTTCAAAAAAGAGGTAGTTTTCCATGTTTTTCCGGAAGAACTCGGTGAAAACGCACTTTACAGAAAAGTTGCAAATAAGAAAAGTCTTGTATTTCGATGATATATTCACTTGAATTTTTTCAGATTATTTTCAACTTTTACACTTTTGGGAATTTTCGAGTGGCCATATCTCGAAAAATATCCATTTTTCGAAAAAATTCGCAAGAGTAAAAACATCCTATTTTGGACCAAAAAGGGTCAATAAATTGTTTTTTTTGTTTTTCATTTTTGACCTAATTCTACAAGTTATGGAACCCGTGATTTCCTACTCCGATCATTTCCTACTCTAATCTTTTTTTTCAACTTTTTTTTATTAACGTCATTAGAAACCCATTGCACAAGGTTTCATCAAGATCCATTGATTAGCACTCAAATTAGAGATTTTGATCATTTTAGCGGACTATTTGGCGTGATAAGTATTACTTACGGTAATTCTGCATTGTAGCGGAACATCGGAATTTTTGCGAAATTTTTTCAGGACACACTAATTTGGGGTCGTAGAACACGAATCTGAAGTCAGTTTTCGGTGCAAATGCATAGTTTTTCCAAAAAAAAAAAATTTGAAATTTTCCACCATAACACACTCTCCGTCACTGTAAACACTAAAAACCCGCCATTTCGGCCGATTTTCATGTCATGTTCACCATGTAAAGTGTTCCTTAGAGCAAACACACCAAAAAAATTGCTTTTCCATAAAAAGTAAATTATTATTTACCAAAACTCTAGAAACCAGAAAACGAAAAATCATCAAACTGTCAAACTAATGCGCATGCGTATTCTCACTTTAGAATTTTAGAGCTGTGTCTAAGATATCAGCTAAATCAGCAGGCGATTGTTGTCTCTGATTTTGAAATGGTATTTGCATTTTTGCGGACGAACGATGACATCACGGTAACATTTTTGTGATATGCTAATTAATTTAATTACCTACAAATGTTTGATCAAACAAATATAATTTAAATATACACGTTTTTATGATCATCTCAGCCAATGGTGTTCAGTTAACAATACATTTTCAATGACATTCCTCGTTTCGCCAGTGTATACGAAATTTCACATCGAATAGGAATCTGGATATACAGTATGTTCGAGGATAGATGTAACAAGAGTAATGGAGAAGTATATGAATCCTCAACGCAAGAGTCTCATTCCAAAATTCAATTTTTGGTAAATGTTTACGAGATTCGCTTATCGTATTTCGCCATTTTTTTTGTGACATGCAGTAGATACTATTGGAAGTATAAGTGCCTAATGAAATATTGTGCAAAGAACAAATAGTCCTACAATCTTACGGGAACGTGGAGCGAGGTCAATGTCAAGGTCAAGGTCGCCTAAAATATTCCTTGCCCTTCTCGGGCAAGGAATATTTTAGGCGACCTTGACCTTGACATTGACCTCGCTCCACGTTCCCGTAAGATTGTAGGACTATTTGTTCTTTGCACAATATTTCATTAGGCACTTATACTTCCAATAGTATCTACTGCATGTCACATTAAAAAAATATTGTTAACTGAACACCAGTTTTTGATATTGGCTGAAATGAAATTAAAAACGTGCATATTTAAATTATATTTATTTGATCAAACATTTGTAGGTAATTAAATTAATTAGCATATCCCAAAAATGTTACCGTGACATCATCGTTCGTCTGCAAAAATGCAAATACCATTTAAAAATCAGAGAACAATCGCCTGTTGATTTTGCTGATATCTTAGACACAGCTTTAAAGTGAGGATACGCATGCGCATTAGTTTGACAGTTTGATGATTTTCATTTTCTGGTTTCAAGAGTTTTGGTAAATAATAATTTACTTTTTATGGAAAAGTAACTTTTTTGGTGTGGTTGTTCTAAGGAACACTTTACATGGTGAACATGACATGAAAATTGGCCGAAATAGAGAGTTTTTACTGTTTACAGTGACGGAGAGTGAGTGTTATGGTGGAAAGTTTCAAAAATTTTTTTTGGAAAAACTATGCATTTGCACCGAAAACTGACTTCAGATTCGTGTTCTACGACCCCAAATTAGTGTGTCCTGAAAAAATTTCGCAAAAATTCCGATGTTCCGCTACAATGCAGAATTACCTTACTTACCTATATTTTACTATAGGAAACTTACATATTTTCACCCTGTATAACTCAATTTCACATAAAAACCCTCGGATAAAACATAAAAATGAGAAAGTTCCAATTTACAACAGTACATTGATAGTTACAGAGTAATGGGTCACACTGTATATTATCACTGCATATCATGATTATGTAAGACATTTAATGATGTCTAAAAACGATACAGATAATTTTACAATACAGTAATTACCATACATTAAAAGAAGTATGAATTTGAATGCAATGCTTTATTTTGTCTCATTGTCCCTTCATTACCTCTCGATGAGAACAAAAGTTTTGTTTACATCTTTCCAAATAATTATAATCATTTAACCTTTCTTTATGAAAAGCTTAAGCATTTCTAAAGTACTGTAAAGAAGTATAAGATAACAAGTAACATTAATTTATTTCTTATCCTTTGAAAGCATTTCTTGGAATGAGAAAATGTAGGTTAATACAGCAAAAACGTATTCATAAACGAAGAAAACGAATTTAAACTATAAGTAAAACATAAATATAATAACTTTAAAACTGAAATTATAGGTTAATTTCACCAAAGTATCTAGCTACCAGCATGTGTACAAAAGCATTTGATATCGTTACGTATACTATAATACCTACACAAATATATACAACACCTACCTTTAAACTTTAAGCCAAAATATATCCAATTGATGCAGTCACATAATTTAAAAGTTCTTAAATATTATTTAAGGACACAACACCACAAAAGTTACACGGTATAAAGCGATCGAATCACAAAACTAGCATGTGACCGAAACAATAGACAGTCGGCGGCAATATTTGATTGTTGCCAAACGCGTGGCTATCTTTGCTAAGTAACAACATAGTACAAACAGCGTTATGCTAATAGTCTGGGGTCCAACAGTACGAAATCGCTCTAAATTCCAAGTAACCTGTTCCGACATGACGTACACTTTTCAACTTCAAATTTGCAAAAAGGGTTATATAGGACACCAGAAATGACTTGTCGGATTCTTATCAGCTCTTGCATAACTTCTTAAATGATAAGAAAAGAGACGAAATGATAATTCCTAAAAAAATGTTTTTTAATACATAACACGTCCTGTAAAAGAAACTATGAGTGCTATCTATCTAATTTTTTTATAGTATACACTAAAGACATAAGCGCTTGGATGAGGCTTGATGACACTGTTTAAATATGTTTAGTTTTTTGGGAAAAAAATATGAAATCTGTAACTAAAAAATATTGTAGTAAGAATTTCAACATACGAGCAAGTACTTCAATTTTAAATTTTTTGTGTATAAACTATGCTAACAAACATACCCAATATGTTGAAAATGTTTTTAAGACAAGAACTAAGTTGATATTGCATATAGTATTCGAGTTGTGCATTTTTAAAATGGGTGCATGATGTGGCGCATGTAATAAAGGCGACAGCTCTCCTAAAATTCATAAAGCGCATGAAAGCAGTTTACAGTGGAATTAGCTGGTATGTTTATGTTTACTAGGCGTATGTACTTATGTATATAGTGTGACGTTATTTGTCTTAACATTGTAACATTATAAAAACTATTTGTGTTTGATTGTTTAAATCGATTGATTATTGTTTGCGGTTCATATTTATTATTTACTAGCTATGCCCGCGGTTACGTTCGCGTGGAATTTTGACTAAAAAGCTTCTTTATAAACGACGTTTGAGGTAGAATCACCATTCTGGAATATTTCAGAAAACTCACAAATTTTCTGGAATATTCCAGAGTACTCTCGAATTTTCTGGAATATTACAGAAGTTTAATCTTAAAAGTTTATGCCGTGCAAATACGCTTATGGTAGAGATCAAGCTGTATCTCCTGTTCTACTAGACCGATTTTCATAAAACTTGGCTTAGTCTGGGCCGATTTCGATGAAATAATAACTAAATGTTACTACAAGCTTAGATGAACCTCATTGGTTCAGTAGTTTCTGCGTGATGCGCGTTCAAACAGACAAGCAGACAAACAGAAAAATTCCAAAATCTGTCGTAATGTATTCCATTACTCATCTTACATCCCCCACATGAGTTTTTTTGCAAATATTGTCAATGTACATACACGTCAACTTTACAAACGTATTATATGTATACGTTTGAAAATTATTAAAAGGTAAAATAATTTAATAAAAGTGGTTTACGCTCCCTCCTACCGACGGAAGACGCTTTTCAACAACATGTTGCAAATATTACTTTTTTTTAAACAGTGTTGTAAACCGTTATTCAAATTACCTCTTGCACAAAATTTTGGATGCAGAATTGGAAATCAGGAGCTGGTACCGATAATGTCGACAAAAAAAAGTTTATCTGAACTTAAATTAAAAAGTGCAACTGTAAAATAAAATGCGACACAAAATGTTCTTGTGAGTGGTATTCAGTTGCGTGCTCGTGTGCTGCTTTTCCTGAAAATTGTTTTAAGGGAAAAAGCAATATGCATCATTTTATAATGATAGTGATTCTGACTAAAATGTTAGAATAGTTATACACAAAAATTACATAATATACAACATTAATGTTTTATTTAAAATACCTATCTCCCTTTTCTGCTTTCTATTAAATATGCTAAATACCTAAAATAATATTTCTCACTAATGTTTTATTTCTTAAACAATATAAAAACGAGTAGAAGTTGTACGCCAATTGCTTATTAACATTTTGCTCGAACACACAATTCACTTTGTATCGTTTATTATTTTTTAAATAAGTGGCCGCAATCGGCAGCGCCCGACTACTACTTTCATTCGTTTTGTTGTATTATTAACATAAAGTAATTCAAATTTGCAATTATATTGAACAATATAGTGCTTTTTACTGTTACACTGTACCAATTATCGTGTAGACTATTTTTATTTTAATGCTGCATAATTACGCGCCTCATAAAAAAATCATAAACAAAAAACTGTATACGTTATCGACAGGATTTTTTTTAAAAAAACTTTTTCAATATATGGACTATATTTGGTAAGCAATTGTATATAAGAATTTCATAAATTTAACATAGTTGTCCGCATATCGGAATTTTTCGAACGTAAATATCAACCTTTTGATTTTAATTAGTTTTTTCCAAAAAAAATATTCTTTTCAAAAATACCAATAGCTTAGTTAGAATCACGTATATCTTTTGAGTATACATACCAAAAATCAGATCGGTAGGTTACATAGTTTTTGTTTTAACGGAGTATAACCATTGTAAAACATAATTTTGTAATTATCAATCCGCCATCTTTTTTGCGATTTCTGAAGTTGCGCAAGAGCAAAAATTAATCCGACAAGTGTTTTCTAGTGCCCCAGGTAATGCTCTCTTCATTACTTATATTAACTTTTGTACGTCATGTCGGAACAGGTCATCTTGATTTTGGAGTGCTTGGACCCCGGACTATAAGCTGTTTGAGTGGATTTGAAAAAATTTATTTAATTTATCTTATGCATTTTTTTGCTATACCTACCTACGTTTTTATATTGTTTGGATATACGTACTTACGTAATTATTATTTTTAAATATGGATAAATATGAAGTACTTAGCTTTGTTATATTGATGAAACTTTTTTTGTTGATTTTTACTTCAAGAAATAAGGTCATGAAATTAAGGACTGACCGATTTAGACATTTTATGTTAGGTAGGTATTTATTACTTACGAATACAATAAGGTAAAAGACATATTTAAGTGTGTGTGTGTGGTCCATTGACTATTTAATATTAGGTATTACACCTATTAAATTTGATATAATCACAGGTATACCTATATTGCATTATAAGCCGAGAACATGTTTTATAATCACCGTAGAAAAGAGAAATTGTACACAAATATATATCATAACATGCTGAACGCAAATAACAAATATGAAAAATTTCTCTTTGAATGTATGTACTTGTGTAGAACATTTCTTGCAAAGAGATAACTTGTGTTAGACTTAAAATTTTTATTTCAAAAGAAGATACATAAATTAGCATGCCAGAATACTAGTCCATACCGAAGTTGCAAAAAAAGGGTGAAACCACAAAAGTGCAAGGGTAGCGACGTTTCGAAGGCGGCCACACGATGGAGATAGTGGCGCGATCCCTACCCCCGTCGAACTACCCCTAAAAACACCCCTGTTTCCCATTTTTCGTTGTCACGCATGCGAGGATATGTTGGATCGGATTTTTTTTGAGAAAATTCAATATGTCTTGTAAAATTTCGCAACCAGACATCCTGACGACCACCGGAGGTTGAAACCAACCCCTCCCCCAATACCGAAACATACAAAAAACATCCAAACGTGCTGAAAATTGTTTTCTACATGTTTTCAAGAGCTGGGAACACGATGCTGATATTATTTAGCCTCCCACCCCATACCAATCACCCTTGAATGCATAAAACCTTCCCAATTTTCGTTATCAGGCACTTCTGGATTGAGGGAAGGGGGGGGTGGTTTTGAACCCCCGGGGGTCTTTAGGATGTCTGGTTGCTAAATTTTACTGGACATATTGAGTTTCCTCAAAAAAAACCCGATCCAACAAGTCCTCGCATGCGTGATAACGAAGTTATTTTGGGACTAAAACAACTATTTTATACTATCGATTTATTTTTAGGGGGAAAATTCGGTAATTTTTAAAATTGTTCTTTTCTTTTGTTTTTCTAAGAGACTTAGATAGGAAATCTGGATATGTAGCGTCTTTCAAGATAAAATTATGTAATTACTTTCACATCGTAAAAGTATAGTATAGCAACGGTAAAAAAAAAATTTTTTGTTCAAATAGGCTTAGAATATCATGAAACAATTTCTGTCTATCGGTCTGTCTGGCTGTAAACTTTATTTGTGAGCACGAATATTCTAGAACGGTTTATGTTATTGACTTGAAATTTGGTACACGTATGTATTATAATGGGAACTGGAACTATTTGGCTGATAGTTGACGTTTTTGTCAAGGAACAAACAAGAAAACTTTCGGTGAAAAATATTCAGACTGGACATCTTCAAAAAATAATGAATGAAAATGTGTAAACAGGACAATAACCAAATCTGATCACAATTTAGATTCAGTATAAAATTTTGCGTTAGTTGATATGACACTGAGGTAAGAAATGTGGTAAAAATAAGGCAGAATATTGGATACCTACACAATAACGGTATAATAAATAATGTGGCAAGCTTTATACCCCTGTAGACATCTATGGGAGTTTCCTCTAAGTTTCATGTATATGTAACAGAAAACTAAGCTAGTTAGTTAGTTTGGCTATCGTCCCAGAGATGGCGCGCGCGGTGTCATAATCTAGGCACCTAGAAGGGTGGAGAAGCCATGTGAGGACAGTTCAGAAGGCAGTTTAGTACAGTACAGTTCACTAGGCAGTTCAGTTTAACACAGATAGTGAATTGAGGAACATTAAGAAGAAGTAAGCAAAGTGACTGAAGTAGCACGGTGTGCTACAACCAAATTTAAATCAAAGTTGTTGTCACTCGGAATTTTTTTTTTAACACATTCTTGGATGTATATAGAACCAATTTCCAAGATATTTAAAATCATTCATCGCAGAATTTTTTTTTTAAGTATTTTACTTTTTTTGTTTAATAACAGCCACATAAAAAAAGTGGTCTGGCCTGCGGGCCAGGCTAGTGTGTCCTTATGTATTTGGACCCGCTGAAACCGAAGGGTCCAAATACATAAGGATACACTGGTCTGGTCCGCAGGTCAGCTCACTTTTTTTTTTTTATTTGGGGGTGTTTCTTAAGGTTGGGGGTGAGAAACGAGCGAATCAATTCTGACTTCGGATTCTGTTTCAGATGGTCCAGATACATAAAGATACACTGGTATGGTCTACCGGACAGACCATTTTTTTTGGGGGGGGAGATGTTTTTTGGAGTGAAAAACGAGCCAATCTGATAATTCTGACTTCAAATTCGGTTTCAGCGGGTCCAAATACAATACATAAGGACAGACGAGCCACACTAGTTGTAAAAAAAAATTCTGAATTTCTGCGATGAATGATTTTAAATATCGTGGTTCTATATACATCCAAGAATGTGTTAAAAAATTCCGAGTGGCAACAACTTTGATTTAAATTTGGTTGTAGCACACCGTGTGGTAGTGAATTGAGGTATCTAGTGGTATATTAGTGAAGTAATTATTTGTTGTAATTAATTAGTGTTTAGTGTTACTCTGGTATTATAATTTCCAGATCCACGATACAGGATGTTTACAAAAAAAGGTAAACACGAACAATAGCGTAAACGTTTCACTAATGTTTCGATACAAGGAGATTTTTGGGTCATTCATCCAGGAGTTTATCTCCTTTCAAAAATTCTGCTGTTGTAGTTTTATTACCATTTTCAATGAAATTTATTAACTGTAATTTCTGTTTGTCTACAATGAGGGGTAAAAAGATGAATGACAAACACTTTCTGCACTCTAAAAGCTGCGTCATAATAACATGAGATAGTGTGGTTTATGAGAGAGCTTTTGTCTCCTTTAGTACAGTCATTTTAATTCCACGTTTATATTATCTTCATTACACTCGCTGCAATTCTATCTGAATGTACGTAGTAATGTTTTATGTGAAATTTCCTCTTTAATTGGAAATCAATAAATTAAATTTATAGTTAATTTCAACCATTATTATTTAGACAAATAGTACTTAATACCTAGAAAATTGTATCCAGTTTGTTTATTTGTCATTATTTTTGTACCTTTAGAAATATATTTTTTATTTTCGTTAACGAATATAATTATTCTTATTCACAGCGTTTCGACAGCCGTTTTGTGTTCCATGTGTTATTTCAGTTGGCCTCACTTTGCTGCATGGCACGTCTGACAGCATCACGAAGTCTGTCGTGGATATCTGTTAGGTGTACGGCCTCACCAAGAAATGCAATTAAGGCGTTAAATTTTGACGCAAACTTTTGTAATTACTAAGAAGCATTGCTAATAAAACATTATTGACTAAAACTTTTTTATTTCGAGACGGATGCCGAAGACATAGTGTACGAAACTCATCGGAAAGTGTATTTCCTGGACTAGGAAACTTCCGACACTCGCCTACGGCTCGCCGGAATTTTATTTACTCGGCCAGAAAAATATCACTTCCCGGGCTTGTTACATAAATAACTATTTTTTCGCACTTCTTATTTTTTTCACTGTTGCCATAAACATATGTCTTACTCACAAAAAAAAATAAGGAAACAAATGCAGTTTTTTTAACACTGGTGGAAATATTTTTTTTATTAAACTATTAGCTTTCTAAAAAAATCGTTGTCTAGCATACAAAATTCAACAGATGAAAAGAACATTTCTGGCAAATAAAATTAGTCCTTGTGCGAACGTGACGAAAAATAAACTGCTGTGTACAGGCATATCATTCATATATGGCAGTTGACATGATGATAACTAATTGGAAATTTGAATATTTTGATAACTAGCATGCTATTAATCAAATTTGAATAATATGCCGATTTAAATTAAGATATACATTGATCAAGTTCCCTAAGTACAGGATTTAATACATAATGGGATTATAATTTCTATTTGTTTGTTTTTTCTGAAAATTATTACAGTTCTTACGGGCGCCAGCAGGTGTACAAACGGCCATAAAATACAAACATAAATTATATTTGTACTATTTTAACGCCACGCCTGTTGCAGATAATACAGATTAATAGCTAATAAATTATTAACTTACTTATGTAGTTCTGTAACGTTCGGGTAAACACGTGCGGGGGTGACGCTCCCGACATAAACCCTAAATAAGCCGGGTAAAATAGTGACAAAAAAGTACAAATTGATCCAAAATATCGCTAAAATATTTGTGCATCGAATCATATGTGTTGCTTGCTGCTAAAATAGTAAAAATAGTTTAAATAAATAAAAACTGTACAGTGTAATGGTAAATTAACTCAGCTCAGGGTAGTTTTCTAAACATCTGTGCTACTGCAATAAATAAAGGGAATAGTCGTTGCCAGCAAGTGACCCATTATTTATGACCCAGGAGAAACACAGTTCGCAAGTAACAAAGAACAGGTCCGTAATTACAGCAACCATGGATATAAAAAATACAGACGAACTATCGCTAGAACAGAAAGTGGATCTAATATTAAAGACGGTAATAAAAACTAATGGGGATATGGAACAACTCACAAATAAAGTAAATAAACTCGAAAACGAAAATAAACAACTGAAAATTCAAGTAAATCATTTAGAAGCTCAACTAAATACTCTGGACTCTCAGAGTAGGATCAACTCCCTAGTATTCTATGGAATAGCCGAGGACAAAAATGAGAATCATCTAAACCTTGAAAAAAAAGTGCTAAATATTATCACACAGGAAAACGGCGGTCTAGGTCTAAATGAAATACAGTCGAATGATATTCAAATGGTGTCCAGAATGGGTAACAATAAATCTGAAAAAAGGCCCACGGTTATTAAATTTCTTAATTATAAAACAAAAAACATGATTTTCCAAAACAGTAAAAAACTAAAAGGCACAGGCTACTCTATTTCCCCCCATTATTCTGCCCGAGACCAGGATGTCAGAAAAAAACTACAGCCATATCTTGAACAAGCTAAAAATAGTGGTAACTCTAAAACCTACATAAGAAGCACCAAACTATGGATAAATGACAGAACATACACACTGGAGGAATGTGAGAACATCTTCAAAGATAGCTCAATCCCCAACTTAAACTTACACCCACAGCAATACCAACAGACACAGCAAGAGTCTCAAGAACACCATCACCAACAACCCCATACCTCCCAAGATCAACCAAGAATACTTAGAAGTCATGGTCATCGAAAAAACTAATCAGTCCTTTCACGATTTTTCACCAAAATATTCAGTGTATATCCAACAAAGTGAGTGACATACAAGTTTTTTTGGAAGATAACCCGGAAATCCAAGTCTTATGCATTTCAGAACACTGGCTGTTAGATAGGAACTATTGCGCACCATTTAATGGCTACAACCTAATATCCTGCTACTGCAGAAAATCGAGTATACACGGTGGAGTGTTAATCTTAACAAAAGACAACTTAGATTTCGAAAATATAAATAACCTGCGGACAGAAACAAAAGAAAAAGAGTTTGAATACGCTGCAACTGTAAGTAAAAGTTTAAAAATGATAATAATCTGCATGTACAGGTCCTCAACTTGTCAGGGTAAGTCATATAATGTTTTCTTCGATCTTTTTTACGCTTTATTATCAGAAATAAATGAAATATATCCAAATTATGTGCTGGTAATATGTGGTGATTTTAATATACACTTTGAAAAAGATAGTTTACAGACAAACGAATTTGTAACGTTACTAAAGGTATTTAATTTATCCACCACCATCAACACTCCAACAAGGGTTGTAAACAACTCAAGCTCTCTAGTAGACAACATACTGATCAATGATACAGAAATACTTCTAAATACTTCAAATGACGATTACGGTCTTAGCGATCATTATGGGCAAAAAATTACTCTTCAAAACGTATCCCTCAGTCCTGAACCCCTAAAAATAGAAAAAAGAATATTCAGTCCTAGAAATAAAATCCTTTTCAAAAACTTAATTTCTGAAATAGACTGGAGTACACTCTACACAGAAACTGATGTAAATCTAGCTTGCGATGTTTTTTATGATTATTTCAACAGCTGTTTTAATGTGGCTTTTCCAGTTAAATATATCAAGATCAATCATGAAAATAAATGTCCGGGATGGATTACAGAGGGGATAAAAACATCATGTCGTAATAAACGCTCTTTATTATATATTAAAAAAATTTTTACCACAAATATATTCTTCAAAAATTACGTGCGCAACTATTGTAAAACACTGGAAAAACTCGTAATCATTGCAAAACAAATTTATGCAAATAATTATATAACAAACTCATCAAACAAAATAAGATCTACTTGGAAATTAATTGATTCAAACATAAAACAAAAAGCGGCTAAGACACAGAATGACATTAATATCCTAAATCAAGAAAATGAAATAATCAGGGATCCACTCGCAGTGGCATCAGAATTTCAAAAATTTTACTTAAACGTGGGAGAGGAACTAACAAAAAACATAACCAGCAAAAGAGAAGCTATGGCTTACGTAACGACAGTAAAATCGTATAAGTATAACTCATTTTTCTTTTCACCAATGACAGAAGCAGAAATAAAACGACTGATAAAAAATTTTAAACAAAAAAACAGTACAGGCTCAGACGATATCCCAATAACAATAATAAGCGAAGTAGTAGACTACCTTATAAAACCAATAACTTACATAATTAACTTATCTCTAATTACAGGAACTTTTCCAAGTTGCCTTAAACATGCAGTAATTAAACCACTATTTAAAAAAGGTGAGAAAACCGATATATCGAACTACAGACCAATTTCACTTTTATCAGTTATCTCTAAAATTCTGGAAGCTGCAGTTAAGGAGCAAATTACCAAATATTTTGAAAAAAATAAAACATTCTCAGATAGACAATACGGCTTTAGAAGTGGGAAAAATACAACGGCAGCTACTCTCGACTTAATCGGTAATGTAAATGAAATACTAGAAAATAAAGACATACCAATTACTGTCTTCTGCGATTTATCGAAGGCTTTCGATTGTGTCGACCACAAAATTCTGCTGGACAAGATGGAGTATTATGGAATACGGGGCATTGTTCATGATTGGTTTAAATCTTACTTAAGTGATCGCACCATGTCTGTGAAAATAACATCAATCGAGGGGGAGCGAGTAAACAAAGTATCCACAAACCCGGGCTACATAAAGTGTGGGGTTCCGCAAGGTTCTATCCTGGGACCAACTTTATTCTTAATATACGTAAATGACGTAGCAGCAAATTTCCCACTCGCGAAATTCTCACAATTTGCTGACGACACAAGCATCACGCTACAGCACAAAAATTTAGACGATCTAATCGGTATAACAAAGACTTTATTAGAGGATTTATGCGATTGGTTCGCAGCCAATAAGCTGGTTTTAAATGTCAATAAAACTTTTAATATTCTATTCCAACCAAACAAAACACAACCTCATACTGTTATCTCAACAAATGGTGGAGATGTCATCCCCACGTCTACCACTAAATTTTTAGGTATTCATTTGGACCAACAGCTTGACTGGAAAACTCACATTATAGAATTAAATAAAAAATTAAGCCATGCAGTTTATGCCATAAATACAATCAGACAAAACATCGGTTTCAATGTTGGTAAAACAGTCTATTATGCATACTTCTACTCTATTATGCAATATGGAGTAGAATTTTGGGGAAATTCAACCAATGCTAAGACAACATTTTTAGTACAAAAAAAAGCCATAAGAGCACTATTTAATCTAAATACGCGGGACTCGTGTAGAGATTACTTTAAAAAGCACAGAATATTTACCTTAACGAATTTGTACATATATAAAATCAGTATAATAATTTACAAAGAACAAAAAAGGCTTTCCACACCATCTGATATCCACAATTATGATACACGATACAGAAACATATACCGAACTCCATCATACAATTTGGATGTAAACAGAAGAGGACCCGTATATGCAGGTGTAAAAATATTTAATCATCTTCCAGAAAGAGTTCAGCAAAAACCGTCCTTAAATCTATTTAAAAAGGAATTGAAAAATATTCTAAAAACCAATGTTTTCTATAACTTAAACGAATTTTTTGAGGATGATCTCAACTAAAACAACAGGTCATTTGTATTTTCGGAATCCGAGTAGCCACAACAAATAAATATGAATGGCACTATATACCTACATCATATCATTTGCTTAGATTTTATTAAATATCATTGAATTTCATTGAATATCATTTAAAATTTGCAGGTCTCAGCCTGCTAGCTTAAATACGTACCATTTATTATTGTTGCTATTACTATTCTTACCTTATTGTAGTATGTTATCTATAATGTAGTATATTATCTGAGATAGACAATTATTCTATAAACCACAGTCAAACTAGGCGATATTTTCTCTAAGGCTCGGAAAGAGCCAGAAGTATGTATCTAGTTCTAACAATACATGTGTACACCAAAACAACCATTGTAGTTTGTAAGATACATATTGTGGGAAATAAAATATTTCTATCTATCTATCTATCTATCTATCTATTAATCCCTTTTTGCTCGAAATGCTCTTGGGTCTTAAGATGATACTCGAGATTTCATAATATGCAACAAATTGGTATACGTTGTAAAGATGGGACTATGCAAAATGAAAATTTCAAAATTCAAAAAATATACAGGGTGAGTCATGAGGAACTGTACATACTTCTACCGTAAGTAGAGGCACCTAAGCCAAATACTAAGTGACCATTAAAAAGTGTTTGTTCCCTTTCTTTACTATCATACAGAGTGATTTATGAATTTTGTCCAAAAATTGTTTTGGCCATAACATTTTAACGGTTAATCCGATTGGCCTCATTTTTTACAACAATGTACGCTGTTGCCTAACAACCATTATACACATCCAAAGTTTAAAAAATCCAGGGACGGTTTCAAAAAAATTTGTTGGATTGCTTCGTATACGATAGTTCACCCTGTATATGATTTATCTAAAACTTGATATGAAATTTGTATAGGACACAAATATGTAGTAAAACCTTAGTATTTGAAATTTTTGTCACACTCAATAAATTTTTTATTAACGATCAATTTTCAAGTCAAATGAAAAGTTTGGCAAAATGGAATATTATAATGTATACTAATATTTGTAAATACAAACATTTAGCTAAAAAAAAATAATATCTACATACCTCGTGTCTAGGTTTAATAAGTACCATCATTTCAATCAATTTCCAGGCCAGGTCTTACATATTTATTTACAATACGTACAGGGGCGGCTTAAGGGCCGGACAACCCGGAGTGCCGGTTCAGAGAGGTGCCAAATTGAGGGTAGAGAAGGGGTGCCAGAGAGCAAAACATTTTTTCGGATTATTAATAGATAATAGCACCCCCTCCATGAGGCGATTGATCGCGGAGTTCGAAGGGATATCCTTGTACTTTAGTATGAAGTACGTCCGTGATGACCTCAGGAAAGGGCGCCAAAAAGTGCTCCCGCCCGGGTGGAAAATTTACCTTGAGCCGCCCCTGAATACGTATGTATTTAAGAACTATAAGAAAAGAAAAGGAATAACGAAAATATCAAAACGTAGATCCGTATCTTGTATTTATTTTAAATTCAATGCTTGCATTTTTGCATTTGAATATGATGGCTTTTAAAAATATTTCGAAAAATGTACAGTTTTCGTTAAAATTGATCTTAAACTGAACATATAGGTTGGGCACTTTAAATGGGGGAAATTTAGGTAACACAAATTTGACTACTTATTTCTGTCCTTTTCGGAAGCAATTTGACTAATTGGAGAAAATACATACAGAGGCAACTTTTTAGATGGACCACATCAGCCACATTTTTAAGACCTGGTCTGGAAATTGATTAAAATGATGGTACTTACTAAACCTAGGCACGAGGTATGTAGATATTATTTTCTTTTAGCTAAATTTTTGTATTAATTAATATTAGTATGCATTAAAATATTCCATTTTGCCAAACTTTTCATTTGACTTGAAAATTGATCGTTAATAAAAAAATTGTTGAGAGTGTGACAAAAATTTCAAATACTCAGGTTTTACTACCTATTTGTGTCCTATACAAATTTCATATCAAGTTTTAGATAAATCATATACAGGGTGAACTATCGTATACGAAGCAATCCAACAAATTTTTTTGAAACCGTCCCTGGATTTTTTGAATCTTGGATATGTATGATGGTTGATAGGCAACGGTGTATATTGTTGTAAAAAATGAGGCAAATTGGATTAACCGTTAAAATGTTATGACCAAAACAATTTTTGCACAAAATTCATAAATCACTCTGTATGATAGTAAAAAAAGGGAACAAACACTTTTTAATGGTCACTTGGTATTTATCTTAGATGCCTCTACTTACGGTAGAAGTATGTACAGTTCCTCATGACTCACCCTGTATTAGTTGAGGCAAACTATTTTTGCAATTTATGTTGCAAAATCGATTTTTCGTAACTTTTCCTGAGGGCCCGTTTATCAATTTAGGGTTAAATTTGCGTGTTAGCTAGCCCTGGGCTAACTTTAACCTCGGGGCGAAGTGAGTGTTAAACTCGCATCCGTTTATCTTGAATAACCTAAGGTTGGTAACGCTTTCCACAGAGTTGCCAGCTTTAGGCTGATTGTGATTGTCCGAAAAATGAGTAATTTTTGGTTTGTTATGTCCTTGTAACTAAGTTAAAAGCATTTTTTTGTCGAGAAGTCACCTGGCAGTAATAGAAACGAGCAACAACAAAATTATAATATAAACTAGAATATTTTCTGGTCGACAGTTACATTTTGTAACTTGTATTTATTGCATTTTTAATTTTTTTAATTAATCCATGATTATTATTAAAAGTATGTCAATGTGTCAAAGGTCAATGTGTAGCCAACATTAACCTTTTACTTCTTTACCATATTTGAGATGTTATATGCTTCTTCAATCTATTTTTAATACGACGTTTTGTTTGTCCAACATATTTCAAATTACAAAGTTTATTTCCCGATGGATCTACAGAGAACACAAAAGAGTCTTATTTACCAGGATTCCTACTAAAAAGTACTAAACTTAACGAATAAAATCTGTTAGAAATATATTAGCATATTATTAAAGTCTTGCTTTATTCCTATGTTTTTAAGAGCAGCAAGTTTTCAAACATATTTAAAAAAGTTCTTCAATTGATTGCATACAAGAATGTTAGGAACATTTATGGTTAGATGTAAATCTATTAATTAGAAATTTAATGTAATTTATTTTGTTACGTATTAACTTAAAGCGAAGGCTTTAGTTATTTTACTTTCACTCTCTATTTTCGTGTCTGTTCAAATTAAACAGAAACCAAAATAAGCAGCTACAACCTAGAAAAAACTTATTGTCAAATTTTAATTGAGTCAAGGTTTTCACGTACGCGTATACCTTATACTTGTGTGATTCAGTTTATTGTATGTGAATTATTTGTCATGGTTCACTTTAACTTTTAATTTAGATATTATATTGCAAATATTTTATAATTTACTAGGTTCTTTGTACAGAATTAACCAAATTAAATTTGTCTTGTAATATGTATTAGTCTTTCCATGAGTTTTTACTTATCACAGATCAGGAGCACTAAAAGAAAGTAATTTAGAAAACAATCATGTCTATCTAATAAGTTTTTGGAAACACACCAGACAATGAACTAAATAGTTAAGTCCATTACAAAAATGAGTTCTTTGAAAGTGATATACAGGGTGTTTCTTATTGACGTGCTAGTATTTCAGGGTGTAATTACTTAGGTCATTTTATGAAGAAAAGTTCATATGAACATATATCTGCAACGGCTTAATTTTTTTGCTGGCAAATATTTAGAGCTTTAGAGCTCTAGCGATCTTCCTCGTACTCGTCTGAGGATGTTCGTCGATTTCCTGCAGCACCGCTTTCTCTATTTCGTGTATTCTGACAGTTCGAGGTCCACCTTTTGAAGTACCTTTTTGAAAACTACCAGTTTCACAAAGACAGCCATGAATAGTCGAGAAGAATCGACTATCTGACAAGGCGCGATTAGGATATCTTTCCTGATACATACTTCTAGCTTTTGTTGCATTATCATCTGCGAGACCAAATACAACTTTCATTAATAAAATTTTCCGATAAAAAATGCCTAATATGGTTTATTGAATTTTTCGGATTATTTTGGTATCCCAGGTGGCTTTGAATTTGTAGGAGGTGAATGTTTCTTTTTCCATAAGTAGATATTAATTTTTTCTAAACTTCAGTAAAATCTAGTTTAAATCGGAAAAAAAGTCAAAATGTTATAAGAGTGTCTTCATATTAAGTGTGTCACACTGTATATGTAGAAGGAATAAGAAAATGGATTAGACAAAAAAGTTAAAATAACTATTATAGCTAGTATTTGGGCAATAATCTATTAGGGAATATAATCGACATATACAAGCATTCTGATAGTTCACTGGTGTTTTAAGGCTTGGATATACAGTATGTTTCTTTCTACCCCTTTTTCATGGATATGTGCATATATAATTATATTTCAACTTGGCACTGTGCGAATGGTCACGCTACCCTAGCCATTTCTTTGATTGTAGATAGATAGATATTATATGGATGGCTGAGTTTTATAAATTATATTTGATTTCACTGATGGAAAATGTAGGTTGTCTATAACAATAATTGATTTTACTTGAAGGTAAAAACTTTCAGTACACTCAAAGAAATAGTATGGGTAAATTCAACTAAAAAAAATGGGTAACTAACAATATCGTTAATTTTGTTAAACTAAATTATATTGATGGTATTTTCAAACAAAAGGTGATTATTATTTTAATTAATAAAAAGTTGTCGTACAACAAAACAAACATTAACTTAAAAAATAGATGAATAAGACTATTATTTTTTTCGTCTGACTATTATTTTATTCAATTCTGTCAAATTAAACTAGATAATAGTATATTTTATTTTTAACTATTGTCGAATTGTAATTGTAAACCCAGTAGCAGTTTGCTCTACTATTATAGTTGACAGATAAACCAATATTATTGTAGAGTTAACCCGTAGTTCTGTTTACATAAACATAACATCGTTCTGCCATCCACTTTGACGAATTAAGACGTCACGTTAGCGCTTTTGTTTGCAAATAGTATGGGTTAAATCAATCAAAAAAATAGTATATATATTGTTCATTTTGTTAAATTGAAGTATATTAATAGTATTTTTAAACAAAAGGTCACACAACAAAATAAACATTAACTTAAAAAGGTGCAAAAGACTATAATTTATTCATCTTACTAATAATTTGTTGAATTTTGTCAAATGAAACTAGATAAATAGTAGACTTTATTAAGTATTATCGAATTGTAATTCTAACCCAGTATTAGTTCGCTGTATTATTGTACTTTGTAGACAAACCAATATTATTGTTGTCTTCTAGAAGTTCTAAAAGGGAATTACCATAAAATTTGCTTGTTTACCACGTAGTCTATTACAGAAATTATTCCCAGATGACGCCACATACAAATCACTGACAGTAATCAATCATGAATTATCTTATACTTTTATGAATTTATAGAAAATTAATAACATTATTGCATTTTTCAAATTCAAATTGTACCGCCCTTCTTTATCACTCATATTCACAGATTATTTAGAGTTCTATGAAATTACCATTCGTTAACAAAATCAACCCGCAACTTTATTACAGTGCACTTATTACCGATCTGTGGATCGACTGGTTTGACGTCACGTTTGGCCACGCCCCTTTTCGCGGAGTGTTAAATTTGATAAAACTCCGATTACACAGCTTCACAAAAAAAAATGTTCAGACCAGCTAGAGTCAAAAATCACCCCTGGACTGGAGTAAAAACAATATTAAGCTACGAGAATAGTTGTTACATCTTAATCGATCGAATTATATAAATTAAGGTTAAACAGCAGCATATATACAATAGATATGAAACACACCCCCAGTGAGGGGCGAAAACTAGCCCCCATTTATAAATAAATCGATCCAAAACAGTAATGACTGCTGAAAACTGCCCCTATAGGGTTGAGAAAAACCACATTTAAGTTAAAAGGACACAAAACAAGAGAAAACGTAAAATCCAACAGGATTTCTATTTTGCGTAGTACTCTAAAATAGAACTAGAAACTTACGTACCATCAACGCCCTACAGTGTCAACCCTCAGATGGTGTGAAAACTACCCCCTATGTAAGATTTATCCATAAAAAGTTACAGTGACTTCTATAAAAATTCGAAACACCTGCGTTGTGTGGAAGCGAGAAGAAACTAGACTATGTTCGACGCTGTGCTTGAAAACGACCTCCATGGGGTTGCGAGATGCCACCCCTATATCCGTAGGATGCTGGAAGTGTGCAACACGATTTTTGCCAATCATAGCATCCATAAAAATGTAAATCCGGTTAGTTTCTCTCTGTTTTTCCAGGGGATCGGTAGCCCTGTGTGTTAGCGCGTCTAGCTTGCACTCTGAGCGTACTTAGCGAAGTGGATTCGAGCCCTACACTGCAAAAAAATTTTTCATAGGAAATTTTCCCCAAGAAGTGGTTCGGATTCCACCATAAACTGTAGGGTCCCGTCTCCTTTACTCAAACAAATCTAGATCTTCTACAGACTTCTAGACTTAAGAGGGTCATTGAGGTGACGTGGAAGGCGGTAAAAACACATTTTAAAACACATTTTTTAAAACTCAAGGGTGGTTGTTCTCAACTTCTCAACCCTACAGGGGCAGTTTATGAAAATCGGATGCAGTTTCTTATCCTTTAACAAAACCTAGACATTTCGAACTTTTTCAGCAGTCATTGCCGTTTTGGATCGATTTTTTATATATGGGGGCTAGTTTTCGCCCCTCCCTGGGGGTGTGTTTCATATCTATTGTATGTACGCTGCTGTTTAACCTTAATTTGTATAATTCGATTGATTAATATGTAACAACTATTCGCGTAGCTTAATCTTCTTTTTACCCCGTTCCAGGGGTGTTTTTTGGCTCTAGCTAATGATTTTGGGGGTGTACGATTTTTTTTTGACCTCAGATTCGGATTCAGCGACCGAAAATACATGGGTCTGGTTCGCTGGTCTGAACTTTTTTTTGTGGGGCTTAAATTTTCAAATTATGCAATAAAAAATCTTATGCAAGCCCATTATTCATATTAGCTTCTAATGTGAAATAGTATAAAATATGCACATACATTGTCTTTTTGATTAACAGTGTATATATTAAAGAGGTCACATGTGATTTGACAAACACATAAATATAATATTTTAGGAATGGATCGACGCACATGGAACCAAAAATGTAGTTTAATATATCCACCAATTGAATTAGATACGTTCACCAGTAAACAAGATTACACTTTGCACTTTCTAATGATTTAATTGATACGTATACGTATATGTACTCTCTGATAATATTTTGATGCTAGTGACTCTAATTTTATTCCCGACGAATTCAGTGAGTAAGTGAGTTTAATGAAGAAATATTTGGCTAAATAAATAACAGTGTTAAGGTACATCTCGTTGACACATATTTCCATATTTTTATTTCGCATACTAAATTAAATCTGAGACTACAGGAACAATAAAATACCTATTTTTATCCAGTAATTTGTGTTTTGGTACGAAATTAAATATAACCCGGGCCTTGGGTAAAGTGTGAAATCTGTTGGAAGTGTAGAAAGAAAACATTCTTCTTCAGATTTACAAATACCTCTAAAGACAACCTAAATTTTCATTAGACTGACAAACTACTGACCACTTGAAACTAATTATGTAAATTTCTAGAAACATTTTAAAGTAGTGTATCTTTAAAGTTGAAGGGGGCTATTAAGATGCGGTTTTGCACCTTTAATCTGAAAAAACTGAATGAAGGAGCTGATGAGATGCGATTGGCGAGGCTGTGCACCTAATATGTATCCTCGACGGATGGTGTGATGCTCTCAGACGTGCCATACAGCAAACGGAGGCCAACTAGAATAATTCATGGATCACAAAACTGACCATGACATCAAACTCCGATAGATGGCGTTGTGCACAGGATGAACATTGACACCCTTGCAATTTGGCAATTTTTTTTCGATGATGATGCCACGTAACGGTTTTTTCTAATGTGTTAATAGATTATCTTAACGTGACACTTAAAAACCTGACATGTTTTTGCATTTTCGTCTTCTGTCGTAGTTCGATTGTAACGGTCAACTTTTGAAGTATTCGTAAATTTCTATTAAAACCCGCTAAATTACATTATTTATTTTAATTACAAAATTACCTAATTTGTTATTTTTACCAAAAATATTTAACGCCGACCCTATTGGCCGGTTAAGTTTAAAAGCGCCCATTTTGGGTGAGATTTGGTCAATTCGTTTCATTATTTAAAAATGTAATTAATTTTATGTACAGGGTATCTCAAATTTAAACAGACATACTCTATTGGAAGGTAGAGCACACTCAGCTGAGTTCAAAACACCTCTATACTTACTGTTGAATGTGAACCGTTTTTGAGATACGGGGTGTTTTATGGTTTTTGACCAGTTCTGCACATATTTAGATAAAATTTGGTATACATATTATATTCTTTTAGGTTAATGAATAGCTTAAGTGATTTTGGAAAAATTCCAGCACCGACTTCCATTTTTTTAATATGGCCTAAGAAGCTGTCAAAATTGGCTAGAATCTGAGCCCTTTAAGTGTTTATTAGTTTTGAAATTTAGCTTCTTTGGTGAAATTTACCAACTAATTTAGAAGTTAGCACCAGAATCTGTCCAGTACAGACGTCCTGAATTAAAGCAGCATTTAATAAGTATAATGCTTTACGTGTAGTTAATTAGAGATTACAGTTTAGAGTCAGTGTTAATATACCCATAATGGTATAGTTATGCAGTTTGTTGAGGTTACAACTGGTACCGTATAAATTTGAGTTTGTAACCAATAACAGTACCTTCGTCCATTTTGTTGCAGTTCCGTAAGTACAGAAACATTTACGTTTCTCCCTTGTGTATACTGGCAACTGATAATAGTCTCCAGCTAAATTCCGGTAACTTCGTTTTACATTGTGGCCACAGTGTTTCTATCTTCTGAGTTTTGTGCGGTATTTCGTGGTTTGATTCGACAAACTACAACGTTTTCTTGAGTGTTTGTACCTTCTCTTATAGACTTCTAGAGAGAGATTTCTTGTTCAATACCTGTAAATAATTTTCTGTGCAGAGCACATTGTTTTTTGTATGTATCTTGCAGCTTAAAATGCTACTATGTATTTCATTTCCGATGGTATTACCTTTATTTACATTTAGAGATTTGTTTATGATATAAAATATCATAATATGTTTATTATTAAAATGTCTAAAGTGTCATTTAAACTTATCATTTAGTAGTAACTACGTTGGAAAATAAATTTACTTATTTATCATTTTCAGAGTATATACAGTAGTTCTTTAAAAAGATAACTCAATAATTCTCGGCAGAAGGCCACGACTTCTGCCGAGAATTATTGAGTTATTTTTGTAAATTGCCGTATATTGTTACCTTTTTCGTATGCCTTTCTATCTGTATACCATTCATTGTATTTATCTTGTATGTTGAATATCTTTATCGTTAGCACATTTTATTTGCCTACAACTTGTAGATATCTCTTTGCTTTACCGGTACCATATCTTTGTAATAATTTTGTTAACTAGAGGTTTTAACTTCGGAATAATGTCATATTGAACGGATTTCGTTCATTTTTGGCAATATAATAGTAAATACTTCACAGAACAGTTTCTATATAGTGCGGAGGCTTGCTAATTTATAGGGGGTGGATGCCACCCCCCCTCTCAGGGGGTGGCACTTAAAAATATATATATATTTACTGAAGCTGAAATAGAATCAAATTTTAAGAAGAAAAGGTTCTACGCAATTTTTCACATAAATTGATAGTTTTTAAGTTATAACTACTTCAAAATTGCGATTTTTAGCTTAAAAAAAGGTATTTTCAAACGGATTTCGTCAAATATCTCGAAAAGTATTACTTTATCGAAAAAATGTTACAGATCAATTACAGAAAGTATAAACTGGGAATTAATTACATTTTTTGTTTATTGATGTAGAATTAATAATTTCGGAGGTATTTAGGGTTTTGGGGATGAAAGAAGATAATTTCCTTGTAGAAAATAACAAAGTTATACGATGCCATGGTTGAGCCAATTTGTTCCAGATGAAATTCGAAAGAGAATCTCGAAAACCACAGTTTAATATCCCCTTTCATTTTGAAGATATTCCACTTCAAAATTTAGATAGAAATTTGTTCCAAGTGGACAGCAGTTTATATCAAAGATATCAAGTATTGCAGTTTACATTATACACTCGATTAGTTGTGTTTAGAATCCCTGTTATTAAAATCTTAGAGCGATAACTCATCCGTAAACAATTTCCAACTCGTCACTATAACCAGTTCATTACACAATAATTACCGGTGTGTATTTGTTTTGAAATATAAGTTGTGCGTCTGCAGTTCATCAAATCCATTAAGTTTGTAGGGCTTGAGGGTGTAATCAAAACAGATGAGTGCTTATTAATAGACAGTGATCATAAATAAACTCCAAGATGGGACACTAGTGTTATACAGGAGTTTCATTCATTTGCAGAGATGTAGGTATGAGCGTCTATATGTTTGGAACTTTAAGTACATCCCACTACTTTGTAACTTACCTCACATTCATTAGTTCATCTATCAATCATCGGCTGTCACTTAGCGGTGCAGGCAAACTGAATTAAATATTTCAAGTAAAATTTTTGTTGGACATCAAAAGGCCACACAGAGAGATAGCATGGCTTAATTTTTAGTGCACAGTTCACAACTTAATAGATAAAAATTTTAAGATCGTCGTTCCTTCTTCATCTTATTCATAGACGTTTCGTGATTCGTGCAATATTCTAGTTGGCTCCTCTTTGCTGCATGGTACGTCCGACAGCTGTAGTTTGGCTGAACTGTTTTTATGGTTAATTTGATTGTTTTTACTGTTTTGTTTGTCATGCAGTTATTCTTTCTTTCTTTGCACACTTTTGAACCAGCAGACAAATTTTCAAGACAGGATCCCGCTCGAGAAATATACAAGAATGACCTCTTGTACAATTAAAAAAAAATCGAATTCATGATTCTTTTCACACATTTTATATTGTGATACGTTCTAATAGCCCTTATAATATTTTGCACTAAAAAAATTTGTTGTTTTAATAAAAATAGCGTAGAAAAAAATTAGTTTGAAAAATGATTGCGAGGGCGCACAGTGGGAAATTTTTCCATTTTTTTGGACAAAAATCGGTCTACAATGCAATTATTAATGGATTTGAAAAAATTTTTTTTTAAATAATTGTTAGGTATCACCCGATGTTTGAGCACTGCCCAAATTTTAAAAACGTTCAACATAACTTCAAAAAATCCTATAAATATATAAAATTCGTATATTTTACTTAAGTAAAAATGCGAATTTCTGTTTTTTAAAAGTTTTACTCAGAAAATATCCTTTACTACATGTTTTTTGGGTCGCTGATTAAGAAAAATGTTAACCAGAAATTGATATACCGAAAAACACCCCAATAGGGATTTTTTCGAAATATTCTTATTAAAAATGTAAAATAGAGTAAAGTGTATTTTTTATATGATAAATATAAAACCTTAGTTATTCAAATAATAAATCAGTAAACATTTACCCTAAGGGTTAATCAAAGAGGTTGAAACAACCTCTATTTCGACAAAAAATATAGTTACAATGGTTATTTTTTAGTTTTTGCTTCAAAATAGGGTAAGAGAGTACATTGTGACTATGAGAGTGTATCCCAACCCCCTTATATACTTTGACAATGTGATTAACCCTTAGGGTAAATGTTTACTGAATTATTATTTGAATAACTAAGGTTTTATATTTATCATATAAAACATACACATTACTATTACTTTTCTTAATCAGCGACCTAAAAAACATGTAGTAAAGGATATTTTCTGAGTAAAACTTTTAAAAAACAGAAATTCGCATTTTTACTTAAGTAAAATACACGAATTTCATATATTTATAGGATTTATTGAAGTTATGTTGAACGTTTTTAAAATTTGGGCAGTGCTCAAACATCGGGTGATACCTAACAATTATTTTAAAAAATAAAATTTTCAAATCCATTAATAATTGCATTGTAGACGGATTTTTGTCCAAAAAAATGGAAAAATTTCCCACTGTGAGGCGCCGGAAAATCAATAACAAGTGAAAAAAAAAATCGGTCAAATTGGCTAAAACATTTTTTACATAAAGTATGTGTCTATCTGATGAAAAAACTTTAATTGAAAAACTTTCGGAAATTGCTCCTTTGACCTCTAATCCCCCATCAATAAATTAAAAGTTGGAAAAGAATTTTACAAGAATTTATAGTTGTATCTCGGAAACTAGAACTACAGCTAATTTTCCTTGTTTTTTGGTATTTCGTTATTGGGGGCGGGGGTAGTTTCAACCCTCAACCCCGTGCGTTAGGTCACCTTTGGTCAATATTTACTATTTTATACGAACTGACACAAAAAAAAACCCGATCCGACAAGCCCTCGCAAGGCTAGTACCGGAAAATCAGGAAGGGGGGTGGTTTTTCGGGTTTAGAGGAGTAGTGGATGAAGGGCAGATCGGAAAATATTCCACCATCTTATTTCCCGCCCTCGAAAACGAGGGTTATACCGCTTTCAAGCTAATTTTCGTTGTTTTTCTGGTATTTCGTTGACTACCCCCAACCCTCGGAGGTGGGTTAGGTCACCTGTGGCCAATGTTTCCTTATTTTATTCAAATTGACCAAAAAAACCCGATCCTACAAGTCCTTGCAAGCCTAGCACCGGAAAATCGAAAAAGGGGGTGGTTTTTTCCAGTTTAGTTGTAGTGGTTAGAGGGTAGGTCAGAAAATATTGTCACCATCATGTTCCCCGCCCACGAAAACGTGGATGTTTTGCCGAGAAATTGACCCATTGGAAAAAATAAAATATCACTATTTCGGAAAATATGTATACTTTTCGAAAGTTCAAACACAAATTCGTTTACTTTTATGCATTTTTTCAAAAATATGATTAATCATATCATAAGAAATTGCGATTGTCACGATCTTATCCTTATAACCATGAAAATATCTTTGATTGTTTTGATTATAAATTCTGGAACTTTTCCAATACATTAACAAATGTATAAGGAATTCAATGGATATAGCTGAAATGTGGATAGGCGTATCTGTAATAAATACAATATAGTAAAGGCACGTAAAAAATCATGCGGGCGATTCAGCGGCTGTGTGGTGTCTGTGTATGCGTTCATAATTATATATTTTCCCTCCAGACTCACTATTTATCCTCTTAGTCACTAAGAAAAATGTTAAAAATGTGTAATCAGAAAGAGAAAAAAGCTTTATTTTACTTGTTAGAACTGCTAAGAATTTTTAGAGGTTCCGTAGAATGCATTTAACCGTGCGCTTGGTCGAGGAGAATGACAAAGTTACTTCACTATTTTTTTTCGGTTGTTCTGATAAATTTTATTAGAACATTTTTTGTTCAAAAACACGTGGTCTATCCACCTGTATTTTTTGTTTTTTTCTAGCCTGACTTAATTTAAAAATTTTGAAAAAATTGATAAAAAAAATTTGTTTTAACTTTTTTTTTTATGTTCTGCATCCGAGCGGAATGTAAACTTTTCAGGATATTATTCGATACACTTTTACGAATTCATTAAAAAAAAATTATTCAGTTTGCAACATTTTGTGGGTTTCACTATAAAATGATCTCTGTCGTCTGGGCTAAGAAGAAATTGTCGAATTGCGATATCATTTTCTTAAGCACGGCACCGCCACCCTTAAACGTTATTTCCGATTTAACAATTTACCTTAGAATATACGTACCTGCAAAATCCTTTATCAGTGGGAAAATTTGTCAAACAAAAGTAATTGCATGAATTGGAAAACCCCCAGAGTAAGTTATCATCATGAACTTTATTCGAAGTGTGATCGAGCGCGGCGATCAACGAGGAAATCACCTAGTCCTTAAAAAAACCTATTCAATAGATATGATTTATAGAGTAATTTGGCTTCTAGTGTAGGTCGTTACAGCTTTTATACTAGCCGTAATAGAAAAAGCGGCAACCGCTTAGTATATAACAAAGTATACGACAACTTGCTATTTCGGTATGGAGTTCATTAACTGGACTACTCGCACCGTCTGCCGAGAGTCGACAAAACAAGGATTGCACAAGAGATTTCAGGATTTTCTACACAAATTAAATCATAACACAGCTGTTCTGTCTCTTCCAAATAACTTAATTTTGCTATTATGCTTTATCAACAATCTAGTAATCTAAGGATGCTGCCCACTTCATTCTTTGTATATATCACGCCTATATGGATTAAACGTTTATACAGTGAACGAAACATATAATTGTCTGCCGCCCACATAATTTACGAATTATTAAATCGTACATGCCCTAATTAAAATATGTAAATAGGTATCAGTAAAATTATACTTAGAAATTGAAAAGCTCGGGTATAAGGTTTTATTTAATACTGGAATGAGCGACAAATGAAATACTATTCAACACCCAAAAACTTCTCCACTCCCACCCCCACTACCGATGTGGCATATCGTTTTATGAGTTTTTGGGGTAGACAATTTCAAATATTGTATTATTAAAGTTCCATAAACAATTATTTCCACATACAATTTTTTTTCGTTGTGAGAGACTTGGATAAAAATCTGGATATGGAAGTAATGATTCCTTGGGCTTTCTGTTGAATGACCACCCTATTCCACCACCACATTATTTTTACTAAAAAAGATTTTCTTCCCGACAATAGTGACAACTTACTACATTGTAAACATTATTTTCTTCCGCCGTTTCTTTATTAGTAATTATTTTAGAGTGACTAGTTACCATCTTGTAAACTTTTAACTAAAAGTATATTTCATTTCTTCGTTGGCCATAGCATCAACTACTTCAAATGTTTCATCAGAAATAATTAATAATATAAATAAAATAAATAAACAAAATTATCAAATATTTTTTTCATTCAATAGTTTTGTAGATATCGCGCCAACAGACAGACAGACAACAGACCGACATAGAGACAGATTGATGGAAGCTAAAGACCTTAATTTTCACAATCTAAATAATTGAAAATATTAAAATCCTAATTTTTGAAATTATTTGCAAAAATCTCCCGCCCCTGTTTGGCATCCATTTATTAATTATTTTATTCGGTGACTGCCCTGTATTTTTTTTCATCAAAATTTTTTCAGATTTTCGTCCTTGTGTCAATCGGATTCTGAATATAATTTTTCGATCGTTTTATTTTTTTAGAATAACCACGAACCACACAATAATTCATAGTCCTTTGAGGTAAAGCTTTTACCCCAAACAGGCCCTCAATAAAGGGGCCCTACATGAAGGGCCTTCCCTGTTGAATAATTTTTATTTTGTAAGGTAAGAGTTTTTTTTTTGAGATTTTCTCCCCCTCCTCCGCTCGTCAATTTTTCAAGTGAGAGTTCATCAATTTGTCAAGTGGTAGGAATTTTTTTTTAGATTTTTTCCCCTCTGCTCATCAATTTTTCAACTAGTAGGAAGATTTTTTTTTTTACATTTTCTCTCCCCCACTCATCAATTTTATATTCGAAATAAAAAATTTTCAGATGTCTGCTTGGGGCCCTTGCTAAGGTATTTTCCCGGGGCCCAAAATCGCCCCAACACGCGCCTCACCCCAAAAGATCTGCGACTAGACCACAAAACATCCACGTTTTCGTGGGCGGGGAACATGATAGTGACAATATTTTCTGACCTACCCTCCAACCACTACAACTAAACTGGAGAAACCACCCTCTTTTTCGATTTTCCGGTGCTAAGCTTGCAAGGACTTGTAGGATCGGGTTTTTTTAGTCAATTTGAATGAAATAAGGAAATATTGGCCACAGGTGACCTAACCCACCTCCGAGGGTTGGGGGTAGTCAACCCCCAATGAAATACCAGAAAAACAACGAAAATTAGCTTGAAAGCGATATAACCCTCGTTTTCGAGGGCGGAAAATAAGATGATGAAATATTTCCCGATCTGCCCTTCACCCACTACTCCTCTAAACCCGAAAAACCACCCCCCCATTTCCGGTACTAGGCTTGCGAGGGCTTGTCGGATCGGGTTTTTTTTGTCAATTCGAATAAAATAGGTAAATATTGACCAAAGGTGACCTAACTAACACACGAGGTTGAGGGTTAAAACTACCCCCGCCCCCAATAACGAAATACCAAAAAACAACGAAAATTAGCTGTAGTTCTAGTTTCCGAGATACAACTATAAATTCTTGTAAAATTCTTTTCGAACTTCTAATTTGTTGATGGGGGATTAGAGGTCAAAGGAGCAATTTCCGAAAGTTTTTCAATTAAAGTTTTTTCATCAGGAAGACGCATACTTTATGTAAAAAATGTTTTAGCCAATTTGACCGATTTTTTTTCACTTGTTATTTTTACATAGATTTCCCGACGCCTTCCCCAACTAATTTTTTTCTTCGCTATTTTTATTAAAACAACAAATATTTTTAGTGCAAAATATTATAAAGGGCTATTAAAACGATCACAATATAAAATGTGTGAAAAAAATCATATCAAGAAAATCATCAAGCAATTAAATTAAAATGATTTGAGATGTACTTTTTTTTTGAATCCACGTTACTGCAACTTAATAAACCATAATAATCATGAAATGTACATACTTTTTAACAGTTCTCAATGAAGAAAGAATTTTTTTGAAGGGCGTTTACTTTTTTCTATATTTTTTATTGCGACGACTGAGTTCGGGCGTAATAATATATTATATAAGTATATTTTTCTCATCCATCCTTTGTTTAAAACAAAAAAGCATCAGAAAGCTACAATTTCCATCTTTTAAATGAACCGACACTAGTATAGATTGAACAAATTCTGATTTAGTGACATGTAATTCAATGCGTCAGTGTCACAGTCATGCGTATTCAAGCGCGCGCACGCATGTATCTCGCTTCGAGTTATAACGTTACACTTGACTATTTTTTTCCAGGAAAACAGTGGCTTTAGCGATAAATTTTGTTAGCACATTTTTTTGTTCATAAATCTATCCATCTGTATTTTTTGTTCTTTACTAGCTTGACTTAATTTCAAAATTTTGAAAAAATGGATGAAAAAAAATTTTTTTTTTACTTTTTTTTACGTTCTGCATCCGAGCGAAATGTCAACTTTTCAGGATATTATTCACACTTTCACGAACTCATTAAAAAAAAGTTTACACAGTTTGCAACTTTTTGTGGTAAATATCTTCATTGACTGGGCTATCCCTGAACCAATTGAAAAAATTCTTTGATAGGCTTTTAGAGAAAATTTGATAGAATGATACCAGATTATTGAAATCAGCAAAAAAATTTTTGTTTGATTTTCGCACGAGGAAAATTTTTTTTTGCTTCTTTAGTTTTCAATAGCCTAGTACCATTCTATAAAGTTGTCTTTAAAAGCACACGGGCCAGACGCATTGCAGACTGCTGCATCCTTCACAATACCTCAGCATTGTTTCGAATTTCATCGCAACGAAACATGATTCATTGTAGCAGTTCCTTTCTGCTCTCTGCTGGAGTTAAATAATTTAAGCTTTTTGAGATACCCCCACAGATAAAATTTCAAATGAATCAAATCAGGTGATCGTGGAGGCCAAGCAGTAAAAAAGTTATTATTGAAAAACCGCTCTTCCTACCCTGTGTTAAGGGAAGAATATCTCAATAGGGGTAAATCCTGTCGAAAAAACTTATATAAACATATGCTGTTTCATTTACCTAAAATTTACGCTCCTGAGAGATTGCCCACATGTTTTGGGACACCCTGTATAAAGCAGAGTGTAACAATTTACCAATATTTGGGTACTTCCCGACGAGCTAGAAATTTCAAACTTTGCATTGTATGGAGTACTTTTTCGATAGTCAGAAAATTCCAAATTTGCAAAATTCAAAACGGCGGCTCTAATAGGAGACCTTAATTTCTTGTACATACACTAAATCCCAATTTTATAAACTCTTACTTGCTTACTTTACTTATTTACCCCAATTTACCCACGCCCCCATTTACTTCAACGGAATACAATCTACAGATAGTTCCAAATCATGTTACAATACACAGTCCACTAAATTTCAAGTCAATGTCATAAACAGTTCCGGAGTTATCGTGCACAGTAAAAAGTTACAGACAGACAGACAGAATTTTTTTTTTGCTGAAACTTACAATCTCGATGTTTCATGACATTATAAGCCTATTTGAGCAAACAAGAATTCACAAACTTTTTTTCACCGTTATTATGCTCTCACCCCATCGCGTGGATGTGGAAGTAATAACAGTAAAACTTAATTCAGATTAAACTTTGCGTATGTGCGCGATAACTTCTCACAATGTTACAAGTCGGTTAACGTGCATATTTCATTATCTTCATAACGAGCAGAGAAAGAGGTGCAAAGAGCTGAGAAAGTCTAGACCCATTCTTATGAAATATATCGGGGCGGCGACAATGTAACGTGCCTGTGCTTTTAACTATATCACGAAACTACAAACGCAATGACCAATTTGGAGGCGTTTATCTGACAATTTAAGGAACTCCAGATAATCAGACGTCTCTTGCTCGCTGCCTTTTAATTGGGTTTAAGTGTGTATGTTAATTTTCAGACAAGTTATCTTATAATTAAATGCACGATTTTCGGCGAACATTTACATCAAATATTCATGGCAATTTGTTCAGAGAAAAGAATTGTAGAATAATGTAGGTGTATAAATTATTAAAAAGCACGGAATTGTTCAGCGATAACAGAAACACACTCACGAAGCGAAGCATTAAGGTACTTTTAGACGGTCAGTTCAGTTGTCCGTTCAGTCTAAGTTTTAGTTCGATGGACCTAAACATTTCTTGGTTTCCGTTTCTAAGAAAGTTATCTGAAGTTTTTTAATATTAATAACATTGATAATGCAATACCGCAAAATATTCTCTTATTATTAACACCAAGTAGAAATAATAATATATCTGTGATACGTTATTACGTCACTTCTTTCCCATTCCCTTTTTTTTTTTCTAAGGCTAGGTCGATGAAATGTGGAAACTTGCAGAGGTGAGTATAGTAACAGGGAAACTTTTTTACCATCTTTCGAAATAGATACCAGGTATATTAGGAAGAAATAAAGATACAGAATGGAGGCAATTTTTTCAAAACTTCTAGGATTAGCAATTTTCGATAGAATCACATGTGAAAATAAGGAACGTCCTCGCGGATGAAACGACGCAGAAAAAGGTGTTTAAGTTGATAGACATTGAAAGTATATTTGTACTCGCTTTGACAACGAAACACGACGTTGATGGCACTGTAATTGTATTATTTATTTATTTATTTATTTATTTATTTATTTATTTATTTATTTATTTATTTATTTATTTATTTATTTATTTATTTATTCATTTATTTATTTATTTTTTTATTTAGATCATCCAACAGTCGTACGACCAATTACAGGATGAGAACACATACATATTTACAGAAGAAAAACAGAAAAAATAAAAAACGAAAATTAAATAATAAAAACAATAAAATACAATAGTACAACACAAGTAAAAACTACAAAATGTATACAAAAATAATTACAAATTCAAGCGTTTAATGGACGATACAGAAGAGTGAAATATACAGGAGAAAAATTCAGTATGTTCGTTCGGAGTCTAGCAAGATAAAATGTTGTATGATGTCGTGTACTGGCACGTGGTACAATAACAGTTTGTCAGTTATTTCAGGGCAATTGATTTTATTATTTAACTTATGAAAACATTGGCTGCCTGTTTTTCCCTTCGAGTGTTCAGACTGTCAGTTGGAAATCTACCCATAAGTGCATCATGAGGATATCCAATAGGAGTATATACAACATCAATTTTGTAGGACAAAAATTTCAAAAAGTGTCTCTGGATACTTTCGAGCATATTGCTATATGTGCCATATTGCTATGTGTACCATATTGCTATATGTGCCATATTAATGATGCATATTCTAATTTAGAGTTAACAAATGTGTTAAATAATAAGGTTAACAAGTGAGTGTCAGTAAAACCCGACGAGTTTCTGATAACAAATTCAAGACTTTTATTCTTGAACATGTCTATTAAATATCCGTTTGTTGTCAAACAGGACACCCACATCTTTGAAGACTTCGACTCTTTTTAGTGATGTGAAGTCAAGATTACAGTCATAGAGAAACCTTTCTTTTTTTCTAGAAAATGATATAAAGTTGCATTCATCGACATCAAGTTTATATTTTCAGAAGATTTTCCTGAAGTTTTTTACAGTCAGCTGAAGTATTTATGGCGGAAAAGAGTTTGACGTTATTGCCATATAATAAGATATCGACATTCAGGTCAACCGCGATGTCATTAAAAAATAATACGAACAACAGAGGTCCCAAGATAGAGCCCTGCGACACTCCCGAGGTGGAATTACTTTCAATTGACCTGTGACCACGGTATTCTATATATTGTGTTCCATTATCAAGATATGATTTAAAGCAGTTAATAAGAAACTGAGAGAAGCCCACAGTTTGAAGCTTATTTAACAATATACCATGATCAAACCTGTCAAAGGCTCTTGAGAAATCTGTATATAATACGTTAACTTGTCCGGTGTCAAGATATTGTGAGATCTACTGCGTCATGCACATTAAATTAGTAACAGTGGACTTTTATTTTTCAAATCCATGTTGACTTGATATGTTCTCTCCCTCAACATGGAGGTATATGACTTCATATATATCAATATCCAGGACTTATCATTTATGATTATGATTTATTATACCATCATTAATTTATGTTCAAATGTATTTTATATAATAATTTATTTATGACATATTAATATTAACTTTTTGAATGAATTTCATCAAGTAAATTTATGGAGTATGAAAAATTATGAAACATTTGATATTATGTTGCGATTGTCTTTGATGTTTTTGCGTTATAATGCCTAAAAATAACTGTATTTAAATGTAAAACTATATTTAAAATGGGAGAAGAAGGTAATGAAAGAATGGAAAACCGAAGAGAAAACACATTAAATTGTTGATGGTCGAAAAGTTATTTCAAAATACTTCTACTTACTTCACCAGTTTCTGCTCCTTTTATTTATGGAGAGAAACAATCACGGCAGTCGTCTACATTAACACGTAAATTCTTTAGCGATTTTCGTTAAAAATTGAGATATGCTAAATTTTGCTCGAAATTTAAGACGATTCTGTGGCTGATGGAATCCTCCAATGCCAAACTTCACACACACACTTCACTTCACACACAAATTTAAGATGTACTAACAGGCATATTATTAGACTCGTGTAAACATTGTTATTTGACAATTTCTCAATTTCTAGCATATTTTTTCCATATATTTATAAACTCATTCGTTGGTCACAATTAGAAAAAATTAAAAAAAAAAATTGAACCTCCTCATATCTGATAAAACAACATACTGTAATAGTTATAAAATATTTGCAGTTTAATAAAATCATTCAGAATACAAACAAATTTTTAAAACCTCCTTTACTGATTTACACATCGATCAACACCAAATAATAGTCAGCTATTTGAAATTTTGTTTGTTTTGGAACAGTCATGCCTTAGATAAACCACTGAGGTAAAGTCGCCGACCACCGCCGTTTTGAGTTATTTTTAAACAGAATTTAAGAGGATCGCTCTCAACATTTATTTTGTAAAAATAAGATGAACCATTTTATTGAATGCAGTGGTAGTTACAGGACCACCGTGGACGTTGTTTTCATGGCATACGCATACCAGTGAATGCAATAGTGAAATGTTAGATTTTAGAATACAAAAAATATATTACCAGAAAACACTAGTAATTAGTTTAACTCTTACAAAAACTTATTACAGATAAGTATAAACATACATTTTTCTAGACAACTAGTTTGTAGGCTATAGCCTCAAAAAATATTGGGTTAAAAGAGAAACAATATGAACATTACGAAAAGTACGACTGTCACAATAATAATGTTTTTTTTTTAGTTATCCTGGTCAATGAAAACAAAAACTAGAACGAATACATGCATTAACTTCATTCATTTCCATATTGTTGTTTAAAAAATTATCGTTATCCTTGAAATTATCTAGATAGAGGAAAGAATTCCTCTATACATTAGCTTTAGTTATAATTGTTCATACAAATACAATCGTCTGCACATTAAAAGATTTATCAAAATGAGGGGGGTGATGTAGAACCTACCAAAACTGATTGAAATAATAAAAATTAATGAATAAATTGATGTCTCCAGAAAAGTATTTTGTTTTAAACTGAATTTAAATGAATTTTGCCAATGTAAAATGTTAGTTGGTCATGTGCAACTATTATTAGTTACATCATATGAAACTTTTTTCATTCTATATTTCTGTGTAGATGTTACATAATTCAATTAATAGTTTCATAATTATTGATTATTAGCATATAATGATTATCTTTAAAGTTTTATGTTCAATAAAATTATTACGTCCATTTCAACTAAATGAAAAATTGGCACTTGGAAATAATTTGATTCAAAATACAGCAAGTAATAATTTTAATTATAAATTACACAATACAACAAGAGTATTTACTCACAATGAGTGGGTTAAATTTTTTGTCATATTTAATGGAAAGTGCACTCATAAGTTATTTAGTAATACATTTTAATTTCTCAATACATCTTTCACATAGTAGGTGAGCCAAAAATAATGCACCTCTAGATTTTTACTTATACCTTTTTTGTATATTATTTCGATATTTTTTATGCTTAGTCAAAGCTAAGATCTTGCTGATTACAGTCATGTAAAGTGCTATGTTTTTAAACAGCAGTTGGTTTTTATAAATGTGGCGACCTCACTATTGCTTAAATCATGTTTAATTTAAGACCAAGTTTGTTAAAAGCGATCATTTAATAGACGAGCATGGTGTGCTGCAACCAAATTTAAATCAAAGGTGTTGCCACTCGGATTTTTTTTAACACATTCTTAGATGCATATGGAACCAATTTCCATGATATTTAAAATCATTCATAGCAGATTTTTTTTTTACAAGTATTTTATTTTTTTTTGTTTACGAACACAGCCACACAAGAAAAAGTGGTCTGGCATGCGGACCAGGCTAGTGTGCCCTTATGTATTTGGAACCGCTGAAACCGAATCGAAGTGAGAATTTTCAGATTGGCTCGTTTTTCACCCCCCAACTCCAGAAAAACACCCCCACTAAAAAATGGACTGTCCGGCAGACAGTGCTTCCTTATGTATTTCGACTCTCTGAAACAGAATCTGAAGTCAGAATTGTTAGATTCGCTCGTTTTTCATCCCAAACCCTAAAAAACACCCCCAAAATAAACAAAAAAGTAGTCTAGCAGGGTAGCAGGGGCAGAGCAAATTATTATGAGAAAAAAGAATGGACAAGCAGATCTCTTAAACCGGACTCACATAACGTTATTGCAACACCATTGGTTGATTCATCAAAAGTTTTTCTTCCACCTGTTCATATCAAACTCGGTTTCATGAAACAGTTTGTGGAAGTTTTGGATAATGAAGAAGAATGTTTCAAATATATAGAACAGAAATTTTCATATGCAAAGCTGAAGGAATCTTTGATGGACCTCAAATACCTACCATGTTTATTTACCTATTTTTACGAAAAAGAATAGTGCTGAAAAAGCAGTTTGGATTAGCTTTTAAGAAGTGGCTAAACATTTTCTCGGTAATAAAAAAGTGAAAACAACAAAGATATTGTCGCTAAAATGGTTGAAAACTTTTAAAAGCTGAGATGCAATATGAACTTAAAGATGCATTTCTTAGATTCACATATTGACGATTTCCCAAAAAATCTTGAAGATTATGGTGAAGTGCAGGGTGAGAGATTCCATCAAGATATTTTGGTAATGGAACGTGATTATCAAGATAGATGGGAGGTAACTATGATGGCAGATTTTTATTAGATATTGAAACGAGAACACAAACGGGAAGGAATAAAGAGAAACAAGACTCCACTAGATAGAACATTTGAAAGTAAAAGGATTCGTTATCATAAAAAGGAATAAGAAGAAGAATGGGATGTTCCCAGCTCACAGTATATGGGAATATCATGTTTTCATGTATTACAGAACTTTTTTTGTGGAGCTGTATTATTTATTGAAGTTAAAATTATTTTGAAAGCCAGTGATTTTTTGAAAATTGTTCGTAGTATAAAAGTTGCTTAAAATATAATTTGAATGATCGAGGGATCGAACAATTTCTTTGCATTGCAACGCCATCTATACCTTAAGTTATAAAACGACTATTTTCACTAAAAACTGAAGTCATTTATATATTTTACTAAATACCTTTTACGGAATCCAAATATCTGTTTCAGTTATCAAAAAAATGGTCCCAGAGTTTGTAAATGAGACACCCTGTATATATCTTGGACTAATACCAAATTTTTATTTTCACAAGGCAAATATGTTGTGGCTCCTACTTTCTTAAACTACACCTAAGAATTCTACAGTTTATAGAAGGCAGTCAAAAGGGTAAATAATTGTTTCTATGGTATCTAATTTGCATAAATTTTAATAAAATATTATCTTGGTTATAAAGAAAATTGGCAAATAAAACTGAAAAATGTAAATAGAAAATTGTATTGATTTTTCTTTGAGAGATATTTCCCTGAGAATAGAAAACTGCAATAGAAATCAGAACTGTAATATTTTGGAAACAGAATTTGCTAAGACAGTGTGAATAACACGAAAAACAGTTTTTCAAATACTGTGTGCATATAATATACATATGTCACGCTGCCAAACTTTAATTTTACATGAATAATACAAGACGTATATTAAACAAAGCGATGTCTAAGTTAATAAGGGTTGTGGCATACAAATGCGTGACATCGACATGAGGAATTGCAACTATGTGGAGATCAATGATCAATGCGGCTACTTCAGAATGTATCAGCTGTCCCATAGATCCTGCATATTTGCCCCTGAGGGGTTGATGCTCTTTTCATGTCGGCGATCTCAGCATGTTTTGCAACGTTCAATATGTTTGATTCAACCCTTAAAGTTATTGCTTGACCCGTATCGGAGTATCGGCATAAAACAATGAGGAGAGGAGGGAGAAAGAGAGAGAGGCGGAGAAACATCCGATATGACTAGTAGTGGAGTCAAATTAAGCATCAAAAATAGGTGAATACTGAATTCTCTGGCTGTAGAAATTTTCTCGTTTTAATTTGTTGTAGGTATAATAACAAGTGCTATGAGGTAGGGCCAATGCTTCTTGTAAAATTTTGTTCGCAATAAAATTTCTTAAATATATCTAAGGAAACTTACTGGTAATTTGTAAAAAAATAAAAACCACCAGAAATTCCTTTTTTTAATAATTTAAGAAATATAATGTAGCAATTTTAATGAAAATTGGTGAAACTATGCCTTTTATTGAACTAAACCTTCCTGCCAAATTTTAGTGCAAAATATGTAGTAAACGGCTAAAACTAAAAAAGGATCGAAATTTCAATCGCTTATTGCTTAAGTGCATCGACTCGTAGGAGAACAATTTTTCAAAATGTGGGTTTTTACATCCATTTTACCATGGTATTAAGAGAAAATAATGTTATTATTTTCATTTAAACCGTTGTTTTGAAATTTGTTTATAATTTTAAAAATTATAGCTTTAAGCAAATTCAAATAACTCAGTGGATTTTGTATCAAATCAAAAACGGCAAGCGAAAATAAAAAGGAAATATCTAAAATTTTTCAAAAAAAATAATGATCTACTTGCATTTAAGGCCGAGATACCGTTAGTTTTTGTATAAATTAAAAAAATCAATATTTCTTCTTAAAATTTGGACTGCTTTTTGTGGGTTCCTTTAGGCAGTATGCACCTTAAAAAAGCGCCATGCTCTTTGTCGTATCATTTCTTCTTTCGCAATTAGTAATCATTTTATTTTGCTCTACTAGAAACTTTACTTTTACCAAACTCTTTCTTATTAACAATAATTATAATTCTTTTACATTTACTTTAACATATGACCACCATTGTCATTTTTAATATTTTTAATACGCAGACGCGATGTCACATTATAGTATTATCTGTGGTATTATACAAATGTTCTCCTAATATTCTCAGATGCCAATAGCAATAGCAATATAGTATAGATGACAATCTCTTTGATTGATGTTTGTATATATGAAATTGGTGCCCACGACTCGGTAGATGGCATTTGTACGCGAAGCTTCCCCTCTATCTAATCACTCTTTGCATTATACATTTATATTAAGCTTAATAGGGCATGTGCATGTAACTAACATAACCTCAAATTTTAAGTTTCTCAGGTTTATTCTCATTTTTATTGTTTGTATACTCATTTCAGCTTGGAGTAATACTGGCTCCAAGCAAATATTTAAAAATTGACGCAAATGATGTCTCAATATTGTTGATTGATAAAAATAGACTGCTAATTACAGGTTAGATTTCCAACCTACAAAAATAGTCCTATTTTATTAGGATAAAGTATTTAGAACTTCATAAACATTACACTGAATTAGATTTTAGTTGAAAGTATGGAAACCAAGCTGAAATTTTACAGCTACGAAATACTCATAAATCTTAAGAAGTATATATTTTTGAGGTGAGCTGTGGCGTCACGTGCACATGCCCTATAAGGTGCTCTGCGTTTTAAGAGCGCTCCGGAGTGTGGTAAATTTGCGAATCGTAATTACTGTAATATGAATCGTTATTTTAAAAAAATTTGGTTTTCACTATTATTTCTTTTGACATGCTAGAATTGTGGAAAATGAAGAAGATAATTAAAAAAATATATATATGCATTTATTTCCTTCAATTTTGTTTTTTTGGAGAAAATTTCAGCTTTCCATAAAGGGTATAATTTATTTAGGAATTATCCCTTTGACAGAATTAAAAAAAAATAGATTATATATTTTTAATTTACAGGCTAATATATAAAGAAATTTTGCTGTTGAATTACAGTCAAGATTGTCCATTTCATTTTTCGTTCTCTCTCGAAGAGAATCCTTGGGAACGATGAAGGTACACAAGGATCGCGAATAGCCATAAAATTAATGTGTTTACAATTTACTACGCATAGGCGGACAGAGGAAACCCTTTTTAATTTTGATATAAAAAACATATTTATATTTTACGTGCGAATAAATAGTAAGTATATTTACTTTTTAGATTTGTGTGGTGTATTATTATATACATTTTTTGTTTTTTTAAAATGGGAGGAATTGTTAAGAGGTCGATGGAACTCAAATGTATGTTTTAACATTATCAGCAAAAACAAAAAATCGTAGACTATGTTATGATAAGTTTTCTAAAAAATGTATACCTAAGTACATTTTTATTAAAAACTTGTAAAATAAATAATATACAAATGTGGGAGGCGAGAAATTTTAAAATTATAAACAAATTAGGAGCGAATTTTGATGAAATGGTTTTAATGAAAAGGTTTATAATTATTATTTTACAGATTTTTTTAACGTATTGTTGCGAAATATTTAAATTTTAATTTGTAATATGTAGGCTACTGATTTTCCTCAAATTTCGGATGAAAAATGTGCATCTTTAGAACTGTTGTTATGAGGCTTAAAACTTCAAAGAAATAGTTCCCAAAATGTGAATTTTTCGTCCGTTTGTCCATTTGATCATGTCCTTGTTCTCGGTGTCTATTAAATAAATAAAACAATTATTTATCGTTTGACTTGCTCTAACTCAAAAGCGGAACAATTAATTGGTGGTGTCATTTTTTTACTGCTCTATCAGTACACATTTATTAAGAAAAAATAAGGTCAAATTTTAATAAATATAGAAAATATGATTTTTCCCCAGGCTATGTCAACAAGATGCAGGGGAAATATAGCAAGAGAAAAACTTTTTATTTTTCGAAATAGATAACAAGTATATCGAAACGAAATAAAGATAAAGAACGAACGTAATTTTTATTTGATACTTCTTTTTATAGGATCACTAGCTTTCAAGAAAACTGCATATGAATTATTGTTGACAGGGTACTGCAATTAATTACTACTAGATTTCCATGTTCTTCGTCATTAAATAAGTCTTCAGTCTCCAATGGTGCAACTCCTTCACTGGTAGTAAATTGTTCATAAAAACAAATTAACCACAAATTGAAAAAAAATCCAAAGTAAATATTATAGTCCTTGGCCGATTTATTAGGTATTTTATGTAGTTGTTGCAAAGTTTATGGGAACTTTTTTGGAAATGAGGTTAATTTTAGGCAATTTTAATTTTATGATTCAAACTTAATTGGTGAAACACTCATCTGTATAAAATGAAGTAGGAAAAAAAGTGACCACATCCAACCTATTTGTGTCTTGAACCCGCGGCACTTTGATTTCGAGTAAAAATTATAGCCACAGCACCATCATACTCCAGTCAATCTGTACATTCATAGGGCGTAAAAAAACATCTAAGCATAGGAATATTTTTTTAAATACTAGGGTAGGTATGGCCCTTCATTAAGTTTTCAACGCGGGTGGGGCCACTTTGTCGCCATGTTGTCATAAAATAAGTTTTTTCGGAATAACTCTTTTCCTGTTGACCCTAACTTACTGTATTTGGTATGAATTTTGTAGAGGATAAAATTCTGGACAACTCTTGTGCACATTTTTTTGTACGATTAATAGTATAAAAGTTATAGGGTCGCAATAATTTATTTTATTCGCCAATTATATCTGTAATGAAGTGATTTCTTCCGGGCGTTGTCGTGGTTGTCAGAAACAATGGCCCTGAGCTAGCATTCTACTATACTTGTAATGCAAAAAAATAAATTCGAATAATCCAATTTTAGAGTACGTCAAACTGCCGAAGATGCCGATCTTTTAATTATTCAAACAGCCATCGAAATGTCCTTGGCATACGAAATTGAAAACTTGGATTCTTAATGAGGGCCATCTCTCCTAGAATACTATAAAAAATACTTCTGTCTAATGATCTTTCAAATGCTTATATTGACAGGAGTATCACTTTTGTTTAGATTATTATTAATTGTAAATTTCAACATATAATCTATCTAGATGAAAATCATATCGACTGTTGAATATTGTTATTGTGAAATGTATACTAGTAAAAATATATAAAAATAATGACAGGAAATAACATTTCACGAGATTTGTATTTAAATGATTAATACCTTTTTTATCTATTGGTCGACTTTGTTCAAAAACAATATACTTCCTCTAACTAACTTACTGCCAATTTGAATACAATCGTACTTTTCTTTCGTAAGCTATCGTGCTTACAAAAAACTTATCGGATGGATAGGCGGGCGCATGGACAGCCAGACAAACAAACATTTTGATAATTGTTCAGAATTTGTTCATTAACACAGTGATATGATATGAAAATCTTTATGAGCGATATATACAGTTTTAGAAATGTAGTATACTCTTCGTTTTCGCATTTGCGAAGAGTGTAATAATAATTTGATCAGTGAACTAATGTTATACGTATAGCATTCATTGGATAAAACAACTTACGTGCACTTTTAGTTTTACGAATGATTATATATACTTATTATTAACATATTTCCTTTAGTAGATATATAAATAGGAAAATTTTTCGAAAAATGAAATGCTACCTAAATTAACATTTAAAAACAAATGCCTTCTACCGGAATTGATAGATCCATATTGTATAAAGGATTTGGAAATAATGAATTAAGTTAGAGAAAAAAAATTAGTTGTTTTGTTAATTAGAATATCTATACCTCGAGCAAAAAGTATTGACAGTGAAGTAATGCGAGTTGGGGATTTTAAAAGTGGATCGGTACGTGCTTTAAGGGGTCTAGACACGATCCAGCGGCAGGGACCCAGCCATATCGGCATGCTTTGAACTCATTCGTAAAAGTGAACTGGTCCGCTGGAATTCCAATTATCTTCAAAGCGTACTGACAATGTCGGGTCCCTGCCGCTGGATCGTGTGTAGACCCTTTTAGGATTCGCATGGCATACACGACTGTCAGGCGGGCGTACCGGTACACTCTTGGTAGTCCCACTCGTAATCTTTATATATATTTATACACACAGATATGAAAATGTACAAGGTATCGAAATTGCAATATTGTGTCTCTTAGATTCAAACAAACTTTACGTAGATCACGTCATATATCAATTTTAGTTTAAAATGCTATTCAGGTGTTTCTAGTAAGACTGTTACAAAATAAACGAAAGTTTCAGTCGGACGTTGCCGATTGTGAATTCCTATTAAAAGAGATGACTTGTGCTAGGCGTAAAATTTTTATAACTTGGAAGATACGTAAAATAGCATAGCCCTACTGAAGTTGGGCCAAAATCCGTTATACAGGGGTCATCATCAGAGGCGCCTAAACAGTCAGGTGTTAGAATTATATTTTGTTATAATTTCAGAGTATAATTTACTAAGGATTTTACTTACCTCGCTTACCGAAGGGAAATATAATTATGGATAAAGCGAAATATTATGTAGATTACAGAAATTGAGGTCATTTATTTTGATCAGTTTATGTGTCTGTCTATGGACGCTATATTTGCAAAACTATTTAATGAAGAAAAGTAATATTTAATAGGTAGTCAATTCTATTGAAAACGAAGAAATGGGATATAATTTTATTGAAAAAATTACGGGACACTCAAAATAAATAATAAAACCAATGTGACAGACAAGACAGGCAGGATAATAATATTTGGCATGTAGCTAACGCAATGGCCATGAAAGAAACCTGCTATACTTTTAGTGTAAGCATGAAGAGTGGTCTTCCTAAAAAAGTAGTCGATTAAGAAAACAAGGAAAATGGAGGAAAATTATATTTAGGGTGTAGTTGACAATATTCCCAAGGAAGGAAACCATATAATACTGTTAATGAATAGAAAAGTTTACTCCGTGGTTAGTGTTCACCCAAAAGAAAATATAAGGATATACAAGATATCGAGTCTTCAATATTGTGTCTCTCAGATCATATATCAGTTTTATCTTAAAAGGTTGTTAGAGAGAATTTTAATAATTATATTACGAAACAAGTGAAAGTGCAATAGGACTTTGCCGACTGCGAATGCCTATTTAGATAGTAAAAATAAAAAATGCTGGTTTTGTAGTTAATCTCAGTGGCACCACATAAAAGTAAATTGAGCCGTATTAAAGCAAAATATTAATCAAATAGGTATTCGCAATCGGCCGTGTCGGCCACTCCCGACTGCAACTTCTACTTGATAATTATGTAATGTTTATTATAATATGTATTTAATTATATAACCTTATCTTATCTTTAGTTTTCATTTATTTTTTAAACACTACTGATGGCGCAACTTTTAAAGAAAAATATTATATACTTAAACCCCGTTTTGCGCTAACAATAAAAAAACTAAATATTTAATTGCTTTATTTAATTTATTTTTGTGTTCATTATTAGTAATGCTGATAATTTGACTGAGATATATTAATACATATTTTACAAGGTATAACACGCCTATGACTTATTGAAAATAGTTGTTAAAACTCTCGGCGACGCGCAATTAAGTAAACAAAAAATCCATAAAGAAAGGTCGTAAAATCATTTAATGAGAACACATATTTGATATAAAATATTTACAACGTATCTAGCCATTTGTCTAACAATACAATTGAGATAGAAAACTGTGATGACGTCATCGACTCCGGACAACTCTTAATACATATAGCTGAAAACAAAAGTGAACTCGAGGTGTCTAAGCAGTGTCAGTTAAAGTGTCAACAAATCTTTGGTGTATCTGCATCTTTTGGCGACCCGTCACAGTCTCATGGTAACGTAGTAACCGTCGTTACTAACAATGATTAAATAAATCAGATCGTGAAATATCGCCATCACTAGACTTTCTCAAATTCGCTGTTTCAGTTGAACATATTTGTCAAAATGAAAGTAAATTTTTTAACAAAAATGTCCAAGCATGTATTTTATAGAAATAGAATTAGAACGGAACAAATTGTGCGTTGTTTGTCGGATTGGGTTCCCAAAGAAAAAGTAACTCACACGGGACAGGTTAGAAAATACATACGTATCTGTTTAATTTTCCTTTAATCTGTTTATAGTAAATACTACAAAATATTTTTTTTAGAAATGGAATGCAGACGACTACAGATTAGCCAGATTTATTGACAGACCAAAACACGTGAATCCTAATTTTGCCATAAAGTTTGCTGCTGAAATTTGTCCGAAAGCTTGCAAAAATCGAATAGTTTGGTGTGATGGTGGAAGTGGTCTAACCGGCCATCCAAAAGTGTTTATTAATCTTGTAAGTTATAAATTGAACAAGTATACACAGTTAGTAGGTACTCTGATATCGATTAGATATTTAATTTTTTTTTTATATTCTTAGGATAAACCAGGAATGCATTATTGTAAATACTGTGGAAAGGTATTTTACAAAGAAGATCAGCACTAATGAATTATAATAAACCATGTAGAAAGAGTTGCATATATATAAACAGTCAAATATAATAAATTATTATGTACATATTTCTGTTATGTAATTAAAAAAAAATTGATTTAAAGCACTGTATTTTATGTTGCTATAACAAGATTTAACTACATCAATTTTCCGTTGCTGATAAAAAAAATGTAATGAAATATGAAAATTTATCATCGTAGCTCCTCGGTAAATGTCAACTTTACGTTGTCAAATGCAAGCAAGATAACCCGGTCAAGTTAGCCCTAAATTCCCAAGAAGCTGAAAATTTACATGAATGTTAAGGATACCATTATAATGAAGTTATGAAAAGTCCCTATTGATCCCGTGTGTGCAAAAAATTTTATGCAAGGTCGAAGATCGCAAAAATGGGTTTTTTGGATTTTTTAGCGAAACGGTCAGTTTTATGATAAAAATAGTTTAGACAAAAATTGTAGATATTTCAATTCTCTACAAAAATGGTCCCTTACACTTTTTTTCCTAAAATTCACCTTTTGTGAGAAAAACCATTCTAAAGTTATATTCTCCATAATATGCACACGTTTCCACGCCACCTGTGAGGTAGTGTACTTAGCGCGTCTTTTTTTTTTTTTTTTTTTTTTTTTTTTTTTTAATGCCTTTATTTATATTAACGTCCTGGCGAAGTTTAGCTAATGCTACTCTACCACTTAACCAGGACGGCGAGATGAGATACGGTCACCAGTCCAAGTGATGGACTCGGCCCGGCGTGCTTAACTTCGCCGATCGAGGTCCACTCACTGAAACCGGTACCATACCTCACCCTTTTTAATGTGGTTTCCCCGGTAGGCCTACTCCACGGTCTTTTTATTGAAGTTTAATATAATATTAGGCCTTCTTATTCAACTTCTTCTTCTTCTCTTCATCCACCTTCTTCTTCATCATCATCTTCATCTTTCTGAGTTGACGTAAATTGTTCAAACAGCGATACATCAGTTGTTTCGTCGTTGATGTAAGGATCATCTTCTGTTGGAGATTCAGTATTTGAACACAACTGGCCTTGGCAGCTGGTGCATGCTGGTGCATGCTGGTGAACAAAATAAGCCTACTTTTTTGAGCCGCATTTCGAATTACACCCCCTTTTTGCAGTTGCAAAAAATAGCATTAAGGAGCTTTTCTGGTGCCGGTGGAGTAGAGTGTGGATTGGTTCCAATACATTATTAATTAGCTTCCAACCCCATTCTCCTGGGTCCAGTTGATTACCAAGCCACACTTGAACCTGGTAATATACTCTATAAAAATGTTGATGAGCAGAAGCCGAGGTTGGAGGAAGACAAGATAATTGAACCCTTTTTTTATTACGTGTATGTTTTGCAAAACATACGTAACGTAACTTATCTATGGAAGTAATTTTTTTTGGAGCTCCATATACAAAAAGAAAAAAGCGAATTCCGTTGGTGATTAGAGTTTCTGGAGCAGAGTTCATATCTTCAAACACTTTTGCACATGTAATTAAATCTTATTTTTCAAACAATTTGAAAACTGTTGTTTTACCCCTCCGGAACATTGCTAATGTTGTATCACAGCCAGTCATAGCATGTAAAAATAGAATATGATTTTTACATTTAGGATAAGCCGATAAACTCATATTTGAAAATATTTCCGATGGTTGTTGAGCCTTGCCTGGTTTTAAAAAATAAATGGTATTTTCAATTGGAGTTCCAGCGGTAAGTAATACCAACAGATCAACATCTTCACCAACAACAACATTGACATCAGTTGGACTGAATTGATTTATTGCAGTTTCTATAATGAGTACATCAAATTTGCGACATTTTTTAAAAATTAAATACAGCATAAACTTTAGTTAAGAATATTTGCAATAACCATATGTTTTCACTATGAGGGAACGTTTAAGACTAACGGTATTTCGTTGGGACCTTAGAAAAAAGAGCAGGTAGACGGACACTGCCACGTTCACAATTGAACAGCAGACAGATGTTGCTCAAGGCCACGTGGTCACATGAAACTCATCACATTGGATACTGGTGAGGTCATGGATCCTGTTGTTGCTAGGTGCCTGAAGGAAGCCAAGAAGATGGGCGAAACCATGTATAAGGATTACAAAACCCCTCTCAGACACAATTCCCAGGTCAACCATATACACATTCAGCAACCGGCCGCCTGCGAATCTTAACAAAGGGCCCAGTAAGTTCAGAACAGCGAAGGCAAATGCAACGCTCATCACGAAGCTATTTCTAAGTTTGCAAGCACGACCACAGGCTGACATAGATGGTCTTCAGACACGAGAACCATCTAATGCGGCAAGGAGGCATCAGTGCTTGTACGCAGGCAGTTATTCATATTATAAAACTACAGCGTGCCACAGTTTTCGGGGAATATACAAATATGTACCTATTGCCATTTATAGAAAGCAAAATGACGCCTCACACCACGAGAGTAGATGCAGTCTGGGACACATATCACAATGGCAGTCTTAAATCACAGACCCGAGACAAACGAGGTGACACTTCAGGGCGTCGAACTAGAGGGTCTGCAAAAACGCCTATACCAAAGGGTTCAGCAAGGGTGAAATTCTTATCAAACTCCAACAATAAACAAGACTTATTTAACTTCATCAGCGAGAAATTGGCTGAACTTACCACTGGTGCAGATTCAGTCAATGATGCAAGGAAGTTGATGTTTACCCAAGGCCTGAAGTCTCTTGAATCTATGCCACCATCACAACTGCTTTATTTCAGCATACAAAGCGAGCGCTGCTCACTACCGCATTCATTCGTTGTCCAAATCGCCTGATATGCCTGGCCTGATATCTCTGATTACAGTAAATGGGGTTGGGAATGGAGTGGCAGAACCAAAGAATGGGTACCCTACTGGACTGATCTTCCAGATGCAAGCCATGGATGTTCACTGCTACTTAATTGTGGTTGTTTGGTCTCATGCACAGACAGATGTAAATGTAATCGAGCCGAGATTCGCTGCATCCCATTATGCAAGTGTCAAGAAGGTTGCACAAACAACTCACATAATACATGAAGTAACAACTAACAAGTATCATTATCATGTTGCAAAGCTGTAATTTACGTCAGATTCTATCGTACTTGTGTCAACCATTCATGTTTCTTTATATTTTGTAATTAATAAGTTACATTGAATTAATAAAGAAATTGTTTCTTTATCTTGCATTGTATTGTCTAACCTATCATATCAAAATACGTAATGACCTTGAAATTGATTTTGAAACACAAATTAGACCTGAGAAATGGATTCCTCCCATCCTAGAACTCACAAAAAGTGGTATTACTCAAGATTTTGTGTTTAATAGAAGCCCATTCTATTAATAATACGAATACAGATGGCGGCCATATTGAATTTACAGCAAACAGGCCACCAGACGTCGCGCACAAGTTGCTTGCGATGGTTTCCTAAAATCTTAAGACCAGACGACAGAGAACATTTTATACTGAAACCCACAAAAATTTGCAAACTGAATAATTTTTTTTTAATGAATTATATGATTTAACAATAAGTTTATTTTTACAGGAATTTTAATGTTTTTTGTATTAATTATGTCTTATTTGAAAATTTTTTGGCCGCCATTTTGGCTCCCACATTTTGCATTTTTAATTTTTTACCTTAAATTTGTAATCACAAACCTACAATACTACTCAGGTACGATTTTTTTGTCTATAGAACAAAAACTATTAAAACTTATGTGAATTGAGTATTTTCAAAGAATTTGTAGATCTCGATAAACTTTTAAATAAAAAAAAAAACGTCAATTTCTAACCCATAACCATTTTTGTATTAGGTTTTAGCAACACAATGCAAAAAATTTCATTAAAGTTGATTCATAAGAACCGGGTTCCTAGGTATAAATCTAACGGCACTCCATTATAATTGAAGTTGGCATGATTAACGTGTAAGTACCACTCTAATATTAACAAAATTTCTGTGAAATAAGTAGTGAAAAATCTACATATATTTGTGTAGACAATTGTAATACCCTCGAGAGTACTATAGCGTTATCGCTATAAATAAAATTAAAATCGAAGTTAATATTCGTATATTTGTTTTTAATACATGTTCATATTTTATGTGATATTAGTATTTTTTAAGTATATTGATATTATATTTTTTATATCGAATGTTTTTATTTTTCCTAGCGACTCCATGGAAACTTCTCGCATTTGGAACTTCTCGATTTCCAGTGAGTGAGTCGCTATAGTCGCTATATACACCCCCTCGTTAAAAAAGAAAATAGTCAATCAATCAACGTGTCGATTGCAAAACGTACTTTTTTAATCGGGGTAGGCAAAGTGTCACATCTGTCAACTAATACAAAAGCCGGTTTAACCCTATCAATATTGACAGTTATGACTTTGTCTCCTTTCTTAAAGGTAAATAACTTATCTGAACGAGATAAAACTTTAAACGGTCCTTCATATAAAGGAGTAAATGAACGTTTTAAACGTTCAATGCGAACGAAAATAAAATCGCAAGAGGCAAGATCTGAACTAACAAAAGTTTTGTAATTGCCATGCGAAGTTGGAGGAACAAATTTTAAATTATTAAAATAAATGCGTAATTTGTCAATGAAATAAGGAATATCTGGGGAATTATACGATTCAACGAAAAATTCGCCAGGTAAACGAAGGGTTTGACCATATATGAGTTCAGCAGGTGAACATTGCAGATCTTCCTTGGGAGTTGTCCTAAATGCTAATAAAATGATGGGTAATTCATCTGTCCAATGTGATGTATTGGCTCTAGCTAACAAGGAAGTTTTAAGTGAGCGATGAAACCTTTCAATTAAAGAGTTGCCTTCTGGGTGATATGGAGTTGTACGTATTCTATGAAAACCTAAAAACTTTGCAAATTCATTAAATAATCTTGACTCGAATTGTACTCCTTGATCAGTCGTTACTGACAAGGGAACACCGAATCGACAAACAAAGTTTTGAAATAAAGTACGCGCAACTGTTTCTGCTGTGATGTCGCGAAGAGGGTACGCTTCCGGCCACCTAGTGAATCGTTCAATCACCGTAAGAATGTAAGAGTTACCTTTGGATGGAGGTAATGGTCCTACCAAATCTATGTGGATGTGGTCGAATCTGATTTTCGGAATGGTGAAGTTCCCGAGAGCACTTCGCGTATGTCGACTGACTTTGACAGCTTGACAGTTAATGCACGATTTTGACCATAAATTGCAATCTGTGTTCATTTTTGGCCAAAAATAGTTATTTAAAATCAACAGTCTAGTGGCTTTAATACCAGGATGAGATAAGTTGTGAAAAATATCGAATATCGTTCGTCTGTAAACAAGTGGGACAAAAGGTCTGACTTTTGCACGAGAAACATCACACCAAATAAAATCATTTGAATCTGGAATTTGTATCTTTTTTAAAATGAAATTGGTTTTAGTTAGTGATGATTTATCTGACAATAAATAGTTGAGATTTGAATCTTTCTCCTGAGCTTCACTAAGCAACTTTAGGTCAAAGTTAACATTAAGGAAGGGAGAATTTTTAAGTTGAAGTGGTAAAATATCTTGTTTTAAGGAAGAAGTGTCGTAAATACGTGACAAGCTGTCAGCTATTACATTATGTTTTCCTTTAACATGTTGTATTTTACAAGAAAATTGAGCTATGTATTCTAAATGACGTATTTGACGAGGAGATCTTTCTGCTTTTGTGAATAAAGCGTTGATTAAAGGTTTGTGATCTGTAAAACAATTAAACTTTCGACCTTCAAGAATAAACTTAAAATGTTTAATTGCAGTATATAGTGCTAAAAGTTCTTTGTCAAAAATCGAATAATTGGTTTGTGCTGTGGTTAATTTACGAGAAAAGAATGCTAAAGGAGCAAGAAATCCCTTATTATCTTTTTGCTCTAAAACTGCACCCATGGCAAGGTTAGAACAATCTACTGAGAGAGATAAGATAGTATCATCATTATTGCAAGGATGAGCTAAAACTACTGCATTACTTATTGCGTCTTTGGCTTTCGAAAATCCGTCTAAACATTGATCAGGCCAACTATTTATCTTTGTAATTTTATCATGAGATAAACTGTTACAAAGAGAATATAGGGGAAGTAATATTTCAGCAAAATGAGGTATGAAACGATGATAAAAATTCACCATACCTATGAAACGTTGTAGTTGTTTGAGAGTTGTCGGTAAAGGGAAATTATTAATGACTTCGACTCTCTCAGTTGATGGTAAAATACCTGATGAAGAGATGTGATGACCTAAAAAGGTTAAATTGTCAACTCCCAAGATACATTTAGATGGTTTAATGTTAATTCCGTATGTGTCTAATCTCTTGAAAACCTTTTCCAAATGTTCCAAATGTTGTACATCTGATTGACTTGCGATTAATATATCATCCAAATAGACGAAAACGAAAGGTAAATTGACAAGTACTTCATTCATAAAACGTTGGAAAGTTTGACCGGCATTGCGTAGACCAAAAGGCATGCGGGAAAATTCAAACAGTCCGAATGGAGTTGTTATAGCTGTCTTATAAACGTCATTTTCAGCGACAGGTATCTGATGGTACGCTCGCACTAAATCAATCTTGGAGAAAATAGTGCAGCCGTGCAACTGAGAGCTAAAGTCGTGGATATGAGGTAATGGATATCTGTCTGGAATGGTAATCGTATTTAGTTGTCGATAATCTCCACAAGGTCTCCAGTCATTCTCTTTTTTCGCCACTAGATGGAGTGGAGAGGAAACTTGAGAAGATGATGGTTTGCAGATACCTAATTCTACCATGTTATTAAATTCTGTTTGAGCTATTTTAAATTTAAGATTGTCTAATCTACGAGGTCGTGAAAAAGGTAAATGACCTTCAGTAACTATATGATGTACAATAGAATGTTTAATAGGTAAATTGTAATCTGGGGAACTAATTAAATTAGGAAATTGTAAAAGTAATTTGTTATATTTATCTGTCAAAGGAAATAATTTAAGTGAATCTAATCTACAATTGTCTAAAGGACTATTTTTAATAAAACAATTAACTGACAAATTAGTCTTGTTATCAATTATTCGAGCTCCTTTAAGATCGACAACTAAACCAAAATGAGACAAGAAATCTGCTCCGACTATCGGTATGTCAACGTCTGCTATATTGAAAACGAAAGGAAATAATCTACGTAAGTTTAGATTGACTTTTAACAATTTCTTACCGTATGTAAAAATGGTTGAACCGTTAGCCGCGGTTAATATCGTATCGAAATTCTTTTTTAAATCTGTGAAAGCATTGCGTGGCACCACAGATAAATCGGCACCAGTGTCAATTAGGAAGTTCAGGTTGTTAGATCTATCGTAAATAAAAAGTCGACGACGTTTGCTGTTAGAAATGTCAAAATCAGACGTCATAGAATTATCAAACTTCAGTCATCTTTGAGAATTATCAGATTTTTTACAATTCTTACTGAATTTGCACCATTCACCTCCACAACGATAGGCATTGGCACCATAAAGTTGATGGTAGTAACAAATAGTATTGTCTGTACGATCAAATTTATTGGAAACATTATTACGGCTGGGTGAACGATTGCGATTAGTGGTACGAGTTTGTGAATTGCTTCTACTTTTGCAATTGTTGCAGCATGAAGTAGAAGGTTGAGGCTCGAAGGATTGATTGGAAAGTCTGGATTCTAAAGAGTTTAATCGAGAATTAAAAATTTCTTGTTTTTGTAATACTTGATTAATTGAATCATGGAAAGTGATTGAAAAATTTTTGATAGTGGTAGTTAAATCTGATAACTGGGTTGACTCAGAGTCAAGAGGATTTTTGGAGTACGATGCAACCATTGAATTTTGACAGGACTCCCAGATCCGATCCGCAATATCTAGAATCTCTTTTGTGTCTATTTTCCCTGAAGCTGTAATGGCAATATATACTGTTTGAGGTAAACGTCTTTTCCATAGCTTTATCAATAATTCTTGACTAACCATGCTGAATCCTCCAACTGTATTCAGCATGGATCTATAGAAATCTGAAGGTTTCAGATCGCCCATTTGGGAACCTGATAACAGATCATTCAGACGTTTTTCCTCACTCGATGATAAACGTGAAATTAAAACTTTCTTTAAATGTATATAGAGATCCGTTTCCGGGGGATTAGATATTATATCGTATATATTATCTATCACATCTAATGGCAAATTAGCTATAACCTGATCATACTTTTTCTTATCATTGACAATTTTTGCAACAGAAAACTGTGATTCAATCTGGGTAAACCAAATTTCTGGTTTTGATTTCCAGAATGGGGGTAGTTTGACAGAGGTGACATAATGAGTTTGAGGAAAATCCTCGTCTGAAGGTTGTCTTTGCATAACTAATCGATTGTGATTGTTTGATTGATTGACTACTCTCTCAGATAAAAAAGGAATGTACTTTAACTCACTCACCAACAGATGACAGTACTTGTAATATACAACTTCAGTTGATTGAATTAGGAAATTACCATAAATTATAGGAACATCTATTCAACTTTGGAACCTCTATTCAAAATTCATCGGGAAAATTCTTCTCTTCATAAAATGGTCAATTTATAACGGTAGTTGATATATCGAATCTCTTCTTGTATATATTTATCACGTTGGACATAAAATGATCACTTCTGGCATATATTTATGACGTTGGACATAAAATGTTCACTTCTGGCATATATTTATTACGTTGGACATAAAATGATCACGTCGGGGTCACCAAATTTATAGCGTTATCGCTATAAATAAAATTAAAATCGAAGTTAATATTCGTATATTTGTTTTTAATACATGTTCATATTTTATGTGATATTAGTATTTTTTAAGTATATTGATATTATATTTTTTATATCGAATGTTTTTATTTTTCCTAGCGACTCCATGGAAACTTCTCGCATTTGGAACTTCTCGATTTCCAGTGAGTGAGTCGCTATAGTCGCTATAAGTACCTAATCAAAAATAATTCGTTTGGAAGATTAACTTTAAATTTTTCCTACATTTACTTTTAGATCTTGAGTCATGTACAGTGTTGAAGACAGATAGCCATCCGGTTTTGAAATCATCGTTTGGGATTTCGAATAATCTAAAGTGACAGACTCCACTTCTAAACTTAATGAGATCCACCTCAGCCCGTATTTAATTTCAAGGATATTGGCTCTGAAACTGTGTAACGTCAACTCCTGAAAGGCTCAGCATGGCCATATTGATATTAATTAAAATTCCGATACTTGATGCCTCATTTCATATTTACGTTACTAACTTACACTCTCAGCAAACATTTACTTAGTGAAAGTAGTAGTTGAAAATGTAAACAGTCATAAAAGATATTGTAAACAAATAGTTAATGAATTTTATAACTTATGAATGCTATAAATTAATTGATAAACAAACATACAATTAACTAGACATTATAAGTGTCTTATTATTATTATAGTTTTATGGTTGGGTTATTCTTTCTAGTAGCCACTTTGTTAGTTATGCAAATAGTATGCATTTAATTAACTGTTAGCCAAGTAGAGGATTGGATAACGTTATAATTTTATGTATAAGTAACTTATTTTCTTCTTTACACCTGAAACCTATACCTGTATTTATTAGCTCATTTTCTGCTAAACTATTAATTAAACTAATTAAAACTGGTCTAACGCTGAGGTTTTCGTTAACTAAATCATTGCAAAATGAATCTAAATGAGATATTACTACTACTATTAAACAAGTTATAAATTACATCGTTTGATAACGTAATACTTTATCAGTTATCACTTAATATATACAAGTACATAGTGTGTGTTTCTAAAATACATGTAAATCATTTAATTACGTATTATATTATGTATATTACAGTATCGACATTTTTGTCATGTGATTTCCAAGTAAGGAACTTAGAAATAACATGACAAAAATGTCGATTCTATAATATTTAGTTGTTTTTTTAACTAATTGACAATATTATGCCCGAGGCATTTAAAGGAGTCTACAGACGATCCAGCCAACCGTCCTTCTCGGTACACTTTGAAAATTGTCATTACAACTGTCGTAAAAGTGAACTGGTCTACTGGCATTCCAGGTCTTCAAAGCCTACCGACAATCGAGCAGACCACTTCAATCCAGCAGACCAGCTCACTTTTACGAGTTCGCATGGCAATCTTCAAAGTGTACCGAGAAGGTCGGTTGGTCTGCTTCCTGCCGCTGGGTCGTGGCAATACGTTTGTGCACTCAGAGAATTAAAAAATTACTCATATAATTTAAAAAAACTTAACTGGTTGCAGAAAACTACACCTGATCAAGAAATACATAACAGTTGCAAAAAAAATATGAACAAGAACAATGATTTTTTTATTTATTGGTTAACATGCAATTAAATTGTTCTAAAATTAATTCTAAAAAAAATATTTTAAGAGTGGATAACATACTAATTGAAAAAAAAAACAGCGAAGTAGCTAATAAATTTGCAGCATATTTTGCAACATCTATAAAAGATCTATTAAACAATCAGTTAACACAAAAAAATCAAAACTGTATTATTTGTGAAATAAACATTAAAACAATGTTTTTTTACTTCTTATTCTAAACACGAAGTGCAAAACATTTTTCGGCAACTTAAAAACAAAACCTCAACTGGATTAGATGAAGTCCATATAAAATTAATAAAATAATGTTGTGAAGAACTGTCAATTTATCTTACAAACATTATTAATATTTCAGTAATTACAGGAACATTTCCCAAAAAATTGAAACTATCTAAAAGAACCCTGATCTATAAAAAAAGGTAATGCAGAGCGGAAGTATAAAATTATCATCTGTGGTAACATTAAGCCCCTTTTCAAAAACAATTGAAGAAGCCGTGTATGACAGAATTATCATGTTTCTGAATAAATATATAATCTATTAAATAACATCCAACGTGGGTTTCGACCTGGACATTCAACCGAAAGAGAAACAAAGGAGCTAACACAGCATACATTAAATGAAATAGATCACAAAAAGTATGTCGTTGGAATTTTTCTTTTTTTTTTATTTTTTAAGGACCTTCGACACTCAGATTCAAACTTCTGTCAATAAAACTAATCTTAGGCATTAGAGGCCGTATGAATGAGTGGATAATAACATATGTAACAAATAGACAACTTATTGTAAAACTTGAAGATTTTATTTCTAAACCAATTAGCGATTTGCACGAAAGAAAGTTTGGTAAAAAGTGTCTAGATTGGTATCACTGTAATTCACTGTACATGTTGACCAACTCGTCTAATTTCCAAACTTTGCAACAATTAAATACCTATAATATAATAATCATAACATTGTTTTCATTATCTTTAATGTTAAACCTACTCCCATTGAATATAAATCATATTTGTTAGGTTGTTTCGTAGTCTACAATATTTATAAAATGTCGAATTATGCAATTTGTCAAACACTGTTTCCAACTCTCAGTTTAGAAGCGTTGGCAGCAGTGATTGACAATATGCATAATTCGACATTTTTTAAATATTGTAGACTACGAAACAACCTAATAAAGTAGGTTTAACATTAAAGATAATGAAAACAATGTTATGATTATTATATTATAGGTATTTAATTGTTGCAAAGTTTAGAAATTAGACGAGTTGGTCAATATGTACAGTGAATTACAGTGATACCAACCTAGACACTTTTTACCAAACTTTCTTTCGTGCAAATCGTCCATTGATGTGGGACTTGTCATTTTTGTGCACAGCTGCCTTAAGAAACAATTTTGGAACTGAGGAATATGCACTTCAAAGATTGATATATAATTTAAAAACATCCTTTGTGTGTTAAAAGATAAACATTCTTTTAAGGATACATAACGAAAATATTTTCGATAGAAATCACTTGTATTTACTTGAACTATGAAGGTCTATATTTAAATGTTGACAAGGTTCGAGAAAACCCCAAGAACGTACCGCAACGTTCCTTGTAAACGCATTGTCGAGAATATAAATTAAGTTTGATTAACCGAACGAGTGGGTATTCCAAGAGGCTACCTAGCTATTTGTTTTGTAAACAAATAGTCGCTCTTTGTTGTTAAGTTTAGTGGTCCACATATTGTTATAAGATTGCATTATATAATCCAAAGTAAGTGGCTTATTTTGTCTATTGATGTTGAGGAAAAGACCATGCATAACGCCAATAACTTGGTAAATACTAAATTTATCAAACAAGGACCCGCGAGGACCTTGAAAATACTTTATTTTTTTTGTGGGAGGAAACTTTCAACCCTAGCGAGAATAATTGCCAAATTTTAAAAAAATGAGCATTAATTTAATTTTTGAGTAATAAAAATGTTCAATTGTTTATAAGAGATATTGAAAAGGATACCATGACAATGATCGAATTGTCCCAAAAAGTTGGAATTCACGTTCTCCAAAGCAATATCTTATATTCTCGCAACTTCTGTCCTTATTCTCACCATTCACCCTACCGAATTCTCAGGAACATCTCGTAGATGGGGTTCTTGAGATAACCTCATTCAACAAATCCAGTGGATTCAGATCGCGAGACTTAGGTGATCATTCAACAAATTCGCTTATTCCTATCAAATCTTCTCGGAAAATCTTATTCAGTTATCTGAATAAGATTTTCCTGCAAATTGTTATCAATTTGCAGGTTCTGCTAGCAAACTCTTAACCGATAAAATTAAATAAATAGTAAAATTAATCAGCATTAGTTCTTCTAGAAATCAGTTTTTCGGTTTAGGGGTGACTTCCGCCCCTTGGGATAAGAGTGGGACTATATAGAAACTGAGAAAGATACCTTTTACTACAATAATCATCCATAAAAACATGTTCATTGCATATGACTTTCTTTCATTTTTTTACAATTATTTAAGATTTTCGCGCCGCCATATTGGATCCATCACCTGGAATTTTCAGTTATTGACCTCAAATTTGAAATCAGCAACCTCAAAAACCTGAGGAGAAGGATTTTTGCTCAATAGTCCATCAACGAAAGAGTTGTAGAGGACATGGAGGAGGGGAGAATTTTCCTCTTCAAGAATGTGTTGGAAGTAGTTATGAGGTAAACTCACTAAATGTCCCCGCCCCTAGCTCAGCCGCTTCAGGGGATTCTTCGCTTATAACTCGGAAACGATGCGTCGTACGGAAAAAGGTAATCTATGTAAAAAACCGCTGCCCAAGAAATCACTACTTCCACATCCGGATTTTCTATCCAAGTCACAACGAAAAAATTTTGTATCTGGAAATAATTGTTTATGGAACTTTAATAATATAATATTTGACATCCTCTACCCCAAAAACCCATAAAACGATACCCCACATCGGTAGTGGGGTGGGGGTGGGAGTGGGGGTGGATAAAGTAAAAAAATATTTTGAGGTTTCTGGTTCTTGTACACATACCAAATCACATTTTTTTCTCATCCCCTTTAATAATGAGGTGGGGGTGGTAATGGGGGGTGGCTAATGTCAAAATTTTTTTTGAGACCTTAGCTTCTCTTGTCTATACTAAATATCAATTTTATGAACTCTTACCTGCTTGATTTACCTATTTTCCTCCATTTTTACCCCAATTTACCTCCCAACCCTTCGACGGAACAAGATGAAAATATAATCTAGTTCTAGATCTCGTTAAAGTACATATGTATACCAAATTTCAAGTCAATATCTCAAACGGTTCCAGAGTAAACGTGCGCACAAAAAAAGTTACAGACCGACAGGCCGACAGACAGACCGACAGACAGACCGACAGACAGAAATTTTTTTCGCTCAAACTTGAAATCTCGACGTTTCATGAAATTCTAAGCCTATTTGAACAATAAAAATTTTTGAAAATTTTTTTGTCGTTACTATACTTCCACTGGATGTGGAAGTAATTAAACATAATTAAATTTCCTACGAGAATGTTTATATTCATTTTCTTCCTATGTGTTATAGTTTACGAATAGATAATTGATAAATAAATTAATTAGGTACCTTGAATATTTCTATCAAAGCGGTTTATCGTGGTCTGCTAATAAATCACAGTCACAAAACAATCTTTGTATTACAACCCTCGATGTATTTACTAACGTAATATTTTGTCGAAATCTATACATTTCTTAAATATACAGCGTGACTCACTTAAAATGAAGGTATCCTTATAACTTTTTTATTTTGTTTTCGATTTGAATCAAATTTTACAAATTTTAGTTGTAAAATAAAGATTGTTTTGTGACTGTTATTTATTAGCAGACCACGGTAAACCGGTTTGATAGAAGTATTCAAGGTACATAATGGATTTTTTTTAGAACATAAATTTATGCGCCTCATTTCAGACTTCGGTAGGTACACCTCCCTCAGAGATCTCTACGCACATTGCCACGACATAACCCCACTAGCGGATTTCGTCCAGAATATATCGCAAAAATCCTATCAATTCAAACTCGGCGATAGTCCGCCAACCCGCGACATTACACGAATCAGACAGCATAATGCCATACTTTCCAACTTGAAACACCCATTATTATACCAGGCGTTGCCTATCTTTCGACAACTTCCTTAGCCTCACTTTCCTATACCACAATTTCCCTTTCACCACCTTTTACTTTTCACCACCTTTTACCCCCAAATCCCTGTCTATTCTCTCTATTCGTCTAATTTTTGTTAATTTTGTTAATTTTTGTTCTTTTGTCCTTTTTCTCCCTTTCCTAAATCCCCTCTCGACCAATAACTTCTTGCAAATCAAAACCGTTTAAATCATAACTTCCCTTCCACCCTACCTTTCCGAAGGCAGACAGACCATCGGATGAATGTCGTCATTGGTTCGAACAGGTTTTTTTCATTGAGTTTTTCCCGTACCAACACCCGATCTTTTTAAAAAACAGGATGCATGTGCGCGTGCTAATAAGAACTCAGTTCTAACTTTAAGTAGTCTTAAGTATTTTAAAACTTTTTCATGGTTATATTTACAAATTGTTAGGTTTAAGTTTTTAAATTTTAAATTTTGACTTTGACCATTTGATCCGTCGTCATAGCGAGACCAGACCCGTTTCATCCGACCGCACATTCACCACGACGCTACGCGACGTGGTTGTGCGGTCGGCTCTGAACCGAGATCTGACCCAGGTGCATTATTGTAATCCCTAATACTAATAAATTGGTTTTGATTGATTGATTTAATTTGATAGAAAGATTTCAGGTACTTAATTAATTTATTTATTAATTATCTATTTTGTCTGGTGAATATTTCGTAAACTATAACACCTAGGGAGAAAATGAATATAAACATTCTTGTAGGAAATTTAATTATGCTTAATTTTGCACAGATTACCTTTTTCCGTACGACGCATCATTTCCGAGTTATAAGCAAAGAATCGAGAAAAGGAACCTTTCTACCCCCTCCCCCCCCCGGAAGCGGCGAGGCTAGGGGCGGGGGCTTTTAGTATGTTTACCTCCTAACTACCCCAACATTCCTCTAGAGGAAATTTTTCCCCCCTCCTCAATGTCCTCTACAATCCCCTTTTGGACATTCACTGATTGGACTACAAGTAATTTACTACACTGTAAAAACTGCTTTAATTACACACTTTTTCTAACATAAATAAATTTCCGACGATTTCATTCTTGTAGGCCGGGTTTCCTAGGTCTTGCTATTTTTAGGCCCTCTTCAACTCAACTAAATTAAAAGTTTTTTGTAATAATTTTGAAATCATGTAAATGTAGCAAATCTGACCTCACATCTCAGGAGTGACGTGCAACGCCTGATAAATTGTAATATGTCGTTTATTTAAAAAGCCTTGCAAAAAAAATTGTTTATAGCAATAAATCCAACTGAAACAATTTTATAATATTAGTCTCCGGTTACTTAATACATTTAATTATGGACTCGCTCATATTTTTTCTGCGTCCTCATTTACTTCGATCTATTAGTCATTGAACGCGGCGTTGAAAAAATAATTTAGTAACAATTTCTCGCTCTCAGTTTTCTATCTCGAAACGTTCGGATACGGGGACAAGCATATTGATTAAACAAATAACCCAGAACATCGTTACAGATAGTGAAATGCTCACAAATATTTTTATAAATTGTTATGGGCGAATAAAAATAACAGATGTTACAAACCTACCGTATAAAAATGCCCGAACAACTTGTTCAATGTTCATACGGAGAAACAGCAAAACTAGTTTTGCTTAAGAGGAACAATATTGCGCAAAAAATATCTTGAAAGTTGACTTATATGTAACAACTTATTGAGATAAATGCTTTCAGTTCATTGTTGGATGGTTCTTTGACAAGGCGAATCTTGGATCTTCCTCTTCCATGCTCGAAACATATCGTTGTGTTCTGACCCCGATTTTTAACAAATGCAATTTAAATTTATGAATTTGCATATTTTACTCTTGGTATTGTTGTATTAATAGTTCCTTATATTGAACTCCGTTATAGAAGTTAATGCAATTATACTGGAAAATATTAATCATAACTAATAAAAATAATTAATTATAATTACAATAACTTTTTGAGCAATACATATTATATGAAATCGTATGCGATTAACACCTCAGACAATTCTCAAGTTAGATTTTACCACACTTTAGGTGTGTTAATACTGTGCTCCTTATTTAAATTCGTCTTTTCGTATAAATGGCCCAGTAAAATTATAGTACAGTACCTAGAGGTAAAAAATATGCAAAACTTCGGAATAATGTCATATTGAACGGATTTCGTTCATTTTTTGCAGTATAATAGTAAATGCTTCACAGAAAAGTTTCTATATTGTTTCTATACTTGCTAATTTATAGGGGGTGGATGCCATCCCCTCTCAGGGGTGGCACTTAAAAATATATACATTTATTAGAGATGAAGTAGAATCAAATTTTAAGAAGAAAAGGTTCTATGCATTTTTCACATAAATTTATAGTTTTTAAGTTATAACGACTTCAAAATTGCGATTTTAGCTTTAAAAAAACGTATTTCCAAACGGCTTTGGTCAAATATCTCGAAAAGTATTACTTTATCGAAAAAATGTTACAGACCAATTACAGAAAGTACCAACTGAGAATTAATTATATTTTTTGTTTATTGATGTAGGATTAATAATTTCGGAAATATTTAAGTTTACATTTGGCATCCAAGTGTTCATAAGATAATTATTTAGAGTGAGAGTTAAGTATCTCAGAAACTGTGACACATACGTCAAGGATGCTAATAGGTTATTAATTAAGCTTTCAACTGTTTTTCATTTGTTCCTGTAGCATAAAGAACAAAGAAGTTATGAGCGAAGCAATGTGCGTCTACACATTTTTTTAATTACAACGTCGCCATTTTGTTACTGTAATTAGCCAATAATTAAAAAAAGGAATTTCAAACACTGTTTCTCATTAATATATAGCATGACGTAGATGCTCAAATTTTTTGGTTTATGTACAGCACTTGCTTTAGAAAAAAATACAGTTTAAACTATAAAGGTATTTTCGATAAAGTGTAATTTTTCTTTCCTTTTCCAAATATCTCAATAAATATTAGATTTATTGAAAAATGGGTAGAGACCAAAAATTAAGTTCATAAACTGATAATGAATTTCGCTTGTTTATTTATTTACATAGATTTAATGGTTTCGGAGATATGAAAGTTTACATATTGCGTCCGAATTTTTATAAGACGAAAAATGCAGTTTAAATGTTAAATATCTCAGAAATTGTGACAACCTACGTCACACATGTTAAGAAATGAAATTAAAGACAATTAATTGCGCTTGCTCAAATTATTTTTTACTCGTTCCTGTAGCATAAGAAATAAAGAAGCTATGACGGAAAGATGTGCGTATTTATATTTTTTTTTATAAAAAGGTCGCCATTTTGTTACTCTAATTAGCCAGTAATTTAAAAAAATTATCTCAAATACAATTTTTCGTTAAGATGTAGCATTACCTAGATGCTCAAATTTTTTTGCTCATTTAAAGCACTTGCTTTAGAAAAAAATGCATTTTAAACTTTAAAGGTAATTTCGAAACATTTGGATACCAATGTTAATCCCACATCAATAAACAAAAAATACCGTGTGTGTAGTCGCGGGCTGGGCATGGGGAGTAGAATTACAACATCGCGAGTGCCAGCTGGCTGAAATGAAATAACAGAACTGGGATGTCCACAAAAAAATTATTATCGTCACATATGACTTTCTTTCGTTTTCTTACAATTATCTAGGTTTTTAAGATTTTTAGGCCGACATCATCTGAAGTTTTCAGTTATTAACCTCAAATTCGAAATTCGCACATACTTAGGATGCTAGCAGGGTGAACTGCTGCTAGCATCCTCGGTATGTGCGGTTACATTTAAACGAATAGGTTTGTTTTACAAATTATGGTTTCGATGCATCGACTGAAACTGTGGCCTGAACTTTTAAGTACGTAGAATCTTCGGCATGTTCGTACCCTTAGTCACTTCTTCACTGAAAGTAATGTTCGGCACATTCTAAAATTGGCTATTTTATTTTATCATTAAATTCTTTACTTATAAGCGTTTATTTGTTTTTTGCAGTTAAAAACCGCTGCCCAAGGAATCACTACTTCCACATCCAGATTTTCTATCAAAGTCTCTCACAAAGAAAAAATTTTGCATGTGGAAATAATATTATAATATTTGAAATCGTCTACCCCAAAAACCCATAAAACGATATCCCACATCGGTAGTGGGGTGCGGGTGGTGATAGGGGGTGGTAGTGGGGGTGGATGAAGTAAAAAAATATTTTGAGGTTTTTGGTTCTTGTACACATTAAATCACATTTTTTTCTCATCCCTTTTAATAATGGGGTGGAGGTGGTAATGGAAGTCGCTAATGCCAAAAATTTTTGTGAGACCTTAGCTTCTCTTCTGTACACTAAATACCAATTTTATGGACTCGTACCTTCTTGATTTCCCTATTTACCCCCCCCCCCCCCCCGCGCCCCCATTTACCCCAGTTTACCCCCCAACTAATCGGCGGAATAAGATGAAAATATAATCTAGTTCCAGATACCGTTAAAGTGCATATGTGTACCAAATTTCAATATCTCAATATCTTAAACGGTTCCAGAGTAATCGTGCACACAAAAAAAAGTTACAGACACAAGACATACCGACAGACAGAAATTTTTTTTTGCTCAAATTTAAAATCTCGACGTTTCATGACATTCTGAAATTTTTTGTCGTTACTGTACTTCCACTGGATGTGGAAGTAAAATAAGATAGAAATCCACAAAATATCAAACATATTGGAGGCAAATCAGTGAAAATTTTTGTAAAAAGGGAAAAGCGAGAATTTTTTCTTTAACTTATTTTATCCACGAATCGGAAGCCTCCTATTTTTTAAATCTTTTAAATAAACACTTTTATTTCTTGCTTCCGGTTTGCATTTTTTTAATATTTCAGGTTCTATTAGTCCAATCGGAATAGTTCAAAAACAAATTTTCCTTCAATACCTTATAGTTTTAATTATTTAAGTGAATTATATTACCTCAAAACTTAGTGATCAATGATTTTTTTTAATTACTTTAATTGTACTGTGTATATTTTCATCAAATTCTTGAAAAACATGTTTTGATCGTAAGTGTACCAAGTTTTAAATTACATTTTTTACAAACTGTTAAAAAATGCTCTTGAATCGAAAGTTTCATTAGTCGATTATTTTTGGGCAACGAATCATAGAGCAATGGCCTTTGCGACAAAATAGAGGTTATTTTATATGCTATTTTTATCGCTTTTAAAACATAATGTTTTAAAGTTTTTTTTTGTTAGATTTTTTGCTGTACAAAATTTATTTTCTTACAAAAATAATAGTAATTACTGAAATTTAAAAATTAATTTTAAAAGTAGGTAGTAAGCCTGCTTATTGCGTGCATGCAATTTGAAAAAAAAATTAATACGATTATAACCGGAAATATTTAATATGTATTTCACGCCTATGTAATTGTACGAATATGTCGTTGATAAAAATTAAAAACAAAAGCGGTCTTAAATGGGACCTGAAGGACACCGAATGATGGGTGTTATAATTGCATGGAATTATAATTTCCTATTTTAACTGTAACTACAAAAGTAACACAAAAAGTCGCGGGAACGTATCGGCGACTATAAAAGCCACGATAAAGTGGACCGCTACCATAGGCTGCCACGTCCCTGCTATGTGGCAGCTACGTAGCCGCTACTGAAATGGGGAAACATTTTTAGTCGCTGGGTAGTGTTTCGCGTAGTCCCGGCCTCCATAGATGTGACTATGTTTAGTTACTATAAAGGATCGGGGTTGTAGCGGGTACTATTCCGCGACTCGGCGGCCTAGTAACCGCTACGTGGCTGCCTAGTAACTGCCACCATCACTTTTTAAAATGGTGTTTATCTTTTAGCGATCTCTTTGTTTTTTTTTCTTTTATGATAATGGCGCAGTGAAATAATATTATACCAAAAAGATGTGTACTTTAGGCGAGTGTTTAAAATACTTCTTTAGCCATTTTTTCAAACGCAAGTTACTTTTTTGATATAAGTTGACATATTAAATGATAAAATTTCAACGCGCCCTCAAAATAATCTTTTTTTGTAATTTTTTGACAAAATAATTTAAAAACGCAAGATTAAAAAATTTAAATATTTATTAGGGAAACATTTGGAATACTTTATAAATCATTTTTCGTAAAAGTTTATGATAAGATATTAACATAACCATTGTCTATTTTAAATTAAATTATTAGATTAAAACCAATTTTTTTTTTCTAAAAATTTTAAAAACTAATAATGGCCGATTTTAACAAAGGTGCTGTAAAGTTAGGCCCTCCATCATAAAGTATAGAAGACTACCCCATTTTACCTCTCGATCTGTGACTTTGGTGACCCAACAGCAACTATCCTGATCTGACTCTATAGTATCAGATTCTATTTTGGAACTGTAAAGTACCAACAGGAACTATTTCGCTACCCATGTTGCCATTAAAATGCCACGATACTTTAAAGTTCCAAGTGATGGTCACTGGAACTATTCTGGAACCTAGATTGCCTCTCTATGTACCCAGTTACTTTATTTATGCATCTTAGTGGCACTGGTGGGTGGCAGTAACTGATTCACTGGTGCTATATAGTTTTTGCCACTATAGAGTAACAATAAAATGATACTGCCTAGTTCCAGTAACAACCCAAATGTTACCTTGAGTTTGCGTGTCTGCAGTTCCAATAAATGGTATCGGTGTGGTAACAGTTACTTTAAAAGAACCATATAAAGCAGCCTTACCCAATAAAGTAGCAATATCAGTACCAGGGCACAGAAGACCTATACCAGAAACGACTCTGTGGCCTTCCCGCCAATATTGAATTTTATGCGCATATGTCATATGTCGGTGGTATTATTGTCAACCTATAAATCCGCAGGTTTCTAAATTCACCGGTGGAGCGTACCGGTAAGCAATAACATTATATGATTGGCTATTTTGAAAACCAAAGCCAAAATCAGCTTCGAATTTTATCTGCCAATGCGTCCAGCGGTGAATTTAGAAAGGTGTGGATTTATAGGTTGACAATACCACCGACAAGATGGCCGAAGGTCACCCCAATTTACCAATGAAAGGGTGCGTTTGCACGCACTCAGTAATTTAGTCGAGTCGCTTAGTAATTTAGTACTTGACCAATGCGGACAGCGTGTTTTAGTCAAGTAATTTAGCGGAAAGCAATTACTAAATTACTGAACCGTCTCTCTACTCGACTAAATTACTGGATGCGTGCAAACGTACCCAAACATCGAACGTGCCTCCGACAGTGACGCTTCTGGTATAGGTCCTCTGTGACCAGGGTGTACCCCAGGAACTAAGGTTTCGTAGCAAAACCGAAACCGAAAGGATTTGGTACCATGTGTGTTAATTGGGATTCTGTCACTGAAAAAGACACCCAGTTAGACCAATGTGTTTCGTTTATGTAATGAAATAGTATGATCTGCCCGATTAAACGCGTTTTTAAGATGAATATACACTGTGGTTAGTTGCATTCTTTCCTCAACTTTATAATAGTATATTATAAAACGATGCTGTAATGAAGGTTATTATTATTGAGTGAGCATAGCGAGCGAGTGCTGTAACCATCCGAGGTAATAACAGCCATTAGAGTGAGTTGTATACTATACTTTATATACGACTAACCTGTATATAAAATATAATGATACATACAAAATATATATAAACACATAAAAAATATTAATTTTTAAAGTATTTATTTATTTTCAACAAAATGTAAGTTAATGTTACTAGAGTTAATAAACTGAACTGATGAGGGCATATTTTCTGTTATAGTACAATTAGCAACGGTAGTAATGCTATCAGCATTAACTACTCTATCAGCTGTAGAAGTAGCATTGTTCACTTACTTTGAAATAGCTTTGGGTGTCGTTTTATTTTTAACAGATTGGTCGATGTATCCTTCAGCTACGAGTGAGGACTTCCAGCCTCCGTGACGCTTCAACTCCGTAATATCGCCACCTTCACTCAAGTATAGTGTAGCTGAAGATCTCCGAAAGCAATGACCGGTGTAAAGTTCAGAATTTGGCAAATTCAAATAAGTTGCTATTTGTTTTCCAAGTACAGTAAACTTATTTTTTCCAATTCGTTGAATAGTGCACTTGCCTCTTTGGTAATGTAAAAAATTAGCTTATTATCTCGTGCGACGGCCGAATATCCACACTCAAAGAAAATGATAGGTAAATTCAACCAAAAAGAGCATATGAAATCGCGCCTATCTAGTTTCATAGTTAAATCAATCAGAAAAGAATAGTCATTACAACTTTATTTGTTTTCGTAAACAAATAGTAGTTTAATAATCATATCTTCTTGTAACAAATTAAATAGCACAATGACTTTTTTTATGTTCACTAACCATTTTCAATTTGGTCTACAACTTTATTGTATGATGAAGTTTTTTTTGGTTAGCCAAAATCTCAGTATTGAGACATCAGACCACCCAAACCAAGGATTAGAGATCGTTTATTAGATCCATCCAAATATATCGATGATCCCTGAGAGAATTTGAACATTGCAATCATGTTATTAATTTTCTATAAATTCATAAGAGTGTAAGATAATGCATGATTGATTATTGTCAGTAATTTGTATGTGGCGTCATCTGGGAATAATTTCTGTAATAGACTACGTAGTAAGCAAGCAAATTTTATGGTAATTCTTTTAGAACTTCTAGAAGACGACAATAATATTGGTTTGTCTACCAAGTACAATAATACAGCGAACTAATACTGGGTTAGAATTACAATTCGATAATAGTTAAAAATAAAATATACTATTATCTAGTTTAATTTGACAGAATTCAACAAAATAATAGTATTATTCATCTATTTTTTAAGTTAATGTTTGTTTTGTTGTACGACAACTTTTTATTAATTAAAATAACAATCACCTCTTGTTTAAAATACCATCAATATAGTTTGGTTTAACAAAATGAACGATATTGTTAGTTAACCATTTTTTTTGTTGAATTTACCCATACTATTTCTTTGAGTGCATATACTCTTTTACAATCCCATAAAATTGACCAGTAATGGCAAAACTTCTTACCACTTTGGTTTTCGTTTTAGGTACAGTTATTAATAATGTTGTCAGGTGCTTCCTTTATAAATTTATTAATTTCTTCTGGTGTCAAAGTTTTGGCCTTTTTCGCTTCATATCCCTCAGAGTTTCTTTTCAGAAAAGAACGCAGTTTTTTATACTTTTCCAAATCTTTGTCGTGTTTTATTTTCAAAACTGTTTTTAGCATGGAATAAAATGACCCTAATGAAGAAGATTTGTATCTGTCAGTCAGAGTTAGTTTTTTTCTGAATGCGCCAGCCCATGAAACTGGTTTTGTTTTATCATAAAAACTTTTTGATTTCTGTGGTAGTAAATTAAATGCTGTTGCTTCTGCTCTTTCAGTTATTTCTGGTGGAGTACAGGGGATAGTATCTTCTGAATCACTTTCCATTCTTTCAACCACAAAACTAACACAATCAAACACAATTCCCCGTTTTTACTTTGATTGTTCACGGCGTCTGTTTATTTTTTTCTTCTTCTCAGTTACCAGTCTCTATGGCATTTTTAATGTGCACAGATAGACTGATTCATGCATAATTTTCTGATTGGTACACGAGGGGGTATAATGACCAGAATTCCCTCATCATAATTCCCTGTGGGATTAATTGATGGCATTATATATCAGAATTCACCCATTTAATATTCATATTATTTGTTAGTCGTATATAAATGTAATTATTTGAAAACGTCAAAAACAATCGTTTAGTTCTTCACATTTTAATACCTTTAGTCTACTTAATAGTGTTTTGAGAAAATATAGTGTATGATATGCGCCTTAAAACTCTTACAGCTAAGATGATTAAAATAGGGTCTAAACTTGACCATATCTCCTCTGACGTAGAAGTACAATCTCTTTATTCAAAAGCTCAATGACGAGCTTAACGTAAATATCAATTCGTTTGCCTTTGGTAAGTCATGTTTGGAAATTAAAAATTCAAATAATTATTCTTAGTGTGCGGCACCAGTCAGATAAGTTTATTTCAAGTGTTATTAATCGGCATGCAATGTATATATGAAGCATGAACATGCTGAAATTAAATTAAAATCAACTACTACGTATGATTATTTCAAGAGTATAATTAATTAATTGTGAGTGAGTCACAACTGAATTTAAACGATATTTCAGGTTTGTACATTTTTACAAAATATTATTTGTAGATAATGTGAATATTATCTGTTTTTATAAGCTTTAAGCATTTACAGGACATTTTACTTTTTGTCGGCGTAACTGTGCCAGAAAAATGGCACTGGCATACGAGGTAAGTAATTTTTTTCCTGTCGCGCGTCGCTTTGATTTTTGCCTTACTTTCGCAGGACGTGTTCTTCATTTAATTAACAAAAAAGAACGAATCTCTGGGATTCTGGGATAGAGAAAATTAAATGATTAATTTCTTTTTACAAATGACCCTTCAATGGCAACGTTTTTGCCTTTGTCAATCCACTCTTTCAAAGATTGATTATGTCAATATTATGTAACATAATTTTAGTTGAAGCAACCCACAGACAATCCCTAATATTAAACAGGATTATACAATGATTCATTCATTGAACAGAAAATTTGCATTTTAATTTCAGATGCATTTGAAATTCTTTCTGGATAAGAGTAAAAAGTTTCAATAAAACAACTTTTGGTATTTCTTGGATTGATTTGAAATGGAAATGCAGTCGGATTCAACATTGACAAGCTTGCAAACATTTAAAATCTTGAGTTAATATGAATTTTTATTTATACATTTTAACCTCGATTTTTTTACTCAATTCAAAATGCATTTTTTTTATTAGCACCTCGTAGTAACCAATTCATTTTATAGCAGTTATTGCATTTCACAACATTGTAAATCATTTCAAGTTCTTATTACATTGTCTATTTAAAAAAGTATGCACTCCAAATAACGATAATTTCGATGTGTATGCCCTCTATTTGGAGCAATCCACGTGAGCAGCAATAAATATTTAATACTCTTATCTTGATGGCAAAAAGTTTCAGTAAAATAAATCTTGGTATTTTCTAAATCGATTGAAATTCGATCATGAAAATATTGCAAACATTTTCAAAATTTTGGCATATATGAATATTTATTTTTATTTTTGCAACTTTTGCGGAAGTAGGTATGATTTTAAGAATTACATATGTTATAAAATATTATTTTGGGTATTCAGCAGATAACTTTCAAGGAAATCATTCGTTCCTTTCATATATTATTGATCTAAATCTGATCAAGCTAGAATATCAACGAGTAGTCCTCTTACAAACAAACTTGTCAATTTCTTTATACATTTACTATGTCTAACATTCAATATGAAAAACAAGAAAATAACCATTCTTTCTATATATTGAAGATCTAAGTCTGATCATGCCAATATATTGTCAATATATAGAAAGAATGGTTATTTTCTTGTTTTTCATATTGAATGTTAGACATAGTAAATGTATAAAGAAATTGACAAGTTTGTTTGTAAGAGGACTACTCGTTGATATTCTAGCTTGATCAGATTTAGATCAATAATATATGAAAGGAACGAATGATTTCCTTGAAAGTTATCTGCTGAATACCCAAAATAATATTTTATAACAATGATGTAAGCAGAAATACAAGATATTCATTTTTTAAGAATTACATATAATTCTAAATACATTTTTTTATATCCTGCAACTTGTAGCAGCCAAAAAAATGTATAGCAGTTATTGAATTTCACAACGTTGTAGGCCATTTCAAATTCTTGATTAATTGAACAGTTAAAAAAATATGTACACTTCAAATAACAGTCATTACGATTAGTAATAGGGATGCCTTCTTCTTGGAGTATTCTATATTAGCAGCGATATAAACAAACATTTAATGTGTTTGTTTCAACTAGATGGCAAAAAGATTCAACAAAACAACTCTTTGTATTTTCTAAATTTACTTGAAATGGAAATACAGCCAGATACAACATTGAAAATCTTGGGAAAAATATGAATTTTTATTTGTTTTTTCAATCATTTTAACATGTTGCACTCAATTCTAATCTATAATTTCTTATATTCTGCAACTTGTAGTGGCAAAAAAAATTAGCAGTTATTGTAGTTCACAACATTGTAGGTCATTTCAAGTTCTTGTTTAATTGGGCAGTTTTAATATGTAATAGGTCTGTCCTCTTGTTAGAGTAGTGTTAGAGCAATCTATTTGAGCAGCAATATAAAAAAATATTTATGTGTTTATTTCGGCTTGAAGGCAAAGATATTCATTAAATACACTGCTGATATTTTGATTTGAAATGAAAATAAAGTCAGATTCAACAATGAAAAGCTTCAAAAAATTTAAAATTTCGGGTTAACATGAATTTTTATTTTTGCAACTTTCTGCTCTTAACTCTAAATACATTTTTTTATATTTTGCAACTTATAGCAGTCAAATGCGGAATAGCAGTCAAATACGGAATAGCAGTTATTTTATGTCACATCGTAATTTTAAATTTCAAATTTTTGGTAAATTGTCAATTTAAAAAATATATGTTCTCATTGAAAAACAACCATTTCGATGTGTAATAGGCATGCCCTCTTGTATGGAGTATTCTATATGAGGAGCGGTATAAATAAACAATTAATTTGTTTGTTTCGATTTGAGGGCAAGAAGTTTAATTAAAACATCTCTTGGTATTTTCTAAATCGCTTTGAAATAGAATTAGAGCAGGATTTAACAATGAAAATCTTATAAACGATTAAAATTTTGGGTTAATATGATTTTTGGTGTCAGTTTAATCATCGCTCTCAATTCTAAATGCATTTTTTTTATATTTTGCAACTTGAAGCAGCCAAAACATTTCACAACGTTGTAAGTCATTAAGTTCTTGTTTAATTGGGCAGTTAAAAAATATGTATACTTTAAATAACGACCATTTCGATGTGTATTAGACATGCCCCTTATTGGAGTATTTTATAACAGCAGCGATATAAACAAACATTTAATGTGTTTGTTTCGACTCGAGCCATCAGCCAGGAGAAATTACAAGACCTAAATAACAAAATAAAAGCATCGGGAGGTAATTCTACTTTCGCATACATGAAGTACGTGGTACACAGCCTCGCTCTTTAAAAAGTCATCAGAGATCTGATAATGTGAACTCACAGTTTGGTAACGGAGTAGGGCAGATCTTGGGGCACGTGGGTGAAGCCGGCGGTCCTGCAGTAAAAGTCATGTAAGTCGGAGGAGCACTTGCAACCCTCCTGTCCGAAAACGGGACAGGGGGACAGTGAGTCCTGTACACTGGTGGCTCCTGCAGAGGTCAACACTACCAGCAGCACCAACAGAAGCCGCATGCTGGCAGTAGCAGGAGATTTCGCGCACTGAACTCCTTCACTCGCGCTCTGTGATGCTCACTACGCGTAGGCCAAGGGACTACTGAACTCGCCAACTTGATACGACAGCCATACGACCGGTTTCCAAAGCCACCGCGACACCACGCGCACTATGCTGGACTATCTTACTGCCGCCGCTGATGGTGGATGCTGGCCGGCCGCGGCTGGACCCGCCAGGTGTGGACAAGACTTCCTTAAATGATAAAACTAGACAAGTGGGCTGATGTCGGGGATAAGAAAAATGATTGTATTCATAATTTACCTCATATATGAACAACCAACGAAATGAGTCATTTTCGTAGTAACCATTTAGCTTACTCGATAAGACCGACACCCAATTCGATAAGACAAGCACTTAACTCGATAAGACGCTTGTAACTTTTTAATGAAAATGTTGCTTCCTATTGAAATGTATTATTAAAAAACTATTGTCTAACCAAAATAACTCTTAAACTTGTCACCACATCTTTCTTCATGCATTTAAAATGCAACAAAAATGATGAAATACTTTGACGTTTTCCAACGTAAAATGACATTTAATATTTACAGGTCTTGTATTGATCTTCTTGCGTTTTATTTGAAAAATACTCACTAACTCAAAAATGATCAAGATTCTTTTTTAAAATAGACAACGTTTCTTTTATTTTTTTTTGTTGCTATTTGATAAAAATGAATCAAGATATAGCTTTTTAATTTTTTTTCTGTTAAGGGCGGCGTTATGGATTTTGGTGTTTAAATCGCAAAATTCCCATTAAATAAAAAAATATCTCAACTATTTTAAAGTAAATACAAAAATATAAATAAATATATAAAAAAATATCTCAACTATTTTAAAGTAAATACTATATACTATTCAGAGATTGATTTTGGACATGGCACTTCCTCACACTCAACTTTAGCACTTCTATTTTTCCCAGTGGTGATCCTATTAGAATTATACATTCAACTGAGTGTAGTTCCTATGGTTTACTACCACGATCCATCCATTTAGATAGAATTACATTTGGTCCCCTTATTTCCTTATTTACCTACCTTAAAATGTTCGCGTAAAAAAATAATTTATTTAAATTCAGTCATTCAGACTTCTTGTAATTAATGTGAAATTATCTACTTTCAATATATTGTTTTGCTTTAAAATGCTAGGAATCCTATCATGTAATTCAATACTTCGTCAGTATTGCCTAGAAGAATAGTCGTTTTGACTATCTTTCTAATTCTAAGTATTTACCTAAGTAGTAATTAGCGTAACCAGATTAAGGTAGCAATATACAGAAAATAGATAATTTAATATTAAAAGTGTGAATGACAGAATCTAAATAAATGATTTAAGTATATTCAATACATTTTTTTTGCTTTAAATTGCCAATAATCCTACAATGTAATTCAATACTTTGTCAGTATTAGCTAGAGGAGTAGTTGTTTTGGTTGGTTCTCCAATAATGACTGATTTTCCTAACTAGTACAGTGCGTGTAATTGCGGATTGGGCATGTACTTCCACGTAGCCCGAGAGATATGACAACCCTGGTAACAGCAAACTCGCCCGTCGGCGGCATAGATTAAAGAGTCGGCGCTAGACCACTGAAGCATCCCCGTTCTCAGTTATTTCATTTCAGCCAGCTGGCACACGTGATGTTGTAATTCTTACTCCCTATGCCCAGCCCGCCACTACACACACTATATATTACCCAGATTGCGGCATCAATATACAAAAAGTAGGTGATTTTTTATTAAATAAAAGTGTGTAAGTTGTGATTTGCTTAATACCTAAATAATATGTTCTAACTTTGGTTCTTGTATACACACTACATCACAATTTTATTTTTTTACTCCCTTTAATAATGATTTGGGGATGGTAGTGAAGGAGGCTGTTGCCAAAAATTTTATCTCAATTTTATGGGCCTTTACTTGCTCGTTTTAAGTATTTACTCTCTTTTACCCCCATTATGTAGGGTACTAACCTACATACATATGAGTATATATTCCATCACATTTTGAAATCGAAATTAAAATCTTTAAAAGTTGATTTATATCTTATTTAATAGCCTTACTTGGCTATATTCCTCAATCCTTCAAAGGAATAACTTCACTACGTGGATGTGGAAGTAAAATCACAAGATGGTAAAGCCTAAAGAAAAACTAGTTCTCAAACTTTACGAGAAATACCTCACATTAGCAAACAGCCATAATGAAGAACCTCCTGAAGATTTACAAAAAAAAAGTTTCTTCAAATGGCCTTATATGAACTTGATGGCGCGGTGGAGAAGGTGAAAAATGTTTTCCTTTACAGGAGAAATCAATAACACAGGTAATCCTACAAGAAGAATAATCTATAGATCTCATTTGAAGAAACTCCTGACAATATTCATAAAAGTTTTTCCAAATTGCTTCATAGGAACTCGCTTGGTGTGGTGGAGAAACTACCAGATATTTTTTAATTTTGAAAGAAGAAATCAACCATACGGGTATATCAACGGAATGATCTAATCACATTTTCGCATTCTTGTTCTGTTCGTATTTTTGGAAATCTTCATTAAATACATTTTATTTTTAATAAACTGTACAAAAAATGACTTTTCTGAATTATATTTTTAAAATTGTTGTATACTGGGTACGGTAAGATATTATCAAAGAGTCCTATGTGAAGGATGTCCTAGTTCTAATCTCCTAAAAGAGTACGAAAATCTTTCAAAATGTCATGTCCATCGTAACATAAGATTTCAGCTTGAACACTCTTTCATGAATATTTAGTCAGTATAAGAATGGTGCTTAGGATAGGAACGATTTTTAGACATGCGTTGGGTAAAGTAGTTAATACAGGTATTGGAAATATTTTGTTTGATCTGCAGTTACGATTTGAACGAGGGATGCCTCTATTAGAGCTTGCTTGTAAAAATCCACCCCCATGTGATTGCACAGATGTTGATGACGGTTTAACTTTCAACGTGTTGAAAGCTATGAGGGTGTATTGCCTCTGCTGTTATATGTTAAAATAACTATAACATATCGATTTATAACTACATTGAGGCTAAAAATAATAATTTGAAGGAGCACGTTTATATTTGAGACTAATGATATGATTCTTAAGTCTAGTTATAATTGATGGTTTAGTCAACTGATTTACAAGTCCAAATAGACAACTTACTTTATTTGAAATTTGAGCGTATGTTTTTAGAAATCAAAATAGTTTCATTTTAAACAAGGAATATCATAGTTTATCAATATCATAGAGACAAAAAAATAAAATCCATGAAACCTGCGCCAGATTAAAAGTCCAAGTGAGTCGTCCATATTTATAGGGCCGAAACAATTTAATCGCGTGCCGAATGACAAAACATTAGAAAAGTATTTATTCAGAAAAAAACTAAAAGTGATTTTATAATAAATGCTACTATTCCGTATTAGAATTTTTGGTATTTAAGGCCTAGTATGTTTAGTCTAATAACGAATAAATATGAACTATACATTTTCTTTTTCTTTTCAGTATTCTCCACCATATTCTATATTCCTGATATCTTTGAGGTAGCTCGAATTGTGCCTATTTTTAAGTAAGGTGACTCAAATAGCCCGGATAACTATCGACCAATTTCGATTATCCCTGTGTTTGGATAATTGAAATTATTTTAAAAAATCGTTTGTCGAAATATTTCGAAAAATATTCCTTATTGCATGCTTGTCAATATGGTTTTAGGCAAAAATGTTCCATAATAGATGCAACCTGTAAGATTATGGGAGACATAGTTGGAGGCCTTAAAGAAGGTAAGCATACTGCAATTACACTGTGTGATATCAGCAAGGCCATCGACTGTGTCTCTCATACTCTCATCATCGAAAAACTTTTTTATGAAGTCGGAGATATACCATTGTCTCTGTTAAAGTCATATCTGGAAAATAGGCAACAATGCGTCTCACAAAACAACATGTCATCTTATTTTAGATCAGTAAAACATGGAGTGCCTTGGGGATCTGTGCTGGGACCTCTACTGTTTATAATTTATGTAAACGATTTATTTTATTACTCATTTCCTAACAGCATTGTTATGTTTGCTGATGACGCAACTCTTACAGCTAGTGTCAAGAATATTAACAGTTTACAAAATATCATTGATGAAATTGAAAGTCGAGCGGAACTTTGCTATAATGCTAATGCACTCAAACCAAATCGTGACAAAACACAAAAACTGTTTTTTTCTACCATATATGACGTAACGAAGGGAGAAAGTGTAAATTTACTCGGTATAGTTCTTGATGATACTTTAAGCAGGTGCGTGCTAGGATGATTTTGGTCCTCGGGAAAATGCCTTAGCAAGGGCCCCAGGCAGAAATCTGAAATTTTTTTTTGATCTCGAAAATGAAAATTGAGGAGCGGGAAGAAGAAAATCTCAAAAAAAAACTCCTACCCTACAAAATAACAATTATTCAACAGGAAAGGCCCTTCATGAAGGGCTCCTTTATCGGGGGCCCACCAGAAAACTCCTGGTATCCCGGTAGGCCAGCACAAGCCTGACTTTAAGTTGGTGCGATCATATTGAGCAACTCAGCAATAAGCTATCAAGCTATTTATTTCTTTTACGAAGATTAAGAACTGTTCTACAACTACACACTTTACTGTCAGTTAATTATTCAAGAATCCACTCCCAAGTAAGCTACGGGGTCATACTCTGGGAGAACTTGAGTAGCGCTGTAAAAATATTTCGGCAACAGAACGAGTCTATAAGAATTATAACAAGAGCAGGTTTCAGAGAATACTGTCAACCATTATTTATTAAATATCGTATAATGCCCATTCCTTGGCTATATATTTAGACCAGGGAAATGAGTAAAAAAAGTACCATGTTCGGGACTGTGACTCATCCAGGCAGAGACCACGATTTTTAGGTAGTATAGGTGTCAATAAATGAAACCTATATAAAATCTGCGGTCGATTTTCTGCATATGTTTATTTACAGCCATTTTAATGCAAAAAAAGTGTTTTTTCACACCTTTTCACCTGCCAGTAAAAAGTAAACTATCTTACAGATAAATCAAATTAATCACCTTGAAATTAAAAAAGCTTTAAAATGGCGGTTGTTAAATGTCGATATAGTTAATTGTTGTTAAGATAATTGCAAAATGCGGAATTTTATTCAATAAACAATATCTTGTGTAAAAAACAATCTACTGTTTTGTCCTTGCGTAAATAGTTGACTCTCATAGTGCTTAATATCTGGTAAAAATTTCAAATCGATTCGTCAAATAGTTTTTGCAAAATTGCATTAATTTATCCCAGAGACCTTTTTTTTGCAACCCCACCACGTCCAGAGAAATCAAAATACAATGATTCTACGGCCTCCACCTGAAAGGGAAAGACTTGATTTACCAAAATGCTTTGTTAGATATCGAAAAAATTAATTTTCAAACCTGCAAAATGACGTTGCAAAAGAACTCAGATTTTTACCTTATAAACAAATAGAATAATTTTTTAACAATTGATTGTAGAGCATCGGTTTTTCGATATTTGAAAAGCTGATATTTTTACAAGAATTTTGAAAAAAAAAGAAGGTCCTAGGTCAATTTGGGGCAAAGTTAGCAATTTTTTTTCAAAAATTCATAGCTCCTTTGTTTATAATAATTAAGAAACGTAACAAGCGCCATTTTAAAGGGGAAGAGTTCAACTTTTAGTGTGTATGTGAATCGACAAATATTCTGTATTATTATAAATTACAGCGTTATTTATATCGAACAATGTGTTTCTTTTCACACTTTACAAATTCTATTGTTTATAACTTAATATAACAGTAATTTATATATTTAATTGTACACAAACCTTTCCTATAATTTTCAATGAGAATAATACAAAAATTTTGATAATGTATAAAAATATTTTTTTGTAAAATATTTAAACAAATTACAGGTAATTATTACTCTCGTATTATTTTGGAGCAGATGTGTTGAACCATAGAAAGTTTCATACAAACCATTATACATGACAAACGCTGTCACTATATGTACATTCACACGCGTGTTGTATACTTCTACGAAGGAAGTAATGGTTTATTTTATTATTTATTAATAATTAATAATACGCAAATTAATAAGAGCACTTTTCATAAATTGTATGGTAATTTTGCATTTGAAAAATAACTTAAACATGTAAATTATATCGAATAGAGTGTTTTTATTTTATAAATTTGAAAAATTCAATTGTTTATAACAATAAGATATATATTTACGTGTACATAAGCCTTTTCTACAACTTTCAACAAGAACAAAACAAAAAATTTTGATATTTTGCAAAAAAAAAATTTTTTTTAAATGTTTAAACAAATTACATTGTTAATATTAACGTTAATAGTTTAACAGATTGAATATTATTAACGTACGCAAAAAGGTACCCCAAATTGAAAAAAGAAACATCAAAATCGGTTAACAAACACCAAAGTTATGACTTATGTGGTCAGTTTGAAGATGCTGTTTCAATTTTTGAATGCGCGGATTTGAGGGTTCCCCCTCCACAACCTCCGAGCTAAGTTGATTCGAGCCTCATTTTAGAAGCTTTGCAAACAGTTTTGAGAAAGTGCAATCATTTTCAAATTTTTTACACTAAAATTTAAACTCTTCCCCTTTAAAATGGCGCTTGTTACGTTTCTTAATTATTATAAACAAAAGAGCTATGAATTTTTGAAAAAAAATTGCTAACTTTGCCCCAAATTAACCTAGGACCTTCTTTTTTTTTCAAAATTCGTGTAAAAATATCAGCTTTTCAAATATCGATGCTCTACAATCAATTGTTAAAAAATTATTCTATTTGTTTATAAGGTAAAAATCTGAGTTCTTTTGCAACGTCATTTTGCAGGTCTGAAAATTAATTTTTTCGATATCTAACAAAGCATTTTGGTAAATCAAGTCTTTCTCTTTCAGGTGGAGGCCGTAGAATCATTGTATTTTGATTTCTCTGGACGTTGTGGGGTTGCAAAAAAAAGGTCTCTGGGATAAATTAATGCAATTTTGCAAAAACTATTTGACGAATCGATTTGAAATTTTTACCAGATATTAAGCACTATGAGAGTCAACTATTTACGCAAGGACAAAACAGTAGATTGTTTTTTACACAAGATATTGTTTATTGAATAAAATTCCGCATTTTGCAATTATCTCAGCAACAATTAACTATATCGATATTTGACAACCGCCATTTTAAAGCTTTTTTAATTTCCTACAAGGTGATTCATTTGATTTATCTGTAAGATAGTTTACTTTTTACTGGCAGGTGAAAGAGTGTGAAAAAACACGTTTTTTCCATTTTTTTGCATTAAAATGGCTGTAAATAAACATATGCAGAAAATCGACCGCAGATTTTATATAGGTTTCATTTATTGACACCTATACTACCTAAAAATCGTGGTCTCTGCCTGGATGAGTCACAGTCCCGGCCAAAACCTCATTTCCCTGAATTAATTCACCATTCTCTTTTAGAGATTCATAAAAATAAGGATATGTATGTAACTCCATCTGAGCTACATAACTACAACACGAGGTCGCCAGGTTGTTAAAAATCTCTTAAATATCGTTCAACAAAATCAATTAAAAACTCATTAAACTTGAACTGATACAGTGGGTGTTATTTAATACCGCAACACTCCATTATTTTGGAACGCATTGGCCGATTCTAATTTTTTTTTTTTGAGATATAGTGCCCAATGAGCTTTATTTGACCATTTTGATAAAGTAATTTTCATATTATCAAGGCCTACTAAGCTCCTCTAAATGGGTCAAAATTTCGAGATCGACTATTAGGCAATTTTTTATCGGAAAGCTGGACAGCATATTCGATTCGCAGTTGTCTCAAATACCAAATTTTAACTCGATACCTCATATAGTGTTTTTGTTATTTAATAACCCAATTTAAAATTTCTCACTTTTCGACTGGCCCTGTATAATAGTTGGTTAGGTTTACTAAAAAGGTAAAGTAGTCATTCGACTTTGAGAATATCAGATACTAAATGAGGAAGAAAAAAGAAATGTTATTCTTTAAATTCAAGGGCGGATCTAGAAACTTTTTTTCTCGTCTGTGGCGCATGGGATCCATACGAAATATGGGAAATAACATCTAGAGAAGCACTCCTCTAACGGCCCCTAAAAAGTTTTGAAAAAGCAGTTTGCGAAAAATTTTTTCAAAATTCGAGTGCCCCTCCCCCGAGCCAAGGGATTCCCGTTTAAAATTATTCTTTTTTGTCATATACATTTTACTTTTCATCAAAATCCAACAATAGGTTTTGGAGTTTATGAAAATATTTTCATTATTAACTGAAATACAATAAACTGAAATTTTGTAATTTACAATTTAACAAATTACAAAATTCGTTGTATCTCAGTTAGTAATAAAAATATTTTCATAAACTCCAAAACCTATTGTTGAATTTTGATGAAAAGTAAAATGTATCTGACAAAAAAGAATAATTTTAAACGGGAGTCCCTTGGCTCGGGGGGGGGGCACTCGAATTTTGAAAAAAATTTTCGCAAACTGCTTTTCAAAACTTTTTAGGGGCCGTTAGAGGAGTGCTTCTTTAGATGTTATTTCCCATATTTCGTATGGGACACAGACGAGAAAAAAATTATTGAAATTTCTAGATCCGCCTTGAAATAAATAGAGCTTCTATACATTACTCTGTTGCTGTACGTAGTAGGTGCCTTAAAGAAAACTTTTCAAACAAATGGACTGGACGGAATAGCTTTTTTTTTCTTCCTCATTTAGTATCTGATGTTGATATTACCAATTGTGGAAGAAAAAAGAAAAGCTATTCCGTCCAATCCATTTGTCGACTTATGCAAATATTGTATTTCATAATTCTAGGTGACAAAATGCAGCCAAAGGTTAACAAACAAAGGAAACAGTTTTGAGATGCCCGTTCCTTTAATTGTATCGATCTATGTGAAAAATTGTATAGAACCCTTTCTTTCAAATTTTTTTTCTTTAGTTTCTGATTACTTTATTTTGGGTGCCAATTCCTGAAAAAATATGACCACCTTTGTAGCGTTAACCAATTAAATATAACTTTTATCAGCGAAGTGTTAAGGGGTCTACACACGATCCAGCAGCAGGGAGCCAGCCATGTCGGCATGCTTTGAACTCATTGGTAAAAGTGAATTGGTCTGCTGGAATTCCAATTATCTTCAAAGCGTACCGACAATGTCGGGTCCCTGCCGCTGGATCGTGTTCTGAGTGAAAATAAAGCAGACACTCAGTGAGGGGTACAATATTATATTAAAATAAAATTGTTTTCTTCCAATAAAATTTTTCTATCTAGGCAATTGTATTAAAATAAATAAATAATATTTTGTTGTGTTGCCAGTTGTAATCTGGAAGAACATATATGATAACACAGAAACAACTTCTTCCTCATGATCTTTAAGAATATTAAATATGAAATACAATATTATCTTTTAATAAAAATGTGTTGACTAACCCCATTAGCATACAAATTTTACGAGACATCACATATTACTACACCCCTGAACTTCAATTTTATGGTGATACAACTTTGATTAACGCCGTGTTTCTTCATAACTGATATTATAGAAACAAATTTTATGACATAATTCTGAAACTTTACATATAGGCTGAAATGTAATGTCACATATCATTGACTCTGTGAAATATTCAAGAAAAACGCATTAAATTGAGACGTATGTTATACGGACCTTACAGAAATATGAATAATGTATTGTTTGTATGTAAATGCGTATTCATTTTTGAAATATTTACCGAGATATTTTGGTATAAATTTTACAAAATATATAATTATCATTAGATGTCAATTATATTTAATTGATGCCTCGGCTGGTTTGCCGATTCTCAGAAACGAAGAAAGTAAAAATAAAGTAAATATAATTTAATGTCTCAGGCACTAAGCAACATAAGCAACAAACTGTCATATTTAAAGTAATAAAAAGACCTCAGATCTTTGAAAACGGAGAGAGGAAATTTTTTTCTGAAACCTCAACAGCATTTAATTGCATTTTTATTTAATCAACTTTAAAAGAAAATAAGGAGGAAGTTCTCAAACACTTCTTATAATATAAATTAATTTTGCTAAAAATAGGAAAAACTAAACTACAATAAATGTTCGAATTGTCCTCCGTTGACATCTATGCATTTTTGACATCTTCTCCTTAATAGTTTTCCCATGGCCTCCTAACCAATATAATAATTTTTTCGAAAATTAACCACTTTTTCTAAAGATAAATATAACATATGATATATCGTTGGATAGCTAATTTAAGTTGTGATCTAATAATGAAATAATTTACAGGGTGTTCCATTTAAAAAAATAAAAGTTATGTCTATATCTCGAAAACTGAGGCATGCATAATTTTGTTCTTATCAGCAACGGATTCTACTCAAAAAAGTGTCTTAATAATGTGTTACTCGATTTTCGATTCGACACTTGGTAATTGAGATATAGAGGTCATCCAAAAATGCCAATTTTCCAAAAACGCTCTGTAGCTCGGTAGTTGAAAAAGATAGACGATCGCGTTTTGCGCCATTGTTTGCTCGAAGAATCGAGCTCAGAACACCTATATTGGTTTTGGTTACACGTACCCACTAAAAAAGAATTTTTTCGTGCCCAAGTTTGAAATCGGTTCTTTTAACTGTAACTAAGTAATTATGTTATAATTTCAGAACATCACGCAGAGAGCTCAGGGTATCTTAGGAAAAAAATTATAAACTTATTTTTTTTATGAAGAGAAACAGCCCTCGAAGTATGTCGTGACATCATTGTAATATATATTGTAATACCGAATAAAAACACATTACTCTCTCATGCTTGTGTTAGATTGTGCTCCTTAACAATTATATCAGAATATGCCATAATGGCTTCTTATTCTTTGACTTTACTAAACTTAATTCGATGTTAATTGTTAGCAACAATAATGAATTTTTGAAGTTAACAGCATCTAACACTAATTTGTTATTTAATGTTAATACGCAAACAGTAATAAATTAGTATGTTTTCAGTTAGGCATGCAGTTAAAAAAATGACAGACATTGACAAGCTGTTTACATTTCGGCTTCAGTTTTTTTTTTTTATTAATTGCTTTTTAACTACATAGGTATGCATAATTTATACATAAGTTAAAATATTCTAGCAATATGTCGACTTGCATTCTACAGTGTGGCTCATATTTAGTGCTATGAAAAAGTGTTAATCTCCTAATTTCTTTTTTATTGTAACTGATTTCCTGCATTACTAGGAGGTTTGTTTCTACCGACAATCTTAGCTAACTATTCCAGTCAAATGAGGGTTAAACCTCGAAATGAAAGTCGGCAAGCTAAAAAGAATCATGGTTTCTTGGCCCATCCGTGGTAAAGTGTGAAAGCCATAGTTTTTTACTAATTTTGGGGTGCTGAAAACGAATTCGTCACCCGTTTCGGCGAAAAATCTCGGGAACATTAAAAAACAACCCTTATTTGGGGGTGACATTGAAATTGATATTAGAGCTTGCCACTAGAATTAGAACTATAAGAGGTTATTCTTTTGCAGGAAATTCTCTTAAAATACTAAGTTTCGATAACTAAGTAGAAAAAGAAGTAAAAAAATTAAATTCACTCCTTCAACCCTCCTCACCAAAAGTCATTTAAATAATTAAAGAATGTTTTAATATAAAAAACAAGTAATATTTTCTGGATAGTGATATGAACACCGTACACCCCAGCCGCAAAAGTGTGAGAAATATTTATCTGAATTGACTAAATCATCTTATTATGATAAAAGGTCATCAAACTGGGTGATTAGGGATTTTTTTGCAATTAAAACCAATAAAAACTCTAAAAAGATAAAATCCACCATCTTAATTGGCGGGGATGGGTGTAAAAGTATTCAGAAGTAATCACATTGTAATCTTATAATAGTCATTTAACCAGGAGTTTTGATTTTAAAGTAAATATATAGCCATATATTAGATATTGTAACTTACACAGTTCTTATAGGTGGTGATTAGGGTGTTCCTTAAAAACTAACTTTAAAAATTTACCTGGGGCACCCTCTTATTTTGTTCTATGATATAAAAAAAGACTTCCATAAAAATTTCAGATTTTTAAATAATGTTAGGAGTCGCTACATGAATTTTCAAGATAATCGAGAATATTTGCAAAATTTTTTTCAAAACAAATCGAATGAACATCAAAATGACATTGATCATCAATGGAATTCGACAGTAGGACAGTACATTTTCCCCCAGTTTCATCTCAACTCTGTATTTTATTAATATCTCTGTATTTTATTAATAACTTTTTCATATATATTATTTTATATACAGTGTGTCCCAAAATAGATGTAACAAGAGGTGTAATGGACCAAAAATTTTGGAATTTTGGAATGGTATTTGGGGATTGAGTCCTGCTTGTTGTAAAACTAAAGTATACCGAAAATGACTTGATTTGATATTCTACAGGGTGTTTTATAAGCAAAGTTGTAAAAATCAAAACTAATAAAGTACCTTTATTTTTCAAAATATGAAAAAATTCCACTAAGAAAAGTTATTTAGAATGCAATTTTATACCTCTATACCAAATTTCAGGAATATAAAATTATTTTTTTGAAACTTCCCATTTTTTCAATAAATTAGTATTTTATTTTGAACCATTCAATTAAAACTGCATAGAAATTATTTTTTGTGAATTAATATTTAAAGTTATGTAGAAGCTGACATATCTGTCAAACGTAGTCAATATTATCCTTAATTTCTGTTTCATATTAACGAACCAAGCATAAAAAATTAAGTGAAAATGGTACTCACAGTGTGTGAAAAAATTTATATATATAAATTTCCAAACACTGCTTTGTTACGTACTCAGGCTAGAGAATAATTAAAAAGTTTCTGGCTACTGGTAATGTTCTTAACATAAAAAGAAAAATAAAAGCATATGATGAAGACAATGTTGGGGCTATTATAGCTCATGCCTCTGTTATAGAAAATCCTAGGATGCCACTAAGAGAGAGATCAGCTCTTATAATATTAGCAAGTCTGAACTCCAAAGAATTTACAAGGCAAAGAAAATTAGGGCATATAAAGCAAATTATTTTTCATCATTTCATAATTTTCTCAGATGAATCCACATACACAACCAATGGTGTTGTTTCATCTGAGAATTGTCGGTTTTGGGCTTCTGAAAATCCAAATTTTAGAATTCATTGTAGAAGACAATATTATAAAAAAGTGAATGTGTGGTGTGCCGTTTCTTATTACGTTGGAGTTATTGGACCTTATTTCATTGAGGGAAAGTTAAATCAGCTATTTACAGCTTCTTGAAAGATTTTCTGAAGAACATTTAAATATTTTAAGAGATATGCCTTTAGTTAATTTTCAACATGATGGTTGCCCTGGCCACTCCACAGAAATGGTTAATCGGTGGTTGAATTTAAATTTTGGAGAAAATTGGATTGCCAGGAATGGATCGATCAAGTGGCCGGCGAGATCCCCAGGATTTCTTTTTATGGGATCGCTTCAAGCAGTTGGTTTACGCTGAACCACTTCCTAACGATGTAGTAGTATTGAAGCAGAGAATTACAAATGCCGTAAACTTCATACCGTTAGATCATATTCGAAACAGTTTTAAGGACTTCAGGCGAAGGATCGAAATGTGTGTGGATGTGGGTGGTAGCTACGTCGAATAATAAAAAAATTGTAAACATTGTTTTGTATTGGTCAATAATTAATTTGTTTGTGAATCTGTTATGTTTTTGACATTTATTACTTGTTATAATTTTTAAACCTCATTAATCTTCTGTTAGTAATTGTTTCTTGTTTTACAATTAGTTCGATTAATATTATACCTTCTTACATCTCGTATATTCAATTTTTTATTTACCAATAGCCTACTTTTTGAGATGATTAACATTTGTTCCTACACAACTTTAAATATGAATTCAACTCTTAATTCGCAAAAAATGGAAAGTTTCAGAAAAATAATTTTATATTCCTGAAATTTGGTATAGAGGTATAAAATTGCATTCTAAATAACTTTTCCTAGTGGAATTTTTTCATATTTTGAAAAAAAAAAAGGTACTTTATTAGTGGTGATTTTTACAACTTTGCTTATAAAACACCCTGTAGATCACCAAATCAAGGCATTTGTATAATTTAGTTTTACAACAAGCAGGACTCAGTCCCCAAATATCATTCCAAAATTCCAAAATTTTTGGTCCATTACACCTCTTGTTACATCTATCCTGGGACACACTGTATCACATTGTAATTGTTGTACAGTTGTACATATTAATTAAATGTTTAATGAACATAATTTCTTTTCTAACCGAATTTAATTATTAATTCCTAACAATTTTTTTTTTAATTTTGAAACTTTACGGGGCGGTAGCGACCCCCAAAACTGAGTTAAAAAATCCCAAAAAATTACAGTAATTCTTTTTAATAGAGTAGATCAAAATGGCAGGGTGCAACAAAGAAAATTAAGAAAAAAAATTTACCCTACCCTTTTTGCTTCTTTCTCTACTTACCTAACGAAACTGAGTATTTTGAAAGAATTTCCTGCACTAAAGAATAACTTTTTGTTATATTTTAAAATATGGTTCTCGCATTTTACCATGGATGGGCCAAAAAAGCCTTTTTTAACATTGTTCTTTGCATAGACATTTGTTTTGGCGTTTTAAAGACGAGGTGAAAAGTCTCATAAGTCACATGCCATTAGAGGTTATTAGAAAACTTGTAAAGAATAAAATTCTCTTTAAGATTGGTTATGATTAACTGTTTTCGAGATATAGCGCGGAAAGTAGGAAGCGTGCATCCGTCTATGGGATAACGCCATATAAACTGCGGAGCCAGATGCATAGCACACTTTACAATATTAATTATATAATAAAAATATTATTATTGCTATTATTAATAAACTTAAAAAGATTTTTATTTATAAAAATATTGACAAAAAAGATTATTTATAAATAAGAAACTGCGCGCTATATGTTATCTAAACTAACTTGTAAAAAAAAACTATTAAAACAGACCAGAAAATTTACACATGCGTGTTGTTAAGATTCGGGTATTTTGACCATTCGCCACCTTCAAATCAACTTAGACAAGTTTCTAAAGCTTGGGATGAAATCCGGTAGGGAGTAGGTATCTTACTGAGCAAATCTAATACAAAAGAATCAAGTAGAACAAGTAAGAATCAAGTAAGTTAGATTTCTTAAGTTTAGCTCAGTTCACTGGTAGAAAGAAAGCAAATAATACTGCTAAGCTAAGCCTTCATTAGTTCGTTGTCTTACCACTGACATGTTGAAATTCTCACATTCGTGTCTCGACTAAGTTAATAACAGTTACATCCTCTCCTTCAAATAAATTTAATTATTTAAGTACATGTGTAATTGATCGTTCTCACTGATGGAATAATCCGTATTTCTCATTTCATACAAGAACGATTATATAGATTTTTTCAGTGTTTACCTCCACTTCATATATGAAGGAAGTTCAGCTCCAAAATATAAGGGCCAGTGTGCAAAAAGTATGAAATAATATGGCACTTTGTATTTTAAAAACAGTATTGGAATTATTATTGGAAGCTAGTAAGAAATTATACCTTATTTACTTAATGTCCTACAAGTCTGTTATTTTACAATAACCACCCTATTTTGAGATACATTAAATGAAAAATAACGCCCTAGGGCATTATAAAATAACCCAACCCAAAACAAGCAAATTTTGATAGCGTTATTGACAAACAAAATGAGTTGCTATGCATTGGCGGCGTTTACAAACAATTTTGAATTTTACTCTCTTTTAAATCAAATCGTTCTGAACATAATAGATGTCAAATTAATAAATCGTAAATGTCAAAAAAAATTCGAATTAAATAACAGACTTGTAGGGCATTAAACGTTGAAGGCACCACGGGTATTATAGGATAATGACGCCCTCGGTTGACGTACATTCCTTCGGACCAGAGGCCCTCGGGAAGTACACTGCCGACCTCGGTGCGTTATTATCAGCTATAATATCCCAAGGACGTTGATAATACGAAATAATTTTATCACAGTTTCCGAAAGCACTTGCTTGGTAATATCCCGACGCCGTAGGCGGAGGGATATTACCTAAAAGCAACGTGCTTGAGGAAATTGTGATAAAATTATGAGCTATTTATCAACGTTCGAGGGGTATTCGCATAGAAAATTTTTTGCAATTTATTTTGTTCATTTGTTGAAAACTATTTATTAAAAGCACAATTATTAAAAGAGCAATTTGTAATTTTAAATGTAGATTATGTATTATGTATTATTTGGTGTGTTTTCTTCTATTATTATATTCATTAAATCGTTATTTGCAATTCCAAATCGACATTGTCAAAAAATAAATTTTAAATTATTGAACTGTCAAACTGGATGATCCCTAAGGGATCTTTTCAGTGTAATTCTGCTGTGATTGGTTGTTTCAGCACACGTGATTAGAAATGTACAAATTTAATAGGACTGCTATTTGAACTAAAAATTTTCCTTATAACACCCTTGATACCTTAATAACTATAATTACCTATTTACCAAATGCATTATCGTATGTAATATCACTAGTGCTCAAAATTTTATCGAAAATTTTTTCGAAAGCGTTGTTGCCTTGTAGCCTTGTAGCTTGAGAAAAAATTTATAGATAAAATTTAAAAGCACGAGTTTTATTTGGGGAGAATACTTCACGAATAAATAATTCATTAAGTACATCTTCAATATTATATTTTGTAATTAATTGCCTTCAGACGTTTTGTTGTCACTTTTTAGAGTTTACTGACCTTTTTTCCAATTTCATCATTTACGTTTCATACAAATGTATTTCCAAAGCCAAATAAAAAACAATGACAACCAAGAAAAACAATATACGTTAAACCATGGTATTGTAACTTATAGATTGGTCTTCGATGTAAAAAGTTTCTATCATGCTTCGATCAATTACACTACGAGTAAAGCCAGACAATGTTGCATTTTTCCAATCTCTTGCTTTTACGTTCTAAGGTTCCCGAGACCAGATGAAATGGTACCACCATCTTGTAATACTAGCTTAACTTAACTGTGTAAACAGTGAATTTATCAAGAATTATTATATTAAAGTGTTTATTAATATATATTTATGTATTTAATCCTTATTACTTCCACGTCCAGTGGAAGTATAGTAACGACAAAAAAATTTTTAAAAATTTTTATTGTCCAAATAGGCTTAAAATGTCATGAAACGTCGAGATCTTAAGTTTGAGCGAAAAAAAATTTTCTGTCTGTCTGTCGGTCTGTCTGTCTGTCTGTAACTTTTTTTTGTGCGCACGTTTACTCTGGAACCGTTTAAGATATTGACTTGAAATTTGGTACACATATGTATTTTAACGAGATCTAGAACTAGATTATATTTTCATCTTGTTCCGTCGAAGGGTTGGGGGGTAAATTGGGGTAAATTTGAGGTAAATGGGTAAATCAAGCAGGTAAGAGTCCATGAAATTGGTATTTAGTATATACAAGAGAAGCTGAGGTCTCAAAAAAATTTTTGGCATTAGCCACCCCCATTACCACCCCCACCTCCTTATTAAAGGGGATAAAAAAAAATGTGATTTAGTGCATGTACAGGAACCAGAAACCTCAAAATATTTTTTTACTTCATCCACCCCCCACTACCACCCCCCCTGTCACCACCCCCACCCCACTACCGATGTGGGGTATCGTTTTATGTAGTAGAGGATTTCAAATATTATATTATTAAAGTTCCATAAACAATTATTTTCACATACAAAGTTTTTTCGTTGTGAGTGACTTGGATAGAGAATCTGGATGTGGAAGTAGTGATTCCTTGGGCAGCGGTTTTTTTATATTATTATATCACTACGTATGTAATAGAATGCACAATTTACAACTTACGTTAACAATTAATAATAAGCTATAGAAGATATTTGTAGATAAAATTTAAAAGCATGAGTTATCCTATTTGCCAAAAATATTTCACGCAGCAGAACGTCAAAAAATTTTCACAATATTTGTCGACGCGACGACACAAAAAATTAGAGCGAAAATTTTTTCATGTTGGTACTGTCAAAAGTCGATCTAGGTTGGATTACCACTAATAATGACGTTTGATTGATGCAATGTTGTGAAAAAATGGGCTCTCGTTGGCTATCGCGTTAATGAATCAAATAATCGAAATTGTTATTTTTTAATCAGTAAAAATTATTATTAAATAAAGTTTCACTCAGTAGTATAAATAATGCCTATCTAGCTATTTATGGAAGGTAACAAGAAACTGTTACTTATTACATAATATCAATCTGAAGTCGGTGCTTTTATTTCCAATTTTTTTGCCATCTTTAACATTTCGGAGGCAATTCGATTTAAAAAATATATTTATAACTTTTTTAGTGATCTTTTATTTAGCTTCTATATAGTGAAGGGAATCATTGTGAAAGTCTGTATGTACAATCATTTTAACATCAAAAGAGAAGAGGAAACTATTCCATAATTCCAATAATTATAATATAATACATTTTGATAGAATTTTAATTTTTTTTTACGTTTCCGATTGTACCAAATCTCAACTGTCTATCTCTTCAAAATTTTAACTCTTATATTGCACCTACAGGAAATTGAGAGCTTTTGAAATTATTATTGCGCTTCTATAATGTTTACTGTTTTGTTCTATAGGGAAGAGACACATGCAATTTTATATTCACTGAGCTGTTGATCAATTAAAAACTGAAAATATGGTAAAGGTGACAATGCCAATCTGCACAGATTTTGATAATCTGCCTCATGTATAAATGATGTTGGATGTAAAAAACATTACTGATACATGGATAAGGCTACAGTAAAATATTTTTACATAAATTTAAATTATTTCCATTTTCATTAACATTAACATAGAATTAAAAGTGCAATTTGAATTCGCTGTGATTTCAAAATTTTGTGCGAGAGTGATAACTGTCGAAACTTAACTAATTGCTAATAACAATTCCAGAAGAGCAAAAATTCCAGTTATTTTCACATTGCGAAGTATTCCGACTAGACACAGATAAAAATAATGTTTTGAATCTAGAATCCTTAGTTTATAGGCAAATAAATAAATTTTTCGTATAAAATACCTTTGCTTCAGAAATAATAGGTTCATAATAATAGTATATTATTCAACTAATGTGTAAAGATGGTTATTACACGAGTATTTCATCCGAGTTAGTAATAGATAATAGAAATAATTTCGCAACTTGTGCAAAGTAGTAAAAAAAATCTTTATGAATTTCTGAATTTAAAATTTAAAAAAATGTACATGTGCATGACAGATCTACATTTGCATAACAGTAATTGAGTATCGTACACGTGATGTCTTTGTTTAAATCGTCTTCTATTATTGCTCCACAAAAACTGCTGAATAATGAATATGAATTATTGTGGTTGGTTGTAGCTTGTGGGTAATGAATTTTTACTCATGGCCCTCTGAAATAAGCCACATTACTTCTTCAAAAAAGAATAAAAATAAACGAATTATTCAATAGTCGTTGAAAAATTTATTTTTATTTACAACAAGCTTTCTATTTCTTGCCACAAAAGTAGTTGTTTTATATTTGTTTATTTGCGTATGAAACAAAGAATTCTTGATTCAAAATGTTATTTTAATCTCTGACGTAAAACCATTGCATTTGGACCACTCTATACTTTTGTTCTTAACAAATGCTAATTTAGCTATGAATATTTATTAGATTCTGTTGACTCTGTTTTTAACAAATTATATTTTGATGAAGGTGTAAATAAACTGTTGAAACTGTTTAAATCAAATCAATCAATTATAGTGCTAGTTGGTAAAAATCACGTTTCTTATACCAAGGCTCTCTAGAAATAAAATTCAAAATATAACGATTAATTATTATGTGTAAGTTCGAGAACAAGGCAAGAACCGTTCCAAAAATATTTTTGAGGGCTCGTTAATAACACAGGCACAAAAAAAATATTTTTTGTCATGTATCAGAACACTAACTAGTCCACTTGTAGGTAATTTGGTCCTCTGAACACGAAAATGACATTGGTATGGCCTGATCAGGTCACAGTTTTGACCCACGACCGAAAATAACTCCAAAAATATTGTTAAATTTATTTAATTTTGAAAAAAATATATTTGAGAAAGTAGATTTTGACTGCTGAATCAAAAAAATATGATAAATTCAGTTGTTCATGATCACAGGGCAAAAACTATTCCTAAAAGTGCAATTTCAATGTTAAAATTTCAAAAACTTGCAAATTATCCAAAATAACTTTATTTAAGATGCTCAACCCGATGATATCCTTCATTTTTTTCTTAAGTTGATAGGAATCACCCCCAATACGTCAAACTACCCCCGAAGTGGGTCGAAATATTCCAAATTTTTAAAGAACGGATCTGTTTCAAGATTAGAGTTACCTATAGAATTTAGAATGCCTTGAATTTTTTGTACTTTCCAATTCAAAAGATCTATCAAGTGGCAACCACGTACATCATCTTATTCCGTTGCTTATTTCAGGGGCTACCAGTAATATGCCATCATGTTGAATTCGAAAAGACTTTTTCAATCCCATCCCACTTAATACCACTGGTTTAATTCTTTGATATCTCGGGAACACCTGCCTCTTTGCTGGACTTCCCGAAAAGAGAAACGAAACAAAAGGGTTTGAAGCGTAAGAATAAATTACCACTCAGATCATTTGAATTAAAAAGGACGAGGTATAACAGAAAACACTGGAGCGAATCTTTTTACACACAAACTAAACTTGAAAGATTCATCTCTTTGTATATAAAATTAACTTGTATATATAATTAACTTATTTCATCCCATGCAGGAACTAGTTTTTGGCTACTAACCTGGTAGCTTCAACAGCTTATGGGGCAGAAGGTTTACATAAATGTGTCTGCTTGGCATTGGAGGTTCTGTTTCCCCCGTTCAATTTTGTTTTTTTTTTATAGCTGAGCCGCTTCAATTGAGCTACTTTGAATTTTGCTTTCCCCCGTTACATTTCCTTCTATATGTACAGCTGCCTAGCTGTGTTATTTTCCCACTCTCATTTTGTCACATTAGATTGACTTTGGATTGGCTAGCGGTCCGTTCCTGACTCAAATGGTTACGTACTATTTCACTGACTCTTTATCTACTGCCTTCAACGCCAGAAAAAGTCACACGCCTTGGTAAAATATTTATTCTTGAAAAAACACCGCCAAAATGAGGTTGCTTGACCTAGTAAGGGTGATTCTCATCCACAAAGGAAAAAATGAAGGACATCATCGGGTTGAGCATCTTAAAAGACGGGGAGGAATCGTGATTGAGGAGATGTTGCCTATTTTTAAAATTTCAACCTTGAAATTGCATATTCACCCCTTTTTAAGCGTAGTTTTGCCCTTGAAAAACTGAATTTATCATATTTTTCTGATTCAGACGTCAAACATACATGGTGTTTCGAAAAGATTGGGACAACGCTTAGCCGTAGATTATTGACATCAAAACAATTCGATTTAACTCAAAAAGTAGTGGTCTAACTCTTTTCGTTTTCAAGATAAAGTAAAAAAATTGTATTCGTAATTTGTCTCTATCTTAGAGACTATTATACGTATCTACTTCAAAGTTGGTAACAACATGCTTTTCAGGTCGCTAATTACAATGGTGCTATTACCGATGCCATATTTTATAGATGACGCTAGTTACAAGACTTTTACGTGACACTTTAAGACATAACTTTTTTGAGGTTAGGTTTTGGACATTGTCTTCTACTATAATCGAAACGCAATTTAGTTTCCTAAAGAAAAGGTGTACTTGTTTAAACGCGATAAAATGCACCCTTTCAGAGAAATACGCGATTTACAACTTTATCACACACCAGTTCGAGGAAATTCAATTATACCTAAAAGCGGTTTTCTTATCTAGTAGGTGTACGTCAAGTATGATGTCTTGACGTCGTCAATAGTGCTTGTTGTAGATACGTATAATATTCTTCAAGATAGAGACAAAATATGAAAACAATTTTTTTTAATAATAACACTCTGTATCTTAAAAACGAAAAGAGTTAGACCACTACTTTTTGGGTTAAATCAACTTGTTTTGATGTCAAGAGTCTACGCTAAGCGTTGTCCCAATCTTTTCAAAACACCCTATTGAATTTCTTCGAACTGGTATGTGACAAAGTTGTAAATCGTGTATTTCTCTGAAAGGGTGCATTTTATCGCGTTTAAACAAGTACACCTTTTCTTTAGGAAACTAAATTGCGTTTCGATTAAAGTAGAAGACGATGTCCAAAACCTAACCTCAAAAAAGTTATGGCTTAAAGTGTCACGTAAAAGTCCTATAACTAGCGCCATCTATAAAATATGGCATCGGCAATATCACCATTGTAATTATCAACCTGAAAAACATGTCGTTACCAACTTTGAAGTAGACACGTATAATAGTCTCCAAGATAGAGACAAATTACGAATACAATTTTTTTACTTTGCCACCCTGTATCTTGAAAACGAAAAGAGTTAGACCACTCCTTTTTCAGTTAAATCGACTTGTTGTGATGTCAAGTATCTATGGGTAAGCGTTGTCCCAATCTTTTCGAAACACCCTGTATAGTAGTCTTCTTTCTTTAATTCTTTTTCTAAAATTAAATCATTTTAACGACATTTTTGGGGTTATTTTGGGTCGTAGGTCAAAGCTGTGACCTGATCGAGCCAGACCAATGTCATTTTCGGGTTCAGCGGACAATTACCTACCAGCAGACTAGTGAGTGTTCTCTGGTACAAGACAAAACATATTTTTTGTGTGCCTGGGTTATTAATAATCATGGAATACAAGAGAAAAATAAACAATAACTGCAAACTGTTTAAATGAATATTGGTTATAAATAATCGTATAAAACGTTATGCACAAGCCTCTCTAAGTTCATATAACACATGATAAGTCGTGAAGGCAGATTCTCCTATTTGATGAAAGCATTATTCTGGAATAAGTTAGTATATATGATAATAAAGCAATGATATTGGTAGTATTTTACACTAATACTACCAAAAACAAAATATATTTTTGTCTCTTGATTTGTATATCAGTACAGTAGTAATAATAATGACACGAGAATTAACAGATCAAAATTTCAAATCCTCCAGTCACAAAATCTTATGACTAGAGTTCACGTTGCCTTTTGCTTATGCAACTGGCAATTCACTCTGTCGTATAATGTGTTGTCTGATATTGTACATTAACTTTGTATAGTATATCTATATAAGCATGGTTTAATAATTGTTTCTAAATGGCATATTGTTTAACTAGCGTATCATGTTTTTCGCGATGTAAATCTACGAAGCCAATAAAGGCCTTTTACACTTTAATTTCTATTTTTTCTGCAACAGTCAGAATATTTTAAAATATTCGAATATTTCTTTCAATGTGCCATTTCTAAAATAAATATCTATGATAATTTATCATTTATCATTAGCTATTGACTTATTTTGAATACAATTATTTTGCAAAATAAAAAAATTCCTAATGCCATTGCAACAAAGTGAATAGCTGATATTTCCATCTGTATTCTTCGCTGAATCTCATGTTCGAGTTAGTTGCAAGTATTACTCACAAGGGCTTCAAGGTATATCATCTTGTTTACTACTTCACAATCACCTAACCTCAACGTATCTGGGTGGTTGTCATTTGCTTGGTTTACATCATAATTTTTGTTTTGTTGTAATTTATTCTTAAACCGTACTCAGAGCTTAGGTTCTGAAGCAGGTCCAGCAGGTGTATGAGCTCTCATAATCTTTTGTTGCAACTAAAGTGGTAACATCTTCATGAAGGAGCTAAAGAGAAGGAAAATCCCACAATGCTTCGTTAACATCCTGAGCAGCTACCTCGAAGAAAGATCATTGGAAGGAGGGGAAGTTCTCAAAGTTACCGCGGGAGTCCCGCAGGGTTCGGTACTTGATCCGTCATTATGGAACGTCTTGTATGACGGCGTTCTGAAAGAAAAAATGTCGGAAGAAACCTGGGACGTAGGATTTGCGGACGATATTGCACTAGTGATAGCAGCATACAGAGCAGAAGGACGAATATCCCAGGGAGGTGACGTCTTGGAAATCATAGACTCATGGATGAAACGCCATTACTCAGAGTTTGACCCAGAAAAAACGAAGGCGGTTATCCCCAACCGGAAAGGGGAAAGAAGAAATAGCAGCTTCCAACTGGGAGGCGTTCAAATTGTTCCCAAGAAACACGTAAAATACCTCCGAATAATAATCGACGGCAACGGGACGGGACGTTCGGAAAACACATTAAGCATACCATCAAAAAAGGAGACGTAATTATAGCATCACTTTCGAGAACTATGCTCAATATAAAATGACCTACAAGCGAAAGAGGGAGGTTTTATATAACGTGACCCAGTCAATACTGAGTTATGGAGATCTGATATGGCACAAGACCTCAGAAAAAGGCGACATAGACAATTGCTAATAAGCACCCAGAGGAATGCTCTATTAAGGGTCATAAGTGGGTATAGCACGATATCTGCGAGTGCAACTCAAGTAGTGGCAGGGATACCCCATAGATCTTTTAGTAAATGGAAGGAGAAGACTCTATGAAAGAGAAGACGGAGGTACGCTACAAGTCAAGAAAGAGGAGAGAGAGACCATTCTGGAGAGATAGCAGGCGCAGTGGACGGACACGCTGAAAGTAGCTCAGTAGACAAAAGTACTCATACCCGACATAAGAAAATGGGTCAAGTGCCGACATAAATATACAGACTACCTTACAAATCAAGTATTGACTGGACACGGATCTCTTTGTACACACAGGATTGACAAACCAGCAGAGGAAGTGTGTCCATACTGCGAACACAGAGACACAGTAGCACATGCATCCAATGTTCGAATGCATTAGAAGGGGAGCCAAAAGTCAGAGGGTAAATCTGGAACTAACAATCATATTAAACGAGAACATCATAGAGAGCAGCGGAAAATAGAGCTTGATAGAGAAGTATATCAAAAAAGTAATGCAATCAAAAGAACAGGGGGAGACAGATATGCAAAGGAGGGAGGATAACTAAGGCAGAATCTTCCACATCCAGATGTACGTTGGAAAACAATTCTGGAAGGTAAGAGTGAAGAGGTGGGGGTTTTTAGTAGACAAGAATCCCACACTACCACGGTCTTTTGAATATTTTCCCCCATCGAGGAAAAAAAAACAGAGTATCATCTGCAGATCTCAAGTTAGAAATCTTGGTCCGCCTTTAATTACTCCACCCTACCGGTCATCCAGTTCAAGTCACATCATGTGTTCAAAAGTAAAAGTAAGGCACATATGTTACTTTCACTGGTAACAATGATAGAAAAATCACAGATAAATATCTTTGTTGATTAAACTAAAACCCATATAAATGTATGAACACATCCGCTTGATTTCCTTTATTTATAATACAAATCAACATCAAGTTAAGTAACTCATTTATATTAATTTTACCTTCCCATCACTCCATGTTTCAGTATCCAAAACAAAACACTGACTCGCGCAGTTCAATATACTTATTATATCAAACAATAAAGCACCTATCGGATACTATAGCGTATTTTAATTTGTTCGTAAAATAACGTTCAATTGGTCTAGAAAAACATACTTGCACTTACCCAATCCTAAATTCTACTTTTGAAAGTAATTCGGCGCGGCATCTAGAAGTAAACAAGTAAATCAGTTAGTTGTATTCCTGGTTGCCTAACACTAGTTCAGAAAGGTGTCTTCAATGAAGTAGAAATAAGGGAATATCTGAAAATAAAATAATAGAAATTCAAGACAGCGTGTACGAAATGAGTGTTTAATTTTAGATTTATTATTCACAATAGTGTCAAAATAATTCATAAATCAACAAATAGTACAGGTAAAAAATATGTAAAATTTCGGAATAATTTCATATGTAATGACAATTTTTCTTTATGTTGTAGTAAAAGGTATCGTTTTGAGTTTCTATATGGCCCGGATACTTACTCTTACCCTCAAGGGGTGAAAACCATCCCTCAATATAAATATTCAATATTTGAAAAAGTATCAATTATTGCTAATTTATTTTTGAAACGTAGAATTTTTGGGATTGCTGATTACGAATCTGAAGTCAAAATTAAAAAATTCAAAATGGCGAATGGAATTTTTTTTACAAAAAAAGTGTTTCAAACAAAAAAAAATGAGCATCTAGGTGATATTAACGAAAAACAGCATTTTTGAAAAAAATATTAACTACTGAGCAATTACAATAACAAAATGGTGACATTTTGTTTAAAAAAAAATGTAAAAATGCACATTGCACCGGTCTTTACTTTTCCTGATGTAGAAACAAACAAACAGTTATTTTAAAGAATGATTAATAACCTTTAATTTTGTTCCTTAGAATTTTTTATGGAAGTGTGACAGTTTCTAAGATATTCAACATTTTAAACTAAATGCTTCATCCTAAAAATAGTTGGATGCCATCTATGAAATTAAATATCTCCGGAACTATCAACCCTACACAAATATATAACAAAAACAAATTCTTTCTCAATTTATAACCTTCATTTTTGTTACCCATCATATTTTCTCTAAAATTAATATTGATTGAGATATTTGCAGAAAGGCAAGAACGCTACGTTTTTTCTAAAATATCTTTACAGTAAAAAATTCATTTTTTTTTCTAAAGCAATAAGCGCTGTAAGCGGACGAAATTGAGTGTCTAGGTCATACTATATATTAGCGAAAAACAGTATATGGGAATATATTTACTGACTACTTACATTAACAAACTGGCGACGTTTTTATTAAAAAAAAATGTGAAAAAGTACATTGTTTCTGTCATAACTTCTTTGTTTTTTATGCTATAGAAATTGAAAGACTAATTAACATTTGAAAAGACTAGAAGACTAATTAACAGTCTTTCATTTTGGTTATAACCATTTTTGGCCTAAGTGCCATAGTTTCTGAGATATTTAACATTTAAATTAAATACTTCGTCTTAAAAACGTTTGGATGCCACCTTTATACTTCCAGTTCTCAAAAACCATCAACTCTACAGAAATTAGAAAAAAATTAAATTCATCCTCAAATTAATAGGTTTCTTATTTGTCTCTATCATGGTTTCGCTCAATGTAAATACTTTTCGAGTTATTTGACGAAAATTTATTTTATTCGGCTAAGTGGCGCAGTGCTTAAGGTGTTAGGCTTGCGACCACGGGGTTCCGGGTTCGAACCCTGGCTAGGGTATGGATTTGTAGTAGCACTTTTCACGTGTTGCCGAGAAGGTAGCAGCGGGCTAGGCTGAGGTTGAGTGAGAGACAACACGGCCTAGTCGCTCTCCTCTCCTGAGTTCGAGTCTCAGCTGCGGCAGATGGCAATGTCGCAGGGAATGGATGTTGTGATGTTGTCTATGTGTGTCTGTGTGTCCGTCCTGGTTGAGTGGTAGAATAGCTTACGGCTAAACTCCGCCAGGGCAGTAATATAAATACGACGGAAAAAAAAGAAAGTACCTTTTTTTCAATATAAAATCCCAATTTTCTAATCGTTATATATATGAAAATAGAGCCTTTTCTTCTTAAAATTTGATTCTCTTTCAGCTACAATGTTTTTGTTTGTTTTGTTGCTACCTCCTGAATTAGCAAGCCGCCGTATAATATAGAAACTTTTCTTTGACACATTTACGATAAGTTGCCAAAAATGAAAGAAACTCATTTAATATAACATTATTTCGAAATTAAAACCTGTAGTTACTGTACTAAAAGTCTAAACGGTTATTCATTTTTTCCTTAAGCAGTTTTGAAAAAATATATACTAATTTATTTTCAATACTTAATGGTGAAAAATATGATATGATTAAGTGTTTTACAGAATGCGGAGAAGATTCAAATTTAGCTTCCGAGCTTTATTTTAATGGATAAGTTATAAGGTGTGTTCAAAAACCCTACACTAGCTGCGCTAGTGCAGATAATAGAAGGAGATAGAGTGAGACTCTACATAAGTTGAAGAGAGATGCATTTGCACTGGTGTAGAGAGTGTAGGATTTTTGAACAAAGCTATAGACAGCAAAACCTTGTGCTAAAAGTGCCACCAAAACAATATTTTTAGATATCCAGAAAAGAGAGAGCCAGACATAAAAATATTCAAAAGGCTACAACAAAATTTAAAAGAGTTTGGATTATTTGCAAAACCTCAAGCAAAAATATATAATAAAGCAGGTAGAGAAGCTGTAGAAAATATTGTTTTAGAAACTGTAAGAGAAAATCCTACAACATCGTCTCGCGAAATACTGGAAAATTTAGGAATCCCAAAAACAACTGCGTTGCGTTTCTTAAAAAAAAAAAATAACTCAAACCCTACAAAATTAGGATTAGTCACTTTCAAAGGAGTCTCGATTTTTGCCAGTGGTTTTTGCGTCAGTGCAATGAAGTGCCAAGATTTGAAGGAACAATTAAATGGACAGACGAGGCCCATATAAGCAGTGCCGGAATTTTTAATCGGTATAATAACCACCATTGGGCTCATGAAAATTCGCACGTAAACGCTACAGTTAATCGACAAGGACGATTTGGATTTGGTGTGGTTTTATTGGATACCAAATAATAGGTACCTACTCATTTTTTTCACGGTAATTTGAATACCGAAAATTTTATTAATATTCTACGATAAGAAATAGAGCCCTTAAAGACAATTTCAAAGATTAATGTACTAATGACGCCTCAGCTCATGATGACTCCTCAGCTCATACGTCAAATAAAACACGAAATTATTTAAATGCTCAATTTGGGGAGGATTAGATAGATATCTATATATCACTCATGACTAGTTTGTCAATATCTAGTTAGCTAAGTTAATTAAATTGATAACTAAGAATTAATTTAGCTAACTGGACATTAATAAACAACAAAGTAATTTAGATATTGTTTAATTTTTAGGAAATAATGGTCCTATTTTGTGGCCAGCTAGATCTCCCGATATAACCCCTGCCGACTTTTGGCTTTGGGGTTATTTAAAAAATATTATGTACAGGGTGTCCCGTAAATAATGGATAATCCTGAAAATGGTAATAGGCCAGGCCATAACCTATCAGAATATCACAACTTGACCTGATTGAAAATCCTACGGTTTTCGAGATATGGGCATTTTTATGAAATTTTGAACATTTCTACTCTAGGATAGTATCTTGCATGCCGTTGCTACAAGGTAAGGATTTTTTCATTCTGCTTTTTTTTTTTTTTGGTAAGTATTCTAGAACAGTTGTGATATCAAACGTGTATGGGAGTTTTTAGGTAACGACGACGGTATTCTCAAAAAAAAATGTATTTCTTAAATTTGGGTTCCACCAAGATTTCGTTTGCTGACTTTGACCTTTAGAAAAAAAGATATAGCTGTTTGAATAGTGGAGGAGATAAATTTAACAATTTAAAATTTTTAAAAAGTAAGCCTTGTTTTTATTTGCATGTGACGCATGTCATTTTGTACGTCTGGTGTTACTGATTCAGACTTTGTTTGTTTGTCGATAATAACGAATTAGCGTTTCTCTGGACTTATTGGAATTTGTTGAGAACAACAATGCCTCTTATACAGTATACACAACGTGAGTATGCTAATATGCATACTATTTACGGCGAATGTTGAGGAAACGCCAGTGCATCAGCTGTGCGTTATCGGGAATATACTCTAAAATGTTTAAAAATTCTGATGTAATAAGAGGACGAAGAAACATCGAAATAAAATTAAAAGTAATTTCACCTGCATTTATTAAACATTATTAAAAAGAAATAGTCAAACAACTTATAATAAATGTAGCAATTCGAACATTTATTATAAGTTGTTTGACTATTTCTTTTTAATAATGCTTAATAAATGCAGGTGAAATTACTTTTTATTTTATTTCGATCTTTCTTCGTCTTCTAGCCCTGATGCAGATTCTGTACCTTTTAATAAAGGAACGTTTTAAATGTCGTGAATATCAGGATCGGCTGATCTATTCAGCGACTACTCCGATACGCTCATGCAATTCATTTAAGATTAAACAAGTCGGAAATACACCTTTTCCTTTTCCTTCATGCATCCCCAGTAAAAAAAATCTAAAGGATTTAGGTCTGGTGACCTGGGTGGCTACAGAATTGGAGCTAAGCGACCGATACATCTTCCTCGATATTTCAAATTTTGGTATGCTCTCTCCTTCTCTCATCAAGTGGGGATTTTCAAACTGCCAACTATGCAGATTACGTAAATTTAAAAAGCCATCTTTTCTGTACGATGATTAGTTAGTCCACAAAATTTTATTTAAAAAATCTGGATCCTCTCGTATCATCCGTAGCATTCGTCGGCAAAATATCACTCTCAAGGGATAATCTCTGGGTAGTAGAGTTTGCACACGTTGTACATGAAAAGGATAGAGTTGGTACAATTTTAAAGTTCTATACACCGTCGTTTTAGATACGCCAGTACGTCGTGGTATGGTACGCACAGAAGTAGACGGATCGTCGTTAATTTCATCAAGCACTTCGTCGTCGAAATATTGACGAGGTCTTCCTTCAATGGCACCACCAATACCACGAAGATTAGAAATCCTTCCCTCACAGTACGCGTTATGCACTCTAATAAATACACGATAGTCAGGATAGCGTGCTTTCGGGTACCTTTCTCGATAACGCACAGCGGATGCACTGGCGTTGCCTCGACATTCGCCGTAAATAGTATGCATATTAGCATACTCACGTTGTGTATACTGTACACGAGGCATTGTTGTTCTCAACAAGTTCCAATAAGTTCAAAGAAACGCTAATTCGTTATTATCGACAAAGAAACAAAGTCTGAATCGGTAACACTAGACGTACAAAATGACATGCGTCACATGCAATTAAAAATAGGGCTTACTTGTTGAAACTTTTAAATTGATGAATTTAGCTCCTCCACTATTCAAACAGCTATATCTTCTTTTCTAACAGGAAGAATCAGAATTTTTAAACATTTTAGAATATAATAATAAGTAGGCAAGTTTTTAAGATAAGTGGCAAGTTTTGCTTCGCACTTTTCTTTACACCATCAAAGGTCAAAGTCAGCAGACGGAATTTTGGTGGAACCGAAATTTAAGAAATACATTTTTTTTTGAGAATACCGTCATCGCTATCTAAAAACTCATATACACTTTTGATAGCACAACTGTTCTAGAATACTCACTAAAAAACAAAATGAAAAAATCCTTACCCTGTGGCAGTGGCATGCAGAATACTATCCCAGAGTAGAAATTTTCAAAATTTCAAGAAAGTGCCCATACCTCGAAAACCGTAGGGTTTTCAATAAGGTCAAGTTGTGATATTCTGATAGGTTATGCCCTGACCTATTACCATTTTCAGGACTATCCATTATTTACGGGACACCCTGTATAGAGAACGTTCTAATAACATAGAAGAATTGGAAAACAAAACATTAGCTGCGTTTCGGACAATAATTCCTGTCATGATTGAAAATGCAACAAATGCTGTAAGGAGAAGGTGTCAAAAATACATAGATGTCAATGGAAGACAATCTGAACATTTATTGTAGTTTAGTTTTTCCTATTTTTGGCAAAATTATTTTATATTATAAGAAGTGTTGTTAATAGTTTTTCATGGCCTTCTCACAAATATATTAAATTTTTTGAAAACGAATCACATTTCCTAGAGATAAATTATGACATATGATATAACGTTGGATAGCTAATAAGTTGTGATCGAATAATGAAATAATTTACAGGATGTTCTGGTTTTTGTCTATCTGTCATAGTTTTAGAGAAAACCTCAAATCCCATCTAATTTGGTTTCACCCTGTACAGTAATATTACACACGATAACACTGCATGGTAGCGTTCCGTGCCGTCAAAAACCGATGTAAGTGTTTTACCAATAATAATCCTATTTGATTGGAGTAGCGATCTTAAAAAAATAGGTCTCATTTGCCACCGTATTACTGAGTCAAATTATTTATAGTTATTAATTTTATAATTACTTATATTCATTATATTTATTACCTTCATACCTTTCGCGAGATTGTAAGTAAGTTTGGAATTATCCAAATTTAACTGTTATTTCCGTCAAAACAACCGTAACTTATTATGCCAACATAACATTTAGAAGTATAGAGCTTTTACTCGAGTTTAATGTTTAATTCATCTTCAAGTACATTTAGAAATTTGCAGAGAACCAAGAGCGGCAGTAAATTTTAATGAGAATTGCGGTAGGAACTTTTATATTACAAAGGAAAATGTTGAAAGTGGAAAAGCGAGCTGTTTGGTCATTACATATCCATGGTATTGCGTTCAGGCCCCGGCGGTAACATATGTTAGAGAAGTCATTTCTTTTTATTGACTACCGTACATCGCGCACCTACTTCGGACCATTTAATGCCGTTTGTATCGTCCAGATCCTATATCTCGAATACTTCAGGGACGTGACGCCGTTAAATACCACGGAAAAAATTAATTAGCTTATAAGGGCAGGCATTTTTGCAAAAGGATCTTTTTATTTTAAACTTACGTTGGAGTTGACCAAAGGAGAGTTTTTTAAAATTTAATTGAGTGATTAAGAAGGATATCTTATTAAACTCTGAAAAGTATTATACAGGGTGATTTACCTTGACATGCGGAAAATAAAATGGTGTACTAATCTTCTATGTGGGAAAGACCCTGCAAAATTTTAGAGTGATCCGAGGTAATTTAGTAATTTCTGTTGCATTAAAACTTGTAAAGATACGCTACTGTTACTTGTCTGTGATCAGTATGATAGGGCAATGAACTTACTTGTGAAAGAACATATCGGAGATGTTTATATTTCCTTAATTGGCATAAAAAGTATTTTTTTTTAACTGTTTAACGTCGGCCTATTTCCGCTACCAGGGCCTATCACCGACGCCAGGAGACGAGCTACCCCCAACCTGGAAATTTTGCCGAACCTCTTCCCTTAAGAAGAGTAGGGATCTTTTACTTGCCTAATATTTAATAATACATTTAATACGTAACTTCCGAGTATACACTGATATACAAGCCTCTAGAAGGTGGGACGAGAACGCTGTATTTCCCAAGATGGGAGCCCATCTAAGTACTAACCGCGCTCGACGTTGCTTCAACGGAATATCGACTGATATTCACATTGAAGTCGCCTCTACGCTCGCCCCATTAATAAAAAGTTAAGCTGGCGCGTGCGGTCAAAGTGCCGCGTTTTTTGCTTTCGGTCGAACGATCGGGACACCGGTAGGTACAAAGCATCGCCGAAGTTTAATGTTTTTGTGTTATCGACGGGTTTTAAACATCTTATATCCACTTGTTGTTATAGAGTTCACTAGCATATGGTCAATGTCTTTTCGACTTATTTTACTATTTTTGATGTCTGATTTGATTTAAACCAAAAAGTCACTTCTACCCTCTCCAGCTTTGCCCTCAATAGTTTCAATCCCAAGTCTGATAAAGAGGGAGGGGAAGTGATATGGTTGTACCGCGTTACGTCAGATTGGTTAAAGTCATTGGCGGTGCATTTCTACCAAAAAAAAGTAATTTTTTTGGTCATATTTTTTTTAATATTTCATTTTTTTCACTCCTTTCGGTGGGGACAACCTAATCATAAATTTTCCGCATGTCGGGGTATATCACCCTGTATACATGGTGTCTGGAAGTAACAGGAAATTCAAGTAGTTGTATTTAGAACGTCGGATAACCTATTTCCTTACCAGTGATGCTTTTAAGAGACATCTTCTTTCACAAGTTCTTGGCAGATATTTCGTTACCCACGCAATATTCTAGTTGGCCTCCTTTTGCTGTGTCGTACGACTAACAGTATCACTCCTTTTGCTGTGGTTGTATGCGGTCTTACCAAAGCTATTTTTCAGTTCCTTGGAAAAAAATAAATACACTTAACTTTTACGAGTTTTCAAAAGTCAATTCACAAGTTAAGGAAAATATGGATTCAGATTTTGAAGCGTTACAAGCAGAAAATAAAATTCCAAAAGAAATTTTGGAAGCAGCCATGAAAGCGACAAATGATATTTTGTCTGAAAAATCTAAAGTGCGATTTGAGAAGTTGTATAATAGTGCCGGTCGTAAATAGTAGTTTTTGCAACAAGAGTGGATATCAATATCGCACGATACAGAAATTTGAGCACGACGCCGTAGGTGGAGTGCTCACCCAGATAGCACAAGACGTCTTTAAGACGTCCATATTAAGTCTTATTTAGGTCTGAACGTCTTATTCCCTATAAAGATGTCTTGAAGACGTCTTTAAGATGTCTGATTTCTACGTCTTAAAGATGTTTTAAAGACGTCATAATTACGATGTCACTGTTAGTATTGCCCAATAGAAGCAAGAAAATGTTAACAAAACTGTTTTTTCAAGTTACAATGTTTTTGTTTATATTTGACAGATATTTCTGTAAAATGTGTAGTGTATTTTGTTTGTGTATTTGTAGTAATTTGTTATTAATAATTTAAATTTAATCTTTTTTATAAATTATTAATGACATTATTAGATAAAAATGAAAGATTAATGATAACATAATAAATAACAACCGGATTGTCCAGCAAAATCTAGTCGTTGCATTTGCTAACTATCGAGTCTTTAAGAAAACAAATCATAACCGCTCAGTGGCCGCAGAGTTAATAGGTCTGCTGTTCGATCCCTACTGATTCCTCTTTTTTTTTTTCGTTAAAATAATTGCGAAAAAAGTTTTAGTTGGTTTTTATAAAGGTAACAGTTGGTTTTTATAAAGGTAACAGTTGCTTATAAAACCGATATGCAAATGTATTTTTTTTCAATTTTAGGTCTGTTTTAGATCAACAATGGACCTCGAAAAGACGTCTGTAAGACGTCTGGATTTTTAACATAAGACCTAAATAAGACGTTTGTAAGACGTTTGTAAGGCGTAAATGGACGTCTTTAAGACGTAGTGAAAGTCTAAGGAAGGCGTCTTTAAGACATCTTAAAGACATCTCTGTGCTATCTGGGCAATTTTTCGAGTGCGATATGAATAATCCACTCGAGTTGTGCAATATACTTTTTCTACGACCAGCTTAAGAAAAAACTACAAATTTTTCAAAAATTTATTAAACATTAATAAGGACATGTCGAGGGGCATGTGCATCATATAACTAATATAACCTCAAATTTTAAGTTTTTTAAGTTTATTATCATTTTTAATGTGCATTTTTAGCTGGCTCCAAGCAAATGGTTTTTCACTATTGTCGATTAATAAAAATAGACTGCTAATTAGGTATAGGTTAGATTCCTAACCTGCAAAATGTGTCTTATTTTATTGTAACAAACTATTTAAAACTTCATAAACATTACGTTGAATTAGATTTTGGTTGAAAGTAGAGGAATCAGACAGAAATTTGAATAAAAGCTACGTAATTCTTGTAAATTTTAAGAAATACATATTATTAAGGTTAGCTCTGACATCACGTGTAGATGCCCTAATTAAGCAATCCAAACCACGTGACTTTTAACATAGCGTGGCGGGAAAACATCCGTTAAACGTTTGTTAAAGAGTTTGTTTTCGGTTGTCTTGGCTACGTTTCCGCGAGTTAATTAAAATAAACCTCATGTTTGCCCGCCACGCCATATTGCCAAAATAATTTGACAGATTGTTGGATTGCCTAATACACACTGATAATTACTTTGACAGCTTAAGCACTAACTTGAATTTTTAAAAACGAATCGTTGCCTATGTACTTAATACACGAACTGTGATCGGTCGGTTTAATATCCATTCTAGATAGTATATGAAATATATCCGTTCAGTTAACTGGAATTGCCTACTTATCCATTTTACAGACTGTACAGAAAACAGGAAATTTACAGAGAGTAGAAAAAAATATTTTATTTAATTAGTTATTATTGTTTGTCGTGGTGTTTGTGAGATTTTTTTTTAAATAATACAAAATTGATTTTGTATGACAGTGTCGGCCGCAAAAAAAAATTGTACATTACATGACCGAGAAACAGTATTTTGCAGGTCTCTACCAGCTTCCAGGACTCGCCTACGGCTTGGGTTGCTTGGGTTGACTTGCAAAACACCTCTTTCCGGTCTTGTAAGGTAAATTGCTAAAATCATCCGTGCAAAGGAACGTATTATACTGCAGGCTAAATGCAGGCTTTATGGAAAAAAAACAAGAGGAGAGACCCCAGTTCTGAACCTTAGGGTACTCCTGAAGTATCAATGATACTGAAACCGCGGTATTGCACATACTGATTATGATTAGTCATATAGGACATACAAAATTATCAGTTAAAACCAAAGCACCCAATTTATGAAGTGATATATTTGAAAATTTCGTATGAACTACACCAGCGTGACCAGTCCCATCAAGGTGTTTAACAGTATGTTAAGAAAAGAGACTAAGTTACTGCAAGTGAATCGAAATCTGTTCCAAAATTATATGCATATACCCGATTTCATATGGTACATTTAAATACCTCATTAAGTGATAATTTTTAATTAGTAGTCCTGTCAATGAAATGATTTCTAGAGGGGAAATGCTGAGATCACAATTTTTGACTTGAGAGCTGTCTTTGGACCATTTAGGAGATAAACATACCAAAAGTCTCCGAATATAGGTGGTACGGGGGTGCAGAGGAGCACGAAGAAGGTTCCGATTCTTGGTTTTTTGCTCACATCTCGAAAACGGTTGGCCATAATCAAAAAGTGGCTATATGCAAAATTAAAGCTGACTAAATTTTCTACAATAATGTTTCTATTGATTTTCTATCTGTTATGATTCAGTAATTGATTGGATATCTTTCAACTGAATTCCAACTTTACTATACATTTATTATAAATTGAAAAAAAAATTAATAATCATCGTGGAAAAATTTTTTTGTACAGATATCCTTTTATTAGCAGACTGAACTCAAATATCGAATAAAAAATGTCTGTAAGTGTGTGTGTGTGCGTTTATATGTATGTGTGTGTGTATATACCTCTTCTTGTAAACACAATAATTTCTGTTAAACTTAAAATATTTAATTAAAATTTGGAACATATGTAAAACAGCATATTGAAATTGGGCCATATCTGTAATACATAGTGATAACCAGAGGCCTGCAAACTCCCACTCTTTCGCAAAATTGGTTTTATTTTCATTTCAGAGCAAGATGTTATTATGGTTTCTGTTTGAACCTAACATACACCCGGTATATTGCGGTTTATAAATATTATACATCCTCATATTTTTTGTATGATTAATCAAAACCCTTAGTAACATTTTGCTTTGAAATTAAAATAAAACCTATTTTATGTAAGAGTGAGAGTTTGTACTTTGTAGGCCTCTGGTTATCACCATGTATTACAGATATGGCCTAATTTCAATAGAGATTACTGTATTATGCTCTTTTACATATGTTCCAAATTGAAATTAAATATTTTAAGTCTAACAGAAGTTATCGTGTTTACAAGAAACGGTATATACACACACACACACACATATACATATACACGTACACACACACTTACAGACACAAAGACATTTTTTATTCAATATTTGAGTTCAGTCTGCTGTGAAACGGATATCTGTATGTAAAATATTTTTCTACGATGATTATTAAAAAATGTATTCAATTTATAATAGTTAGAATACAGTTGAAAGACATGCAATCCATTATTGAACCATAACAGATACGAAAAAAATTAATAGAAACATTATTGTAGAAAATTTAGTCAGCTTTAATTTTGCATATATCTAATCGCACCTCCTATGTTCGGGGACTTTTGGTATGTTTACCAAACAGCAAGTCAAAAATTGTCCCTCTAAACACCCTTATTGAACGTTCATTGACAGGGCTATAGTTACTTGTCACCTTTTTGAAAAACAGATATCCTTTTGAATATTTTCCAAATTTTCTGAAATATAACGAAGAACTGAATATGGTAGTTAACGATCGAGCTAGTAAAATAGAGCAGTACTTTAATTGAAATACTGAAATTTCATCAAATCCTGCTGTATTTTTAATTTTACATTTTATTGTGTATATTTTGAATAAATGATATGATAATACATTACTTTCATAACGTCAGCAAGAAACTATTTTAAGTACATTTTAGGCGAGGGGTAGCTTTTCTATTTACTTCATGCATAAGGAGAATTCCTTTATAAGATAGTCAGCACTAGTTTATCTTGGTTGGGGAAATAAATAAATAAGAAAGTATTTCCGAAAACTTTAATTAAGATAATAGGATCTTACATGAAGTTAGTTTATAGCTTTAGGTACATTACAAATTGATTCTTTGGAAAAGCACAATTTTGTTAATGGCTCAACCGCAAAGTCTTTTCAGACAATGCAGTAGATAACACAACTCTCTGAGCCAGACACGTCGTAAAATATATAACAACTTTTCCATTACATTATGAACTTCTCAAATTATACATTTCACAAATAGGTTTCCTTCTTTGGTAATAATGAGAATGCTAGGTAATTAATTAAATAATTTAGGAAAGTGGTTTATTTACGAATTGATTAAGTCGACCATTACAGAATAATTTATTTGGGCCATTATTATGTCGTAATATCAATTACTTTAATGGCGAAGGAGGTCTGCCATATAATATTAACTTTTTGTAGGGTCTAAACCTTCCTCCTCTTCACAATATATTGCGACCCATGCATTATTTTATTGCATAGTACGTTTGGCAGCATCATGTAATCTGTCTCCGTTGCCTGTTAGGAGTGTGGTTTCAGTAAAGCGTGTCTAGATAAATAACCAAATCAAAATGCATTTTGAAATCTTGAAAACATATTAAAATACTGGAAGCGGTGTTGGATCCCGGTGGATTTTTGAAGCCAAAAAGAGCACTAAAAAATATGATCGATCTTATTTAATTATATTTATTAAGTTGAAATATTTTTTCATATTAAAATAGAAAAGAAAATTCTTGCGGTCGGTGGGATTTGAACCTACGAACTTGAGTGTTAAATTCATAGTCTGCACAAACTAGAAAACAAAAAAAAACAAAACAGATTTTATTCTTAATTTTAGTACAACTATGTGCCTTGCCGGCTCTTGGCCCGAAGCCAACCAAACAACCACGGTGAATGTAAAGTTGGACGGTGCAAGTCCGGTTCGTCTTAACCATTAACGGGGGGGAGGGAGATTTGAAAAACTAATAATAGTATTAAAAATTGCTGTCTACGCAGAGACCTAAAGCTATATAAAAATAACACAACACTTGGCAAAGCACTTACAAAATTTGGGTTGTTGACTCGGGTAAAAAGCTAAAGGAAAAAACCCGTGTGAGAACTGTCACCCTGGTGGTCTCCCTGTCTCTAGGAAAGTATGACAGAGTAAAAGAGTATCGTTTAAAATATTATAATTATTATTATCAAGAATTTTTTCGGTCTAAATAGAATTTACGAACAAAATGACAAAAAGAACAAAAAAGAAAAACAAGTTTGCACGCTTTAACACACTAGTCTAACGAACGTTAGGTCAGATTATAAAATATATCCTCTCAAGATGCGTGTCTCTATAGATTGTTATTTTGTTTTTTAATTTTTTTCACGGAAACCAAATCGAAAGGGTGCAAGTGTGACATATCTTTGAAATCGGAATTTTCATGCTTTTCAATGGTTCGATTACAAATTGTAAGTAATCATAAAATAAACAACTTGTTGTGCCAAAACGGCACTAAACGTAATCCGATCTCAACCAAAACCTTTTTCATCTTTTTCTACGTCTATGTACCAAATTTCATTAAAAAATATAGAATACTAAAAATTATAAGTATTTTAAGAATAACGCTATTATTATTAATTCATTATTATAAACAAAGTAAGTTATATAATAAACATGGAAAACAATTGATAACATTAATTTTATTAACACCAGTAATCAGCGAAAATACAAAGGGACAGATAACATTGGCGTACAGTAATTCCGCATTATGTTTAATTTGTGTGAATATTTTAACTGCCGCTTTATTATGATCCTATCAGAATTTTCGAAAAACCATTGCAGTCAACTGTTGGATGAAACCAACTGGTCAATGACAAATGACTTTATCGCCAAATAATGTTTTCTTATAAAAACTTTTTCTCCCTACTCTTGAAAGCAAATTTTCATTCTTCTTTCTTAGTTTTCTTTAAGTTTGCCTTGAAAAAGCAAGTGTTGAAGTAGTCAAACACAGTTATTACCTATGAGTTAGTACAAGAACACGTTTTTTACTAATTTTCTTTTTAAGAAATATTAATAGTATTAATTAATAATTATGTAGCAACTTAACTTGAGGAAGAAATGAAATAGTTCGCCTTGTTGGTGATAATGCTTGTTCGGTAAGAGAAATAACTATTAAATTTAATATTTGACATGGATATATAGTTAGCAGTACTAGTGTATACAATATAAATAAATTTCCCACAAAATGAAATTATACGATAGCACTGAATTTATGAGGGCATAATAAACATTCATTAGCGTTTTTTGGCCTAATACACTTTTCAATTGCAAAATTGTATAATAACCACTGCTGAGTGACTGACAGACATTATTAATGTAATATCTTCAACTAATATCACTGTCAAAATAAATACCAAGAAATTTTGTCGTTTCACTTGGAGCGACTGTTAATTAATTATATGTAACATTTATGGGTGCTTGAATTTTTTTCCTACCAAAAAACTGTAGCATAATAGTTTTTCTTGTGTTAACAATCAATTTATTAGTACCACACCAGTTGATAAATTGTTCATAGAGAGTATTGAACTTGTCTTGTAACTCCTCAGGAGCGTCTGCCTCCTCAGCTATGGAGACGTCGTCTGCGAACAGCACAACGCATTCAGTATCAATATGAAGTGGTAAATCATTTATAAATAAAAGAAAAATAAGTGGCCCCAGTATGGAACCTTGAGAAACTCCAAGATTAATACAATACTTCTGTGAACTAGCTTCTTCAAGTTTTACGAACATTTTTCTAAAGCTGAGGTACGATATTATCCATGAAAGAAAGTTACCTCTACATCTACATCTATATTCCATCGCAGAAAGTTTCTTTGCCACGAAGGTCGGATTTATGGAATTAGGTGGACAGGTCAAAGAAAAGGGCCGCAACGTACTTTCTGTTATCCACACGATTGTACACAAATTCCAAAAAGTCAGCCGCCGCACTCTCAGTTAATCTGCCAAGGTGAAATCCATTTTGACATTTGGAAATAATTTGGTATTTTGTTAGATATGGAAATATTTTGTTATATACAGAGTGTTTCATCTAAAAGTCCCCGGGTCATTATCACGTAAAATAATAAAGATATTTAAAATTTGTTAATCGTGGATAATTGACACCAAAAAAGGTCTTAAATAACTGCAGTTAGAATTATTCCTTCGCAGTGCACAGAGATGGCGCTGCGCTGAGAAATTATTTTTCGGCTGGAACCTTGAAACATGATTCATACGATTAATGAATAAATTGTGAATAATTTTGACTATATAAAAAATTTTGTAAATACCAGCCGTTTTGGAGCTACATGAATTTTTTTCTCCATTTTTATGTCTGCAAATTGTGAAAACTCCTATAACTTTTCTGTTTATCATTTTAGAACACGAATTATTTAGAAAGATATTAAATTCCATACTTCCTATATTATTACATATTTTGAAAATTTTTATAATTTTCAGAATTTTTCAAATGCAACTAATTTTTAAAATTTGAAATTAGTAAAAATTTTCAAAATATGTAATAATATAGGAAGTATGGAATTTAATAAGACAAAAGTTCTAAATAACTGGTGTTCTAAAATAATAAACAGAAAAGTTTCACGAGTTTTCAAAATTTACAGAGACGAAAAAATGGAGAAAAAATTTCATGTAGCTCCAAAACGGCTGGTATTTACAAAATTTTTTACATAATCAAAATTATTCACAATTTATTCATTAATCGTATGAATCATGTTTCAAGGTTCCCGCCATCGAAAAATAATTTCTCACCGCAGCGCCATCTCTGTGCACTGCGAAGGAACAATTCCAACTGCAGTTATTTAAGACATTTTTGATGTCAATTATCCGCGATTTACAAATTTAAAAATCTTTATTATTTTACGAGCTAATGACCAGGGGACTTTTAGATGAAACACCCTGTACATATAGCACACTCAATTATTTTACATATGACACTGAGTACAGGGATAGGCCTGACTGTGTGTATCATTGTTTTTGTAGATTGCAATTACTTTCTCTATTTTCAATTCTTCCGGGAATTTTCCCAGTTGTACACATAGATTGACAATGTGCAATAGTAGTTCGGCGATAAATTGAGCAATAGATTCAATAACTTTTGTGGACACACAATCTACTCCTACAGAATTGGTATTTTTTAATTGAGTTATTATGTTTATCCTCAGTAGTAATAGGCGTGAAGAAAAATGTGTTTTTTTTTTTTTTTAACTATTTAACGTCGGCCTATTTCCGCTACCAGGGCCTATCACCGACGTCAGGAGACGAGCTACCCCCAACCTGGAAATTTTGCCGAACCTCTTCCCTTAAGAAGAGTAGGGATCTTTTACTTGCCTAACATTTAATAGACAAGGGACCGCCTGCTTTACATCCCCTCCGAAGGATGGTATATCCACTACGTAATCCTCGTCTGAAATTACGTAACTTCCGAGTATACACTGATATACAAGCCTCTAGATGGTGGGGCGAGAACGCTGTATTTCCCAAGACAGGTGGGTCGCCCATCCAAGTACTAACCTCGCTCGACGTTGCTTCAACGGAATATCGACTGATATTCACATTGAAGTCGCCTCTACGCTCGCCCCATTGTGTTGTTATTATTGGGCATTGTAGTACATTCTTGTGGTACTTGGTTACCGAAGTGACACTTTACTTTATTTGAGACCTCGGTAGAGTAGTGCTCAGCAAATGAATTGACAGTTTGATCAGGGTCGTTTACAATTTCACTGTTAATTTGAATTTTTGTCTTTTTACTCACTAAATGTATACATGTGGTATATTCTTTGTTTAGTTCGTTGTACTTCCTGTATTGTAATTGATCTTTGACTGTTGAATAGTTGTAATTAAATAACTAAATATTAAGAGATGTCTATTAACTCGATTAAGCAAACAATATACTATTGTCTATTTCTTGTAAAATTTTCAAATTCAGTTGCTCGAACAAGAGATTTTCCAAAGTGCGCTAGAAAGCATCTAAAAATAAAACATTCATCCAATATTTACGAGAATTAGATGACCGTCTTTCTGTATAGGAAACATCACACACGAATACACTTTACGTCGAGCCTCGAGGAAGAGAGACCCACTGTCCATTACCTTAATGCACTGTTCTAGTCCCTCTCTCGGCTGATTAATATTGCATTTCTTAGTGTTAGGGCACTCTGCGACGGCCGCGGGTCCATCGCCCCTCGAGGGGATCTCCCACGCCGCCGAAACTCCTAGGAGCCAAAAAGCATCCTCGTCGCGCCTTCAAATTCGCGTTAACCGACGTGACAGTTCTTTTCGCCTTTGCCTTTTCTGTGCCATTTCGCTTTACTACCTTAAATTTTAAAACCTATCTACAAATTGCCTGGGCGATGTTAAAGTAAGCCTAATATATAATTCACCGGCTGATGTATTATATGCGATCCATAACGATATACGCAATAACAGTAATATGGTTGATTTAATGGCGACAGTATATCTTTATATTAATAAATAAACGACGGCTTTTATCTTCCTTCCGGGTATTTTTTAATTCTAGTTTATTTTTAATGCTTTAATTTACTTATTTCGCAGGATTTTTGAACGAAAAAGCTTTTTCTCATACATTTCTTTGTAGAAAAATGTTGGGCGCTCGCACCCTAATTCTGACCAATCTTCAGGAGTGCCCTTACATAATCATACAATTTTTAACATAAAGTAGCAGCTCTTAACGACATAATTTTCCAATAATTTTATTCCAGTATGACCAACTAAAAACTTTGTAAATGGATTTCAAGATAATTCTGAAAAATTGTTTATTTGAAATTTAAAAAAAATTATATTTTGGTAAGAAATCAAGATAATAAATATCAAGGCGACCGGTAGTCTTTAAGTTGCAACGACTTGAAAATTGCGATTTTAGCTTGAAAAAAAAAACGATTTTCATCAATTAATTTGAAAATTTTATACCAATCATTATTATTAGCCAATCGGACACGTTTGTCATTGTTTCTATAACAACCATCAAATTTTTTGGAAATCTCACTTACTCATGAGCACCTACCTATGTGATTAATAAGTGGAAATTTCCCTGGTTTGACAGCAATGATTAGACAATGGCGTTTATATTATGAAAAATATTTTTATACTTATTTTAAATTAAATTAGTACAATTTGGCTTACTATGTTTCCTTACATCATTAACTAACTCCAAATGCTTTAAAAATTCCACTTGTATATCTTCTTTGCTCAGAAAATAAAGCACAGAGCCGTTTTATAACATATTCCAAGACACTTGTGATTTCATGGCTATCTATCAGCGATTTTTTTAGGGAATATTATTTGTCACCACTTTGAATCACAGCAAATATCATTTCATCTTGGATTCCCTTTACTGTAGTATAAAGATTGCATACGAAATAAATTATTAAGACTAATATTAATTCGCTATATTATTTTTATGCGACTAGAGCGTAGGGAATATAAGAAATAAGTATACTAAACTTGTTTTAATTTTACTTCACTCTCAATATTCCATATTTTATCTACTATTAAATATTTCATTTTACTAAGATATGAAGAAACCACATTAAAAAAATAAAAACCAAAAAAATTAATCTAACACCGGCACCAGCCTACAAGATTTTGCGAACATTTTTAAAGCTTTTTTTTTGTCAAGTAATTTTGGTCTAAAATTTTCTTACCGAATCTCCCTGGTTATTGAATTAAATTCGGAAATTTTTTCTCCCTCATGAATTTTTAAAGAATTCGGACCTCAAAAAAAATTCCGGAAATAATTCAAGCACTAGGGAGATTACAAGTGAAAATTACATACACATATACATATTGCATTTAGTTAAAAAATGCTAGAAACAAATAAGAAAGTCACTAAACTACGGATGGATTTCGATGTTTTTTTCCTGATATCTGTAGAATTAATTATCTCCGAGATCTGGAAGTATAAAAATAGAGTCCGAACGTATATAGGACGAAGTGTTTATATTTGTATTAGTACTACTGTTTTACTAGGCAACTAGGCCGGAAAGGCCGAAAAGCCCCTCGAGATCTACAGTTCAGCGTGGACCTCAGACCACGGTCCTCGGCCACCAACTTTAACCTACCATGGGTCATCCACCATCTTTCTGGTGGTTCAGCGGCCTGGAATTGTTTCCGTTGGTAGCCTACCGATTATTAGATGAGATGCTTGGTTCACCCACCCAATGCCGGACTCGCTCAGCGTGCTTTACTTCACTGATCGAGTGTCGGAATTTAAACCGGTGAACGCACCTCATCTGCAAGTGTTTAGATTAAATATCAAATATATCGGAAACTATTTCACTTACCTCAAAAATGCTAATCACCGAAATAAGGAAATATTAATTAAGCTTTCAAATGGTTTTATGACTATTTCTATAGCATAAAAACAAAGAAGTTAAGACAGACAGAATGTGTTCATTACAGTTTTTTAATGATGAGAACGTCTCCATTTTGTTACTGTAAGTAATAAGTAATCAAAAAAATATAATTTTCAAATACTGTTTCTTGTTAACATATAGCATAACACCTAGACTCTCAAATTATTTCGTCCATTTACAGCACTTGTCTTAGAAAAAAGTGCATTTTAAACTATATAAGAATTTTCGAAAAAAAACGTAAAATGTTTGTTTTCTCTGCAAATATCTTAATAAGTATTAGTTTTAACGTAAAAATGGCGGAGATCAAAAATACAGCTTATAAACTGAGAACTAATTATTTTGTTTGTTTATTTATACAAATAAGATTAATATTTTCCTTGAAATTTAAGTATAAAGATGGCGTCCGAACGTTCATAGGATTAGTATTTATTTTAAATATCGAATAGCTTAGAAATTATGACACTTTTGCTTTAAAAATTCGAGGTACCAGGGTTAACGATAATTAATGAGTCTTACAAATGATGCATTGTTGGTTTCTGTGTCATGGAAGACAAAGGAGTTATGGTCGAAACAACGTGAGTCTTCACATTTTTTTGAACAAATTACAACATATTTTCAAAATGAACACCTTCAGCAATAATACATTTTTAAGAACGTTTTAATAAGTTTTTTACTGACCTATTAATCATTTCCAGGTTATTTTTAATAAAATCACATACTTTATGGAAAATTTATAATAACTGTTTCCAAGTGTGGAATTCTTTATTGTACATCTCTGACTTGAGCCGGTCCCTTAAAAAATAGTCAAAGGTGTAAGATCAGAAGACCTCGGTGGCCAGGACTTTCTCGACCAATCCATCTAATGCTGATTCAGATGATCTCTGACCGGTAAAGAAAAATGGGAGAGAAAGTCAGTTAAGTGGCCATCGAGGTTTCCTGATCTTATACCTCTGGACTATTTTTACGGGGCTACCTCAAGTCACAGGTGTAATAATAATAAACGTCTTTTATTGAGAACAAAATAAATTATTCACAATATAGGGCGAAGTTTAGATAACATAATCTATTCTTACACCTAACCCGTAGACATATTTGTATTATAGAAAAGAAAAAAGAACTAGCATACGAAATTTAAATTGAATTGGTGCCTCCAATCCGTACAGCATAATCTAATAAGTGAATAAATAGATATTATATAACAAACATATGCTGTACTGTGTATAATGAACAATTTCACACTCGGGAACAGTTACTAGAATTTCTTTTAAATACTATCACAATATGATAGTATTAGAAATACCTGGAAATCATTAGTAGGTCAGTAACAAAACGTTCTTAAAAATGTATTAATGTTGGCGGTGTTCATTTTGGAAATATGTTGTAATTTTAATTAATTGTTAAGTTCTGTTAATAATTCTGGTTTTGTATTTAAGTGTTGTGAGTCTTGTTACCTAATAAATTATTTGTGGAATTTATTTTGTCAAAATGAAATTGCCAATCTTTTTTACTTGATATTTTAATATCATTTTTCAAAGACAGTTACTTTAGTAACTGATGTTAATTGTGCCTGTTAATATTAACATACCATAATAGAATGTGTTGTTTTAAATGGAAATTTGAATTCAAAAAAGCTTAGAAACAGACAAGTTCTTCTGTAAGGTATTTAAGTGAAATTAACAAAATAGTGATGTTAGCTAGTTGACTTCATTATTTGTAGAATTTAAAATTTGATCAATCAATATTTTCGAAAATTTATAAAATAAATAACCGTAAACGTGCTTTCAAATATTATGACATTATTTTACACACTGGTTTATTGATTTCCAAACGCTTATTAACATTTCCCAAAAAAATTACATACAGGGTGATGTTAATGGGCACTGAGAGCAACATTAAAAAAATTGAGTCCGGTCCTGGAAATATTTCCAAGATTTATGCTTCTGATAGAACTATTAATGTATTATATTCTCATCACATTTTATCCAAATATGTATGACCGTTCCAGAAATATATTGGAATAAAGTACTGATAAAAAATAACAAAACACCCCCTTAGAGGGTAAGTTTGGAGTTTTTTGAATTCAGCTATGTGTACTCTACCTTCCACTAGACTATGTCCTTTTATATCTAGGACACCCTGTATATTACTCATGTCGAGATTGTTTGTGTCTTATACCTTGAAAACTCTAGGCCTGTCTATAGATTTCGTTGACACCCGGTATATATGTTTAGCGGTATAGATAATATCATAAAAAACTGACAGTGCATTTTCAGTATTCATCGGTCACACATTCCAGTTTACATCTGAAAGTAGTCATTAATAATAACCCAGCCTACATCTATAATTCGATATTTTCAATAGTTGTTTTAAATTAAATTTTTGATATTTTGATTGTAACCTAATTCTACCTATAAAGGAGGATGGTATGGTACCAGGTCCAATAATGTTGAATGCTGTTTCTTTCAACATAAATTTGTCAATATTTACAAACACCAAATCTAGATTTCTTAATAACCGATTGTGTACAGTGTTTATCTATCACAACTCCAAATTAAAAGGGTCATTTGATATTTCAGGTTTGCATTTATTTCAACCTTTGTTACTAATATTCCTTCTTCGTTAGTTGCAAACTTGTAAATGGAAAATGATAAGATCCCAGAATACAAAAATTAACACCTGGATAATGTACCATGACTTACGAAACACACTGTACAATTCATTATTTTCAAAATAAGTGTATAACTTTTATTTCTGTACCCAACAAAACTTTATTCAATATGAGAAGTAGATACAATAAAATTACGATTCGTTTCTGTTAAATGCAAATATTATATTTTAGTTCTGTTCTTGGCACCTTCGCCAGAACATAGAATATTACAACTTTTGTTAATCACTTTAATTAAACCACCCAAATCGATATCTATTTAACAATTTCATTAAGAACTTTCATATTCCATTATCGTATTTGTTCCCTCACAAACGATAACAAAAACAATACACCATGCCAAGTTTATCAACTTAATAAAGGGCACATTAAAGAACAGAGTTTTTCGATTAAATATAGACCGAGGCTGGATGTAATGGTTGTATGATGTAATGCGATGTGTAGAGAATTCAGCAAGAAGTAGAATCGGGACCTTAATGGATCCTCATTTCCCGGATAAGTGCGATTTTGCCCCCTTCTGTCACTCACGCCGCCTCTGTGGCACATCTAAAACTCTAAAAGCCCAGTCTGTGTTAAGACCTTAGCTTTCGAAAGGCGGACCAACTCCCCCCGCAACTCTTATTCCTTAAATATTGAATCTTTCACCTCTGAGATTTTTTCATGTCAATATAGTGGTAATGAAATGAACATGAGTGTTGTTATCCTTTTATTTATACAGTTGTTACAGGCATCAAACAATAACATGCATTTTCTCTTTGCATAATCTGTCTCCAATGCTATATTTTTTTTTTGATAAATTATCTTAGTATAAAAATTGGTACAGTTTTTTGTACACACTCAAGCAGCACATCAAGTCAGAATTACGTAATGTAGACTTCATTTTGATGTCGTTTACATTTTTAACAAGGTGGGCGGTTCGGTTAAAGTAACTCGACAATTTCGTCTACATCCCTGAACCCATTCAAAAGATTTTTTGGTGGGCTTTTGGAGACAATTTTATAGAATGAATGGTACTAGGCTATTGAAAACTCAACAAGAAACATTTTTTTTTTCGTGCGAAAATACAAAAAAAATTTTTTGTTGATTTCAATAGTCTGGTGTCATTCTATCAAGTTTTCTCTAAAAGCCTATCAAAGAATTTTTACAATCGGTTCAGAGATGTAGGAGAAATTGTCGAACGCGAAATGATTTTCTTAAGCACGTCACCGCCACCCTTAACCTAACCGTCTTTTATGTAAAATATAGGTAAATGGTGAATCAAACGACGTCAAGAGTGCATGTTAAATAAGGCCGCTCGGTTATAGTGATCTGCCAGTGAGAATGAAAACATATTTTCCAGAACGGGTAATTATACTTAAACATTGCGTTGAATTATGTTCGTTAATACGTAATATCTACTAAACCAGTTATACTCCTTCAACTGTAGTATTTATTTTACAAAAAAATAACTAATCAGTTCTAGTAAAGGTTTTATCTACAGTCATAAGCACCAAAAACATAACTTGGCTCCAGATTGTCATTATGCAATGGAGTAGGAATATATTATACAATATCATAATTCCTGTGAAATAAGGTGTCCATCCTTCCCCTCAGCATATTTCTTTTACTGCGCATCAGATATTTTAAATTTTTAAAAGAAAATATTTTTTTTTACCTTGAATGAGCTTTTAAAATATTTGTAAAAGACCTCTGACATTGGAGCATAAAAGTCAATGAAATTGTACTTGGCATTTGCTAGAAAATAGCTGTACGTTAATTACTTCCCAAATTAATGTAAAATGACCTCTTAGAGCCGGTTGAAAAATATGGCAAACATAGTACTGTGCGCGACTTCAAAGTATTATTTTGCAATATTTTAGAATTCGCTAACGTTTTTCCTTCAGATGAAACCATTAAAACATGTTATTTGCGTGTATTATTTGTATAAGGACCTTTATAGAGCGGGAGCTAGGTGGCTTTTTCGGCGGCTCATCGTTTTATGAACTTTGAGATATTTTTATGGTTTAATGGATGATAACGATTCATAAAATCGACTTCTGGCGGGGCACCTCCTGTCGGGAGCGTCACGAACACTTTAAAAATCAGTGAAATCATGTCATCGTTACAAGGCTCATTTTTTTTGTGCGTACACATTTTATGTTTAGAATGAATAAAATATGATTGCCAGAAAGTGTGGGCCGTCAGGAGGCGCAGCCAGAAAGGTAATAATGATACAATACATCTGAGGCACGGTACGCAGTTAAGTTGGCCGAAAGTGTTAAATTCCTGTATATTTAATAATAATAATAATAATAATAGTAATATATTTTATTTCCAATTAGACTGCAATAACAGTTTTGGCATTGTCAAATAGTACACACAATACAACGTAACACATGACACATTAAAATAATACACAATTTAAAAATATATGTAGTCAATATAAAAATTAATAACTTGATAAAAAGTATATAACAACCTAGCTTATTATCACAAAATTGTCCCAAGACATTTAAAATATTTGACAACAAAAGAAAACAGTCAATAAAATTGGATTTTTCAGGTCCTCAATTAATAGCTATTTCGAAATTGAAAGAATTCGGATAGGGAATAGAAACACTGATTTTTTTAATAGATTTTTAACATGGTTTCTAAACTGTTTGAAGCTGCTTAAATCCTTCAGACTCTGAGGTAGGTGATTGTAAAGCTTAGTAGAAGTTGTATATGGTCCCCTGCCCACCTGAGCCAACCTACTCGGTGGAACATATAAGTCATTAGCGGCACGCGTAGTGTATTTGTTTATGTCACTACATTTAGGTATTTGATCAATATTTTTCCTGACATAACACACACATTCTAAAATATATAATGAGTAAACCGTAAGGATTCCATGTTATTTGAAATAGGGCCTGCAGGAAGTTATATAGTTAAGTTGAAACATACTCCTTATTATTCACTTTTGTAATAAAAACACTTTCTCTATCCCAGAGCAGTTACCCCAGCATAGAATACCATAAGAAAGCATCGAATTTATTTGCCCATAATAAAAAGATTTAATTGTCTCGACATCTACTACACCCCTTAGCTGCAGGATGGCATAATTTTTTGTAGCAAGTTTGCTGGTTAGACTTTTAACATGAAAATCCCAGGAACAATTTTGGTCCATTTCTATACCTAAAAATTTTACATGTTCATCCTGATTTAATAACTGAGATTCTGTTTTAACCATTAAACTGATATTATTGCTCACTCCAATATGGGAAAATAATAAAAGATTTGTTTTTTGAGTGTTGAGGACTAGGCCATTTTTTTGACACCACTCTGCCATTTGTTTAACGCAATTTGTAGCATTTTTGCTAAGATTTTCAATGTTATTGGCAGAAATAATAGAAGACGTGTCATCAGCAAAGAGTGTTAAAAAAGTGTTGTCAATATTTTTTATTATATCATTGATAAAAATCAAAAATAATAATGGGCCTAGTACACTCCCCTGCGGAACTCCGGTGTTAATATTTAAGCTGTTCGAGATATATTTTTTGCCCTCTTCCATTATTTTTACATTTTGTGACCTTCTTGTTAGATATGACTTAACCCATGATAATGCTACATTGCGAATACCATATGATTCGAGTTTTTTTAATAACAGGGCGTGATTTACAGTGTCAAACGCCCGTGAGAAGTCAAAAAATATACCAGCTTGTTTCAAGTTATTATTAAAATTTTCTAAGATTTTACCATAAAAGGAAAGTACTGCATTTTGCGTAGAGCTGTTTTTGCAAAATCCGTATTGTCTTGCAGTCAATATATTATTTTCCTCTAAAAAATGTAGTAGTTTTATTTGAAAAGCTTTTTCATTTAAGAGCCTATGGTACTTTTGTTGATACTAAGAACTTTACGGGGAGGCTATTCTATTGTTGAAGGAGCTTATATTTACGTTTTAAAAAGGAGCCAGAACTTGTAACGATGAGTTTAGAGTTCTGAGATGAAATATACGAAAAAAAATCCAATTTTCTTCAAAAATCCTAAACATTTTCTTTCTGGCTAGCCTTACTGACGGGGGTTTCTTTCTGGGAATTTTTTCTGTGTTCAAAACATTTAAATAAACATGCTCAACCTTAAAAAAGTTTGTAACGATGATGTTATATAATTCCGTTTTTTACCTCTTTAACCTTTCTGGTTGCGCCCCTGATGGCCCACACTTTCTAGCGATCTTATTTTATTCATTCTAAACATAAAATGTGTACACACACAAAAAATAGGCTTTGTAACGATGATATAATTTCACTGATTTTTATATCTTGAACCATGGCCAACTCGACGGGCTGACATATGCCAGAAGTCTATTTTGTCGTTATTTAAGTTCGATAGAATTAATCAGCCCATAGAAAATGCTTGTAACGATGAGTGTCCGAAAAAGCTACTTAGCTCCCGCACCATTACTTCACTCTTTTGCACAAAATGTCAAAAATTCCCTACGATGTGACCCCTCTTAAGAATTTTATAGTGTCAAATGCTAGAAAGAATAGTTTTTCGTGAACATTTCATCACTTATTAGATCTACGACAAAAATAGCTATTATGAACTTTGTAGCCTAAAGGTTCTATATATTTTTTAACCATTTCTTGGAATTTCTAAATGATGATGTATATACCTATACCAGGTGTCAACGAGTCAGTCAGGCCGCCGTTTCTATATTTTTTAATAAATATAGATTAAAGTTAGTACGTGTTATATGTTATTAAGTCGACATTTTCTCTATCTTCATCTGGTTTCACCGGGGCCCCTGTATATTTTTGCCTTTTTGGAATCTACATTTGACTACTAATTTCATTGGTTACACCATACTGAAATTACTCAAAATTATGAAATTGATAACTAACGATGTACTACACACTACTTACACATTACTTTATAAAGTTCTAAGGAAAGTCTCTTTGATGCATCAATTAATATTCTAACGAGTCAAGAAACATTTTTTTTTTGATAAAGTCAACAAAATAGTACATTATTCAACGAGCGGTAATGTAGGTAATAACTCACGCAGATGAAGTTTACAGCACGAGCCGCAGATGAATGCTGTAATTCATCAAGTGAGTTATTACCATTACCGCAAGTTGTACGATAATAACAATAAACATTAAATTGAGAAAACATTGTTTAAATTACTCAATTATGTATTGTATCATTAGCTACTTGTCTTTATTCTGGTGGTGTACATATTAGTTCATCTTCACTAACCGAATTCATCATTTTTGGCACAATTATTACGTCGAAACTATTCAAACGTGATAAATCACCTTCCTACCTTCAATAATAATGGACCGTCTATTTCACCGTATCGGAAAAGAATTTCTCTCGGACAGAGCCACCTTCCTGTTACGTCGATTGGACAGGCTAGGCATGAAGGTAAAGGTGATAGGCTGTGTACCTAGTGATTTATAATAACTCACGCATTATAACTCACGCTATATGTTTATGGACACTATTAATTGTTGAAAAGCAGTTCATTAATTAGTATATAATAAGAGTAGATAAAGAAATTTATTTTCTTTAAGTAGGGAAAGACAAAGGCGAAACAAAAATATATATATATATTAAGAAGTTCTGACCCATCTACAAAACTGGAAATTCTGCATATTTGGGACTTTGTGCCCATTGAGACATTTGATCAGGGCGTCGAGATATACAACGTATATAAACAAAGGTCCACATAAAAATTTAACTTGCTGAGAATTTTTCCTCAGATTTACCATATCATTGTCTAATTTTCCTGGAGTATTTAGTCTTGTCCAAAACTACCAAATGAACTCTGCCAAATTACAGCCCTCCTTACTTCTTGGAAACAAATGGAATTCTGTAACGGTCAGCTTTTTAAGTATTCGTAAATTTTTATTAAAATCCGCTAAATTACGTTATTTTATATCTCCATTGCAAAATTTACCCAATTTGTTATTTTAGTCAAGAAATATTTAACGCCGGACCTGTTGGCCGGCTTATTGCTTAGGAGGCGACATTTTTAACAGGGTTATAACGGGTACAAGCGCCAACGTGGAGGTTTTCTTCCAATGAGAACGCCCAGATATGACATAATGTGGACGTTTGGTCTAGAAGGTGGTGCGTGAGCGGGGTTAATATAAAACCGCAAATTAGTGTGATGTATTCGCTTCCAAAGCAGCCTTTGGGCTCGCAAAGTCGTCAATAGAGGTTAAAGAGCTCTGTATTTGTTTAATAGTATTATTTAACTAACTATTTAAGAAAAAAAAGAGCAAAAAAACTCTCTTTTGTACCACTTTCTTACTAAACGTACTAGGCGATTGAGGACAAAAATATAAAAGTTGAAATAACTTTTGAACCGTCAAAAATTGAATAACAACATATGTAGTTATTTTGGTTGGAAATGAACTCACCTATCATCCTCCTTCGTTTTATCCACGACTTATGGGACACCCTGTATAGTTATTCATTCTTAAACAGTTTGTTTATAGTGTTTCTTATATTAGGTGGATGAATTGTTCGTTTGCAATATTTAAATGTATCTTATAATACTCGGAATTGATCAATTTCCAATCTCCTATTTCTTACGTTTTTACAAATTACCTTTTGCCATTATGTTTTATTTACGTCTGTCTCTCTTTGTGTACCATTTTTGTTTATAATAATATTATTATCGTTAGTACATTTTTATTTGTCCACACCTTGTATCTCTCTACCGGTTTATTTATCTTTGTAATAGATTTTGTTATTGTTAAATAGTTATCTTTTATTTCAAAAGTCCATTAGTTTGTTTATAAATTTTACTTTTAAAATATAGTTTTTTATAAAACAGAAGGGCATAATTTTGTCTCTTTTTGGGGACTGTAATAAAGATAATTCCTTTTCAGAAAATAACAGCATTATAATTCTGACCCTGTATAGCTGTTTTGTCACAGTTGATAAGTAGAAGAAACGAGCCATTTGGCGTTAAACGTCTAACCTAGCTTCAAACCATCATAGAATCTCTTATTCACATAGTATACATAATATAGTAGTTTGATGCAAATATATAGTTAACAAACCTTATAAAACAGAATTAAAATATGCAGATGCAGACGAGACGGCACAATGCTATTTAAAATAACTTTGCTCCAAATGTAATTACTGTTAAGGTAATACTGTAAGGTACCTGCATTAATTTCACTTATATCTGAGACGGTCCAGCCCATACCACGCTAATAATAAACCGCTTCCGTAATGGCCTCTCAGAAAGTCCGCCAACAAACTGAAATTAAAATTTAATTAACCATCGTAAATTTTGCACGACTTGCAAAATTAAGATTCACTGTGTGACATTGTTTGGACCGCTCGAATAAAGTGGCATGAGATTAATTAAAAGTGAAAAACTGTGTTTTATTGCTGAGATACTAATTTTGTATACAATTAAGTAGGCTTCTAAGTGAAGTTCCGACTTCTTGCCATTATTTCTTATTAATATAAATGTTTTAAGTAATGCGGTTTTAATGTTTGCGGTGCGGTGGGATTTAATAGATGTGAAACAGATTAAGGAATGAAAATATATAACTGGTCTTCAAGAACTGGCAAGTTAGGTTTCAGTTTTCTACAAATTATTTTAATTAGTTCCTATAGATCAAACCTCCAAAGAGAAGACATCAAAGTAAAAAAGAACATTTTATCAGATTATTTCACTTATTAAGGTGGTAGCCAATGAAAACCCGTCTTTTGAAATCATGGCACTAATGAAATATCGTTATTAGCACGAGCTTGCAGTTTTATTACCGTAAAACTCTATATACAATTTTATCATATCACTAGTGCTTAGAATTTTATCGGTAAAACTTTTTCGAAAACGTTGTTGCCTGGTAACATAATGAGTGTAAATTGACAGTTTATTATCTAATAATAAACTGCCAATTTACACGAACTATATTAACTTTTGGCAACTTAGCTTGAGCAAAAATTTATGGATAAAATTTAAAAGCACGAGTGGTATTTGGAAAGAATATTTCAGGAATAAAAAAATTCACTACGTACATCTTTAATACTATGTTTTGTAACTAATTGCCATCAGACGTATTTTTGTAATTTTTTAGAGTGTACTGACCTTGATTTTCAATTTCATCATTTACGTCACATTAAAATTCATTTCCACAGCGACTCATCTAGTAAAAAACAAAGTAAGTATACATATTTTTCAAATGCGTTTTCAAATGCGGTCCATGTAATTCGCCACGAATTATTTTAAATGTAATTTATGTTCTAAGGTTGCCGATATCAAATCAAATATTGCTAATAGTTCATTAATATAAATGTTAAATGAAATTGGCCCAAGGACAATTCCTTTTTGAGTGCTCGATTACTTTGGAATGGTTTATGATGACTTCAGATTTGGTGCACCTATGTATTTTAACGAGACGTGTACTTGGATTATATTTTGATCTTATTTCGTTGAAGGGTGGGGGGGTTGAGGATATAAAGGTAGAGTGCGATTACTTAGAGAAGATAACTTTGTCATATAATGCGCAGAGACCGATATCGTTACCGCGTGCTCGTTACCAAGGCAACGATCCTATTTTTACAGCTGCATGGGCGTCGCACTGCCTACTACCATATTTAAATAATAATGGATGGCACGGCACTGATATTAGGCCAACTGTTATACGTGATGCGCGAAGCCGTGTGACGTAGTTATCTTCTCTAAGTAATTGCACTCTAAAGCACGTAAGGGTCCATAAAATGGGATTTTATGCGTGTACGAGAAGCTAAGGTCTCAAAATTATTTTGGCATCAACCACTCCCACTATTACCCCCATTACTACCCCCATACCATTATTAACGGAGGTAAAAAAAAATAAAATTGCGATTTAGCGTATTTACAGCCACAACCATCACTACCGTTGTGGCATATCCTTGTATAGGCTTTTGAGGTAGACGATTTCAAATATTATATTATTAAAGTTCTATGAACAATTATTTCCAGATATAGTGGAAGTGCAAATATATTATCAAAATTTTTTCGTTGTAAGAGATTTGGACAAGAAATCTAGATGTGAACGTAGTGATTCCTTAGACAATGGTTTTTCTACGTACCGTTCTTTGGAATTTAATTGGCTAGCGATTATACTCGATAAACTATACCATAAACTATAGCTATTCATACCTATTAGGTTTATGCGGTAATGTTCGGTGTTAAGGCCGTATTGGAAGACTAAATCCAGATATAATGTGTTTTTTGTTGTTTTCAATCGAATTATGTAGAGTTTGAAAAACCTCAATACTGAATTCTCTATATTCTTCGGTTCTCTAAATCCAGATTGATGGTTTGATAGGTGTTATATCTTAAGTGACCATTTAACTTAGTTTTAATGCACGTTTTTAAAACTTTCAAAATATTATTGATAACGATGCGTTGGAACGTTATTTTGCAAAATGTACAACTATAGACACTGCTTCAAACAGTTCTAGCTGTAGCCAGATTTTATAAGGTCAAAATGTAGGTTTTTCATTCTGTATATGTATGTGAAGTTTGTTGACCAGAGTAATAGAAACTTCTTGTTATTAGAGTCATAACATAACTAAATAATAAGCAGGGTTTGTCTTCTTTTTGCCATTGCTGACATCAACGCTAAGGTTCGTAGTCACATTTTGCACTTAAAAATTGTCTGGATTTTCTTTAACCAGGGCTGGTCAGCCCTCCCTTTGACTACGGCTCTGTTTGCCAAGCATTGAAGAGCCATCTTTTGGAAATTTTGAATCAATATATGATTATTTGACTTCAGTTAAATAGTAACTATCAATGCGTGACTTAACAATTTTACCGTTTAAGTCATCATGTAAATTTACCTGAAATCTGCAGCTCCCATACCCTAAAACAAAGAAATTGTAAGTGATACAATGTCGTCTCATGCATTATATGACTTCAGCATCATGCAAGACATGCACATGTCCATTAATTAACTGAATATCCTGCTAATTAAAAATATTACGTTCCTCGGAGAGAGAACCTTTTCATTTATTAAATTATCTCAATTAATAAAACCCGTAAACACCATTAAATTAATATATTAAACATAAAACCGCTCTCCAAATTAAAATTAAACACACTAGCGATCACCCTCTAAAGCTAATTAAATTGTGTATCAGCTACCTGTATCGCTTTAAAATTACGACGCTGTCGTTTCAGCGTCTCGGCGCTGGCTCATGCGCGGGCTCCCTTTCAAAGTTCTTCATTGGCTCGCGAATAGCGCACCGGACGCCAAACTGTTGTGAAGTCAGTTAGTTGTGAGTGCTTTGACGAGAAGCTGGTGTGCAGCTTTGGTGTGAAATACGCATACAACGTGTTCGAATTGCGTGTGCATAAAACTTGTTTTCCGATTTCGTATTCAGGATTATATTGTGGACGGTAGGCGGACGGGGTCTTATGTTCTTGTAAATACTAGATTTGGAGGCGAAGCGCTCTCAGGAGTCCTCAACTGTGAAGGATTTTTTTGGAGGTACGTTTTCTTACTCTTGCTTATTAGAAGGAATTCATAAAAGGTATGAACATTAACAATTCGATAGTTATTGGGTATTTGTGGCAGGGTAGCTTAATTTCTAAATATTTACAGGAAATTTCGCTTCCTTGCAATGAAAAACATTGGGGAGAATTGACCCAAGTTAGTTGGTAAAAAGTCCTGAAGATTAAGAACATCCGTAGTATTAATTATGAAATAAATAATTCAACTCGACATAATTTAAAAGTGTTAATGATCGAAGCAATATTTTCTTTTGAAAAATAATGTTTGAAAGTTGTTAGTTTGATTATTTATTTATTTAAAGGTACAACTGCCCAGACAGAAAAAATCCAATTAAAGGGCGTTAAGATGGAAATGATAAAAACAACAATATATCTCTATATGAAGTCAATCTCAAATACAATCCTATTATATAACTTATTTACCTAAAATGCATTTCCTAATTTTACAAATATTATAGTTAAAAAGATCTAAGTCCGCCTGATATTGAGTAAACTGTGAGTACATAGAGTAAATAGGTGAAAATTTTAATAAATTAGTACGAGGAGTCGGTAAATAAAATAAAGAATACGATCGAATTTGAAAAGAGAGTATATTGAAGTAAATTTCATTTAATAGCTCAGCATAGTCAATTTTGTTGGTTAAAAGTTTATGTAAAAAGAGTACAGCAAAGTATGCTCATTGTAACGCTAGTTCATTTAAGTTAAATCTAGCCAACAATTCAGATTGCAGTGTAGCATCAGCTGGATAAACACCATCAGACTTATAAGAAAGGTATTAAGCATGCTTCCTCTGAACTTTTTCTAAGTTAGAAATATGAGTTTCATAGTTTGAGCTCCAGACAACTGAGGCGTATTCTAGTTTAGACCTGACAAAGGCATTAAACAGTAAAGTAATTGTTGAAACATCTTTAAAGTTTCTCATAATAAAACCCAGGTTCTTATTGGAATTAGCTATAATGTAGTTAATATGAGGAATAAAAGTTAGTGTAGAATCAAAGATAACACCCAAGTCCTTGAATTCAGAACATTTGGTAATGATTTCACTTCCTATATTATACGAAAAGTTATTGAATTAGTTTTCCTTGCATTACGTTTCGATATATTTAACGGTAACTTATTAGTATTACACAAATTATCAATTTTTGTGAGATCTTGTTGTAATTTATCACAATCGTTTTTAGCCTAATCGAGGTAAATAGCTTGAGGTCATCAGCATATAGGAGATAATTATCTGTCTCAATGTCCTGACAAATATAATTAATGAATAATATGAAGAGTAGGGGTCCAAGAACTGAGTCCTGCGGTACTCCCGATGTTGCTAACACTTGATCAGATGTGGAACCACCACAATGTACATTTAATAGCCTATTAGACAGATATGACCAGAAAAAAATTGATAAAGTGCGTGGTTAGTCCAAAGGTTGATAATTTTTTCAATGATACCATGATCTAGCCTATCAAAAGGTTTGGAGAGGTCAGAATAAATTACATCAACCTGACCACCTTTATCAAGTGATGTGGCAAGATAATTGGTAATACTTACAAGATTAGTGGTTGTTGATCTACCAGCTAAGAAACCATGCTGATGAACTGATATTTGAGATTCCGTATTATAAAAGCTTGCCAAAGTTACAGAGGATAACTATAGGCCTATAGTTCTCAATTGCATTCTTGTCACTTTTTTTGAATATAGGACAAATTTTTGACTTACACCTTTGAGGATATGTTTCTGTTTGAAGAGTTAGATTAAAGATGGTGGTCAGCGGTAAAGTGAAGATAATGGCGCAGTCTCTTAGTAGAAAAGATGGAACTCCATCAGGACCAGTAGTTAATTTATTTTTAGATTTCTTCAAGGCTATGAGAAATTCTTCCATTTTAATAATTGGAGTATTAAGTAGTGGGATATCGAAAGTATCATCCTGATCTGCTTTACCGTAATTAGATGATATAAAAGCAGACTGAAAGTAACTAGCAAATGCATTGACTATGCTTTGAGGATCATTAAACTGGCTGTTGTCATAGGACATTGATTGAGAAATTGTAGATGTCTATATGATTATTTACTTTATGATTATTTACTTTACCATACACTGTATATAAACAGTATTGAAACACCACTACAACTTTCAAAATATCGGTTGTATAGAGAACCCTTAGAAACAGGTCGATTTTTATTTTCAATTACGCAACTTTTGTTGCATTGTATAATTTTTAATTTTACGCATCCCCATCCCAGACACCTCAACTTTTTCTTAAACGCATGGATCAAAATTGTTTTTTTTTTAAGGAAGAGAAAAGGTTGGTAGAAACTGTATTATTAAAAAAGGTTAAAAAATTATCTAATATGACAAAAAAGTCGAGGGATGTTAGGTTCGATGACCTTGTTGACCATTTGATTGACCTTCTATCTATTCAGTTCTGATCTGTGGTCGCGTTTCAATATTTTTTGCTTACATTATACCGTGTGTGTAGTTGCGGGCTAGGCATTGGGAGTAAGAATTACAACATCGCGTGTGCCAGCTGGCTGAAATGAAATAACAGAGCTGGGATGCTCCACCGACGGACGAATTTACGGCTGCCTGTGTTGTCATATCTCTCGCGCTACGTGAATGTACATGCCTAATGGGAAATTGCACGCACGGTATAAACTTCATAACTACTAAGCAAGAGAGATAATAAGAAAATGAAATTATTACTGATAACACAGGCACACAGAAAAAAAGTTAATTTTCTGAGGTTTCACATATATGTTTTCATGTATTTTTGACCGCTGAACACGATCCCGATGTCAGTTTTACAAAATTATGTCGGGATTTTTTGTTAACCACGCAAAAAACAGGCCAGAATAGGATTTAAAATATAAATTAAAGATTTTAAATAAGTAGACCATGCATTCAATGTATTTTTGACTGCTGAACACGATCCCGATGTCAGTTTCAACCAATCAGGAAAATGTTTTGAGTATTTGGGAATACAATTTTCACAGATAAGCGAAGCCAAATTGAAGGAAGGTATTTTTAATGGTCCACAAATAAGGAGAATGTTAAGAGATAAGAAATTCATCGCTACAATGTCAGATACGGAAAAGGGAGCTTGGCAGAGCTTTAAAGAAGTTGTTGATAAATTTTTAGGAAGAAGATACAAATAAATAGTATTCAACATGGTAGAAAAATTTGGAAAATTAGGTTGTCTAATGAATTTGAAACTACATTTCCTGCATTCTTATATAGGCCAGTTTCCAGAAAATTTAGGTGATTATATTGAAGAGCATGATGAACGTTTTCACCAAGACTAAAGGAAATGGAGCGTAGATATCAAGGTCGATGGGGTGTTAATATGATGGCAGACTACTGTTCGACATTGAAAAGGGACGTGAAACCGAAAGGTATAAAACGAAAAGAAAACCATTACCAGATCATTTGAAGACAAAAGAGTGTAATACCACAAAAAAGAATAACTCAAGATAAAAAAGAAGTCATGACCTGATTGGTTGAAACTGACATGTTCCGCGGCAAAAAATACACCGAATACATGGTCTACTTATTTAAAATCTTTAGTTTTTATTTTATTTTATTCTGGCCTGTTTTTTTCGTGGTTAACAAAGAATTCTGACCTAATTTAGTAGACTGACATCGGGATCGTATTCAGCAGTGAAAAATACAAGGGAGTATATATGTGAAAGCTCAGAAAATTGAAAATAAACTTTTCATAACATAACGATATTACCAACAAGGTAAACGCTGTAGAGTTCACTGTTGGGGTATTGTGTGACCTCAGTAAGGCATTCGACTGCGTTAATCACAATTTGCTATTGCCCAAACTAAATGAATATATGTTATCGAAGGGACAGCTTTAAACTAGATAAAATGTTGAATGACGTATACGTTATTTTTAATGCTTTATTTATATTAACATCCCGGCGAAGTTTAGCTAATGCTACTCTATCACTTAACCAGGACGGCGAGATGAGTTACGGTCACCCATCCAAGTGATGGACTCGCCCGGCCGTGCTTAACTTAGCCGATCGAGCCCAGTCACTGAAACCGGTACCGTAACCTCACCTCACAATTTAAACTACACCTCCAAAATATATATCAGGAATAGTTTGATATAAGTACCTCAGTGCTCCATTATGGGCCTTACACTTTTCATGTGTTATATTAATGATGTAGAAAATACAGTATTAAATATAAACTTGACGATCTATGACGATAATACTTTTGTTCTTGTCTGTTGTAATGATGATATTGGACTAGAAAATTCATGCAATGCTACATTGTAATGCAAATTATTCACTAGCAAGTTATTTTTTAATATTGAGAAAACTTATCCACGTTCTATACGTCTTGTGCATTCGCCTGACATGGCAGTTGTGAGTTATGCAGATTCTGGTCATGGCTCTTCTTAATAGTTCCGAGAATTCTTACAATAACTGACACGAACTTCTGTTTAGATGTCTTTGTATTTGTTCAACTTCTCAGTTTCTTTGAGCACTATGTTGATGTCATGTGGGATCGACACATTGATCAGCAAACAGGGTTTCTTCTTTTTATTAAGACGATATCTGATCGATTGGCGCAAATTTCTCTATCAGTTATAATCGGTGCGTCCATATTTTCGCATCACCGGTATATTGAACTGCTTGCACATGACCCACTGGAGATATCTGACCTTTCTGTTCTGTCGATTAATGTACTCCGATGGTGCTAACGTAGTACAATCTGCTAACGTAGTACATTCTGCTACCATGTGACTGACATATTCTTCTGCTAGGCCACACATTCTACATTTAATTGTCAACAGGTTGTCCAAGATCATCCTCTGGTGGTATCTAGTATTTAGCACTTGAACCTACGACACTATCATCTTGTTCCTTCAGAGCCATTTCACCATTTTGTAGACTCCTTTTTGACTACTGCTGGTCGGTCGAGGTCTCAAAAGAATTGTTCATGCATCGGTTTTACACAGAATACTTCTATTTTCCTCTTTTCAGTGCTGATTTTAGTTTTCTACTTGGCGTCTTCGTCAGTGGTGTCGGTTTTAAGGCAAAATCCATCTAGCATTTAACAGTATTATTATTAATTAACACCCTGTAAAAATACTACAGAGTTTATAGAGTATTGAGAGTGAAGAAATGCGAGTTAGCGATTTTGCAAAAGTATAGGCACGTGATTTAGGATGCGTATGGCAGTGTGCACGGCTGTCGGGTGGGCGTGCGGCTACACTTTTGGCAGCCTCAACTGCCAATACTAAATTATGTCATTATTTAAAATTGGTAATATTTATTTAGGCAATTAAAAACAGATTTATTTTATTGGGATTGCATAAATTGAAATGATTACCTATAATTTGAAATCTTAATAAATGACCAACGCTAGTAGTTCTAGTTGAATTTTCAATATTTTGTAGCTAATAGTTTACAAAAATAATTGCTTAAATTTAACAGACTTATTAAATAATCAGCAGTGATATTTACTCCCATAATTATATTAGCAAGGTGTTAATATCGAAAAAAAAATTACTAAGATATGAGTATAAAACATACAATTTGTTCATGGACCAAGAATTACAAGAACTGAATAGGAGTTATATGAAACCATCACACTCTTCAATTTATTGCAATTTTTATATAATTGTTGAACATTCTATAGATTCTATTTCGCGGTTTATTAAAAATATGCTAATTTTTTAGATACGACTACCATATTTTTAATTTTGACCATATCCCGACGAGTTTGGTTGACTCATCTGTACACGAGTCTGTATATTATGCAAAATTTTATTTGTAGAATCTTATCAAAGGTTGCAACTATCTTCATATATATTTTTTATTGAAGTGGTTATAATATCTTTTGTATTTACTAACCTTTCTTTTAAATAATTGAGTTCTCCCTCTACACACAACACATACTTATTTTTCAATTTCTAATACGATCATTATTATATCAGTATTCTAATACTGCTGTATTAGAAATTGGAAAACAAATATGTGTTGTGTAGAGGGGAGGAAGAGAGGAGTTGTGTGTATTGTTGTTGACTTTTCCTTCGACTCTATCCACTTTCTCGTCAATACCAGAAATCTTTAGACCTATTTCCATGATTTAAAAAACTATTTTGAAAAAAACTACATCAAACATTTTATTATTAAAAATACTCTGAATAATCTATGTATAAAGGATCCCGCACACTTCTTATGGAAAAACGACTTCCATTAAATAAGATGAAATTCGAAAATGTCCTACTTCTTGTGGTGGACAACTATTGAGATACAGCTTATCAAATCTACATAATTTCCTTAATTTTAGACATTCAAGAATTTTTTAATATTACAATATTAACTTTAGAGAAAAAGTGCAAGAGTCAAAAAATGTTTATTTAAAACAATAACTAACAATGTTTTTTCAGTAAATATAATAAATTACTTAGTAAAAAAAAAACACAAAATACTGCAATATCTACTCTAAAAAACCGCTGCCTAAGGAATTACTGTTGTAAGATTATTTATCCAGTTCTCTTCCTATCTAAGTCCACCACTACTATCCCCACCCTATTATTAAAGAAGGTAGTAGTGGAGTTGGCTGACATGAAAAAAAATTGAGGATTTCGGTCTTGTACACACTAAATCACAATTTTATTTATTACTTCTTTTAGTAATGGGGTGGGGGTGGTAATGAGGGTGATAAGGGACGTGGCTGATGCCAAATAAATTGTAAAACACTGGTTTCTTCTGCATGCACTAAATCCCAGTTTTATGAACTCTTGCTTGTTTTACTTAATTACCCCCATTTGCTTCCCAACCCTTGAACGAAATAAGATCAAAATATAATTTAGTTCCAGATCTCGTTATACTAAAAATTTCATGTCAATATCACAAACCGTTCTAGAGTAATCGTGTGCACAAGAAAAAAGTTACAGACAGAACGACAGGCAGATAAACCGAAATACAGAAATTACACGAAATGAGTGCGCATCGGTTATAAATGTAATTATTTTTGTAATCATTTTTAATTATATCGAAGTGACTCCATCTACTAAAACAGCATTGTACTAAAAAAAATTTCGAGCAAAACGCATTTTTTTGGCGAACTGGCTCATGTTGTTAAACTGATCAAAAGATATTCTTGTCAGTAAATGAATACTACACTTCTATTGAAGAACATTTTTAGCTAAAACTTGTTTATTAGCCGATGTGAAGATAGATCTTCCTAATAAACAAGTTTTAGCTAAAAATGTTCTTCAATAGAAGTGTAGCATTTACTTACAAGAATATCTTTTTTTCAGTTTAATAACGCCAGCCGTTTGGCTAAAAACTGCTTTTTTCCAGTCAAGATTTTTAGTACAGTGCTTTTTAATGTAACCAAGATAACCTTAAATTTTAAATTTTTCAAGTTTATTCTCATTTTTGATATTTGTATACGCATTTTTAGCTTGAAGCCGTACTGGCTCCAAGCAAATATTTAAAAATTCACGTAAATAATTTTTCAATATTGTTGATTAATAAAAATAGACTGCTAATTACAGGTTAGATTTCCAACCTACCTATTTTATTAGGACAAAATGTTTAGAACTTCATAAACATTACACTGAACTAGATTTTAGTTGAAAATATGGGAACCAGGCAGAAATTTTAATAACAGCTGCGTAATACTTAAGAAACACATATTTTTGAGGTTAGTTGAAACGTCATGTGCAGATGCCCCATAATAGCGACACTGACTACCCTTGGCCCCACTTCAGCTTTGTGATTGGCATTGTCTCTATTTAAAATCATTTCAAGGCAGTAAAAATACAAATTTTGCCAACCGTTTTTTAGAAACGGTCTGTGTTTTTCTGTCAGTAAATAAATTGGAGGTTTTACATTATTAAACAAATTTTAGAAAACTAAATATTTCAGAAATAATTGAAATCCACATACGTTGGAATAAGCCAAATACCACCCTCCTCAACAATTAAAATATGTAGAAAATTCTACCGCCCTAATGTAACAATGGGCCCAGCTGCACTGTTTGTTTATTCATAGCTACATAACATAATATATTGCAATTTAATTGTACAGTCATTGTGCTAGATAATGTAGTCCAGTCCTGCAGTAACAAAAGAACAATATAGTCATATTTAACAAAGAAATGTTGTGTTTGTTATTTGTTATTTTATTTTCGTCTTATTTTGTCTTATGGAACTCACATGTGGCCGTGCTGTGCAGATTTTTAGACACCCTGTAGGAAAATATTTTTCCAGTACTTATTTTAACACAGTTAGAGTATATTAGCTTTCCATTGTCTGTGTATAACCAAAGCCATAAACGATAACAGCATCGTTACCAATTTACGTGAGAATAGCCCTAATTGCCGATTTTATTCATACGCTGTTCACCACACACGCTGCGCTAGTGAGCGCAACCATAAATACATTTAAAACCACTGGTTTTCAGAACTCATAATATACAATGCACATTCCTCATGTGGCCATTAAAGCAGTAGCACCAACATTACAACGTAAATTGACTCATTAAATCTTTTGCAGCACTTTTAATTGAATTTTTTAGCATCGAAACCAAAGAAGGACTGTATTTCCAATATTCTCTTTGCTTTACTGCGTCGGATAAATCTTTTCAAATCTTTTTATTAGCTAGGACGATTATAAATCATAAATGTTCTGAGAGACCGTTAATGACTTGCGTGCCTTTTTTGTTATTTTCAAGTTTTACAAGTTTATGTAAATGTAAACTTTGAAATACGAATAGGCTTGTCCTTACTTCTTACTGAAGTGCACTTAGATATTGACCAGGAAACTATTGTTAAGGATTTCATGAACATGTAAGAAAAAGTCGACCAAACGGCACTAACTAAACATTAGAGGTGGGGGGAGGGTTAAAATACGTTTTTTTTTTCAAATATTTTGAAAACGAAAAGATATGATTTTTTAAGGTTTTGTGTTTTTCACTCCTTTTCAAAAGTCAAAATTAAAAGCTCGTTTTTTGATTAACTCGCAAATTAAATTTTTATAAAAGAATGTTCGTTGTAATGTTGCAAGTTAATTTAATTTCCCATAATTTGGTTCTTTTAGTACAAAAATCTACAATACAAATTGGCCAGGTTATGGTGATTGGTTGTTAAAAAAAACCTATTTAGGTCCTTTTTGCAAAGGCTTAAATTCTTAGTGCATGACAATATCCTGCCAGACGTGAAGAAATCAATTTAATATTCTTAGCATAGCTTCATTGAGAAAAGATCAACACCTAGACAGTGTTGATATTTCCTCAATGAAGCCGTGCTGAGAATATCTAGTTACATAATTCACTGCTGAGAATCTAGACAATAGCAGTCAGCTTGATCTACATAGTCTTTCCAAAAACCTTTCACCGCATAGACCATCTAACTTCTCTGAACAAAATAATCACTTTTAACATTGATGATTCCACTATTTTATTAATAAAATATTACCTGCTCCACCGTAATCAGTGCGTTTCTTATAACGGATACATTCTTCCTATTTTATTGCTAGCTCCGGTGTTCCGCAAGGGTCTAATTTCGAACCACTTTTATTTCTGTTCTTTATTAACGATCTATGCGAGGAATTTAGTGGCAATTTATTTTTTGCCGATGATTTAAAAATTTGTAGTAACATCACTAACCTGGAGAACTGTTAGTTTCCAAATGAACTCCTTCGTAGGTATACTCTAATTCCATTGCTTTGTCGATCGTAAGTGATGCTTTATGTACCAAATACTTATTTCCATTGCCGTTAAAAGTTAAAAAGATAATTCACTAGTACCAGTTACAATGAACCAACCACCAGCTTCTGAAAATTGATTGAAAATGTTTTTTGTGCATTTAAAACTGGGCGTGGCTCTGTTTGTGGATGTAGAAAAAGCTTAAATTGTTCTACAGCATGTTTACTATGTGAAGGGATTCTCTTTATTTTGGCATCGCAAATAATTTCTCAAAAGTCCATAAAGCCAACTGGACGACTACAATAGTTACAGCAGGTCAAATGTCAAGAAAATAGGTTTTTCTCAAATATCTCGTAAATTATCGGTTTTGCGTTAATTTTGGCTATTATTGAATTTGTACTTGAGATAAATATGCATAAAAAAGGTTCTATAATTTACGTAGAACAAATAGTTTTCGAAAAATTGGTCTGAGAAACTTCGGAGCAAAGTGCATACGCCACTATTATATACGTAGAGTGTTGTATATAGATAAGAAGACCTATGAATACAGAGGAACATCGTTTATGCACATATACCCGTACAATTTCTATCTGAGATGTCCTTGAAATGGACACTTCTTCATAATAATAATAGTAAGGGCTTTTAGTAGTAGCTCTCTAACATTCTATTGCTTTATTTCGAAAAGGAAAAAAGCATTTAAAACATTACAAAAAAGACCAGATTTACAGGAAGCATTGGCGGCATTCAAAATAGAAAACTGTTCGAAAAATTTGCTAAGCAGCAGCTACTCAACAACATCTATTCAGGGTATATTACCAGGTTCAAACTTGGCTGGGAACAGATTTAGACCCACTTTAAATAATAATTTATTAGAGCCAACAACTACTCTGATTCCTCCTGCACCAGATGAACTTCTCAATTATATTTTCTGCAATTGCACAAAAGGTTGTGGCACCAATTGTGGATGCAAAAAAATAGGATTGCCATATTCCGTAGTGTGTGGCTCTTGTCGGGGTCAGTCGCGTCTCAATACGATGTCCGAGAATACATCCGTTAAATTTGAGTTCAACGATGATGAAGACGAACTCATTTCGTTATTTTCCGCTGAGATGATTGTTGACGAAGATGAAAATATTGAAGAAGTGGAAATAGAAGGGATAGACGAAGACGAAGAAGAAGAAGTCAGCAAAGACGAACCATAATCAACAAAATTATAATATAACTTGTAACCCATGGATTAGGCCTATAGGGGAATAATCTCAAAACTATTGGTTCTACGTAAGTTTTGTATAAGACCTTTTTTATGCAGGTTTATCTCACGAACAAATTTTATAATAACCAAAATTAACGTAAAACCGATGATTTACGAGATATTTGAGAAAAACCGATTTTCTTGAAATTTGACCTGCTGTAACTATTGTAGCCGTCCAGTTGGCTTTATGGACTTTTGAGAAATTATTTGTTACACCAAAATAAAGAGAATCCCGTTGGAAAATCTTAGGTTGTATTTTTTTTAGAGGTTCATGTATAAAGTGACGGCTATAAAACAAATATTAAAAAATTCCGATAATTGTATTTTTCCTTGAGATTCCTTAAAATTATATATATTTTTTTAAATTTACGGATTTTCGAAATGGTGGTAATTTTCAATGGGTAAACTTTTTAGTTCATGGCATTAGAAATCGAACAAAATCCATTCTCTATAGCTGGGTTCCGTAATTTTTCATTTATAATGACTAATTGCACGGGACTATTAGTGAGTTGTACAATTTGAATTTTCATGTTGTTTACTTCCTTCTAATGAAATACTGAACGCATTTATATCTTGGCGAAACATTTTACATTTTAATATAAATCGTCAAATGTTTTTGAAGTATACAATGTATGCTTTAAAATTATATTACTAGTAAATCTGTATATGAGTAAGTAAAATAAAATTTGGAATTTAAATTTTCAATCTAAATATTTCAACTTTATTAAATATGAATGTTTACATTGTATTATTTGATTAAATGAGCTCGATCATGCCAAATAGCATTATCTCGTTTTAATCTGTTTATTTTTAGGTTTATGCAAATGGATCAGATTTATTTTTTAACAATATTATTTTATATTACACTTTTACGTTACATGATTTCGTTTTCAATTATTCGCATGAGAACGAATATTTTTTATAATTCATTATTTACTAAACCTTTTTTAATTAGTGTGCCAGCGTAAATAATTGCTTTTAATATCCAGGCTATTTCACATTTAAACCTCTTTTTCGTTTTGCGAGTAATTTCTAACAGTTTCTTTAGATTAGTATTTTAATTGAAATTAAATTTATGTTGTAATTTATTGTCGCTTTAGATGTCTAAGACCTCTCCAATTTTTTATTAGCAATCCAAGATTTTTGTTATGTAGATATAGAATAAAAGCCTTCAGAAAAAGGAAATCAAGTAACGCATGCAAATAAAAGCTTGGTGAACACAGATTATTCTAGAAAGGGAGAATTCCAGAAGTCAAAAATTTGTAAACAAGCATGGGATAACAAACAATCACAGGATCCAGTGGGACTCTGCGAAAATTTTGGAAAAAGAAAGCGACTCAAGTAAAAGAAAACTTGAGGAATCCGATATTATTTTGTTAAATGAGGATAAATGTTTTTCTAATCTAATATATAAAAATCTCGTGTCATAGTGTTTGTTATCGAATTCCTCCGAAACGGCTTGACCGATTTTTATGAAATTTTTCGTGTATATTTGGTAGGTCTGAGAATAGGTCGTAGGCTATTTTTTATACCCCTAGGTGATAAGGGTGACTCTATCCAGAAATTTTCTTTTTATTTTTTGGACAAAAATTTTATTTTTTATTTTTTTTATGATTTGGCATCAAAAAATACTTATAAACCTAAATTTTCACCCTTCTACCACCAACCCCCATTTTTAATCTTGATTTTAGTATTTTTACTTTCATCCACAGATGCGCAATAGGGTTGCAAGATGGTATTTAACCCAGTGAAAACAGAAAGTGCGATTGTTATAAATTGCCGTCCAGTCGATATTGCAACTTTAAAGTTGAAATCTTCCTCTCTCAGTGGTCGCCCGCCAGGCGTCTACAGGTGCCACCTCTCACCCAGCAACCAGCACGGAGTAGGGAGCCGGTCTCCTGTCACAGACTAAAACAAATCAGATTAGGGATGTTCGATACTTGGTAAAGTATCGATACTACGTATCGATGCGGATCGAAAAGTTTAGTATCGATACGTCAAAATATCGTTACCCCAAGTATCGATACTCAATATATCGATACAAAATATCTGAAAATCCAAGCAAACTGCAAAAGTGCAAAATGAGGAGCGTGTTCACTGGGTAGAAATAATTTGTGTAAATCAAAACATTTATCAATTATTAGTAATAATTACAATAATAATAAATAACAAATAGAAATAAATAATACACATATATTCTATAGACATATACTATGTATTTTACATGTGCCAATCTGCCATTTCAAGTGAATTAAGGAATAATAATTTTAATAACCACTTACTGTCTAGTCGGGCTCTAGTTTCAGTTATATTTCCAGCCGTGCAGAATATTTGTTCACAAAGGCACAGATGTATCGACGACTGATAAATGTTTTACAGTTAACTTATCAGTATTGCTATTGGCATTAAAAGTCAGCCAATATTGAAACGGGTACTCAGATAGTTGCAGTAATGGTCCATGCAAATATAATTTTAATTCATACGTTAACTGACCCGTTTCACTCATCTTTTAGTACTTTTAGTTACCGTCAGGGACCGTAACATTTGGAATTAATTTACAAATTGTAGCAAAACTAACAATGTTGCATAACTATTGAGTTAAATATTTTCGATACGATATTACATTAGTCGTATCGATACACAGCATCAATACCGGCTCGAATATCGATACAAAATATCGAATATCGACACCAAAAGTATCGATACTCTAAAGTATCGATATGTATCGAACATCCCTAAATCAGATGTTTCACTCAATTAGTAGAGTAAAATCTGGAAGTAAAGTCGCTTAGTTCTCGAGAAAAAAAAAACCGGCGTAGAACCAAACCAGACTTAGTGGGATTCTTTAGTAAAATAATCGTGTACACGAAATCGTTTTTTACGACATTTTTCGGTGGTCGAGAACTTTTTTATTTCGGAAAAACTCAAAAAAATAGATTTTTAATGAAATATGTTTTTTAACGTCTCCACCGCCATATCTCTGAAAATATTTGTGCTATCAAGCTATTTTTAGATTAAAGTAGACACAATAGCGCTTCGAACAACGTCCCACGTGAACCCGATTTATTTTTTTTTTAAGTTGGTAAAATAATAGGAAACTCAAACTTGTTATTTTCAGTAGCGTAATTTTAGGCAATCGAGAAAAAAGTTTATTTATGAAAATTTGTATATACATGCTGCGTACAAATTGAAGTCAATAGTTGAAAAAAGTTTTTAGGATAAAAATTTTTCATATCCCGTTCATAGTATTGAGTCAGCGATTTTTTTTAACGGACCAAAGTCATATTCTTGCGCGCTCGGCTGTAGCAAGCCTGCCGACTGCAACGATCTGACGATCCCGGTCGGGGTGTATATAGTAGTTTAACTTATATCAATAGGTACAAAACCAGTGGTGATCAAAAGCATCTAGGGGATCAATATTATTGTTCAATATTTCATATATTGTAAAGTAGTATTGATCATATGTTGTTAATATTAAGAAATTGTATAATAAATATTAAATAGTCTCCTTTTAATAATAAAAAGACAGGTGGTAGTAGTGCAGTACCTAGAGGTAAAAAATATGCAAAACTTCGAAGTAATGTCATATTGAACGGATTTCGTTCATTTTTGGCAGTATAATAGTAAATGTTTCACAGAAAAGTTTCTATATTGAGCGGGGGCTTGTTAATTTATTTATATTTTTTAAGTGCACTTAAAAAATATATGAAGTACAATCATATTTTAAGAAGAAAAGGTTCTATGCAATTTTTCACATAAATTAATAGTTTTTAAGTTATAACGACTTCAAAATTGCGATTTTAGCTTAAAATAAAAGCTTTTAAAAAAGGTATTTTTTAGATGACAGTAAGCAACTCCACCCCAACCTAGAATGCCAGATATTAATCTAGATTCAACTAACGCTAGTTCTACGCGACTAATCTGACTAACCCTGCATGCGAGATGTATTAATTGCGTCCCAATGTCGCGTTTAGCGCTGATAAAAAAAATCGCTGTTGCCAAACGGTACACTTTAGGAAAAAACATATTTTTTCAAAAACTTTTGTGATTATTAGGCTTTATTTTCTTCGCTGCATGTATGCAAATATTTTCAAAAATAAAAAAGTTTATCGATTGGTGAAGATTTCAATACACAAAATATGTATTTTTAGTTTATTTGATTTTTAGAGAAATGAAAGTGCGAATTGTGCCCAAACCGTTTATATTGGTAAAAGCGCTACAGTGTGTGCTTTAATTTGACATAAAAAAAATTTCGGTACCTTTAATAGTTTTAAAGATATGGCGCGGTGGAAACAAAAAAAAAACAATTTTCTTTAAAAATACATTTTTTTCACTTTTTATTGATTTAAAAAGTTCGAGACCACAAAAAAATGTCGTAAAATATGATTTCATATGCCCGGTGACATACTCAAAGGAACCTAATATGTTTGACCTGGTTCTACGCCAAAAAAAAAACGACACGATAGACTTACGAAATCGCTGCTCTAAATAGTATTCCCTATGTTACCAGTTTCATTTTTTGTGATGTGACGTATACCTGCCAGGATTCTGCGCAGAAGACATAAACAGAGAAATCTTGCGGTTGACATGGAAGTTAAGACCAGCGAGTATAATCTCACAGGAGCGAGTATTTAGTACTGAAATCTCAGAGACGGAAGTAGTCAACAGCTCTACCGGTGATATTAATTATTTTGGAATGTGGTGTATTGTATTGAAGGTTAGAGTTGTTACTGTTATACATTTAAGTGGTTTTTTGAGTATTTATTAGGTTACTTTACGCATCATAAGGTCCCTCCTGTGACTATACTCGCTGGTTAAGACTGATTGGACAATGCGCAGATCACGACACAAATTAGTACCTGCTGGGAGTTGATTTATTATCTAAACCATGATACGTCATAAGTGAAATATCTCATTTGTTTTAGTCTGTGCTCCTGTCTCTTTCACACAATGGCAAAACAACGTTTGCCGGGTCAGGTAGTTATTCTATAGATTTCTGTACCAGCTGGTTGTCGATTCTCAGAGACGAAGCAAGTAAAAATAAAATAAATATAATTTAATGTCTCACGTGACTATGGAAATACATAACCCACAAACTGTCATGTTTGATATGATTAAAAGTAAAAGTTTTGATAACCGAAACGTTAACTGCCTTCGATTTAATTTTTGTCTTTATAATTTAACATTCTTGTTTCAGTTTATATATTTTTAGGCGTGATACCTTTTGTAACAGAAGTATTAAAAACCAGCCTCTGTCCGACCCTTTTGGCGCAGAGGTGTATTTCATCAAAATTTTTAAATATTTTTACAGTGGCAAAATACCCAACAAATAAGAAATCAAGAATGGCCTTATAATTCATATTGTTTATAAACATGAGTAAACACTGTAGAGCTTGAGCCTCACTAGTAAAATCAGCGGCCTATACACCCTCCGAACCCCTAGAATCACCGGTATTTCCGTCAAAATCAGTATATTACAATTAGGAAATACTTGTAATACCTCGTTAAAATCTAATTCCTTCCACTCTTTGATTAAGCCCTCTGCAGCGAGCTCTCCACAGTTTGCATAATTATTTATCAAACCGGTTAATTGACAATTGCGCGACGCTTAATTGAAAATGTCTCTGGTCGCAGCACTTGTGCAAGGTACTTTGATGTGGCCTGCACCATCTGAACAATACACCATCAACCATTAAAGGGTGAGTCGCAGTGATCGACTGTCCGCAACACTTTGAAGGTAATGAGCTTTTCACGTCCGAGCTTTTCTCATTAGTGTGTAACTGGGCCATTCGCTCGTTAGCACAGACAGACGAAGCCGCATGCCATTTCATTAGCGCTAACAAGCGGGGCCCAACCTCACAAGCTACTGGACACTATCTAGTCGGCTGTGTCTGCTCGTTTCACGTCTGTTTCTTAGCCGGTGCTTGATGAAGGCGTGTTAACTAGACAATTTACTGTTGGGGGTTTGTTAGTTTTGCGGTAATTACGGAAGGTAGTATTTTAGTCCACAATAAGATATATATTAATTGGATGAATTGAACTGCTGCTTGTTCTCTTGTTGTTAAGACTTGTTTTCGTAGAGATGCCTAACGGAAGCTCTTTCACGGAACATTACTACATGTAAGATGGAGTTATTTCACGGTGTAGTAACGATAAAAAGTTATGAGAAAAGTTTGACAGTTAATTCTTTGGAAAAACTAAACTTCTCCAATTGCAGACATTGTAAATAAGATTTTTTTAAATAATTTTTAAAAAAGATTACGTTTATGCGACTGACTTATCATATTATGAATCAGATTTATTACCTATAAGCAAATTATATTGCAAAGCTTTAATAATAAACCAATATAATCCAAAAAATAAAAACAGACAGAGTAGTTTATCTTTCCTTATGATGATCATACTAGAAGGAAAGAAAAAATTAGCAGTACCTCGGGCTCAAAAACAATAGGACCAAATTTTTTAAATTTTTTGGCTCCTAGCATATATAGACAATAAACCACCAGCAATTAAAAATTTTAATCTAAAAAATAAGGATTTTAACATAAAAAAATTTATTTAAGTACGAAATAAATAAATGGCTTCTAAATTATTCATTCCAAATACTACAGTTTTATTAACCCTGACGTCTTTCTGGTTAATTGAAAATTGTAGTATTCATTCCTAAAAATATGAATAACATCGAACAATTTCGTAGTCGCTAATTACGAATCTATTGCAAAAATTAAAAAAAAAAAAACAAAAGGCGACTCCAAATTGGCTGATTTTGACACAAAAATTACGCAAAATTCTATACCATTAGTAAATATTTTATATTAAAGTTCAAATATCACAGTATAGTTGTTTTAATACTTTTATCAGTTAAAGTGTCATTAAAAATAAAAATACAAATATTGAAGTAGACCTTGTTCTTATAAAACCGCTGCCCAAGGAATCACTACTTCTACATCCAGATTTTCCATCCAAATAATTCTTTATGCAACTTTAATAATATAATATTTGAAATCGTCTACCCCAAAAACCCATAAAACGATATCCCACATCAGTAGTGGGGTGGGGGTGGTGATAGGGGGATGATAGTGGGGATGGATAAGTAAAAAAATATTTTGAAGTTTTTGGTTATTGTAGACACACTAAATCATAATTTTTTTTCGCCCCCTTTAATAATGAGGTGGGGGGGTGGTAATGGGGGTAGCTAATGCAAAAATTTTTTTTGAGGCTTTAAGCTTCTCTTGTATATACTATACACCAATTTTATGGACTCTTATCTGCTTGATTTATCTATTTACCCCCATTTACCCCAATTTACCCCCCAACGGAATAAGATGAAAATATAATATTATTCCAGATCACGCTAAAATACATACGTGTACCACATTTCATGTCAATATCTTAAACGGTTCCAGAGTAATCGTGCGAACAAAAAAAGTTACAGACAGACAGACATAATTTTTGTTCGCTCAAATTTAAAACCTCGACGTTTCATGACATTCTAATCCTATTTGAACAATAAAAATTTTCAATTTTTTTTTGTCGTTACTATACTTCCAGTGGACGTGGAAGTACTTATTATTATCCACCGTCGATCAGTACGTAAGAAGCGAAAACCCCCACTTCATACATTTTTAGGCTGCCTGTAATTCGGTGGAGGGTTTTCAGACCCAGGTTACATTTGAAAATTTTATTAATCCTGACTACTGACGTTACGTAGATGTGCAATAAAAGGAATGCCCCAATAACATTTAGACAATATTCTGTTTCATTGTCTGATTTAATTTACCTAATGGTAGAATTAAAATTTTAGAACATGGCAAATTTTATAATCAGTTTAAAATGTTTAAATTTAGTTTATTATTAAGACACTCGAGGTTATCCTGTTGAAAGTCTATTTATATTTCATAAATATTATACCGGAAGGAAAAAGAATATCGCATCTTCTTTGGTATATATGTTTTTACAGGAAAATATATCGACGTGAGATTTTTAACAAAATAAAGAGAGAACAAACATTTTACGGAATTTAAATAATTCTGAGACTTATTTCTAGTAATTTGATAAATTATGACATTCAGTTGACAATCAGCTTGACCAAAGACTAAAATAAATGATATTGTTACAATAATCGTAACCAAAAATGTTGATCTTTGATCAAACTGATTTTGGGTGGATACCTGCCCTAAGAAAAAGTTATCACTAAAGATAAATTCTTCCCGACGTATATATTTACTCTAAAGATAATCAAAAAATTTAGAAGTAGCTTATGCCTGCACTTTCCCCTCTATCTTCTTATATTCTCAGAATCTCCAAGTACTCTTTTCACCACCTCCCCCTCTAATTAAAGAACTTATATCTAGGCACATAATGTGTATTGGTTTGTTTGTTGCTGAGATAGTCACAGTCTAAGGCACTTCAGTTGCAAACATCCCATAAGTTCCTGATTCGCTAATCGGTCTATTCGCGGCCGTTTTGGACACGATCGGTTCAGTTCGATTATCATAATCTCAGTTTGACGTGTCGGCCATTAATGTTAATAAATGCTTTTCGTGTTTTCCGATCAAAAAGTGTTTACACAGAAAATATATTTAGTGCAAAATGGTGAAGTGCTGTGCCGTTTGTAGAAAGCAGTTTAGAAAAGAATAAAATTGATCGATTCATAAGTAAATATAAACTTCATAGTCGTTACATAATAGGGTTCAGTTTACAGATGTAATAAGGTGAATAGCAATTAAATTTTAATATCATTTTAATACATATTTCCTTTAATATCCTTCAGAAAGCAGCCATTTATTATTTTAAATATGTAATTCTCATTTAGACAATCTTGACATTGAATTTAAGGCTTGTCTAATTTGTGGTGTGTTTATTAAATATGCCGTTCAATAGTGCAGAAACAAAATAAATTAAAATGACCAACATTCAAATAAAAAGTATTAACAATTTAGCCATGTAAATGTGTATAATATTTACCCTCTTGTTATATATAAACTTTTAGAAAGAATAGAGAAATGTAATTTTTATGAATGTTGAGACATTTTACATATTTGTAACAATGGATATATTTCAAATTTATGCTAATTAAAATATATTAAGCATTATTTTACTGTAATATTGCATGCCTACATTACGTTGTATTGCCGGTAATGCAGGAATTGTAATAATTCATTTTAATGAAAATATTTACCCTTCTACACATACCCGTCACTGTTGCTTATAGGATGTTATGTTCATCTATCCTTTTTAATGGACATATAATGTGACCATGTTAGAAGCAAATAAGGTATATAGTGAAGAGATAGCTGTTATGAATCAAGGTATAAGTTCTTTAATCGGAGACCTCCCCTCGCCCCCACATCTACCCACCATATTGCCCTAACATCCTACCATCTACGATATAAAGTAGCCTATTCTGTAACTTGGAACGATGTCTATATATGTACAAATTTGTATCAAAATATATTGTGCAGTTTTTGAGTTACGGTAAGACAAACATTCTGACGGACAATTATACAAAAAAACTAAAATTCTGGAGCTGATGGGGAAGAGTATCGATAAGGTCGTACGCATAACAGATAACAGCAGCAGATTGCGAGATGCCGTTAGACGTGCCATGCAACAAATGGAGTTAACAAGAATGATATATGGATTACAAAACGACTGCCAAAATGTAGTGAATAAGAGGAAGAAAACAGGATGTTTTTTTAAATTTAGTTTAACTCAAGAACTTTACTCGATAGAAGAAATCTAATACTATATCCAGATCAGCGGAAAAAATACTGAAATTCGGATGTTTTCATGCTTCCGATAAAAAAGTACTCATTTATTGCCCAGTATAATTATCTAATTGGAATAATTATGGTTAAATACATTTTTGAATTCATGATCTAATTCAGCGCGTAATAATTGTTTGCGTCAGACAAATGTAAATAAATAAATGCCTGATAATTTACAATTATTGACAATTAATAACGAGAATGAAATGTAAAAGCATATTATATATGGTATTGATTGACGACAACTGAAAATAGAGCAATTAAACTAAAATTACTTTGAAAGTTCCAATGTCCGTTTATTAGCAAATAATTTCTTGGGACCAGTGACAATGAAATGTTGAAATGGTTATTCTTGTAGAAGTCATTGGACATAGGGGAGACTGCATAACTCAGCAATAATAGGTACTATCCAGAGAAAAAATATTTCGGTGAATTCAAATTAATTAAGTTGTGATTAATGTCTTGTAAGGGACATTTTTTATAACTATATCAGACTTAGATTAATAGTATATAAAAATATTGTTTTTTCTTCTCCTTTCATGTTGAATGTTAGATATTAAGTGTATGTGAAGAAGTTGATAAGATGTCGAGTGGAGGAGATTTCTTGTTGGTGTAGTAGCGTGGTCGGAATTAGATCAACAGCATATGGAAACAAGCTAAAAACGTACTCTTCGCCGGTTTACTAAACTTTTTATATAATTGTTACACATTCCATAGGATACTCTTCGCAGTTTTTTGTAAATAATGTTACTTTTACGGTACGAAATTAGTTCGTGAAAGACTCAGTGTAAAATAAAATAAAAATTAAAAAAACTATACCATACCATACCTGGGACCCTTGGATTCCGAGTCAAAAGCATAAGAACTACATCACCACCTAACACGTAAAAAAATGTAAATTTTTACAAAAACAAAAATAAAGAATAAAAAATTTCTCAAATTTAAATCATTAATAACATTTTTATTTACTGATCGATTTTGTTCAAAAACAATAAGGTTCTTCCCCTAGCTAAAATTAACTTGTCCAAATTTCAGTACATTGGATTTTTCTTTTTGGAGTTATCGTGCTTACAAGAAACGTGACGGACAGACGGACATTTTGAAAGTTGTTCAGAATTATTTCACTAACACAATGATATGAAAACTTTTTTGTCTGCGAGCGATATTTACAGTTTTAAAAATGTACCGATCAATTGCAATATACTCTTCGTTTTCGTATTTTCGAAGAGTATAATAACAAATGGTTTCATTAAAATATATCTGCTGAATACCCAAAATAAGATTTTTTAATTATTATTACAGAAATAAAAGATATTCTTCTTAAACTCAAGTAAATTCTTAAGGTAATCCAAGGTTTGTGCGATTGGTATACTTCAAAACCACCTTCAAAAGTTATCAAAGGTTCCCGTATCTGACCTTATGCAAAAGTGGTTTCAGTCAAATGTCATAAAATTGGAGTACGTTGTAGTTCAAACCGTTCTGATTAAAAGTCTCAATGGGCCCAATCCCCTAAGGTTAAATGTTTCCAAGATATTTAAGTATAAAGTTTGAAAAATGCAGCTGGCAAGGGCAGCATGCTCGTTGTCGATGATATTTTTTATGTCAGTATGGGTTTAAGGCATATTCCTAAGGAGCATGAAGAGAAAATTCAAATTTTAATTCGTTTTAGGGAGAATATAAATGTTCCTCCGGCTGATTACAATAACAATTCTCGGATATGTTTGAATTGCAATCGTCTTGCTGACGGTGAAATTGTAGCCTTGCAACACGATGAAGTATTTCTTTATCTAAATGTCTTAAAACAAACTTCCAGCAGTACATGCATGATATGTAATAATGTTGAAAATCATCATCATGTATAAACATTACATACTTGGAGGAAATATGCTGCCCTTGCCAGCTGCATTTTTCAGACTTTATACTTAAATATCTCGGAAATCCTTAACGTTAGGGGATTGGGCCCATTGAGACTTTTAATCAGCGGCTTGAAGGACAACATACTTCAGTTTTATCACATTTGACTGAAACCACCTTTACATAAGGTTAGATGCGGAGTCCTCTTGCCTTCTTGTAATTATATATCTTTAAACTTGAGAAATTCATTGCAAAATTAAGTTGTGTAATTGTCAAGTTTTCGAACTCCGTTTGAAAGTTAGTTAACTGCTGATCTAATTGCGGAAACAATGGCGCACCGATTTTCCTGGTTTATGTATCTTTGGTAAATAATATAAACAGGATTTTTAATTCTGTAGTAATGAAGTTGTCGCAGTTGTTAAACGATTCTAACTGCACTGATTTTTGACACTAGATTTCTTCCAAATTTGTTATCAAGTTGTCTACCCGTTTATAATAATACCTGCATCTAAAATCACAACGTTATTACGTTTACAGCTTTTAGATAAAAAAAATATTTCTGTATAGTGCAAGCATATCTGTCTCTGACATCAACGTTCACAGATTACAATCATAAAAAAAATAATTATTTTAGAGCATCTTACACATTGTGAAGTATATATCCTCCCCTTTTAACTGACCTTAAAAAATTTAAAAGAGGAGGTTCTCAGTTCGGTCTGTATGTTTTTTCTAGCAGCAATAATGAGCAACAATGGTATATTGATGGTATAGCTTTAACCCGGATAAACTGTTACTTGAATAACGATTCAATATGTTCATCAAACTTAAATTACTGGCAGCTCCAAAAGATCTTAGTGTGAAACCAGGAAAGTTCAAATAGGAGTACCTCAGAGCTCCGTTATAGGCGTAATTCATTTCATACTTTATATTAATGACGTAGAAAATTCCAAATACCAAATACAAACTTAAAGATATATGCCAAATACATCTGTCCTTGTAAAGATGATACTAGCTAGACTGGAAGATTCATGCAATGCTACTCTTTCTAATTTAAATACATGGTTAACTCTTGAACTAACTATTTAAGAGTTGTGGTGCCGTGCTCAAGAAAATGATTTCGTAATTCAACAATTTCTTCTACATCTCTGAACGGATTCAAGAAATTTTTTGATGGGCTTTTAGGGACAACTTTATACAATGGTACTACGCTCTTGAAAAATCAACAATTTTTTTTTGATTTTCGTACAAGTAAAAAAAAAAATTCTTTCTTTAGTTTTCAATAGCCTAGTACCAATAAAATTGTTTCTGAAAGCCTATCAAAAAATTTTTACAATCGGTTAATAGGAGAAATTGTCGATTAACATTCCCGTACGGTTTTGTTGATCGTTGCTTGGCAACGGATCTTTTCCGGTCTGTTTTCTGATAGTTTCCTAGCAACGCACTAAAATACTGGAATTGTGCATTTTTCGCTCTAAAATCGCGCCGAAAATGTAGACATTCCCGATCGATTTCAGAAAAAACTTGTTTCCAATTTTTCCCAACGTACACTAGACGTAGTTTGATGAAATTACAATAGAATTATTCTGCAAGTTGCTAGAAATCGCCAAAGAGATTATTGAATATATAAAAAAACATACAATTTTCCTAAAGTCGGCGAAGGAATATCAAATGAACAAATACTTTTTGCCTCCGTTTCCCCTACAAATCATAAAAGTCTCTCACATGTGACAAATATGGTATTATTATACCTTCTTTAACGTTTAACAGTCTTATTTACCGTGGCATAATAGTCGACGAGTTACGGTATTAATTAGAGTCCACCAGCTCAGTTGGCATTGTGATAGTTAGGTCCCTGTGTAGAATAGTTAAGAGCTAATCAAGCGCTTGTTAACATTAACGAACGAACCATTGTCGCCGTGCCGCCACTAAAAATGTCATTCAAGAAGATAACGAAGCCTTTCAGACGGTATTGTGGCTCTTGTTATTCAACAATCAAGTTGCCAGTGCGTGTGTGTGCATCGGGAAACTTTTTTCTCGATTGGGATTCGTTAGGGAGATTGTGCGAAAAGCTAATTTTAACAGAATTGTATATTTACGGGTTCTATGAGAATCAAGGTTCGAGAAGAGAATCTGAAATGGTGTATTTTGAAAATTACGGGCAACACTGAATTATAATTTACTAATAGCCCGGTAAAAATAGCATTCAAGTCCGCAGTTAATTGCAGCAAAAGAATTAGTTGCATGAAAATTAGTAATGTTTAATAGTGATGCAGTTAATATACAGAAAATGAGGAAGTTATAGTAATATTCAACGATGCTAAATCTTCTCTAAAAAAAAAAAAAAAAAAATAGATCAAGGCGTGCTACAGGGTTCAGTGTTGAGACCTCTTCTTTATATGATATATATATAAACGAAATAGCAGTCTAGTCTATATGTGCCAGAAAGAAAATCAGGAAAATAAAGAGTGGTATGACGACGTATAGGATATATCATAAATATTAAATTATTGTAATGATTAATTTAATTATTTTTAAAGAAAATCACAGTAATATAACTGTCCTTTAGGTCTAAAAAACATACAGAAGTCGAGGTTTTTAAAATTTTCTTAAAGTCGGAGAAGGAATATCAAATGAACACATCCTTTTTGCCTCCGTTTCCCCTGCAAATCATAAAAGTCTCTCACATGTGACAAATATGGTATTATTATACCTTCTTTAACGTTTAACAGTCTTATTTACCGTGGTATAATAGTCGACGAGTTACGGTATTAATTAGAGTCCACCAGCTCAGTTGGCATTGTGATAGTTAGGTCCCTGTGTAAATAGTCCTTTAGGTCTAAAAAGAAAACTGAAAGAGAAGAGAAGTGTATATGAAACGTGTACATATTCACCGATTCCCTCAATATTAAAGTCCTCACACGAGGATCGTGGATCGAATCTGGAATTTCAGAGTGAGTCGAGAACTGTACTGATCTTTTGACAGAGTAGTAATCTTAAACATTCTTTAGACGTTCAATACTGTCAGTATTATAAAATACTGACAGTTTTACTGGTTGTGTAGGAATAATATTGAAGTAATGATATATAGTATTGAAGAATGACTGAAAATTTCGTCAATACCAAATAGGCCCCTTGCAAAAAATATAATTGAACAATTCTACATAAGAAATGGCTATTTACGATTTTTTTTTATGTGGTACAGATATTTTTTATATCGAAAAACCTGAGAAATTGATTGATTATAAAAATCGTGTTTTTTAACATTTACACCGCCATGTCTTCAAATTTAATCAAGCTATCTATCTGATTTTTTTTTTAAATCCAAGTACACAAACAAGCGCTTCCAATGGTATTTTTGTTTCTATCGATTATTGTTTATTATTTTCTTTAAATAACAATGAACTTATTACTTCGCTAAGAATGTACTCATATTTTGACTAAGCGACAAATTTTTCATTTTTGCAAATATTCATATACATGCAGTAAAGCAATTGAACCCAAGATACAGGAGAAATTTTTGAAAAAAAAATTCATTTAGGACTTATAGTTTCTTATTTATGAATATTTATGTGACGCAGTAGCATATGGTATACACTCGGCAGGTGTATGGCGTAAATTATCCGATTGAACTTTGAAATAACCTTTTTCAGTTATGTTAAAACAATTTAAACACTTTTAAATATGGTAAACTTAAATACACACTATAATTTAAATCACAGACCGGATACAACTAAATAATTTTAGGAAATTACCGCAAACTGCACGAATTATATGACCGAATCATTGCACTCACAGAGATATACTGTCGGATGACGTCACATCCAATATGAGTTTGTTCTCAAACACGCCCCTCCTCGAACAACTCGATTTTGTAAAAGAAGTTCTAAGCGGACAAGAATTAGAAATAACTATTTGCCTCCTTCTAAAATACTAATGCAAATGATACAAATAAAAATGATGTTCTGTGGAGTCATAGCAGTATTGTATAATAATAATAATAATAATTTATTAGTCGAAAAGAAATTACATCGTAGTGTTTTGACAGGTCAAATAAAAGAGTATAAATAAATATAAATAAAAAAGACCAATCTATAACGTATAATACCAGGGTAGAATCCCAATCTAGATAAAGACTTAGATGGTACGTAACATATAAATATAAATATATGCAATGATTCAATATTCTGTCAGTAAATACTAACAGTATTATTGGTCGTCTATTAGTCTATTGTAACGGTTCATTTTGTAAGTCCCTTTAAATATAGTTCACAATTGCTAAATTGTACTGATTTTTTATTTTGTTGTTAACATTTTTATTATTTATGAAACCTTAAAAATGCCTGATGCCGACCCTGTAGTCGGATATTTGGCATTCTCAACTTTTACAGCTAAGTGAAGGTGACGTCATGAAAAATTGCGTTAGTATTAACTCACCTTTCCTTATAAAGTAATATTTTTAAACTACGCCAACGATTGGTTAATTTCAATCCGTTACGTCATGCCAATTTGTCAATCCCCACCCGCTCTATAAATAAGAATAAGAGTGTGATGTATTCACTTCGGAAGCGGCCTTTGGGCTCGAAAGTCGTCAATAATGGCTGGAATTTGAGCCCTTCAAGTGTTTATTAGTTTTAAGATTTAACTTCTTTGGTGAATTGTACCTACTAATTGAGAAGTTAGCACCAAAATCTACCCAGTATAGACGTCCCGAATTAAAGCAGCACTTATTAAGTGTAATGCTAGCTATTTTACGTGTATTTAATTAGAAATTAGTTTAGCGTCAGTGTTAATATACCTATAATGGGTATAGTTATGCAGTTTGTTGAGGTTACTACTGGTACCGATCTATAAATTTGAGCTTGTAACCCATAACAGTAACTTCATCAATTTTGCTGCAGTTTTGTAAGTACAGAATCATTTACGTTTCTACCTTGTGTTTACCGAAAACAGGTAACAGCCCCTGGCGAATTTCTTTTAATTTTCCTTTTACATCGTGACCATAGACGCATATGCGGTGCGGCTATTGATGTTTTGTGCGGCCCGTTTGTTTTGCCAAACTACATCATTTTCGCGAGTGTACGTATCGTCTCTTAAAGACTGTTAACAAGATTTCTTGTTTAGCACCCGTCAATAATTTTCTGTGCAGAGTACATTATGTTTTTTGGTATGTATCTTGTAGCTTAAAATGCTACTATATATTTCATTTCCTATTACCTTTACTTTCGTATAAAGATTTGTTTATTGACCTTTAGTATTTAAAAATGTTGCTTAGTAGTAGTATTTTATGTAATGTTTTCTTTGATTAGTGTTGTGTTGGCCAACTAATCAACTAATAATTTAGTTATCATTCTTCTTGAAAGATTTACAGTAGGTTTTATGTATTGAGGCCTTCTGCCAATAATTATGGATGTATCTTTGTCAGCTACCGTATATATTTACCTTTTTTAGTGTATGATAAATCTGTCTGTCTCTCTGTACATCTTTCATTCTCTTTGATCTTTGTAATCGTAATCCAAGCACATATTTTATTTACTCACCCCGGATTTGTCAATTGCTCTACCACACCTTTTATATTTACAATAAATTTTGTTATTGTTAAATAGTTCTATTTTATTTCAAAAGTTTCTTAGTTTATTTACGAATTTTACCTTTATTTTATTTTACCGGACTGGGATTTATTCTCTTTCTTTGAAGTAATAAGCTATGTTTTTGATTTACATTAATAGATTCACTTTTGCTCATTTTTACTTCCACATCCAGTGGAAGTATAGTAACGACAAAAAATTTTTTAAAATTTTTATTGTTCAAATAGGCTTAGAATGTCATGAAACGTCGAGATTTTAAGTTTGAGCGAAAAAAAAATTCTGTCTGTCGGTCTGTCTGTAACTTTTTTTGTGCGCACGTTTACTCTGGAACCGTTTGAGATATTGACTTGAAATTTGGTACACGTATGTACTTTAACGAGATCTGGAACTAGATTATATTTTCCTCTTGTTCTGTTGAAGGGTTGGGGGATAAATTGAGGTAAATTTGGGGTAAATAGGTAAATCAAGCAGGTATGAGTCCATAAAATTGGTATTTAGTATATACAAGAGAAGCTAAGGGCTCAAAAAAATTTTTGGCATTAGCCACCCTCACCACCTCCACCCCATTTTTAAAGGGGATGAAAAGAAAATGTGATTTAGTGTGTGTACAAGAACCAGAAACCTCAAAATATTTTTTTACTCCATCCACCCCCACTATCACCCCTCTATCACCACCCCCATCCCACTACCGACGTGGGGTATCATATTATGGGTTTTTGGGGTAGAGGATTTCAAATATTATATTATTAAAGTTCCATAAACAATTATTTCCACATACAAAATTTTTTCGTTGTGAGTGACTTGGATAGAAAATCTGGATGTGGAAGTAGTGATTCCTTGGGCAGCGGTTTTCCCTGTAAAATATAGTTTTTTATAAAATAGTCAGACTATATTTTTTGTCTCTTTTTGAGGAGATAATTCCTTTTAAGAAAATAACAACGTTATACTGTTTTAGAAATTGAGACCATTATTTTACCTCTGTTTCTTACATTTTATATTAACGCGATGTACTTATAGATTAAACGGAAACTTCTTCAAAATAAAAACTACAACAAACCTTTTTTAAATGTAAAATTCTTAATAAGTTAGCAACGACTTAACTTAACGATTCAGTTTAGCACTTAATCCAGTTTAGTTTTGCGTTTTGCTGCTACCGAAACTTTGTACCTCTCCAAGCGATTAATAAAACAACTTCCGCGCGAGCACCGAAATGAGCTCTAAACTTTTGTCTCGAATATCTTGATTATTATGATTGCAAACTCACTTGTAATTCCCTGATTGGCACAAGGCCTCTCGCGCGTCCCACTGTGGCATGTTTTAATCAGTCTCACACCCTGCCGCTGATTGCCTTTGCTTTCACCTTGCCTCCGCCCTCCGCCGTACGCCACTGAAATAAATTAATGAACAACTTGGCTCCGGCCTGGCGCGCTTCGAGCAATTCCAAATGTCGAACGAACGCATCGCACTTGATTGAATGCAACTACCAATCTAAAATTCAATCTTATATCTGGCCGTAGAGCTGGCGAAAAATGAATATACAGGTCCAACGAAATCGATTAAGTAGTCCCGATTCAGGAATAGTTATTTGAGTAGGCGGGAGGAAAATGTCTGTTATTAACCTCGATGGTCTTTTCTTGCCACTGCAATCGACCTATTTAAAAGTGCCAGGAAAGCATAAATGGCGTTTTTAAAATTAAAGTATATTAGCTATTATAAATAAATGCGTTAACAAAAAAAATGGCAAAGTTAAACATTTAACGAATAATATAAACGTCGTGAAAATATTACTGAAGTCATACACTGGCAGAAGAATCTGTCTCATCACTGACATCCCAGCAGCTCTTAAAGCTCTGGATGCAGTAAAGATACGTTCTAAAATGGTAAAAGACTGTCTTGATTCCTGGCAAAATTGGTGGAACACAGCATACAACTGGTGTGGATACGAGGAACCAGGGTAATGTAGGTAATGAAAAAGCAGATAAAATAGACAGAGAAGGAAACTGCCTTGAAGGAATCCAAGCCAATCTTTGGGATATTATATAATACCTCAAGAGGATTGGTAGATGAACTATTCAGTTAAAAATTCATCTTGTATTGCGCCAAGAACCGTAAACAGAGGGAGGATAGCCAGTTACCTATGCTGCAACGTTCACCACTTACCGGCAAAGCTGTGACGTCACGGCGAGACCTAAATCTGTTGTTTACGTTTCTGACGGTGTTGTCTCTCTCTGTTTGGTGGCGTGATTATTTATTTTTGTCTACTTATTTACTGGCTTTAACTTTTTAAATCTCATCTTCATGTGTGTTTTATACGTTTCTTTGAGTTATAAAAACATTTTTGATTAGTGAAATTGTGTGCAGGAACAGGGACATACTATTGCCTTCCCTATTTTGGACCTTTATAGGATTTAAAGACAATTATTATTATTAGTGTTCCATGCTGATTTTGTATATATTGTAGAAGGTAAAAGAAGCTTAATAATTCATGTATTAGATTTACATATTGTTATTATTCAAATGGAAGTGAAAAAAAATGCCGGTAACAAGGTGTGCAGTGTATGACTGTAATAACACGTATTATACAAAGAAATCTACTGATCAAAATATTATTTTCTACGGTTTTCCAAAACCCAAAGATATGGTGTTCAGAACCATAAGAGGTGAATGGATAAACAGGTGCAAAAGGCAGGATAAATTTAAACTAGGTACAAGAAAGATTTGTTCTGTTCATTTTATGGAGACCGACTACGAACAAGACAAAATGAATGCAAAATGAATTACTAGTTTTTTTTATTCTGTACCTACTTTTCCGAGATGTTTTTGTTATACCGGGTGTTCATTTTTAATACATATTTTTCATAATCTAATATTTTGTTTAGATCATTTTTATCCGCTTTTTCTGTTTTTTTTTTTATTATATGCGTACCTAACTTTTCCGAGATGTTTTGTTATACTGGATGTTAATTTTTATAATACATATTTTTCATAATTTAATATTTTGTTTAGATCATTAAGTAGGCCTTGAAAATATGAAAATTACAAATTTAAAATAATCAAATAAAACTCATCGAGCACTATATCGCAAAAAAAAAAATTAAAATTGGGTAACGCGTTGCAAAATAATGGGGTGTTGCGGTATTAAAGAGCACAAACTGTATATCATATTTTATGTTTGTCTTATGTGATTTTTATATTATTTATTATTATGCTTTAAACTTTGTCAACAAAAATATGTATTCTTCTGGAAAATAAAGTATATTTTGATTTGATTTACTCCTTGCCGATAATTGAATTTCCTATATGAATATTCTATAGTATACTCTTCTCAGTTTTTTGAAAATGAGTTAATTTCTTAAGTATAATTGCTTTATTTTTATAACGTTAATCGTCTACCGATGATGTCATCTTCATTAGCGAAATACTCTTTAGCATATCTTTAATTTTTCAAAAAAAATTGTTTTATAATGAAAAAATAAAACTTTGTACTGATATTATTTTATTCTATTTTTCCGACTGCTCATAAATTTAAAATTGAAATTAGGCGAAAACCAAAGTCAATGTGTAAACTATTTTTAAAGGAGTAGGTTTAATACAAATAATTTTGCTGTAATCAAAATATCAAGCTGGTGAAAACTGTTTAACGAAATTACAATTATATACAAACAATCGACGACACATAACAGGCCTTTCAAAAATAGACTTGGAAAATACTCTCAAACAAATGTCTAGTAACGAAATTGAATTCTTTCGCTTAAATTTGGCAAATATTTTTCCACAGAACAATAGAACTGCATCTTTTTAATGAAATATGAAATCACTTTTCTTTATCAGTAATGTATTACAGTATTCAAACTAACCAAAATTAGAGTGTCATCAATAGGTAATTATTATAAAGGGATTTATTTATTTAAAATGATAAAAAAGGAATAATAGTAATATCAGTAGTTCATAAATTTAAAAATACATTTTGATTGCGGAAAAACATTAAGGGTTTGAAAATGTGTTGATTTTTTATGAGCTTCTCTAAAAAAAAAAAAAAAAAAAGATGGGACCATTACGTTGAGTCAGTGTTCCAAAAGTCTTGAAAATGTGTCTACTGGTAGCAGTTTAAGTCTAAGTCAAGTCTAAAGAATAATTTTTGAGATACATTTTCAAACAACCCCATTCCATCGAATCTCGATGGGGTTGATATAATTTAATTTTAAAACGCCTTATCTTTATCTGTAATATATTGAGACCTTAAGATTTTGGAAAATTATAGCTTAATTCTAATATGTGGCTTGTATAAGTTAACTCATTTTTATCTAAAGGAGGTTAAGTGTTCCCTATATCTAGTTTCGAATACACAACCTGTTTCGCCTACATAAAAACCAGTGGAAGCATTTTATAACCCTCTTTTTAAAGTTCTTAAATCACAATTCCGTTAACATCATTCATTGATTGATTACTATTTTCTTTATTTGTTACCATTATCATATTTCGTATTTTATATTTAAATTAGCCATGCTTTTTATACGCTTTTGAAATTAGAAACCAGTTAGAAATTTGTGCATTTGTATAAATAATCTTCCAGAAGATACACACCATGGCCTGAATTTTTAAAATCATTTTCTAGTACTCCATGAATATGTTATACAGCTGAAATGACTCGTGCCAAATTCCAACCACCGGTACCCAATTTTTCGCATAAAGTTTTTTATATTACTTCCATATCCAGTGGAAGTTTAGTATCGACAAAAAAATTTTTGAAAATTTTTATTGTTCAAATAGGCTTAGAATGTCATGAAACGTCGAGATTTTAAGCAAAAAAAATCTGTCCGTCGGTCTGTTTGTAACTTTTTTGTGCGCACGATTACTCTGGAACCGTTTAAGATATTGACTTGAAAGGTACACATATGTATTTTAACGAAATCTGGAACTAGATTATATTGTTGGGGGGTAAATTGGGGTAAATGTGGGTAAATAGGCAAATCAAGCAAGTAAGAGTCCATAAAATTAGTAATTAGTATAAATAAGAGAAGCTAAGGTGGCATTAGCCACACCCATTACCAACCACCACCCCATTATTAAAGAGAGTGAAAAAAAATAAAATTGTCATTTAGTGTGTATACAAGAACCAAAGGCCACAAAGTTTTTTTTTTTATATCCACCCCCATTACCGATGTGGCATATCGTTTTATGGGTTTTTAGAGTAGACAATTTCAAATATCATATTATTAAAGTCCCATAAACAATTATTTTCACAAAAAAATTTTTTTCGTTGTGAGAAACTTAGATAGAAAATCTGGATGTGGAAGTAGTGATTTCTTGGTCAGCGGTTTTTTTTATAGAATTCTGAAAGAGTTTATTGTAAAAATCTATGAACTAGAATTAAACGTAAAATAAGATTTTTGACCACCTTTTCCAATACGCACTGTGCACAGGTAGTAAGTGTGAACCAGTTTTATTATATATTTCCAATAGATAGCAGCAATTTGTTTGAATCAATTTCTGCATCGAAATAGTTCAGGTAAGTCTAAACGTCGGCTTTGATGGAATACGTGAGCGGAATGGTCAAGTAAACAAACACAGCCACGCCACACGTCTCACATGATCCAGGAAATTGAACTATGGAGGCATCTACCGAATGACCCTTGTAATGAAGTCTTCGCTGGCCTGGAAACAACTTGAATATTCGTTGGGTCGGTGGCGGATTGGAAAGTCTCATATAAAAAATCAGATAATTACGTTAATACAGAGCAGAAAAATTATATTTCTATCCAATTTGGAGTCGAGATATATTACATCATATACATATTAAATGTAAAGGCTTAGGCGAATTAGCAATTCACTCAAAAAATAAAACATATTTGCCTCCGGAGTTACCTAACCCTGATGATGATGATGACATTAATAATTACTTTTGCTACTAATTACTGCAATGTACATATTCACCAGTCTAATAAACTATTTACCATTAAGTAGCCTTTTAAAAGTGCATACATTACTTTAGAGATGTCGCAAGGATCTACCCTTGGCCCCTTGCTGTTTTATATCTACATATCAGATCTACACTCTGTGTCCTCGCATGGGGTAGCGCACTCTTAAACTTTCTTATTTTTGATTTTCAGAGAAAAAGTTATTCTTTATAAAAAGTTTTGCTTATCTCATGAAGTCATAAACAGTCGTCAAACTTAAGATAAATTATGCGGGGTGTTCTAAAACTTAGAAAATATGAAATCGACTTTAAGCAAACTACCTTTTTTACATTTTTATGGAACATTTTATTTAACAAAGATTTTTCAATTATGAAGAAAAGCTTACATACGGAGTTTAGTTGCAAAATAAGGAAATAACAATTAAAAAAAATTTTTATTCCACTAAGTTGAAATCTGTTCCACATGTAGACCTTCTACTAAGTAGTATACATTCTTCTAATCTTTTTCTAAATTCCTCATAGACAGATGGGATTACATTGAATAGTGCCATTGATTAATGTCAATGTCAGTGTTATAGTATTATATTCGATAAAAATATTAATTGCTGATTATTGAATTATGCTAAACCTAGAACAACGAATTTATTTGGTCAAATGCCACGGAATTGGAAATATTTTAATAAAGGTTTTTAATAAGAAGTATCCAGATGTCAAAGTGACTCACAAAGCAATATGTAAATTAATTTATATATTTGCCTCCACTGGGAATGTAAAAAATATCAAAAAAAAAAACGAAAAACAATTAAATGAAGACGACGCTGCTTGAGTTTCAGACTCTGTACAAGAACACCCAAGATGGTCGTTGAAGAAAAGATCAATAAATTTTAATATTAGCAAATATCATATCCAGAGGCTTTTAGTTAGCAACAAATTTTATGCATTTAAATCTAAATTCATTCACAAAGTTGGAGATGATTCTCGTCGTTTGGAGTTTTATTTAACTATGGCTGAGAAAATTTTAGCACATAGATCATTTCTTCGAAACATTATTTATGAACGAATCTACTTTTACGACTAAGGGCCAGTTGTACGAACTAAGTTGAGCCAAGTTCAGCTTGAACCAAGATCAAAAGCCAAGGTTACGATTGTTACAATAATCGTAACCATGGCTTTTAATCTTGGTTCAAGCTGAACTTGGCTCAACTTAGTTCGTACAACTGGCCCTAATGGGGTAGTCTTTTCTCAAAATTGAAGGTACTGAGCTCAAGAAAATCACAGTCTGTGTGTGGATTCTATAGTCCGAAATTATATGCAACTATAGAAGTCATGTTGCAGATTCGTATTTGGTTTAAGATTTTGATGATGTTACTGTTAAATTAAATTGGCTTTGTTGGCTACCTATACATTTTATTTGGGAACTTCAACTAATTAATTTTAATAATTGTTTACATCACACAAGTATACCTCATACCTCAAATCTAAAATGATATTCCGTACTAATGTAAATAATATATAAATTACATCTAAGAGTGCATGAACTATTCGTAAACATAAAACTACAATATTTCAACGTTCACTCTCATATCCGTCAACTAAATAAATTGTATAACAGTGTTGACAATGACATCAACCATCTTATCTTAAGTGTACAATATTCAAATGCAGAGTACGAGAAAATTATATAAACATACCATAAGTTCTTCTGAAGTATTGTATGTGATAAATAGGCGACAATGGTAGTTAAGAAATATTGTAACAAAATAGTAACATTTTAAGCAGACAGTACGAACGATAAATTAACAATAGTTAATAATTTTTTAAATAAAGCTACAATAGGAAAATCGGCCAAAAAATAAAATTGAATTAAAATACTCAAAATCGTAAACTAACATCATTAAAAACCCCATTGACAACATAAATTAAAAAAAAATTCTTTCAGAAATATAAGCGATTAAAATCTGCCTGATTTTACCCAGTCTTGAAACGTGACGTCAGAGAGAGAAAGTCGGACGACGGCGTCAAGCTACACCGATTCTGGTTTGGCTTTGACAATTCCGCATGCGCATGCGCATTTGTCAGGAACAACTAGCAGTGAACACAACCTAACCTAAAATTTAAATACTACTCCGTGTAAAAGCCCATAGCCAGATACGTTAAAAATGACTGATGCAGGTTTTTCAAAAGGACAATGAGGCAATTTACCTAGTGTAGATATGTTTACGCTTCATACATTAAAGACACTGAGAGTTGGAAATAAACAGTATTTAAAGAAATTAAAGTTTATGACACTCTATTTAATGGTAAAATAAAATATTTAATGGTAAAATAAAGTAACCTGTAATATAATATCTTACCTAAAAATTCAATTCTTGGTATTTTGGCTATACTTAATATACTTACATTAAAATGATCTTCACATACATAAATGGCGTTGTTCTTTTCAGAAATATTCCCTATATTATTTCTTCTGCGTGCTACTTGCCATTTTGATAGGTACGCGATTTTGATTTGCTGATTTAATAGTTGTTTTATTACACAGTGACACTATACAGTATTTATAATAAGTATTTTCCATTTCTCAACACAAAACAGAATCATAAACTAAACGAAATCTTCAAAATACGCCGAATAGCACACGCGAATATACAACACAACGTTTTCACACAAGCAAACGTAAACACGAAAGTTAGGTTAGGACGTGTTGCAAATTAGTCTCAAAGCCAACCGCCGCGCCGCCCAGTCTGAGGGACACCACGCGAGACTAGTTTTCACGCAATGACGTCACAGTACTTTTCGCGAGGATTTCAACTTTAATTATTTGTTGCAAAGTAAGTACTGCGATTTAAGAGCTGATATTCGGTGTGGCGTATTTTTATACATAAACACCCTTTAATGAAATAATAAAAAAAAGGGCAAGTTCCCCATTACGCTGACTATTTTTCGTTAATGCTTGAAATTATGTTTCTCCACTTGCTGATTGCGATGCCATTTGAAAGTTTTTATATTATAAAAGTTGAAATTAACAAATAAAATATTCACCTTAATTTCAGAAGGAACAACTAAAGTAAAAATATTATTATATAGAATTTTTTCTACAAATCCCTTACTCATTGTTACTTCTGCTCGAGCCGGAGAAGGTGACAATTTGCAGTTTGGTGCCCAAATATGCAAATCGGGATGGTAATAGAAAAGTTTTTAGTAACGTATACTTTCCTCATTCAATTAAATTAGACAAAAGTAAAGTTTTCAAATTTACTAGAATAGTTTTATTACCAGACATTGTTATATCAGTAAAACTTTAATCCACTTCGGATTTAATTTCACTTCTAATTTGATGCAGCGATTTCATTACTTATACGGATGCTAAAAGTGACATTTTAAACCCGTAAACGGCCGTTATTTGCAATACTCTTATATGATTTTGATAGCATCTAAAATCACAAATAGTATCTTGTCCAAACAAATGCGGACATGAATGTGATGCAATCTTTGAGATAATTCTTACAGAAAGATTATAAAAATCTTCATACTTCAGTAATATCTACAAATAGTTCAAGTTAACTAATTACATTCCTTCAGATTTGAGTGTTTCTGATTATTTTTTGAATTTCATTTCTGAAAGCAATATTTTATATTTTTGATTTTCAGTGATAATTTTTATTACTATTAAATCTCATACACAGGGTGAGTCATGAGGAACTGTACATACTTCTACCGTAAGTAGAGGCACCTAAGACAAATATCAAGTGACCATTAAAAAGTGTTTGTTCCCTTTCTTTACTATCATACAGAGTGATTTATAAATTTTGTCCAAAAATTGTTTTGGTCATAACATTTTAACGGTTAATCCGATTTGCCTCATTTTTTACAACAATGTACACTGTTGCCTAACAACCATCATACATATTCAAAATTTAAAAAATCCAGGGACGGTTTCAAGAAAAATTGTTGGATTGCTTCGTATACGATAGTTCACCCTGTATATGATTTATCTAAAACTTGATATGAAATTTGTATAGGACACAAATAGGTAGTAAAACCTTAGTATTTGAAATTTTTGTCACACTCTCAATAAATTTTTTATTAACGATCAATTTTCAAGTCAAATGAAAAGTTTGGCAAAATGGAATATTTTAATGTATACTAATATTTGTAAATACAAACATTTAGCTAAAAAAAATAATATCTACATACCTCGTGCCTAGGTTTAATAAGTACCATCATTTTAATCAATTTCCAGGCCAGGTCTTACATGTTTATTTACAATACGTACAGGGGCGGCTTAAGGGCCGGAGCGCCGGTTTGGAGGGGTGCCAAATTGAGGATAATAGCACAATGAGGCGATACAAATTTTTTTTTGTATGAGGCGACAAAAGGTAGTGATTGATCGCGAAGGGATATCCTTGTACTTTAGTATGAAGTACGTCCGTACTCCCGCCCGGGTGGAAAATTTACCTTGAGCCGCCCCTGAATACATATGTTTTTAAGAAAAGAAAAGGAATAACGAAAATATCAAAACGTAGATCCGTGTCTTGTATTTATTTTAAATTCAATGCTTGCATTTGAATATGATGGCTTTAAAAATATTTCGAAAAATGTACAGTTTTCATTAAAATTGATCTTAAACTGAACATATAGGTTGGGCACTTTAAATGGGGGAAATTTAGGTAACACAAATTTGACTACTTATTTCTGTCCTTTTTGACTAATTGGAGAAAATATATACAGATGCAACTTTTTAGATGGACCACATCAGCCACATTTTTAAGACCTGGCCTGGAAATTGATTAAAATTACTTACTAAATCTAGGCACGAGGTATGTAGATATTATTTTCTTTTAGCTAAATTTTTGTATTAATTAATATTAGTATGCATTAAAATATTCCATTTTGCCAAACTTTTCATTTGACTTGAAAATTGATCGTTAATAAAAAAAATTGTTGAGAGTGTGACAAAAATTTCAAATACTCAGGTTTTACTATCCATTTGTGTCCTATACAAATTTCATATCAAGTTTTAGATAAATCATATACAGGGTGAGCTCTCGTATACGAAGCAATCCAACAAATTTTCTTGAAACTGTCCCTGGATTTTTTAAATTTTGGATATGTATGATGGTTGATAGGCAACAGTGTACATTGTTGTAAAAAATGAGGCAAATCGGATTAACCGTTAAAATGTTATGACCAAAACAATTTTTGGACAAAATTCATAAATCACTCTGTATGATAGTAAAGAAAGGGAACAAACACTTTTTAATGGTCACTTGGTATTTGTCTTAGCTGCCTCTACTTACGGTAGAAGTATGTACAGTTCCTCATGACTCACCCTGTATAATTACGTATAGGTATAATTAAACACCACTTTAATGAGATCGATATTATTTTTTGACTTTACAAATTTTTTATATAATTTGATTTAATTTTAAGAAACTCTTGGTGAAAATGATATCGCCCATAAGTACGGAACAAGGAGGAATGTGTTAATGACAAAGAGTGTAGTTAATTAAAAAATGGTAGATAAGTATATGTGAGGTAAAGCTGATTTATTAGTTATTTATTTCAAGTGTGAACATTGTAGTTTTTTTGCAAAGCGGTTCAATTTAATAAGGCATTTCAAATTTCAAAATAAAAAAAAAGTCGCTTAAAAAACGACAGAAATTTACATGTACATTAAAATCATGAAAACCAGAAAAATTATACTGAAATTGAAAGTGGTTCCTTATACATTTGAATGTCAAAAAGATAGATTGGTCTGTCATAGTTTTAAATACCGACGATTTTTTTGAAAAAAGGAAAATTAACATTCGCCTAATTTTCTTAAGGATGTGAATTCTGAAAGTTAATATATACTTGATGATGCAAGTCAGTTGATGACAGTATTCAGGTTAATTTAGAGGCTTTTCGAACACACCCTAAATATTACATTGCAAAACTGGAATTAGATAGATAATGTTGAGAAAAGAATTATGTTAAGCCGATCTTACCATCTGTATTATTCGTCGTTTCTCGTATTACAATTGCCGGTACTGTTAACACGGGCTCAAGGGTATATCATCTTGCTTACTACCTCTCAGTTAACGTCTAGATAGTTTTTATTTGCTCGGTACACAATCATAATTTTCGTTTTGTTGTAGTTTACACTTAAACATTAATTAAACTTTATTATTTGAATGTTGTCCAGTAGGTGCATGAGCTCATTCTCGCTCGCTGCAACTTAAAGCGGTATTATTTGAAAATCCCAAGTTAAAAATATTAATTCTGCCTATAGTTACTTCTCTTACATACGCACAGTTCAACAGCACTGTCTGTAATTTTATAGCGTTATTATACTCTTCGCAAAAACGAAGAGTATATCGCATTTGACGGCACATTTCTAAATCAGTAAATATCGCTCGCAGAGAAAAAATTTTCATATCATTATGTTAGTGAACGAATTCTGAACAACTTTCAAAATGTCCGTCCGTCTGTCCGCCAGTCACGTTTCTTGTAAGCACGATAACTTAAGAAAAAAAAGTCTGATTGTATTGAAATTTGGAAATTGAATTAGTGTTAGCTAGAGGAAGAACTCTATTGTTTTTGATAAAAATCAATCAGTAAATAAAAAAGTTATTAACCATTTAAATTTAAAAAAATATATTTTATTAATTTTTGTCATTTGTACTTAAATAGAAATCTTGCGAAATTATATTCTCTATATATATATTTTTTTTGTTTATACATTTTACTAATATATATATTTCATAATAATATATTTAATTCCCACAGCCGATATTTTTGAAACTAATAAATATATTTTTATTCTGTAAACGGTAATGGATTTCTATGGTTAATGCCTTCTTCAGGAAGTACAATTTACTATTATAACATTTTCACCAGAGATGGCGCTTCAGTTTAAAAATATTTTTCGATCCAGGAAGGTTTGAAACATATGCCATTCGATTAAGAATTAAATTTTAAATAAAATTGTTTTTATTCCAAAAAGTCAGATCTGCAGTAGTTTTTGAGTTATTTTAATTTTATTGTCTAATTTTTAAGTGTTATATATTCTTTTAATTGCTTTAACTTTTTTAATCTTGATTTTCAGATGTAGGTTCTTAGTAATGTTTTTGCTGGCTATTGGAGAATTATTTACTGGTGGGAATTTTTTTTTTAATAGCGCTTCTGATTTTACCGGAAATTACTTTAAATTGAGAAATTTAAATGGAAAAACAACAAACAAGATAATTTTATTTTTGAACAGTATATCTTGACAACAATATTTAAAATAGATGCTAGAAATTACTTCCGTCTGTTTGAATACATATATCAAAGCGGTGTAACAGTTCCTCGTTACATGTCCTTAATAATGTATGTCTATTAATTGCCTCAGCGCAAGCTTAGATTTTATTGTATAAATCTGCCATATCTATTGGCTCTTGACATACTCCACTTTTCATATATCCCCACAAGAAAAAGTCCAGAGGGATCAAGTCCGGAGAACGCGCGGGCCATCTAACCGATCCTGAGGTGCCAATCCAGGGCTTTGGAAATGTGTCATTCAAATAATTTACAACAATATTAGAGTTGTGGGGTGGGGAGCCATCTTGCTGAAACCAAATTTCAGCTCTGTTGTGGGGAACATTTTGTAGAAGTTCGGTTAAATTTTCATGGTATAGAAACGAACCTATAATATAACCATTTAACCACACCATACATTTACGCTGAACACAGTTTGCTTTCTTGTTCGAATCATCCATCTTGGGTTGTTTTCCGACCAAATGACGATAGTGATACGTTGGTGGAGGCTCTTATTTGTCGCAATGATGAGTGGGGATCATTGTTAACGGTTTGTAAAACTAAAGCCGTATTCTCCTGAGTTCTTGCTGCCCATATTCTTTCACGTATCAATTTTTTAAAACTACCATATTGTAATAAGTTGTTACACAACATATTAACTTTGTCAACATTGGTGTGGGCCATATTTTGGACGAATCTTACAAACGTATTCTTAAAATGACACACGTAAACGAAAATTAAACTTCTGACAGGTAATAAATTAATAATTGCAAATTATTCAATCATTTTAATTTAAATTTATCAATTTAAAGTAATTTCCGGTAAAATCGGAAGTGCTATTAAAAAAAATTCCCACCAGTAAATAATTCTCTTATAGCAGGTAAAAACATTACTAAGAACCTACATCCGAAAACCAAGATTAAAAAAGTTACAGCAATTAAAAAAATACAACACTTCCAAGTTAGACAATAAAATTAAAATAACTCAAAAACTACTGCAGATCTGACTTTTTGGAATAAGAACAACTTTGTTTAAAATTTGATTCTTAATCGGATGGCATATGTTCCAAATCTTCCGTGATCGAAAAATATTTTTAAACTGCAGCGCCATCTCTGGTGATGTATAATAGTAAATTTTACTTCCTGAAGAAGGCATTAACCATAGAAATCTATTACCGTTTACAGAATAAACATGTATTTCTTAGTTTCCGAAATATCGGCTGTGGGAATGTTAACTGAAACACACTGTATACTATAGACATTCAATTTTTGTAGTGATGTGTCATGGTCCAATGGCTAAGGTTTTGTCTGGCAATCCAAGGGACTTGTGTTCGAATCCTTGACAGGGTGTTTTTTTAAAATTTTTTATATATATTTTTTTTTTCACAACAAAGCTGGTAACATAAAATTTAGAATGTCCAAAAACTAACATTATTTACAAGAAAACTGCGAAGAGTATCCTACAGAATGTGTAACAATTATATAAAAAGCTCAGTAAATCGGCGAAGAGTATAATGCATCCACTAGTTTATATTTCTCATATGTCTGCAGTGAATTATCGTTAGAACAGTTCACTAGTACAACGTTAGTGAATTCTAATTATTTTTAACGTTATTGACATTACATTTAATTAACTATTAAATAAGATATAATTGGGAAGACAATCAGATCTGTAGTGTTTTACCTGGATAGCGTCACTTATATTATAATTGAAAATATCCAAAAATGAATTATGTTGCGTGGGGCTGGCAGATTCCCCGAATAACTAGTTTTAATTAATTTTAAAACCATTTATTAAAAAGTGAATTTCTAGTGATGTGGACGTGGGATAAAAAGTCATTTTAATATAACAGCTAATCTACGCCACCGAAGGTATGGCGAGAGCAAACGTCATGGTGTTAAATCGATTGGAATACGCGAGATTAATTAAACTTTTTAATTACCGGAGGTTTGTACATATCTATACAGTATAAACAAATCAATTCGTTTGTATTAATTTAATTAAAAACAAAACTACCGCTCCTGTATTGACAGTTTAATATTCAGTGCAGTTTTTACATTGTAAAAATTCGTCAAATAAATAGAGTTTAGTGAAATATAAATATTGTTTGCTAAACAAAGATTTATATAAAACAAATACTATTTTAGATCGGGCACTAATGATACCTAAAATTAATTATAAATAATTTCATTTCATAGATAATATACTGCGTTTTCATTTCAAAACTAGTCAAATAGAATAACTCTGAACAGGAAGTAGACACAATTTTGAGAAAAACACATTGATTTGAAGGGGAAATTCACCCCGGCGCACACGCCATTATTTTGAAATTTCAAATGACACCCTTTATCATCTGATACGTATTATTAGGTCTCATCTGAGCTCAGGTTATAACACAAATTAAAAAAAAAACGGGACAATATCTTGTTGGTCTAGATGATTGAAGAGGTATTATGATTAATTTTAAAATTAATTATTTTTTATTTATTTGCTTTCATCATGATTAAAGAATATTATTTAGGCATTAAGCAAATCACAACTTACACATTTTTTATGTATTATCTACTTTCTGTAAATTGTTGCCCTAATAGACTAGTAGATGGTGACAGAAAATCAGAACTGATAGCCTGCCGTCTGCAAGTAATTTAGTCAGTATTATGTATATATTAAAGCTCAATTTTGCACGCATGCACGGAATGTAGGAAACGATTTCCGGTTTGCATAAAAAAACAATGTTTTCAACTAATAAATTAACAGCTGCAAAGTTCATAATTCGAAATTAAAGGAATAAAAATATGTCGGAAGCCCATTTGCAGACAGTCTTGTCATGCACCAAACTTTATACAGGGCACTCGAAAATGTATCAAATTTTAGTAAAAAAAAAATGATAATTTACCGTCTGCAAACAGAACAAAATGATGATTCTGGTTCATGAAAACGGGTAGGGGAAAGGCGCAGACGTTTACGATATGCACATCACCATATCGTGCGCATGTCAACATGTTATTTTTTTTACAATTTTGAACAATCGTTTACCGTCTAATTATAGTTTTATTAGAAAATTTAGGTTGCAAAACTGTTGTACTAATTATTTGCAGACGAATCCAATGCGCACGGTCGTCAATTGAATTCTATAAACTTGTAAAAAAATGGAGGTAACTTTTACCAATTATTTACTGTCTGCAACTTGGTACGAAGAAAGATTATTGGTTCAAATATGCAATTATTTAATTTGCAGACACATTGCCCACATGCACGAGAGTCACAATAAAGTGTCCAAATTTGGCGAAATGCATTTGATATCTCTCCGTTTGCGATATGTACCAAAAACAAATATCTACCGTTTGCAACTTGGCACAAAGAAAGATTACTGTTTTAAATACGCAATTATTCAATTTGCAGACGATGCGCACATGTACGAGAGTCAAAATAAAGTGTCAAAATTTGACGAAATGCCTTTGATATCTCTTCGTGTGCGATATGCACCAAAATCAACTCTTTACCGCCTGCAACACGAAATTGTGTAAGCTAACTTATTAAGTATACTATTTTCGCATGTATAGACCAGTGCCCTCTATTTAAACTGGACTGCTAATACTAACGGGCTGCGCATGGAAATAATAAGACACAAACAGGGACGTACCCAAAAAATTGCTGAGGGGGAGGCTACTACAAATAATAATATAATTAATACATTTAATATATTTATTGAACAAAAGATTAACAGGGAGTAGGGAGTATAAAACTACAACACAAAATCAATTCGCCATGATTATGCAAAGCATAGCCCATGATGTATATATTGTAACGACCGCGCAATCGTATATTTCGTACAATGTGTTTTGCTTTTATATTTTGTTTTTTGTTTATTTATATTTCATTTTTACTTTAAAATATGTGATGCTGGTCTCCAGGGTGGGGGGGGGGGTGGGGGGCTTAAGCCCCAAAGCCCCCCCCCCCCCTTCAGTGCGCCTCTGGACACAAAGGAGCTCATGAAATAGCTACTGCGCATCTAAAACTATCAAAGTTAATCTAGAATATTAGTTTCTAGCATAGGCGTAGTGATAACTGATAATTCTGGGTTCAATCAAGTGGTGTAAGTTGGTTACTAGTTTTCTTTCTTGTATATGCATTTAGTTCTCATAAATCTAAAAATAATTCTTTTGATTTATTTTCACTTAAACATTTCTGATTTTATTTTTCGTAAAATAAATGATTATAAGTAAGTAACTCCTAACTTCGAAACCCAACAGTGACGCCCATGCTTGTCTGTAAACAGTTTGTCGGTAATACGCATGTGCGTAGGGTAACTTGCGCAGTTTCAATTTGTTGCAGAAATTGCTTTGTTTATCCAGTTTATATAGAGATCAGTAGGATAGACAGCATGCACATGCACACGACCCAGAATTAGTACTGGTATTCGATAAAGTTGGTCAATAATTTGCGTTATGTTTAGCTAGAAGAGTAGTTGTTTTGATTGGTTCTCCAATGATGTGTGTTTTAAAGTGTTTTCTTAAGTAGTATATTCACGTGACCAGATTAAGTTACCTATATACAGAAAGTAGATGATTTCATATTAAATAAAAGAGTGTGAATGAATTATTTCCAACGCAGTTTCTTAATTCATTATTTTTTAGGATGACCATCTTCAATATTTTTCGTTAAAAGTATGGCAGTGTGTGTATGAGAGTTAATGTGTTATGCGAAATATTATTGTCCCCGTCACATTCTTTCAATAATTATTTTTTCAAGTTTGTCTATGCTATATATATATTTTCACTAAAAATATAGCAGATTTCCTTATAATTGTGTTAACTACATGCCAAACATAATTGACCTCCCTCAGATTTTTTCATGAACTATTATTTTACGGCTTCCACCCTGTATATTTTTCACTAAACGTGTCATTTCATTCTTGGAAATGGCGTCAACTACCTATCAAATATTATACAAAAAAAATCTGTCATTATTCATTACCGTGGTCCCCTCAGTGTTATATCTAAAGGTAAATTATAAAATAATCTTAAATAACCAGTAAGGTTTCTTTCACATCGGCGAGGGAAAGCCAATAATATGATTAAGCCAGGCCTGATTTGGCCTAAGCAATATTTCACCTCTCCGCCATCTCTGCTTTCAACTCACTTATTCAATTTCAGCATTTCAATTCAAAAACTGGAGGCCGATCCACTTTTATCTCGTCCATCAGTAATCGGAAAAACTTCGGGGGGCGCATCCCTCTAAATCGAGAATATAAGCGGGAAATGGCAGCCATGGATACAGATAGCGTTTGTTCGTTTCATAATACGTACGAAAATAGACAGGATAATACGGGCTCGGAGGTGTCACTCACGACTTTTATAATTGAAGGCCGAGCTGACCGTCTTATGAGACCTAAATTGGAACTGGGCTTAAGTGACAGTTGGCAGAACTGCGAGCGGGGATGTAGACCGCCATCGAGAAAGATTTATACAGTGTGTTTCACTTGAAATTGTAACACCCTAATAACTTTTTTATTTTTTTTTCCGATTTGAATCAAATTTTGCTTAAGTATAGAACAAATTAGGATCTACTTATGACCAGAAAAACATTCGCCTCCTACAAATACAAAGCCACTTGCGGTACCAAAATATGCGGAGAAAATAAAAAAAAATGTATTAGGCATATTTTTATCGGGAAATTTTGTTAATGAATCTTGTTCAGAATTGTCCAAAATTTAATCAAAAAAAAAAAAAAAATATTGAAATTTTATTAAAATAATTAATAATAATTAATAACTAATAAATGGTACTACGGTACCAATATGGTTCCGGCGAAACCGGAAGTGAAAAAAAAAATCGCTTGTATGTCAAATAGTGCCGCTTATACTTATTGGAAATTTTTAAATACGTGTCTCTAAAATCCCACAAATTTTTTTAAAAATCCCTTACAAAAGCTCAAAAATATGTCTCACAACTTATATTTATTTGTTTATTTGTTTGCCTACAACTATCCAACGGGATTATGTCCCGGCTACAGGGTAGGGAACAACAATATAAAGTTAAAAACTAAATGCAAACTTTAAAAATGCAAAGTAATACAACAATAATACAGAAAAATAAGTTTTTATATAAAATTGACATATTAATGGAGTGCCCTTTGACAAAAAAGTAAGTTATCAGAAAATCGATTGGACCTAAATGGATTTGCCTAAAATAATACTTCCTGGAATTTTCTACCATACTTTTGTCAGCAAATATATATTTTTTTTAACTTAAAAAACTCGTATTGTAATTTTGGCCTAAAAATATTCACGAAGAGGTTGTCGAGATCGCTGATTACGAGTCTGATGTTTAAAACATTATAAATAAAGTGACGGCTTCAGAATGGCCGAATTTAAAATCAAAATCATGCAAAAATTTTTTAAGTATTAATAAATATTTTATATCCAAGTTCAAATATTCTAGTATAGGCGTTTTTAATACTTTTAACAACTAAGGTGACGTTAAAAAACACAAATATAAGATGGCGGATCCAAAATGGTCGAACACAAATCATGTTATACTAAGAAATCTCGGTGGATGCTCAACTCACTACCGTGTAAAGGGCAAATTTTTATATCGAACACATTCTGATCGATGAATCGAGCGTAGTGTACCTATTCTGTGGCCTTCAAGGTCTCCAAATATGGGCCGCTGGACTTAAGTACCACGGGGAAGCTCAAGCGTGGAAAGCATGTATATGCACACGTACATACATATATTTATTTTACTTGCACATCCAGTGGAAGTATAGTAAAGACAAAAAAAATTTTGAAAATTTTTATTGTGCAAATAGGCTTAAAATGTCATGAAACGTCGAGATTTTAAGTTTGAGCGAAAAAAATATTTCTGTCTGTCGGTCTGTCTGTAACTTTTTTGTGCACACGATTACTCTGGAACCGTTTAAGATATTGACTTGCAAGTCAATATCTTAAACGGTTCCAGAGTAATCGCGTGCACAAAAAAGTTACAGACAGACCGACAGACAGAAATTTGGGACGCGTATGTATTTTAACGTGATCTAGAACTAGATTATATTTTCATTTTATTCCGTTGAAGGGTTGCGGGATTAATTGGAGTAAATAGATAAATCAAGCAGATAAGAGCACTGACATTGGTATTTGGTATATACAAGACCTCAAAATTTTTTTGGCATTAGCCACCCCCATTACCACCCATTATTAAAGGGGGTGAAAAAAATTTATTTAGAGTGTGTACAAGAACCAAAAACCTCAAAATATTTTCTTACCTCATCCACCCTCACTACCACCGCCATATCACCGATGTGGGATATTGCTTTATGGGTTTTTGGGGTAGACGAATTCAAATATTATTATGTTATTAAAGTTCCATAAGCAATTATTTCCACATACAAAATCTTTTCGTTGTGAGAGTCTTGGATGGAAAATCTGGATGTGGAAGTAGGGATTCCTTGGGCGGCGTTTTTTTTTATTAGATATTTAAGTTTACTGTGTTATGATCTCTAGACATATATTTTTTTTTTGTACAATGATTATTAAACATTTTCGTTCGGCTATAATATAGCTATTTGATTAAATCAAATAGGTATAATATTAGATCTAGTTTCTTAAGGCCGCTCCTGGCTAGATTGTAAAATATTGAAAAATTCCAACACCCACCTCTAATGCAATTTCACGGATGTTACGCGTCTACGTACGGAGGGATTAAGTATCTTAACTAAATTAAAAATATCGATTACTCTCTCCTTATATTTTTATGAAGCTCACTTTTAAATTATTATTAAGCCAGCCATTTTAAGACTTCCCCTCCGTTGCTCTTTACTAGTATTACTTCAAGATGAATTAGGAATTCGAAGGAATTAGTAAAAAGTAGAGGGGTAGAGATAGATTCTTTACTATGAATCTACATGAAATAGGAGATTCGTAAAGTTGGCGTAAAATTTCACATTTTTCACGCGAAAAGAAAATGTTAACTTTAAATGGGAAAAATTAACATTGAATTTCAAAAATTAAACGATTATATGGCTTTAAAGTTGAGGAACGCACTGGATTGATAAGGGCCCTTTTTCGTCTATAGTAGGGTCAAAAGATTTTTCTTCCAGTTGGACTGTCTTGATCTTCCTTTCTAAAAGTAGAGGATATATTCTTTCTAGTCTCATCGTTATATTTTTTGAACATCATAAGTATCATAAATAGTCTCACAAACTTGCGATTTTTGGGCATTTCTTACGTTTCTTGAAGCTATATTTATTTCTTTGGCAATTATGTGCACATTGCATCACCTTGCTATTATATTCTTACGAAAACCTAGAAATTTAAGGCTGAAATGTGTAAGAATTGGAGGGTACATTGTGCACATTTTTCTAAAGTTTATGAGTTTATTTATGGTACTTATGATCTTATTAAGAAAAATATGAGTATGAAACTAGATAGTGCATTAAAAAACATTATTTTGGTTATTTAGCAGATAATATGCAATTTCGCAAAAGTACTTGAATTTCTACTACACGACGTCATTTTTTATGATAAAATCAGTACAAAAATCACTATTCACAACATGGTTTTATGAAATGGCGCTCTACAACCACCAATCTGCTTTGTGTTACACAATTTATTTCGGAATCCATTGACGATCAATCCCAAACCGACATAATTTATACTGATTTCTTCAAGGCATTCGACAGACTTGACCATAATATGTTGCTTAAAAAACAAAATTATTCCGGACTTTCTGATAGCTTGATAACATTATTATAAATAGAGTCCAATATGTTACCTTCAATGAATTCAAGCCTGTCGAACACGTTGCTACCTCGGGAGTACAGCAAGGGTCGGTTCTTGAACCACTATTTTTCACAATATTTATCAATGACATAGCTGATGACTTAACAAACAAGGTTAATTATTTACTGTATGCTGATGAAACTCATTTCTAGAATTTATACCATTGACGATTGTCTTTATATGCAGGGAAATTTAAACAAAATAAATAACTGGTGTACTAAATACGATCTTCCAATAAATTGGCAGAAATGCAATGTTGTGTTTTACACGTAAGTCCCTACATGTTATAACATGTCCCTACGATTATAATATAGACAATAATATACTTTTTCGGCCCGAAACACTACGTGACTTAGGTGTTATCTTTGATAAAACCCTCTCTTTTAATATACATATTAACACCATAGTATCAGAAGCCAACAGAACTTGTGGGTTCATAGTTAGAAATTCCCGTGATTTTTCGAACTCAGATACGCTTAAGATGCTCTATTTCTGTTATCTTAGATCCAAGCTTAAATATGCGTCACTTGTTTGGACCCCACACTATAATGTAAATGTCGACCAGTTAGAATCGGTTCAACGCAAATTCCTTAAATTTGTGCATTTCAAACCTGAAGGTGCTAATCCAGCGATCGGTTTTCCACAAAAAAGACCTGCTGGATAAATACTCTTGAGTTAGTTTAAGCCGTATGCAAGAATTTTTGTCTCAATATTTTCTTTTTAAAATCATTAAAAATATTATTGACGCACCAATATTTTTGTCAAAACTCTCTTTTAACATCCCCAGAAAAATGACATTTATAATTGCTGCCTGAATGCTTTAAAACATATTACCAAAGGAACTAGTTGAATTTGTTTGTTTTTCCTTTTCTGTATTTCATTTTTTATATAGATAATGTTAAAAAATTATAGTTTGTTTTTTCTTTGTCCTGTTATCTACCATAAGTTATTATCATCTCTGAGATACATTTTTTATTAGTACACTATTGTTTGTTAACACAATTTTAGTAGAATTTCTCTGTACCTCCCTGTCCTATAGTTGGGTAAAGTACCTGTTGGGCAGTGTGATCAAATAAATAAGTAAATAAATAAATAAATAATAAATAATAAATAATAAATAATAAATAATAAATAATAAATAATAAATAATAAATAATAAATAATAAATGATAAATGATAAATGATAAATGATAAATGATAAATGATAAATGATAAATGATAAATGATAAATGATAAATGATAAATGATAAATGATAAATGATAAATGATAAATGATAAATGATAAATGATAAATGATAAATGATAAATGATAAATGATAAATGATAAATGATAAATGATAAATGATAAATGATAAATGATAAATGATAAATGATAAATGATAAATGATAAATGATAAATGATAAATGATAAATGATAAATGATAAATGATAAATGATAAATGATAAATGATAAATGATAAATGATAAATGATAAATGATAAATGATAAATGATAAATGATAAATGATAAATGATAAATGATAAATGATAAATGATAAATGATAAATGATAAATGATAAATGATAAATGATAAATGATAAATGATAAATGATAAATGATAAATGATAAATGATAAATGATAAATGATAAATGATAAATGATAAATGATAAATGATAAATGATAAATGATAAATGATAAATGATAAATGATAAATGATAAATGATAAATGATAAATGATAAATGATAAATGATAAATGATAAATGATAAATGATAAATGATAAATGATAAATGATAAATGATAAATGATAAATGATAAATGATAAATGATAAATGATAAATGATAAATGATAAATGATAAATGATAAATGATAAATGATAAATGATAAATGATAAATGATAAATGATAAATGATAAATGATAAATGATAAATGATAAATGATAAATGATAAATGATAAATGATAAATGATAAATGATAAATGATAAATGATAAATGATAAATGATAAATGATAAATGATAAATGATAAATGATAAATGATAAATAATAAATAATAAATAATAAATAATAAATAATAAATAATAAATAATAAATAATAAATAATAAATAATAAATAATAAATAAATAAATAAATAACTTTCAAAGAAACCATTCGTTATTTTCAGATGCTATTGATCCAAGCCTGATAACGTTAGTATATTAACAAGAACTTCCCCCTATGAACCAACTTGCCAACTTCTTTCATACACTTACTATATCTAATATTCAGTATGAAAAACAAGAAAATAACCATTCTTTCTATGTACTGCTGATTTAAGACTTATAATGCTAGTATATTACAAGAAGGCTCCCTTACGAGACATCCCTTCTAGTATATCTAGCCTTTCCTAGAGGATACACCATCATAAACAAACATATGATACATTTCAAAGCCAAGAATTTCTAAAAAGCCCAAAGAAAATTGGTATAAAATTTCACTCACCGCATGCGTGTCTTAATAAATAAAATATTTCCTTGTACTTTCGACTAATTAGATCACTCTAAAAATTGATCAACTTCTTTTATTCTCTTTAGAAATCATCAAGAGTGGTATATATTTTATTCGATACAAAATTACTATTAGAAAATAATACGAAAATATGCGGTTCTATTATTTTTGTTATACAGGGTGGTCCGTAAGTAATGGTCCATAGAGCAACAGTGGGTTTTTGACATTAAAATATTACGATTTAACTAAAATTGATATTAACAGAGATACGGTGTTAAAGTCAATATTATTATTTTAAATTTTCTCATATAACTTTTGAAGTTTTTTAAGTATTGTTGTGAAAATTAGTGAATGGAGGTTTTTTAAGATGAAAAATTCAAATATGCTCCCATTTTTTGTGTAGATCCTTGAGGATGCCACATAAGCATCGTTTAAGGTGTAAAAGTACTCTTAACTTTTTACCCGTAACGTTTTTATTAAAAAATCCTAAACCTATCTCATTTCAGCGAAAAAAAAGTATACTTGTCATTAGTCTTAGAAATTGACCGTTTTCGAGAAAATCGCATTTTAACATTCACCCTCATAAATCATTATAAGAAATATTAACGTAGTACGCGCCGCCGATGCTAATAATACTTTCGACATTTAAAAATTGTAATATTGATACTATTACGTAGAATTAAAGCACGAATTATCAAGTTAATTAATTTTATTTGAAAAACAATGAAGAAAAAATTTAACTAAACAAAGTTATGGTTTAAACAAGGGTTCAACGAATAAAAAACAGAATGGGAAAGGAAACTCAACAAAAGATATTGTTATTTCAGAGTAAATGTTCAATATGTCCTCGATACACTTATCCATACGATTCATAAAAGATCGCCCCATATTAAATAATACCTTTGGATCAAAAAGGCTGCTACTGCATTGATTTCTTGCCAAAGTTGTGAATGGGTATTTATAGGATTTTTGTAAACAAGATCTTTTATTGCGCTCCATATACCGAACTCCAATGGATTAAAATCTGGACTACGTGCTGGCCAAGGAACGAACTACCACGACCAATCCAGCGCTCATGAAAAATGGTGTTTAAATAAATTCGTACTTAATTGGAAAAATGTGGCGGAGCACCATCCTGCATGAACATATTTTGTCTCAAATTCAGTAGTAGTGCATCCAACATATCAATAAAATCATCTTGTAAAAAATGTAAATAATTGTTACCATTTAAATTTCTTGGCAATTCATGTGGTCCTAGAAAATGGTCCCCAATGATCTCACACCAAACATTGATTTTGAACTCATGTTGAAAATGCCGTTCTCGCTTTATATAAGGATTTTCAACTTCCCAAAAATGGTTATTTCTTAAATTGAAGATACCTCGGCGGGTAAATGCAGCTTCATCCGTAAGTAATATTCTGTTGACTAATGAGTGGTCAATATTTTGTCTGTTCTGAATATCACACTTGTAAACTGATATCTTAGTGGAAGATCGGCAGGCAATAAATTTTGAACGGGCGTAAAATGGAATGGATGGTATTTTTCTGCATGCAATATTTTTAGAATGAAAGTTATATTGATTCCTGTAGCTGCACATAATCATCTTGTACTAACTTGTTGATTATCTGCATGCAATATTTTTAGAATGAAAGTTATATTGATTCCTGTAGCTGCACATAATCATCTTGTACTAACTTGTTGATTATCTGCAATACGAACTAATATTTCTTCTTCTTGGCCAGGCGTAATAATTTTCGGTTGACCTAAATTGTCACATTTAGGACGAAATGAACCACTTTCGCCTAAATTTCTGAACAGATTTTGAAATAGTCTACGATCAGGTTGTAATCTGTTTGGAAATTTTCGCAAATACTCACATTGCGCAGCACGTCCATTGTAATTCAGTTGACAATAAATATTAACCATATCTGTCATATCTGAGTTTGAATAATTATTATGTCCCGGCATGCTCTGATTTTCGTTAATTAATTGATATTAAGAAAAATAGATAAATCAAATTGCAAAAAATGAATGTCACGACAATTTGTAAATGTCAAAAGTATTGTTGGCATCGGCGCCTACTACGTTAATATTTCTTATAATGATTTATGAGGGTGAATGTTAAAATGCGATTTTCTCAAAAACGGTCTAACGGTCTAAAAGACTAATGACAAGTAAATTTTTTTTTCGCTAAAATGAGATAGGTTTAGGATGTTTTAATAAAAAAAAGAATAACGTTACGGATGAAAAAGTTAAGAGTACATTTACACCTTAAACAATGCTTATGTGGCGCCCTCTAGGATCTACACCAAAAATGGTAGCAAATATGATTTTTTCATCTCAAAAAACCCGCATTCACCAATTTTCACAACAATACTTGAAAAACTTCAAAAGTTATATGAGAAAATTAAAAATATAATATTGACTTTAACAAATACAAGTTTCTATTAAATAATTATAAAGCTCATACTTTAATATATCCTTGCTGGATTTCGCAAAATTCACCGGCGTTTAAATTCCTTATGTTGGTTGTATAATGCAATTATAAGAATAAGTATATTGTTTTATAATATAATGTAAAGTAATTGGAAAAATTACTTGTGCAAAAGCAAATAAATAAGCGTTTTCAATAAACACTTAATTTTAATTATACTCATTAATTATTTAATTTTATTCAAACGTGTTTATAAGAATCGCTGTATAAGTTTAATGATAGTTTCACGTGCCATTGTAATAAATATTATGAACATTTCATTTTACATTCATATCTAATTAAACATTTTATTAAATAGAAGTATATTTTATTACTAATATAATTTAATTAGAATCATTAAATTACGTATTACAGTATTTTACATTGTAACCTAGAAAACTGTCACTAATAAGTGCTATTAGGTAGTAAATTAAATATTAATGCATGAAATAATTTTTATTATTCATTAAAAAACGTAATAAAAACAGTTCAAAGTTCTAAAAAAACTCTGCCGAGCGATATATATACATTATATACGTTACGAAATCTTATTCCCGTAGTACAGAAGCTTAGAAGTCTTTAAAATTTGAAACTGAACTGGAGATTATATAAAAAATCCCCTGCCAAGGAATCAGTACTTCCATATTCAGATTTCCTAACCAAATCCTTTACAATGAAAAAATGTTCATAATTTGTTTGCACTCTACTATAGGAAAACAATTGTTCATACAGCTAATTATATAATATTTGAAAACGTCTGCCCTAAAAACTCATGAAACGATATGTCACATCGGCAAGGAGGGTGGTAGTGGGGATGGCTGATGTCAAAACCAAACTTTAAGGCCCTCGGTTCTTATTCACTATTCAAAATTTTATTTTTACCCCTTTCAAATAAGGGAGTGTGGGTGGTAATGTGAGTGATAGTAGAGGTTGCTAATGTCAAAAAATATTGAGATCTTGGCTTCCCGTGCATACATACACTAAATACTAATCTTATGGATTCTTAATCATGCACACAAAAAAAACTTACAGACACACAGACAGATTTTTTTTGCTCAAACTTAAAATTTCGATGTTATACAGTGTACGCCAAAAAGTCTGCACCATATGGGAAACTGTTGTTATTGACTTTTTGAAAAATTTTATTTTTGATAAAAGTTAGTCCATGTTCTCAAACGAAAAAGGGGCTATACAAATGTGTTTTAGTCCTGGCGCCTAGGTCGGAAAATTAATTTTTTTTGAAATTATCTCATAAATGTTATTTATTTTTGAATATATCGAAAAATGTTATTTAAAGAAGTTGCTTATAATGCGAAGTAATATCCAGATGTCAATTTTGGTTGTTTTATTATAAACTGAACTATATTTTAAAATATTTTTCTGTTATTAATAATTCTTTCTAAGGATTAAAATCTACTCTGAAGAATTTTTATCAGTACTTTTTTGACCAAATGAATATTTTGGGAAAAAATGCTGAATTTCTTGGTTCATAGTTATTCTCTAACAGATGAACCGTTAGTTGTTAATAATAATTTAATATTCTCGTGTGACTGCCGATGCTAGCAGACGTATCTCGGTGTTCTGTCTATAAAAATATCTAAAAGTTAAGTGTAGAAGATATATTAAAGTTCGCATAAGTGGATAGCATGTGTTTGAAAGTTAATATATATCTCGGGGCATTTTCAATAATTTTATAAATATTTATCAGTGTTTAATTACAAACCAAATAATTCCACAGTGCTTCTGGTCTACGCAGTAAATTATAGTGTAGTGCAGTGACATCGTCTAGTAACAACTGAAGAGAGAATCAACAAACGATAAGTGTCTTTAATTAATTTTTAATAATGGCAAATGCATTATTTTTAATTAACAAGCCCACTAGGCTAGTATATTATCACCTGTGTTGCAATCTTGAGAGTAAGAAGTACCAAATGTTAGAATTAGGGTCGGGCGGTCCTCAGCGGGCGAGGGCATAAATTACGGTCAAACCAAATAAATCCGTTAACACCGGTCTCTCATTCACTTGAGTGAAATAACTAATAGCACTATGTGGAGCAGAAAAAGGCAGAGTGTCATATTCATTTCAGATAAAAATAATAATAAGATGTAAATATTTGTATTTGAAAGAATAAATAAAAAATAATCGTGCAGACGAAAATTCTTTTTAAGGTATTTGGTTTCAAATAAATAATTTTTAATTACAATGAAAAAAGGGTGACAAAAACCGTTGCTGAGTGAAAAATTCTACAGGATGGTACATATTAGCATAACGCACGTTATAATCAAATGCGTTACTCTTAAAGTATGGTCATTATATCCTCTTATATTTTCTTAGGTAAATTATCAAGTGAAGTTTTTCAGGTCAAAATTGCGCTCAGTTATTAAGTGAAAAATTCTACATTACATTTCACACTAAAAATGAGGAAACAGGGTTACACGTGGAAAACAACAACCAAGAGGATCATGAACAAACTGAGAAGCGACCAAACATACTCGAAAAGAAAGCGAGTGGGAAAAATGAATTCCACAAAGAAATCGCAGCGATATACCCTACCAGAACCAGAAACCGAGGCATCAGAAATCTCAGAAGGAGAATAAGAAAATTTGTAGAAACAGAAAAACAAAAAGAGGATCATAATCATTAAATAACGATCACAATGCGACAACACATTGGACTTGTCATCTTGCTGTCAAGGCGACCAGATCTGCTTTATAATGCTCTGTCACCAATGGATACCCAGAAAAGTTTATAAAAGTTAAATAGTGACAACAAAAAAAGTATAAGTGGATGTGTTTGTAAAATAATACATATCTCGGAACATTTTCAGTAATTGATAAGAAATATTAGATAGTGTTTAATTAGGTATACAAATCAAAACTTTACACAGTGCTTCACCTCTAACGCAGTAAATAATGGTATATATAGTGCAGTGAAATAGTGCCAGGCGGCAAAGAGGAGAAAGAAATTAGTAATAACCGAAAAGAGGACTGTCTATATGGAGCACTAAGCCATCAATTAGAAAAAGAAAACCGGCACACACTAACGCTATGAAAAATCAAGAAAAACGTCCATGAGAAATACATGGAGCAAAAGTCAAACCTGCATTGACACCTGGAGTAATGGAAGCTCAATCACACAAATAAACCATACCCTGGTAAGCAGAGAGATAAGGGCAAGGATCAAGAAGGTTAAAGCAAAAAGGACAGCAGAAGAAAGCGCTAACACTGAACAGCAGCAAACTAAAAATAGGGAGACCATATTACACGTGGAAAATAATAATCGAGAGGATAAAAAAAAAAAAACTAGGAAAGAAAAGCGAGGAAAAAACATGTGTCATGTGGCTCTCGCTGCTGACAACAAGCATGACCCAAACCCAACCCAGCATCGGAAACCGAGGAATCAGAAGACTCAGCAAAAGAAGATTTGAAGAAGCAGAAACACAGAGGAGCATAAACACTCCATATCAATACACAGCACATATTTCACATGAAGATTCAGAAGAGGCAGATGCCCAGAACCAAAAACACAAAAAAGGGAGCTTAAACGCTCCCTCACGACACAATGCAGTAACGCATCTCATAAATACCTACACCTCCCATCCCATATTCCTTTACCATGCGCCATGTGGCTCTCGCTGCTGGCAACAAGCATGACCTTAGTCCAACCCAGCGTGGACGTAGCAGGCCCAGCTGTATACCTGGGAGTGGCAGCAATGCCTACCGCACGCTGGTAAATCAATCAATCAATCAATCAATATAATAATTTGAGATGGCCAACATTTCTTATATTATATTTTTTATGAATTACCGTTTACAGTTGCTTTATATGTCTGTCTCTCATTGTGTACTTTGCATTTTGATAAACTGTTGGTAAAAATATAATATCGTAAGCACTTTTTATTTGCTCACTCTGAGTTACCTCGCTTGCTTACCAATATATTTATCATTTTAATAAATTTTTTTATTTTTAAAGGATGACTTATTGTTACTATTTTTTTATCAGATAGCAAAAAGACTTTGTCATAAATTGGCTGCAGAAAACCTGGCCGATCAAGTAACAGAATGAAATGTTTTTGAGATGTTAGTACTTACAACGACCATAAGAAAAATCATTTTGTGCCTGGACAGAATTTGTTCACAAGTTTTGTATGTGCTCTCTCCGGAACATTTTTTGGTACAGCAACCATACCAATGGAGTAACAGCTTGGAATTACTCTTAAAATTTGGTATTTACAGAGGAAAAAAAAAATATTTTTGTGCCTCGTTAAATCTTGTATTAGTAATAGCATAAGACAGAAATAGAATGTTTTGTACCAGGTGTTTCTAACAGGCATAAATATGGCACAAATATTTTTTCTAATAGAAAAATGTTTAAACTTTAATTTGGTTGTAGTTTGAAGCTGTTACTCGATAGGTAAAGTAATGAACCAAAAAGAAAAATAAAAAAATTGTGCCAAGGCATTAGAACAAGATTTAACGATTCACAAAAATATATTTTTTTTACTCTGTAAATATGTATTAAATTTTAAGGGTAATTCCAAGCTGTTACTCCATTGGTATGGTTGCTGTACCAAAAAATGGTCCGTAGAGCACATACAAAACTTGTGAACAAATTTTGCCCAGGCACAAAATGATTTTTCTTAGGGTCGCTGTGAGTACTAACATTTCAAAAACATTTAATTCTGTTACTTGATCGGCCAGGTTTTCTGCAGCCAGCTCTCGCTCTATAATACCTTGTATGGTGACGCCTATCTCGTTGGAGGAAGCTACGAGAGAAACAACCCCACTCTTTCTCTGACTTCACGGTTAAATGGCTACATAACATTGTCTAAGAAAAATCCGCATGCTACATCCCTTCAGCTTATATGTCCATGGATTCTTTATTACTTTCACTTATTATCACTTATTATCACACCACAATTAATTACGTTACTGCGTTCCTTTAAACCTACTCATCCGAGTAATCTACATCCATTACGTCGATTTTAATTGCATTCGTTAAAATTTATGTTTATACTTGCACTAGCCATTAATTTTTCCTCATTTAAATGTCATTCTGAATTTTAATTCATTTAACCGAACAACGTTTCTTTTCCCGGTTAGTCTTTTATAATATTTTTGTATTGCCGTTTTTCCAATTATGGAATATTATTATCCTGCACAACTACACCGTATCCTCCAATTATGGAAGCAATTAACTTACATTCAGTTTATCTCCTTCATTATAGTTTGAAGTGGAAATTCCATTTTAATTTGGAGTCGTATCGCTACTATTTGCATTTGCTTGTATCAGTATTGCATTAATTAACGGCGTGCAATTAATTTGGTATTAAAATAGGAGATAGGTTGGAAATATTTGCAAGTTAAATATCGTTCAGGGTATTATTGTTCGCGTTCAACGTTCTTAGTACTAATGATGTTATTTAAGGTGAACATTAAAAATAAAAAACTAAATCTATTGAAAAATTTCATGGGTAATTTCTTGTTTTTTAACATGCTTTTATTAGGTCGACCTGTAACTAACTATCTGGGTATGTATGTAAGTAAAAAAAGTTTAAGGAACTGAATTTTATCCACTTCTAATTGTTGTATCATCATGATTGAACAGGAACAATAGAGTGGGCATGTTTACATAAAACATGATTTTATTTTATGAATTTAAAAATCAAACAAAACCAATTTTATTTATTAATATTAATGGAATACAAATAGTTTAGTATAAACATGGTAGCATAGTTTCTAGAAGTCCATTTGTGGGTAAACATGCTCTTGCTCAGTATTTGAGTGAACTTCCTCTTGGTCGATTTCCTGTTCAATTTCAGTATCCTGGCCCGTAACAAAAAAGTCATCTTCAGGTACTATTTCATCAGCTGTGTTTCTGTTGCAACAACCATAGCCTACATAATTGGCACATATGGTTGAGCACTTCAGTGCATTTTTAAAATACTCACGCTTGGTCGTGCAATCATCTCTGCAGTTGCCTTGAGAGTGGTGGCTGGACGTAAATTCCCATTGATGATCTTCCAGTCCCATTGTAATGGGTCCATATCAATTCCACGCCACTGTTGAACTTGGTGGAACACTCGGAGAGAGTGCTGACGAGCTGCCCCTGATGTAGGAGGGAGTGCGTCCAAATTAAATTGCGCATGCACTGGCTGCTTTGCAATTGTTTTTGTGTACAACTTGTGGCGGAGTGAATTCAAGTTTTTCTCTGTAGCACCATAGAGAGCACAGAACAAAGCTTCAGCTACTGAATCTGATGAGGCATCAGCATTGTTGAAACTTTCAATTATTTCTTTGCTCTTTTTCCAGGAATTTCTGTAATACGTACAATTTCTGCTGAGAGTGCTGATTGAGACGCACACAAAAAAGACGGATTTCCCTTTTCACCCTACAATGCTCCTCTCCCCTTCTCTTTGTGAGTTCCCCCATACCCACAGCCTCTACATTCTTCAAAAAACCCATCACTACCTACTCATTTAATTCACTTTTCATTTTAATAAACAAGCCGTGACTGGAACCTCTGATCTCTTTACATCGAGCGCATTTAAAATACTTTTTGAGGTATTTGAGAAAAGAAGAAAAACATTCCGATCCATCCTCCTCCCCCACACTTCAAACCCGACGCTCTAACCTCTTGGACTTTTCAGGGCGTGCAAAGGGGAGGGTAACAAACATCGTAAAAAAATGTAAAAAGGGTGATTTGCTTAAAGTCGATTTCATATTTTCTATGTTTAGAATACCCTGTATAATTTATTTTAAGCTTGGCAACTGTTTATGACTTGCTAAGGCAACCAAAACTTTTTATAATGACTTCTCGGCAAATAAACAATAAGAAAGTTTACAATAGTGTCGTACCCTATGAGGGGGCACACTGTATGTGGCGTCTCTATTCAAAGACATATTTTCAGTATGCACCAGTTATATCTGTTGTCATTGAACGTTTGTTCTTACAATATAAATATATTTTTAATGAAAAGAGTCAAAGCTTGACTCCAAACCATTTGGAAAAAATATTAGTGACATATTTTTTGTCTTCTAATTAACAAGTACTTAAAAATACACCAGTAAGTGTTATTGTTGGAATATTAGGTCCAACTATTTTTGAGAAAGAGAGAGAAAGAGAGAAAGAGATAGAGAGAGAGAAACAATAATAAGTTGATTGTATTAACTTTGAATGCTAAGGGACTCCCAAAAAACCTAGAAGTTAATCTTAACTGTACGCAAAATATCTAATTTGTGCATGAAAATTTTTATGATGACATATTAGTTAAAGCCAACCCTGGTTCTGCGGTCATATATCGCTGCGATCTGGGCTCTTTCTTGACATTTTTTTAGGCAGGCTTCTGATTTAAATGGACAAGGTCATGACAGTGAGGGCTCAGACATCAAAGGTATTTCACCGGCAGCCGATAGTATTACTTTGTTTGATAATGAAAAGTGCGCTGCGTATCCCTGAAGGGGTGAAAAACTTAACCGCATAGCGGCCAATTAGCGGGTAGGGCAGCGTTGTGGGTTCATGTAGTTCTCTCGTCAAGTGTTGCATATGATAATAATAATAATATTTATTGACCAAAAGACCACAAGATATATAATATGGTATGTCGATACAGAAAAATATATGTATATAAACATAGATAAACACATACATAACATACATAACATAAAAATAATAGGTATAAAATCCAAAGACAAACATCTATACATGATTAACCAACAATTACATACTTATATCATTAATTTCTCGTATACTATAAAAACCTTCATTCATTAATACGTTTTTTAATTTATTTTCAAACATAGATACACTTTGAATATTCCTGATATCTGCTGACAAGTTATTATATAAAATAGTGCAGTTAAAATAGGCGAGTTTTTGTAAGTTGATGTTTTGTGAGAGGGATTCTTAACAGATGGCTATGTCTAGTGTTACGATCCTACGTGAATGAATTGGAAGTAAAAGAGTGCTCACTCTTTTTAACAAATACGAGACATATGTAAATGAAAATACGGGGTAAAGTAAGAATTTTTCTATCTGTAAACACTTGTCTACAGCTTTCCCTGTATTCCAGATGAACGATTAACCATATTAATCTTTTCTGTAAAATAAACACTCTTTGTATTTCCCGAGTACAACAACTCATTTTGTTCAAAGATATATGCGGATATGTTATAGCACAGCAAAATAGATATTTAACAGTCCTGAAGTATCGAAGCAATCTTTCATCTGTCTTATAGCATAGTATGTTTTACTTAATTTTGCACACTTTCGACTTGAGCATCCCAGTGGAGTCTATTGTCTAAGTGAGTGCTTAAAAATTTTACTTTTCCACTAAAATTAATATAATTTAAGAGGCCTGTATCATTTGGCAAACCTTTCCTTATGTAGTAATTGATGTCTGTACTTTTAGATTCATTAAGTATGAGCCGATTACGTTGACACCAAGTGCTAAATTCATCCATTATGTTAGCGACTGCAGTTTCCAGTTCCTGCGGAGTTTCGGCTGCTACAGTAATGGTAGTATCATTCGCAAACATCGTGATAAAACCATTTGTAATATGATCAGATCATTTATACTAAAAATAGTAGGGGGCCCAGAACGGATCCTCGAGGAACGCCAAATTTGACGTCGTATGCCTCAGATCTAGCCCCATTAACATCAAGTTGACAGTTTAGTAATTAATAATTTTGTACATACTGAGTCGAACGCTTTCGAAAGATCGAAAAGTAGCAAAACTACCAATTTTCCATCATCTAAACTTTGATAGATGTAATTCAGGATTTCGCATGTAGCTGTTTCAGTTGATCTGTTTGCTCTAAATCCATGTTGTGACACGCACAGTATGTTATTGGATTTAAAATAGGTCATCAAGCAACTGACAACAATTCTTTCTAATAGTTTAGTAAAGTGTTAAGTAATGAAATTTGCCTGAAGTTATCGATGTCCACAACATCACCTTTCTTACGCAGTAGGACAACTAAAGTGGTTTTAAGTATTTCTGGAAAGTATTCCTGGAATAATGACTGATTTTTCAAATAAACAAATGGTTGCACAACAATGTCAGTTATATTAAAAATAGTTAAAACAGACAGCTCACCAATCCCTGATGTCTTTTCCTTTTTTATTTGTGTCAATATATCTATAACTTCATGTACATTTCTGAAACTCAAAATCCTCTTTAATCAGTTTTGTTCACGGCAGTGCCAAATTTTGCCCAAAATAATTTAGAATGCTTTCAGTGCAACAGGAGAAGTGATGAGCAAATATTTCCGCAATTTCGCTGGCATTTTTAACCCTTTTGGAATTATGTGCAATAGTAATGTTTTTGTTATTCGAAATTCTACCTAATTTTAAGACAAGTTCAGTGGCCATTATGTATTGTTTATATCAGCTAATATCGAAAGCACATTTTGGTATAAATGAGCACTTCAGAACTGTTTGCATAACCCGGTATATCTTAAAGTCCGCCGAAGCGATGTATGAAACGTGAAGCGCCATGCCGTTATAGGATAGGTTGACCTTAGTTTGCATAGGGCACAGAGCACGCAGGTCGTATAGCATATAATGCAACAGTGCTTTACACTCAGGTGAACTATGCACTTAAGTAACTATTCCATTATTCCAACTGTATAATAGTCATTTACATTTGAAAGCATTATTTACATACTTCAGTTAATATATTAATTATGATACAGCGATTATCTCTTTAAGTACCTACGAGCGTACATGTCTTTTCTAAAAGCCATAAAATTATTAGCATTATAACTCCATTATTTCCTGTATACGCAATAATCTCTTGTCAACATTTAGAACGTGTTTGGGCGATTCCATTTTAATGAGTGAAACACCTTTAAGTAAATATTTTCAAATATATATTAAACTTGTTAAAAGTTTTTTTGACACCTTAGTCATTTTTAGAATAGGCGCAAATTTATCAAACGTAGACTTGCTTTGCAACCGTCAAAATAACGAGATACTTGTAACCGAGTAACATAGGACTTAAGTAATAGTTCGTGTGTAAGATTTTACTATTGGAATGGGCCACAGATGGTGTACTATCCATCACTCAGAAAGTGCAAGCAAAAATATTTGGCATGAAAAGGGTGAAAAATGTTTTTTTTCAAATATCTCGAAAACTGGCTGCTGGTTTCCGGGTCTTCTTCCGCGTAGACTTGGTTGAGTGCTTGACGCTTCGACGATCTTGTCGTGGTCTTCTTCTGAAGCGAAGAAGTCAGATCACCAGCTCCACGAAAGCCTTTGCATCAAGATATCTCGAAAATTGTTAATTTTAGGGAAGAATGTCTACAAGAAAAATTATTAAATTATCTTTTATTTAACTTTGTCACATTATACATTAAAAAAACACTTCTTCGTCCCTTCAAATTCAACGTACTTGTGGTATTACACATGATAAATCAAGTGGTAATATTTTCATAAAAAAACAGGATTTTTTTCATGAATTTATTCCTCCGAATTTATTATAAACAATCGTCTTTAAACGAATACAATATTGCAAATGGCGCAGCACACATCATAGGTGTAGTTTAGGGACCAGGGAATTTTTATGGTATTCCTACAAATTTGATGCCATAAATAATTTTTTTTTAATGTATTTTCTAGAGAGGCTTTCCATTTTTTATAACCAGTTTGCAGCTTAGAAGAGTTTAACATGTTTTTAGCTCTTAATCAGTACCTTATTTTTTAACCTCCACACCCAAGAAAATGGGGAGGTTATTGTAATTGGTCCAAAATCTAAAATTTGGATAACATCAGATCTTTACGGTTTGAGATCACAAGAACACAAAAAAGTGGTTTTTAAATAATATCTATATGTATGATGCAATGTGGTCCAAAGGTACTACTGGTACCGTACATGAGGAGAAAAGGATTTGGTGTAGATCTGACGATGCTGCCTTTTGGCACATAATATTCATTTTATCATTCGAAAGTAGATACTATTCGGATGTCAAAAATATACACATTTTACTCTTTTTCGTTCATTTTCCAACCACTTCCAGTAACTGTCAATTTTTTTTAAACAGTGGTAAATTGAAATTAATATACCGGGTGAGTCACGAATTGCGCTCGCCCCGATATCTCCTAAAATATTTGGAATAGAAAATTAAAATGTGGAGGGCTTATTACACGACTAAAATGCCATCTTTTCAATAAAAAATCAAGTTTGGTGCACATCCGGTTTGACCGGAAATGCCCACAACTTTCGATTTTTAAATGGAACACCCTATATATTTTTACATTTTTGGAATCTAGAGGAAATTTTGAATACAATACATCCATTTTGGTCACTTTTTGATAAACATTAAAAAGTTTATTAAAAAATCTATTTCTGAATCCAGAGTGCTGTGGTGCCCAAAACATATTTTAGTTTGTGTGCTACGTTACTATAAAAATACAAAGAGCAATATGATTGCATTACTTAATTGTCTAGAGGCGTTTAAAATTTTCAAATGTGATTTTTACCCACTAACTCGGTTTTTTTAAATGGGAAGTTAATCGTTCACCAACAATTTTAAATACCTCATTTTCATACGAATCTAATGATACCAAAATTTTGAAAATCCGCTCAGAAATATTTGAGATTTCAGCCAAAATACAATGCAACCAAGCTTTCAGAAACATGCGGCTAATAGATAATAGATTAGTGGGCTTTGGAAACTAAAATGACACATTTCTGTGTAAATCTGGTAACCTAATAACATTGGAAACATCATAGTAGCCATTGAATGTAATAAAACAATATCAGCTGCCAGACAGACTCGTGTAGTTATAGGCAATCTTGAGCTATCAAACATTTAATAATTGTGAGCGCAAAGAACGTTACAAGTAAGTTTAGCATAGGTATGTTGAGGTAAACTCAGTTACATCCACAAGGAAATTAGCAATAGAATGCGACATCAGTACGGTTTTCAGAGTTTTATTTAAATGAACATAAATATCGGGCCTATAAATAAACAAAAATCAATTCCGTTGAACAATTAAACTTAAACTAGGTAACAATAGGTATCCATATTAAAATAATTAATATAATTAAACCCTAAATTGACATTTATAGATATTGTTCAAAATGTCCACCATTTTTTTCTATACACAATTCGGCTCTGCGTACAGTTGCTTGAATGGCTCTACGCAATTCAGCCGGCGTTAGTTCATTAAGAGCCCGTACAACTTTATTTTGCAGCTCTTCACGGGTATTTGAAGAAGTTTGATAAACTTTATTTTTGAGAGTGCCCCATACATAATAGTCGAGGGGTGTTAAGTCAGGTGACCTAGGAGGCCACCTGATATGACCTTGATTTGCGATAAGGCGTTCACCATACAAGTTGTTTAAATATTCCATCACTCTTCTGGAATTATGTGGGGGAGCACCATCTTGTTGGAAAAACAGATTTTGTAAATAGGCAAGAGGAAGTAAGTCAAGAAATTCTGCTGTCTGGTTTTGTAAAAAGAATAAATATCGTTCGCCAGTAAGTGTTCCATCAAAAAATATGGGTCCAATTATTCGATCTCCAAGTACTCCAAGCCAACAGTTAAACCCAAATCTTTCCTGAATATTCCCCCGCCCTACCAACCTCGGATTTTCTTGAGCCCAGTACCTAGTATTATTTCTGTTAAACATACCTTGGTTCGTAAATCTACTTTCATCTGAATATAAAATATGAAAAGGAAAACCTGGGTTTTGTTGTACTGCATTTAAGAACCAGTTGCAATGTACTAGCCTCCTGTCGTTATCATCTCCATAAAGATGTTGGTGTATTTGGTATTTATAAGACCGAAACTTATGTTTCTTTAAAATTCTGCAAACCGAAGACTGACTAATGTCGCATTCCGTTGCCAATTCCCTTGTTGATGTTGTTGGGTGTACCATCACAAATCCTAATATATCAATTTCTTTGTCCTCACAATAAATGTTTGATGGTAATCTTGTTGATCGGGTTCGTTTCTTAATTTTTGTTCCACTCTGGCAAACAAGTGTCTGCTTGGAGCACGTCTGTTGGGATATCGTTGCTGATACAGTCCTGCAGCTGCAGTTGAATTTTTGTGACACTCTCCATATATCAGTAACATATCGACCTTTTCATTTCTACTAAAATTATTCATTTTCTTTAATTTTTAATCAAAGAGATTTCCGCAACGCTTTATTTTTTATCTGTCTGGCAGCTGATATTGTTTTATTACATTCAATGGCTACTATGATGTTTCCAATGTTATTAGGTTACCAGATTTACACAGAAATGTGTCATTTTAGTTTCCAAAGCCCACTAATCTATTATCTATTAGCCGCATGTTTCTGAAAGCTTGGTTGCATTGTATTTTGGCTGAAATCTCAAATATTTCTGAGCGGATTTTCAAAATTTTGGTATCATTAGAAACGTATGAAAATGAGGTATTTAAAATTGTTGGTGAACGATTAACTTCCCATTTAAAAAAACCGAGTTAGTGGGTAAAAATCACATTTGAAAATTTTAAACGCCTCTAGACAATTAAGTAATGCAATCATATTGCTCTTTGTATTTTTATAGTAACGTAGCACACAAACTAAAATATGTTTTGGGCACCACAGCACTCTGGATTCAGAAATAGATTTTTTAATAAACTTTTTAATGTTTATCAAAAAGTGACCAAAATGGATGTATTGTATTCAAAATTTCCTATAGATTCCAAAAATGTAAAAATATATAGGGTGTTCCATTTAAAAATCGAAAGTTGTGGGCATTTCCGGTCAAACCGGATGTGCACCAAACTTGATTTTTTATTGAAAAGATGGCATTTTAGTCGTGTAATAAGCCCTCCACATTTCAATTTTTTATTCCAAATATTTTAGGAGATATCGGGGCGAGCGCAATTCGTGACTCACCCGGTATACATATTTGCCTTAAATCTTCCAAAAGGATCTATCCCACTAATTACTTCCACATCCAGTGGAAGTATAGTAACGACAAAAAAAATTAAAAAAAAACTTTATTGTTCAAATACTTAGAATGTCATGAAACGTCGAGACTTTATGTTTGTGCGAAAAAAATTTTCTGTCTGTCGGTCTGTAACTTTTTTTTGTGCGCACGTTTACTCTGGAACCGTTTGAGATATTGACTTGAAATTTGGTACCCTTATGTACTTTAACAAGATCTAGAAGTAGATTATATTTTCATCTTGTTCCGTCGAAGGGTTGGGGGGTAAATTTGGGGTAAATAGGTAAATCAAGCAGATAAGAGTTCATAAAATTGGTATTTAGTACATACAAGAGAAGCTAAGGTCTCAAAAAAAATTTTGGCAATAGCCGCCCCCATTACCACCCCACCCCATTATTAAATTATTAAAGGGGATGAAAAAAAAATGTGATTTAGTGTGTGTACAAGAACCAGAAACCTCAAAATATCTTTTTAATTTATCCACCCCCACTACCACCCCCTATCACCACCCCCACACCACTACCGATGTGGGATATCGTTTTATGGGTTTTTGGGGTAGAGGATTTCAAATATTATATTATTAAAGTTCCATAAACAATTATTTCCACATACAAAGTTTTTTCGTTGTGATTGACTTGGATAGAAAATCTGGATGTGGAAGTAGTGATTCCTTGGGCAGCGGTTTTTTAATTTAAAAAATGCAATACGTACCAAAATCTTCTGAGATAGAAAGCTATCATATAAAGATGATATTTAAGAGTTCGGTTGCTGAACTATGCAGTATACACATACACGCTCGTTAAGTTTAATATATCATCTAATACGGGCTCTGAAATTAATACAATTTTTTCGTCGACCACTAGACCTATAGCCGATTTTAAGCATATACCTATTGGTTATTCGCATCGTAGGGCTTTTATTCCAGTCAATCTCTTGATTTGTAGGGGGGCTGTTATCAATTTCAACCTCCTCTGTGGTTTCTCTATAAGCAACAACGAGTAAATGATTCTCATTGAATATTTTAATTTCGAAAATGGGGGGCCAACTTCATAGAGGAGAGCATAATTCAAAGTTTACCATATAACATGTTTACACTGCGAATTATGGTCGTCAAAACTATTTCTTAAGCAATCTCGATAAAGAACCATGTACGGAGTTGCAAAGCTTCTGCGTTTTCGTTAAGAATTGCAAGTAATTGTTTAACATGTTCGGGCAAACATGAAATTTGAATCATTTATTTTCCGCATGTTAAGCAATTTAATGACACACAACGCTGATATAACATTTAGAGTAAACACTCTCTATAAATAACAGTTAATACAATTTAGGCTAATGGGAAAACGCGTCCCATACCCATCCAATTTGCGACACAGACAGTTAATAAAATTAGCGAGCGCCTAAGATCCACATTCTGAGACCTGTTCTTGCACTCACACGGTAACTGTGCAATCTTTACAGCAGTGCGGCACTAGCCCCATCTCAAACTAGAATAAATACAATGCATAAGTATTATGGCAGACGCATACCGACTTGGGGCACACATTTGTTTGGCGAATATTTTGTTTGGTTATAGGCCGGGAGACAACCGTACGAAACCCTACTACGTCATCGATAAATTTATGATAAATTCCAAACAGTACCCACCAAAAAACACTAAAGAGTATATAGAGAAATATTAATTGTTCCAAATTACTTTGCTCTGCCTTGTCTCACCTTGATGGAAATGCCCCATAAGGATGCCTACATCATTATTTTTTTAATTTTGTGTACTTAGGTACAAACTTATAATTTCTGTCAAGAAAAGTTAATGCCTGTATGAACTTCGCGCATGCGATAAGCGTTTAAGACAATTAATTCAACAACACAACTTATTTTTTTGTTTTGTTTTATTACACGTGAATAATAATAAAAGCTTATTTTTAGGAAGTTTTATACATATAATTTTTTTGTCTTTTGGCTAAAATTTCAAAAAAAATCGAGACAGAACTTGAAATTTTATTTTATTTGTCAAAATCAACAAAACCCTGTATCTCAGTAAAGAAAGGCGATATACATTTAAAACACCCTGTATATGGAAAGCAATCCCCACATTAAAATGAAAACGCTGCCAAAATGGTGAGAGATACGAAAAAATATTGCAGAGAAAAAAGTTGTAGAGAATTTAATTCTAAAAAGCCGGTGAGAGCATATGTCTTATCTTTTATAGTATGTGCAAAGATACCGTGCAAATTATGACATCGTGCAGATTCACTGAATTTAAACATTTTTTATCTCATAAATTTTTTCTAAAAACGCAGTTGTGGAGATATTGACCATCCACACACTACTGACTCACCCTGTATATGCCACCACTCATCACCCAAACAATTCACCGGGCGGATAAAAATAAGTGTGTACATTGCTACATACGTAAAAACAAGTACATCGCCTTTTTTTTTAATGATTAGTAACAGACTGAATTTTCGTAAGTAGCTTCGTTTTGACGACGCCCAACTTTTCTCTCTGCGAAAATTCTCGGTAGAGGTAGGCTAATAGCAAAAATTATTTTTTCTATTTCGCACGAATTGGACAATTCCACAACCTGTCAAATTATTTTGGCAATATATTTTTCATTCGTTAAACGTTTGTTAAAGAGTTTGTTTTTCGATTGCCTTGGTTACGTTCGCGCGAGTTAATTAAAATAAGCCCCGTGTTTGTCCACAACAACATATTGTCAAAATAATTTGACAGGTTGTCGAATTGCCTAATTCGTGTGAAATAGAAAAAACAGTTTTTGCTATTAGCTACCACTACCGAGAATTTTCGCAGAGAGAAAAGTTGGGCGTCTCGTCAGAACGAAGCTACTCAAGAAAATTCAGCCTGTTACTAATCATTAAAAAAAAAGGGGCTATGTACTGTGGACTATTATTACACTTCACTTTATATGCAGATTCGGGGAATGTAGTTCTATATATCCTGAGACAAGCGAGTGCAAGAAAGAAAACAGAGAAATTAGGAAAAGGACTTCCGGCACGTTCCATACCTTGTGAAATCTTATTTTCATCACATTGTCGTGTATCAACTCAGAATATCGGTACCTATCACTTCTAATAGCACAATGCGATGATGTCACGAAGTGGGTGCATTGTAGTGGGAGTATATCCAACTCTCTCAATTTCTCTGTTTTCTTCCTTGCACTCGTTTATCTCAGGATACATATATTAAACTACGTTTGCCGAATCTGTATATAGATTATAGTACAAATATTTTTTTATAGGATTTCCCTATCAAATAAAAAATATTTTTAGTATAATAAGGGTTTTCAGTAAAAACGCGAAATTTATTCACATTATTGAGATATAACCCATTCACTGATAACATGTATTTTTTCTCTCTACCACTGAGTTTTTCAGCTAACAGCACTCAGAATAATAGGCCCGTAGTTTTGAAACGTATAGTAATCTAAAACATCCTCCTCTCTCGGTAATTATCAATTAAAAACTTTATTACAATTTGATGTTACTTGTTAATTAAAGATTAAACGTACAATTAACGTTACTTTAACTAGACTATGCTAACAATGCCTCTTATATTTACGTTATACAGCAGAAGCGGGCTAATGAACAAGGTATAGATGGCATTAATTAGCAGGATTTTGAAAATCCGCACGTAGCTAGCACGTATAATGAATTTGGGTATAGCAATTATTTATCCCAAGCTTAAATTAAAGTGGGCAGATGCAGCTGACGCCACCTAGTTCAGAGTCTGATAGCGCAGGAGAAAAGATTTATATTTACACACGGACAATTATTTGAAACAAATATTTGTATATTTACCAGCTTCATTCCTTATGTTTTTCGTTTTGTTAAATAGCTCAGTGTTTTGAGGTTCTGATCTCTAATTTAAATCAAACAAGCTGATTTCACAGTAGCTTTCAGTACCATAAATGAAATTTAAAAAAATTCGCATGATACGTGGTTATCCACTGAAAAGCTATATGTCATAACCGTGCCCGCTTATTGGAGGAAGACTACCAGCATGGCCATTTAACCGCGCATTTTATGGAATTTCTAGAATGCTAACTCGTAAACAAATAAACGTCCGACAGGGCCGGCGTTAAATCTTTTTTGGTAAAACTAACAAAATAGGTAATTTTTTATAATGAATATATAAAACTAGTGGATTCATATACTCTTCGCCGATTTACTGAGCTTCTTATATAATTGTTACACATTCTATGGGATACTCTTCGCAGTTTTCTTGTAAATAATGTTAGTTTTTGGACATTCTAAATTTTGTGATACCAGCTTTGTTGTGAAAAAAAATATATGAAAAAAAAATGAAAAGAAAAAACACCCTGTCAAGGATTCGAACACAAGACCTTTCGATTGTCAGACAAAACAACAACAACAAGCATTTATTAATATTCACATACAGTAATGCGCCATTCCGGAGTCCGGCCCGGAGCCAGCCAGACAACCACGGCGAATATCGCCGAGGTGGGTGTGAGGTTGGGCGGGAAGGGTCCGGTTTGGCGGTGACGAAAATTAGTTGTGAGTTAACATTCCTGCCTAATGGAGAAAGGCTTAAATTTAACAGTATCGTGCAACGTAGTACACGAGGGTACTTAAAAATAATTAAAATTAAAACTGTAAAAACTATTGATTTCGCGCATACGCGAACACTTAAAAATTTTAGTTGCTGGCACGGGAAAACAAAACTCAACGAAAAAACCCGTTTGAGACAATTCCACCCTGGTTTGTCTTCCTGACTCCAGGAAAGCGTCGTGGATAGTTAAAAGTGTGTAATGTTATGTGAAATTGTTGTTTGTTAAGAATTTATTGGTCGAGACTGAATTTAGAGACAAAAATGGACAAGGAACAAAAAAGGTAAAAACAAATAGAGGGAATAGAGACGGGCTGGTTGTAGGTTTTGGTCAGGATTAAAGGTGGGGAAAGGAGAAGTTGTCGTAGAGGAAAGTGTGGTTAGAGAGGTTGGCGAAAGATAGGCAACGCTTGGTATGGTAGGGGGTGTCGGATATTGAAAAGGATCGCATTATACTGTCTGATTCGTGTTATGTTGCGGATGGATAAAGTAAAAAAATATTTTGAGGTTTCTGGTTCTTGTACACACACTAAATCACATTTTTCATCCCCTTTAATAATGGGGTGGGGGTGGTAATGGGGGTGGCTAATACCAATTTTTTATTATGAACTCTTACCTGCTTGATTTACCTATTTACTCCAAATTTATCCCAATTTACCCCCCAACCCTTCGATGGAACAAGATGAAAATATAATCTAGTTCTAGATCTCGTTAAAGTACATATGTGTACCAAATTTCAAGTCAATATCTCAAACGGTTCCAGAGTAAACGTGCGCACAAAAAAAGTTACAGACCGACAGACAGACAGAAATTTTTTTTCGCTTAAACTTGAAATCTCGATGTTTCATGACATTCTAAGCCTATTTGAACAATTAAAATTTAAAAAAAAAATTTTGTCGTTACTATACTTCCACTGGATGTGGAAGTAATTATATCATGGAAAAAATATCTAATGAAAAAAGTTACCCACCCTTTAAGTCAAACATTCAAAAGAATTATAGACGTATACTTCAGGATCTTCAGAGTTAATGCATAATGCGAAATTGATTTAATTTTTATTTTCATTATTGTAACACGGAAGCCTCTGAACTATAGCTCGGTAGAGCGAAAGTGGATATAAGGGTGAGAAGAGTGCATACTTGAGTACAGTATAAAGTACAAGCAGGCAAGAAGCTTGTTTGCTTAATTATCTTTAGCCGCTCAAGAAACTTTTGCTGTATGACGCTACTTCCACTGCCGCTACGGAGTAGTCAGCGAATTACCAAATGTAACATTTTTACATTAAAATGAATGTACAACATATCGTGAATATATAGTTTCATATCTAAAAAAGGCAATACCAAAAGAACAAACTAAATTTTAAATTAAATTGAATAGTTACTGCATAAGCCCAATTTCTGTATTATGTTTTATGCATTTCCAGTTTGACTATTCAGAAATAATCCAGTCAACAAATACATTTGAAAAAACAATGAATATAGGAGAAAGTTTTTTTAATGTAAGGGGAGAGGGTTCTCATTAAAAATTCAAGTCTTCGGACAAGGGGAGGGGGAACATTAGCCGCTATCTTGTCATCTTGTCATTTCCTACGGAAAAATTATTTATTATAAATTTTTCCTTGGACAAAATTCTTAATAATTCTTTCCCCTAAAGTACTAAAAAAAATTCTCCTATATCTAATGTTTTTTCAGGCCAATTATAGCATAAGTAAAGTAATGCTATTAAATAAAATATAAATTTAGGTTTCAAAATATTTTAATTTTTAGATTCGAAAATATAATTTTTAATTAAGTTGTTATTATTATATCCATAGTAATATGATATAATATTTATATGTAAGTGAGTACGCTACATATACTTCCCCCTTGCAGAAAAGAGAGATTAACTTACCAAAGTATCAATATCGAAGATGACATTTAAAAAAGAAGTCAGATTTGACTGATAGTTGATCAATTAATAGGTATTCTATATATAAAAATGAGATAATATACCTTCAATCCTCCAAGGAATATATGTACTTAATATGTTAAAATCATACTACATTCCAAGGTAATATTTGCATAGAGATTAAAATCATTATTATTTTGTTTTTTTTATGGTACATCCAAATAATTAATCCATAACAATAATTCTTTTATCCAATTATAGATAATAATTAGTCCATAATAACAATTCATAATAATAATTATATTCATATAATACTTTAACAAAATGGAAATCATCAATTTGATAAATGAATATTTTTCATATAGCGTCTTTCGCTAATCATAATTAATTGTCAAAATAGTAAATAATTGATACATTGATACCTTGAAAAGATGATCTAATACTGCAGGGAGTATAATATAAATAGGGCACTCACCCACACATTTACATAATGGGATATGTAATTAAAAGTCTTCTGGAAAGAAATAAACTTGGCATTGTCTTGGAAAATAATTCGGAACTCGTAAGTGACTTCATGCCGTATCAGCTGCCCTTATACCAGTAATTCCTTATACCATCAAATACAAATCTCCATTGCAACCTCCGACTAAAAAACATATCTAGATACATAATGGCATTAGTTTGTGTGATCCTGAAAGATTCACAATCTAAGGCACTTCTTCCCATAAGTTCTTGATTGGCTAGTCGATCTATTCGCGGCCGATTCGGGCACCATCGGTTCAGTTTGATTATCATAATCTCAGTTTGACACTTTTGACAGTATATCCGCCATTAATGTTAATAAGTGTTTTTCGTGTTTTTCGATCAAAATGTGGTGAAGAATTCTTTTTATTTTAAGTTGTGATTTGCTTAATACCTAAATAATATTCTCTATTCATAGTTACACAGTTTAGTGATAATATATTTAGTGCAAATAAATAGTGAAGTGCTGTACCGTTTGCAGAAAGCAGTTTAGAAAAGAAGAAAATCGATTGTTCCATAGTCGTAACATGATGAAGTTCAGTTTACAGTTATAAAGTAAATAGCAATTAAATTTTAATATCCTTTCAATACATATTTATCTTACTGTTTTATCTTACTGTAATATCGTATGCCTACATCACGTTATATAAAGATCCGATAATGCAGGAATTGCAATAATTCATTTTAATAAAAATATTTACCATTCTACACATTTTCTACACACACAACGCCACTGTTGCCTATGGGATGTGATGTTCATCTATTCTTTTTAATGGACACATAATGTGACTATGTTAGGAGCAAACAAGGTATATAGTGAAAAGATAGCCTGTTATGTATCTAGATATAAGTTCTTTAATCGGAGATTGCAACACTATCAGGTTGCATATCTTCAAATTAATGATCATCAGAAGATGATGTGCAAATATCAAGTCAGCGGACTTCTGTCAAACACTGTCCAAAAACATAATTTGCAATTTTAAATGTTTAATTTCCACCCATAATACGCCTTATAGCTTTTCTGATCCAACAACATAACATGTGCTTCAATCGCATTTTTGCTATCTGAATTTCTGGCTATAAATTTTTCTTTTTCTGCCTCCAACCCTTGTATACCATCAGGAGGTCTGCATAGCGTGAAGAATCGGGGTCACCAATATAGCATAAGTAAAGTAATGGTATTAAATAAAATATAAATTTAGGTTTGAAAATATTTTAATTTTTAGATTTGATTTAATTCCGTTGTTATTATTACATCCATAGTAATATAATACAATATTTATATGTAAGTGAGTACGCTACACCAACCTTTGCTCGTCTATTGTCTCTATTTATTCTTCATTATTTACAACGAAAAAAAAAAGTAATATTAAAAGGTGGGAACGATCTAACTCTATCTGAACCACTTTTTGTACTATTCATTTGCGCGTCGTTTGCTTCTGTAGTCGTCTTCTTTTGCTCGTCATTTTTTAATTGTATAAATGACTAGAAACTTGAGTGGGTAAGGGTAACGCAGTCAAAACTTTTTCGAGAATGATTTTTTTTTGACTAATCGATTGCTCGTCGTTTGCTCGTCACTATTCGTGTACTGCTTTCGTTTGCTCACATATTTTAATTGTAAAACTTGAGTGGGTAGGGGTTACGCAGTCAAAACACTAGAGACATGATTATTTCCCGGATAATCGATTGCTCGTCAGTATAAACTAATATACTCTACGGGGCAAATCAAAATTGCCAAATCAATTAATAACAGGAAATTAAAGTAAAATAAATATATTACACAAGACAACATAGAATAAAGACAGAATCATTGATATGCTCGATCAATTTTCAATTATTACATCTTGAATAAAATTGAATTTTTACGTCCTACGGAGATAAAACGCCATTAGCAATTGTAAATTTTTCACGCAGATCAGTTTCATCTATCATAAAAATAACTCGAATGAATATCAAGCTCCCCTGTATATTGACATCAGCATCAGGCGAACGCCGTAAGCTAGCGAGGGTTCGACGCGCCAGCCTATTACGGCACGTCTTATCTAAATTAGATCGCTCACAGAATGAAAAGAATCCATATTTTCGATTTAATTTGTACTAATTTACATCCTTAAATTGAAAACTGTATCTCCTCAAAGAAGAATTCCTATACAATTTTAGTCAACCAAAAAAAGCAATTTTAAACTTTATTATAGCCACTTTCTTTCCATCAAATATTTTCTTATGATAAGCAATAAAATGTTCTCAAATGATCCCCAACAATTCTCGAAATCGTAATTTGCAAGCTTTGGTTTGAGTTCATTTACCATGTGCTTGAAAACGTATTCATTCAACAAAAACTCGTATCGTAATTTAGTTTTAGTATAAAAATGCACCGTGTAAACAAAGATTAGGTATAAGTAAGTATTTTTACTTTTTGTATAAAATTAACATCGAAAATTTAGTTAACAGTTTTCATTTAATGCAAATATTACGTGCATTTATGTCTTACTACTATTTTGCCTAACAGCAAGTCTACGAACACGAATCTTCATACTGAAATCATAAGTGGAAGCAGCCACACAAAAACAAAAAAAAATGTAAAAAAATTGGGCGATCTTCACTACTTCCATATTCAAGTTCCAAGTCTACATTGAAAAAAAATTGGATACTATATTTTCACTCCATTATGTGGAAATAATTGTTCATAGAACTTCAATAATATAATATTTCAAATAATCTACCCCAAAAACTCATATGCCACATCGGTAGCGGTTGTGGGGGTAGTGGTGGTAGTGGGTGGTAGTGGGGTGGCTGATGCAAAAAAAATTGAGCCTTTGATTCCTGTGCACAAACTATATCACAATTTTATTTTATTATTTTTACCATAATGGGGTGGAGGTCGTAAAGAGGTGATAGTGGGGATAGTAAATATCAATTTTATGCACTCTTACTTGCTTGCTTTACCTATTTACCCCCATTTACTTCCAACCCTTCAATGGAATAAGATCGAAATATAATCTAGCTTCAGATCTCGTTATGATACTTACTGTACCAAGATTCTTAAGTTACAGACAAACTAATAGACAGGCAGACAGACAGGCAGACCAGTCGCCAAGGTCAATTGAACCTTATAAATGTCCCAATTCATGATTTGATTTTTCTTGGCAAAAATCAGGTCTGAGAGTACTTCCAAAATGAACATAAACCCTATTTTCATTCAGATCTTCGTGCAGTTTCCAAAAATCTTTGGATTTCAATGCATTTTCCAAAATTCTCGCTGTCGAGCAACATGACGACATGAAAAACGTCCAATTTTTGAACATTTCCTCAGCGGGCAACATAATATCTTTAAGACTGGAAATTAGATTGGAAAATGTTTTTATCTTATTATTTTTGGTGGATTTTGCTAACTTCTATAACAAAGTCACTACCTACAATGGTAATTTCTCTGTTAGAAATAGTGTGCAATAAGGTTTCTAGGTCTTTATCGAGCGCTTCCAACTCCTCTGCTTCAGCAGCATTTGCACCAAATTCACTATTGTTGGCTTGGCGTTGATTCTTAGGAAGATTATCAGATCGCTAAGGACTAATTGAACCATTTATTTAGAGATCCAGAATCCGACCGATTCTATCGTTTCCAGAGAAGCATATCGTAGATCTAAAATATGCCACTACTACCCTCTGGGAGGGTAGAAGGACCTTTGGTAAAAGATGGGTGCTAAACACCAGAGTACAGTATACTTATATATGGTTATACTGTTATAGTAAGACTAGTAATAACTTATGCTTCAGTTGTTATGTGGCTTGCTGTATTCAGCTTATGCATAAAACGGAAGCTAGTGCAGCTTCAAAGACTTGATTGTTTAAGAGTCACAAAGGCTATTAAGCGCACAATCCTCGCAACAGATCTTTAGGTCTGTCTGGATCTTGCAGCCCTTCACTTCGTGATTAAGGCCAAGGCTCTGAAATTCGATATACTTGGTATTTATAATAAAATTGTCAGCACAGCGGAGACTCAGTGCTCCTTCACTCGGCGTCATCTTGACACCGAGGTGTGGTGATCAGTGGAAAGAAGATAGAGATTGGATATTGGTCATATAAAGTCATATAAAGTCCCTATCAGCATGGTGTCTTTGTTCTACCTCTCAGAAGACTGCAACCCCACTCGGTAATAAGCTTAAGCTTCAGTACGGTGGAGTCTTGACACCGCAACCCATAGGAAAATCCATTCTAGGACATATTTAGACCTGCAATATCGTCTGATTTAAGGATGTATCGAGGTCTGAGGAAGGTGTTGGAGTGAAGATATATGGTGAAAAACCCAGGACTAAATTCTCTTATGGCTTGTGACTACAGACCATTTTTGTCTGTGGACAGGAGAATATCCGCAGGAAAAATTCTAACAAGCACATATATGCATGTAGTGACAGTCAAGCGGCTCTCAAGCTCCTCGTTTCAGTTAGGACCAAATCATTATTGGCCCAAGACTGCAAACAGGCTCTCTGTAAACTTAGCTCACCCAACTGTGGTAAACTTCTGTATCTGGCCACAGTAATATTGAGGCTAACGAGCAGGTAGATGCTCTGGCCAGGGAGGGTTCTCAGCCCCTACATGATTCGGGGCCGACTCTCGGTTAGCCTTGATGAAATGGAAAAAAGATAATTAGAACTGGACTCGTGCCAGTTCGTTGACTTCTGAGCCTCCCACTCAAGACTTCGAAGCTATTTATTTCAGAGCCCTTGCCGCAGAGAGCAGAACAAATCCTGTGCTTAATAGGAAGCAAGAATCATAGTAAGTATCTTGACTGGACACGACCCTTTGAGGAAGCACCTGCATACTATTGGGGCGAAGAAGAAGATAGTATGTCTAAGGTAGGTAGGTTTTAAGGAGTTAAAAACTATGAATTATTTGATTAGCACAGTAGCCTCAAAAAATAGGGTTTCATTGGCTACTACATTTATGCGTGTAACAATTCTATTGAACCTAACTTATATACTCGTATCATAAGCGAAAGGATGAATTATAAGGCCGGTTTTCGGCCCTTTTTATTTTTGGTAAAAAAATTTGGATTTTTTTTTAATCATATATATTCAATATCTAATCTATTCCACCCCAAGCAGGACTTCCCCCAACCCAACCCCCTCCATGTAACCCCATTAAATTATTATAGAACTAGTTTACATTAGCACATATACTTAGATGTTTTTGAACTTGAAAATCATATTTCCTTTGAATAAACTGTACCCTAAGGCTCCCCCTACTACTGTACGATACCTCCACATTACCCAAACGCCCCCAACCACCAATGACAAGCACCCTCTCCTCCCACAACATAAACCTTTATGCTGCTACCAGATATAAAATAGTTTTAAAAGGACTTTTTGTTTATATTATTAATAAAATGCCTCTCTCCCGAACCATTCTGTTGTGTAGAGAGATTTAGGTTAGTTTTTTTTGATTTTTTGCCTGTTGATTTATAGCTTATACAGTATATGTACTTTTGTCTGATTTTTTCAGGACCTAGACCTTAACAACTATCTTTTTTCGTATTTTTGTTGCTTTGGACGTAGGGAGAGGGAGAAAAACGGGCGCAAGGTTATATCTTTCTGCCGATACAAAAAAGTGTAAGAAAAGTCTTTGTTATACCATTTTCAAGCTTGTAGCGGTATGATGATGGCGGGAACGGTTCGGGAGAGTGAGTGTTGGGGGGAAGTATAAGAGGAATTGACATTTTATTAATGATGTAAATAAAAAATCCTTTTAAAACTATTTTATACCAGGTAGGTGATTGTCGTTGGCCATTGGAGGGTGTTGGGGTGTTGTACAGTAGTAGGGGGAGCTTGGGGTGCAGTTTGTTCAAAGGAAATATGAAATATGATTTTCAAGTTTAAAAACATTTAAGCATGTGTACTAATGTAAACTGGTTCTTTATTGATTTAAGGAGGAGGGAGGTTCTGTTTGGGGTGGAATAGATTAGATATTGAATATATATAGTAAAAAAATTTTTTCGAAATTTTTTGACCAAAAACAAACAGGGCCGAAAGCAGGCCTTATAGCCCTCCTCCTTTATGTGCGATCAATCGAATTTGGATAACTTGTTCATTTGACGTCAATAATAAAACGCAGAATTTATTTAAAATTCTGTCTTATCAATTTTTCTGCTCTCTAGTTGCGCTACTGCGTATCTTGACCTAAACCGTCACAAATATCCACCATTAATGTCTGCTACGTTCGCCGCTGACCCAAGAATGTTAACGACATGTATAGTGCATTAATTACTCGCACACTTAGAATACTTGGCGCGATTAAACATAATGTTGGATAATGTAAGCCTGAATCCAGTAATGAATGACGTTACTTAGGTGGCTGTGGTATCTGTAGCGTCAACATCCTCGAGCTCTAATTATAATTACACTTATACAACGATATTAAAGCACATCCCCATGGATCTCACACATTTACATCAACATTAATATCGCAAACAAAACGTAATTCAACCCAATTACAAACAGCCATTATACAAACTGTAGTTACTTGCATGTTTGGAAATTTACACTGAAACATGGCCAACATTCCGCTCGGTACTAAATATTAATTAAACTTTGGAGTATGCGATCTGTTTCTAATGCCGTGAAAGCGGGGCTACTGCATGGTAATATTTTGGGGGCAATGACGAAGCATAGGCATTTTTATGGATAAGCCCCAAAAAATATTTTAATTATGAAAAATACCATGCTTTAATTTTTTTAATATCTTGAGAAACAACAGAGAGTTTCAAAGTTAAGGACACCAAAGTGCTTGAACGCAGAGAACTTGTCCTCACGTGACATGACACGTGCTCACACTGGCCAATACGATTTGCACACTCTGATGAATAATTCCTACAAAATTGGCCAATCCAAATACAAGGAAGTCATGTATTGCTCCAAGATGTTTTAACACAACGACGAATACACTCGAAAAACAATTTTTCCTAGTTCTTTATAATTCCAAGATACGAAAAAAATGGTTAAATATTATAAAGAGGGCTGATTCTATTGGGGCTAAGAGTGTGTACTGTCGTGAGGACCATTTTGACTGATAATATTGTTTCTTCCACTTGTGCAAGTTATTCTGTATGCTACTTTGATAACTGTCAAATGCCAATACTTATTTTTAAATCGCTCAAACGAGGCATTTGACATCTGTCAATCAATAGCTACTTTTGACATTGGACAATGTAGTATTGCAAGGATAGCCTTATTTGCTAACATGCAGTTTTATTATTTCAATAATGTTAATAAAAATCATTTAAGTATAATTGACTGACAGAATTTGGCAGCTGTCAACTGTCAATATAAATTACTCATGCAAATATACTTCTAATACCTACGCACTTCTTACTGTTTCACTCATGGCATTGACAACGTTATGATAGCTGACAACTGTCATAGTAATCTTTTTTGCAAAAAAAAATTAGAGCAGATTTAGTACCGTCTATTGAACCTTGTCTTAAATAAAGGGTCAGTTGTGTGCCTATTAACGTCTTAAATGGCCATTGACAGCGTATCGCAACTGTAAAATTGTCAGAATAATCTTATGAACTGACTTATGAAAGATTATATTATTATACAGCATAATTAGTAACCTCTATCGACTCTGAGTTGCGATCAGTGAAGAACTACGCATGTACCTACCAACGTCCTCAGTCTCCATTGGCAGCATTATGACAGCTGTCAACTGTCAAAATAATGTTTCTGATAGAGGATAAAATGACCCTTTATATGGTACCTGCCTAGCCTATTAAAAAATCGAAAAAAAAAATAAAAAATGAAAAATAATTTTTATTTTTTGTAAAGTTTTTAATAGGCAGGTACCATTCTATGAAGTTTTTTCTATAAAAGTGCCGAAACAGTTTTTAAATCGGATCAGGGATAAGGGAGAAATTGTCGAACTATGATGCCTTGTTTTTACGCATTCTTGCGCTCGAGACCGCCACCGTTAATGACAATGATGGGAGTTTTATTGCAACTTTCAAGATTGTTTTTTTAAATTTTTTCAGCCAAACGGCCATTAATAAATACTTAATAAGATTTACTTTTTTGGACTATTTTGCATTGTTTTTCATCACCAGAATGTTGCTCGAATAAAAATATATTTTTCTAAACGTGCTTATTAATCGTTATATTTTTGGAACACTGTATGATGTAATAGAAGTTGGTATTTTATTTCTTGTATAATTTTAAACATAACATAACATAAAACCCACCACATCCAACTAAATGCCACTAATTAAATAGTAATTAAAATATATTTCATTTTTCTCTGTTATAAGAATACTAAAAACCTATGATGATAATAATTTTGAAACACTCCGTATAGTATAGCAACTATACATGTTTTAATCTGTACTACACGTTGTATAATGAAAATAAATAATTGAAATGTTATTAGTTTTTATTTCTGACGCCAGTAATAAATATGCGATATCTTAAAATCACTATTTTTAACTTAACTTTTCAGATACACCCTTACATTTAGAACTTTCTTTCAATGATAAAATTACTTCCTTTAATATGAACTATAATATGTTGAAATTTCAAAATTTTCCACTGAGGGCCAAAATACCTTAAAATTGTGCCATGTCCTTTTAATGCCAGACCAAAAATGAGTCATAAAACATTTCTGCATTTTTGTCAGGATGGGCAAAAAAATGCCTATTTTTTTAACATTGTTATTTAATTTTCGTATTATTTGAAAGAGTAGTTTGCCGAGAAGGTTTTTTGTAAGGTTTCATCTCGGTAGACGTTCAGGGTGCTGCATATTATCCATAAACAGTTAACTATTCTGAAGTAGCTCTGAAATGTTTCAACCGATATCGATGTGGTTTTGATAGTACATGTAGATGATTATAGGACATGTTCGGGGTTTTTAAAACTGTTGAATTTCACTTTGTATATAATATTTTTTCTTTATCAATATCATCTATTTAAATATTTTGAACTAGAGCATACATTACAAATTAAATTAATGGATTTTTTGTTTCATTTAACCTTAAAATTGAAAAAAAGATTGCATTACAATAAAACACGGGTTATAAGGGCACAAGGGCAAGGAATAGACAAAGGCAAAGTAAAGTAAAACCGAGATAAGCGTAAATGCTATCAGCGCTCCGTGACAGCATATAAACAGTGACACGGCTACAGGTGACAGCCTATAAAATCAACACGGAATCAAGGCTGGCTGTGGCAACACTGCGAATAAGGATAATGGGAGATTGAATAAGAGCGTAAGTCGGGGGAGACAAGCGGATAACGGGACGGATAGACGACCCCAACGGGCGCGGAAGTCCCGCGGCCTAACCCTCAATATCTACAAGACTTTTTGGATACACCGTGAAACATCTCGGCTTGGTAGCCTGAGGGAATAGGAAGCAAACCGCAGATGGTACTAATTATTGCCATTGATGGATTCAGATATTTAAGAGCCACAAAAAAAATTATAAACTATACTACTGTACAATTTGATTACACAAAAAAGTACAGTGTCCTTTCTATATAATTATCATGAAATGAGGATTGCAAAATAAACATAAATGTTTTCTACTTCGCATGATCTCCTGAGTACCTTGAAGATTATAGCCGGGTAACAGTATAAAATCGGCCTCGTCTCGGATTTCGCTATATTCTTTGGATTGTACAATCGGCGTCACCTTAAAGTCACCACCCTTTGAGATGCTCCTTTTCTAACACGCCCCACTACAAATAATTAAATTCGGTAGTTTAGGTCAGAGTGGCGACTAACATTGTAGGATACACGACGGCCTGGAATTATGCAATGTGAATAAGTAAACATTTTTTATTTCATTTCATTTCTCTTTTCATTCTTCAATTATCTGATTGTGGGACGTATCGGATATTCAGTAGAATAGATAAAATTGATCTGATTATGCTTGCAGTATAAATGGCAATGCATATAAATTAACTGACGCTATAAGTAAGTAATACAGGGTGATTCAGAAAATTAATGCAAATAGTCAATTAGAAAACTTTCGAAAGCTGAAATACTCTAAGGATGCACTAGCAAACATCAGTAAAATTCACCAATATATAGTGATTACCATACCTATTATACAGGGTGGCCCACCGAAAACGAAACTGGCGTGTTTTCTCTTTCTATGATCATTTTTTCGACATTTTATTATCAAGAGGGGACTTTTATTGGGTATTGTTGATCTCGAAACTTAAATCCTTAAGCGGTGGTAGGACCCACCCCAAGGTTACATCGTTTTAAAACCCGTTAAATTGTGGTGTTCCATTTAAAAAACACAAGTTATGACTATATCTCGAAAACTGAGGCATGCATAATTTTCTTCTCTTATCAACAACGGATTCTACTCAAAAAAGTGCCTCAAGAATGTGTTACTTGATTTTCGATTCGAGAGATATAGAGGTCATCCAAAAATGCTAATATTCAATAATTGAAAAAGTATTACTGGTTAATTTTTAAAACATAGCATAGTTATGTTTCTAGGATCGCTAATTACGAATTTGAGGCCATAATTTAAGAATTGAAATGGCGGCTCCAATATGGCGGATGGAATTTTTTTCTAAAACAGGTGTTTTAAACGGACAAATTGAGCATCTAGGTGATGCTTTATATTAACGAAAAACAGCATTTTTTTAAGAAAAAAAAGTTAATTACTGGGCAATTATAACAACAAAATGGCAACATTTTGTTAAAAGAAAATGTGAAAACCCGCATTGTATCAGCCACAACTTCTTTATTTTTTATGATATAGTAAGAAACAAAAAATCGTTTTAAAAATAGATTAATTATTATCTTTAACTTTGTCCCATAAAATTTTTAATAAAAGTGTCACTTTCTAAGATATTCAATATTTAAACTAAATACTTCATCCTATAAGCGGTCGGATACCTTTTATAAACTTAAATATCTTCGAAACTGTCAATCCTACACAAATATATAACAAAATCAAATTCATTCTCAATTTATAAGCTTAATTTTTCGGGTCACTATTTTCTCGCTAAAACTAATATTTATTGAGATATTTGCAAAGAAACATGCTACGTTTTTTTTTCTAAAATCCCTTTACAGTTTAAAATACCATATTTTTCTAAACCAAGCGCTGTAAACGAACGAAAAAATTTGAACGTCTAGATCATACTATCTATTAACGAATAATAGTATATAGGAATATATTCTTTAATTACTGACTACTTACATTAACAAAATGGCGACGTCTTTTGTTTAAAAAAATGTGAAGAAGTACATTGTTTTTGTTACAACTTTTTCGTTTTTTATGTTATAGAAATAATCAATCATTTGAAAGCCTGATTAATAGACTTTCAGTTTGATAATTGGCATTTTTAAAGTAAGTGCCATAATTTCTAAGATATTTAACATTTAAACTAAATACTTCCAGATCCCCAAAACTATTAATTCTACAGAAATTAGAAAAAAAGGAAATTCATCCTCAATTTAGTAACTTCCTTATTTGTCTCTTGCATGTTTTCGCTCAATGTAATACCTTTCGAGTTATTTGACAAAAACCTGTTTCTAGTTAAAATCCCAATTTTCAAGTCGTTATAACTTCAATTTATATGAAAAATTGCATAGAACTGTTTCTTCTCAAAATTTGATTCCCCTTACCGCCGCCATGTTTAAAAATGGCGCTCTAAATAGATTTTTCTAGATTATCTCCTTTCCTGTTATTTCTGCTATAAATTGGGCATTACTAATATTGTAGGGAATAAAAGAGCTACTTTTATTTAAATAATCTTTCTTTATTGTTAATATTTTACGATTTACAGCAGCCAGAAAAGCGAATATTCTCCTTTAATGCAAGTTTTTGCAATTTTCTCTGCCCCTGTTGCTCCTACGTAGTAATTAGTTATTATGAATATTGTGGATTATATAACTATCTCAGTAACAATAATTGAGATCACGTGAAAAAATAACATTTTGCTGTTTTTATATGGTCAATGTCATTAATTTAAAAGACTTTTTTTTAATATTCGATAATTTTTTTACATGATGAATAACTCCAATGCCTTGTCTTACCCGCATTAAAAAAATCAACGTGCTATCAATTATTATTACTAAGGTAATAATTATTATATAATACAACTTTTCTGTCAAAATTTAGTAAATAAATTAATATCTCAGGAAATATTAATTTTAGGTATAAGGAACCTTTAACGGAATGTCCTTTAAATTTTCTGTAGAATCTAGAAAAAAATTAAAATGGGAGCATTCTATTTAAAATAACAAATTTCGGATCAACTTTCAGTATAACCGGAAAAATGTTTTCGTTAAATAGATCCTACCCAGTTAGGACCATTGCCAAAAATTTTCAGATCAATATTATTTTTCTTACATATATACTTCTAACAGATGGTCAAAATGAATCACCCTATATACACTGATATTCCATCGATCACCTGTATCCATGAATTTATATGAAATATAAATCTTAGCGCATAGTTTCTGTCGGAAAATCGAATAATAATAATAATAATGGAAATAGGCGTAATTGTAAATTTGCTTCAAAAATTAAAAATTTTAAACTCTGGGCCGATTGTAAGTGAAGGTTTCTCAAAATTCGACTCTGTATCTAATTTTAAAGACTACCAATTAAATTTAATTCTCTGCATACGTTGGAATAACAAAATAAATATTAAAAAAAATTCACACTGACATTTCTTTGGAAAATTATTCAATACTTTTCAAATATAATAAAAAACGTTTACCATTCTATGTGTGCATTTTAAAAATGATGTGTTTGTCGAAAACATTACATTTTCTTGCACTTCGCCAATAGGTATGACAAAATCACGGAATTATTAACCGCTTCATTTTAATGAAAAATCACAAGACTCCAAAACTAGCATGATATAATTAACCACAATTAATTTCATTATAAGTGATATTAATATTTTTGTCTTGTTTGTTTTTGATGAATTATTACGTATATTCAACTTAATACCTTCATTTCTGGATTCGAATCTTTTTTGAGGTAACCGGTTGCATTAACTTTTCGAATTGTCTTGTTTACTTAATGTATTTACATTGCCAGTTTTTATTGTAAACAATGTTAGGTTAATAATTTATGAAAATGTATTAGCGTCCAGAATCCGTAAATCAGATAAATGAATAGTGGAGAGAGAAAGTTATAAATAAAATTGATATCATTCACAATCTCTGAAATACAGAACCCTAAGCTAACAACTGGTCACATTCTAATAAAACTAATAAAAGTATGACGTCAGTCTCCACTCTGACCTAAAATACGGAATGTCGGAATGTATAATTTATTTGTAGTGGGGCGTGTTAGAAAAGGAGCATCTCAAAGGGTGGTGAGTTTAAGGTGAGCACCATTGTACGTGTTTAGAAGTTGTGAGTTTTTTTCTAATTTAAACCTTTTCAAAAATATTTTTTCAAATTATGACATATTGTAAGAACTGAATTGGTGCATATCAGATAGTATTATTTTCAAGAGATTGCCCTTACTCTATCAAGCAAAAATAATTTCTTGCAGTTTCGAAAAAAATATTGGGTCCAGTTGAGGACAACAGATACATCATATTGGTACTTCATATTCATTGATATTAAAATTCCTCGTGTCCTCTATTGTTGTTTTTTTTTTATTTTAAGATGAAACTTACTGTAAAATCTGATTTTTTTAAATACATTTTCTTGGCAGCCTACTTAGAAAATCGATTTTTTTTTTATTTCATAATATTAATTAAAACTTTAACGTTTAACTATAAAAAAAATCCAATATGGCATCCATAAGAAAGAAAAGTTAATGGCATTAATTAAGCTAGTGGAAGCATTATACTCTTCGTCGATTTACTGAGCTTTTTATATAATTGTTACACATTCTATAGGATATTCTTCGCAGTTTTCATGTAAATAATGTTACTTTTTGGACATTCTAAATTTTGTGATACCACCTTTGTTGCGAAAAAAAAAATATATATAAAAAAAACAACGACCCTCTCTTAGGGATTCGAACACGACCTTTGGATTAAGCAAAGCTTTAGCCATTGGACCATCACACGTTACTACAAAATTTGTGTATATCATTCGAGAATTATATTTCAACGGATTAGATATATTATCATGAAATATGTATATTAGTAAAATGTATAAACAAAAAAGTTATAGAGAATAACATTTCGTCAGATTTCTATTTAAGTAAAAAAATTAAGAAAAAAAAAATTTTTATTTACTGATTGCTTTTTTTCAAAACCAATAGGGTTCTCCTCTAGCTAACGCTAATTTACTTTCCAAATTTCAGTATAATCGGACTTTTCTTTCTTAAGTTATCGTCTTACAAGAAACGTGACGGATGGACAGACGGACGGTCGGACATTTTGAAAATTGTTCAAAATTCGTTCACGAACATTATGATATAAAAAGGGCATAGCAAGATAAGCATGTAAAATATGCCCCCAAACAAAATTTGATTCCTTATCAACTATTTGAAGGGGCTTACCCTAAATATGATTTTCCCAAAATTTCAAGCTTACAGCCGCCATATTGGAGGAGTGGTGGGGGGGTTTTTTGATATTCGTTTTTTAAAATTTTCTCGGAAACCGTTGTAAAAAATCCGAAAAAATTCACACTTTTTACTTACATGTTGGACTATTTACTCAATTTTTTTCATAATTTTTAAATGCAAATTTCTAATGTAAAAAAAATTGCAAATTTTTGCATACAATTTTTTGGCACTTTAAGAAAGAAGGCCGCTCTGAATTTTTCATCGTAAATTACTCATTTATCAAGGCCTATTCTCAAATTATTTTCATATTTTTAAAAAATGTGGAATGTAAATGTGCCTACTTACTGAGATACAGGGTGTCAAAGTTTTTTTTCTTTTCTTTTGCAATATCTCAACTACCTCTTGACCGATCTTCTCTCTATTTGGTAAGGAAACATTTTTTAAGCTAAGAAACAATAATTTATGTATTACATCACGCTAGCCCGTGGAGGGCGCCTCATGAGCTACACCTAATGGTGAATATTTTTTCTCTTTCTTTTTACGAAACGTAGTGACACTTTTGACTAGAAAAGCTCATGCAGGAGTCATTTCTACGTAAAAAAGCTACACTTGATAGAACTTGATAATTCCAACCGTTTTCGAGAAAACTGCCGCATAGATCTCAAAAATTCTTTGAAAACAAGCCCAATTTGAAGAGGAAAATTTGATTTTCATGTCAATTACATCGAAACCGGAAGTCAGCCATTCTGGTTCTTTGCATCATATAATTGGAAACTTCATCCCATATGACTACACCAAATTTGAAAAAAATCCATTCGCCCATTCAAAAGATATGAGTGTCCCTATCAGCTAAGCCACCCGGTATATATAATACTACTTGCATGCAAAAAAAGCGAATTATTTTTGGAGTAAACCTATAGAAAATGAACTGTACTCCAAATACAAAATATCAGCATCAAAAGAAAACTCAGTAAGTAAAATACGGGTACCATATTATAAGTAATAGAAAAGGCGGGATTATACAGTGCTGTAATTTTAAATTAATAATAATAATAATAAACGACTTTGTTAGAAGAATGTAGATGTACAAATACAAGCACATTACATATAGCAATTTACATGGCAAAGTTTGGCCATGTGGCTATTCTTACACTTAACCTTATACGAAGTTAATACAACGAAAAGTGCTATTGCCTTCTTTCTTCACATTCTAGAATGTAAGTTGCATACTTATTGCTCACCCCACATAACCGTTAAGTAGTGTAAAAGCCAAATTTGAAAAGCTCATCGTTTTCGTAAAAGCAATCTTAAAGACCCCCTTCATGAACACCTGCAATTTTAATTGTTTAAATAATAAGAAAGCTATTCATCACGGAAGTCATCTGAAAGGAAGGGAGTTAAATTTAACTGGACTGGCTGTAACAGGCAGGCGGGCGATGCGGATATCGGCGACGAGGAAATTGGGTAGCGCGTTTATTGGAAATCTTTCAACTGTCCGAGCCGTTGAAAAGGTGAGGAGAGGACGTTGGAGTTCGAACGTTCGAGGAATTGCATTTTCCAGCCACCAGCGAAATGAATAAAAAAAGACGGATATATAGGATATAGAAGTAATGTAATACCTAAGTTCTAACCAATTTCGTTTTCAATCTACCGGCGAAATATTATTAGTTTATCAATACGTGAATAGCTCAATCTTAGAAAAGCGGGCGTGTTGTATTATCAAGGAAATCACATCGTTGTTGGACATTTTGTTGCAACAAAGAACAGCCAATCAAGTTCAACAGTAAGGAGTTGGAAGAAGGATTTAATTCAAGGTATTTCAGTGAAAGTAAGCCCAAAAATGACATGACTAAAAATCTTTAACAGTTATGGAAAAATGCACCGAAAAAAATTGTAGCTACATTAAATTTTTCTTTACTCCCATATTTTGATTCGTTTATTAGACATACCCTACCTGTATTTTAATGAGATTCATTAAGACACAAGTTTATAACCAATAGAAATGCGGCACACAGCAATGTTCTGTCAATATCAACTAGTGCCTTGAACACCTGACATCTAAAATTTATCAATTTTGACAAGTCATCCCAAGTAACAACTTTAGTTTTAATATCCTCTATAAGATATTTTGAGAGCTTATTTCTAATACTACTTATAAATATAAATGGTCTGAAAGGACTCTATAAAACTGATTTAAAACCCTTATAAGAGTACAAGGGCCCACCTAGAGAAAAATCGATATGCCTCTTTTTAAAACTACTATTAAAGCTTTCAAGTTTTAATGAATTATCTAAATCTTCACTCGTAGAATATTTGAAGAGTATTATAAAACTATATTTGGTTTAGGATAAGCACTCTATTAAAATTTAAAAGGCACACACAAATGCATTGAGAAAACGTTTTATATTTAATGAAGTAAATATAAAAGCAAATGCTTTTGCCATACTCACATCATCCACATAATATATGGGCCGCCATGCATAGTAACAAAATGAACATAATATGGCGAATACTCAGAGAGAGTATTTACAAATAAAGTATTGAAACTCCTCACAGTGGCCTAAAATATTCGACGAGACTAAGTTTACTGTAAAACATGGTTAGATAATTCTTAAAAATTCGCGCGCCCTCTAAAAACATAAATTAAAAAAAATATATGGATAATTAATTTTTATTTTCGGTGACTTAAAACCTTCACAAAACCAAAACTTGGAACCTCCCAATATGGCTGACCCCTATACAATACTTGGTTGCTAGAAAAAATGGCGGCTGTAAACATAAACCCTACTGGTAGGGAATAATTCTACTTCTAACGTGTTTTGTCTTAAAATGTCTATTAAATTACCAATTGCTCTTTAAGTAGGTAAACCGATTTGTTCCTGTAGAAATATATTTTAAGTCTCATTGGTTTTAAAATATTTTTTAAAACTTCTATTCTAAACCATTTAGTAATTATCGCAACCGCTTTAGGACCTATAAAGTTTATGGCACCTGTAAAACCTAACCTAAAAAGTCGGTTTAATTGTAAGATTTTGCCACATTTGTATAAAGTTATTGGTAGTACCACTTTCCATGTGGCAATGTCGGTCGGTAATGGATATTTTCTGCCCTCTTCCAGACAACCTTGTCTTTGAATTTGGAGGTTTTCTACTATGTGTGTTGTGTTTATTCATCCACATACACACGGCATCCACAAATACATGAAATGCCAACGAATATTTCTTAATACAGCTTTTAAAACACTATAGTCTGGACAAAGGGAAACCAAATGCTTTTATGGTTAAGCCTGACTTATTACAGGTCTTTGCCCATTTCGTTAAAACTCTAACAAGTTGTATTTATGAAGGTTCGACTCGAAACTTAGTGATTTTAAAGCATATTAGGTTTATATGCCAGCATTAACAAATACCCCAATATAATTTTATAAAGCTATTATAAAACCTCAACATTTCCCAAATTCGTCAATAAAACTCGATCTCCTAAGTTGAACTTAACAACTAGAGAGTTTTATTGAAAGGTTGACAAATACCTTGATAAGTTAGTTATAAACCAATAAGGACTACAAGATAGTTTAGTTTTAATGTAAATTCTTGAATGCCTTTTTAAAATTTTATTTAATACAAGACTATCTTTAAGTGCATTTGACATTTAATAAATCTGGCATAAATCACTGGTTTATGAGGTGGCCATTATAAAACACTGATAAAAACTAAATAAACCTAAAAGGAATTTAAATTGTTACTTGGGATACTTACTGTTTACCTAGCAAATTTTTAAACTTTGTGTTTCATGCAATTGAAATCAGTGAACATGTGTGATAGTGAAAATGAAATTGAAATAAAAATCCATAATATGCTCATGTCTTAATAGCCATCATTAAATGGTCGTTGCATTATCCATCTCAATTTCAAAATATAACACTGTAGGTATATTTCTATACCTACTGTATTCCTTAATTTTCGGATCAAGCAGCTAATGCCGGGGATCATATTTTTTACAAATCGGGCGGAGGTGCCAGTGTTACATATACGGACTATGTCACTCACGGATTTTATCCCTCTATTTGAAAAATCCACCACCGATGCTCAATCGCAATATAAGTTTTTTAAGTCACTTGCTTGTCACGATGCAAATTTTAGATGTGAAAAAAGTAGACATATTAAACATCTATATTTAAGAACGATGTTGAAAAAAAGGGCTTTTTTGACCTATGCGTGGTAAAGTGTAGAAGCCATCTTTTTTACTAATGTTGAGGTGCTGAAAACGAATCCGTCATCCGTTTTGGAGAAAAATTTCGGGAATACATTAAAAACAACCCTTATTTGGATGCCATGAAGTGGAGATTATCATTTTCCCAACCAAAAGTTATTTAAATAATTAAAGAATTTTTTAATATAAAAAACAAGTCATATTTGCTGGACAGTGATATGCACAACCTCAAAAGTGTGAGAAATATTCAGGGATGAGAAATATTCATCTGAATTGACTAAATCACCTTATTATGATAAAAAAAAACATCAAACTGGGTGATTAGGGATTTCTTTTGCAATTAAAACCAATAAAAACTCTAAAAAGATAAAATCCACCACCTTAATTGGTGGGGATGGGTGTAAGAGTATTCAGAAGTAATCACATTATAACCTGATAATAGCCATTTAACGAGGAGTTTTGATTGTCTTAAAAATAAATAAATAACCGTATATTAGATATTGTAACTTACACCGTTCTTGGTGAAGTGTGAGGAAAACGAGAGGAGGGGGTGAATTTAAAATCTTTACTTATTTTTCTACTTACCTAACGAAACTGAGTATTTTGAAAGAATTTCCTGCACTAAAGAATAACTTTCACCGTCTTCCCGAAGTTTTTAGCCATTTCGGATAACAGATTTGTATTCAGTCCCCCGAAATCAGTAAAAAGAGACACTTTAGCACGGATGGGCGAAAAAAACAATTTTTTTAACTTTTTAATATTGTTCTTTGTTAAATATAATGAGAAACGACTACTTGAGTGGTATTTATTACCACTATTTTGAACATTTTAAACTCTGTGTTGGAACTCTTCGATATTTCATTATACCTACACTAATGGTTTTTATAAAAAATTGTTGCTTTTGGGAAATTTGATTTACGATATTTAGAGACGCACATTTTTTTCCAATGTTCAGATATGCCACAAGGAAAAGACATTTCCAATTGCTACTGCTACTGCTAGCGTCCAGTTGCTAGACACGATTTATAGTAATTACGATTTAGAGTAACATACGATTTATAGTAGTTTAGATAAAGGTAAATATATGATAATGTTACAATTCGACTTATCCAAAGCATTTGATACCTTGGAAGTAGATTATATTACATCTAAACTCTTTAACTTCGGTATACGGGGAAATATTTTGGAGTAGATTCGTTCACATTTAGTAAACCGTAAAATAATTGAGAGGATAGGTACATACTTCTCAGTAGAATCGTTGATTGAAGAGTCTATTTTCACTCAACGGTAGAATTTAATGTGCCCGAGGTTAGTACGATGGCTCTCACCTTTTATATTATATGTTAACAATGAAATATAATATAAAAAACTACATATAGAAAGTGAGTCAGTGACTATGTTTGCTGACGTTACGTTATCAGACGTTGCAATCTACAGCGTTAATGCCTTCCTGACTAGATAAATGTATGTTTATAAGTATTTTTTAAATTTTTGTATACCAGTACTTTTATTTTTTATAAATGTATACTATTTATAATGTGTGCAGGTATATTTATAAAATAACTGTTAGCTTTTACCTGTTTATTCGATTTTTTTCCAATTAGCTATTATTTCACTTATATTATTTGACATATCAAATACATATTTTTATACACATCCTATATCTCATGTATAATTATCTAAAGGACTAAGAAAATATTATTATTATTATTATAATTAAAAATGCAACCAAAATTTATCATTTAAAGTTCACGTATTAATTCTCTTTCTATTTTAGAGAGTGTTATCCAACACAGCAGAGAATTGGGATAATAAAACAAGGCAATTTATGAAACTATTCCCAGGATATTCTGTATTAATTTTCCATTAAAATTGTTAACGATTTCTAATTCCAAGAATCTACTCCTACATTTTACAAAGTACAATTCCTTATTTCTTTGTTAACGAAAATGAAGGAAACCTCGATCTAAATTGCATTTACTTTATCTTTATATGTCGTTCGAAGTAAAATACGTATTTTATATTACATATTATTATCCTTTGAAAAGCCATCCAGAATGTATCTCTAGTTATAAGGGCAATTTTTCATGCGATTTCTATCTGAACTATTAGACCAGTGCAATTCGATGGTTTCCCATATAATCACTTGCATTTATTTATCGATACTTTAAAAAACACATTTTTATGTCATTTGATTCAGATCGATGGGAATAGTATTTGTGGGTATTTTTAAAGCCTTCATTTTGGTTAAGCAATTAGAAAAGAAATGTTGAAACTTTTTTGGCCTTTCACCGCTTACGTAGCGAGAACGGTCGTATCTACTATACGACAAAAATACACTGGCCCATTTCTTTTATTTAAAAAAATGGTTTAATTGAAAGTTATCTGCTGAATAACCAAATATAATGATTTTTAATAATAATGTAAGCGGAAGATATTTATTTTTAAAGACAGAATTATTTCGAAAATAGTTTGCGGGAGCATATTTTTTCTACGACTGTCTTCGAACACGACAAATAACGCACAGTAACCATGACTCGAAACTGTTTTTTTACATGTTTTTTTTTTACATGATATGTGCAAAAATCCAAAAAACACACTACTGTCATGTTTTTCACACAGTCCTGTCGAAAACAGAACTGACACCTCTTATTTGTATTTTTTGAAGTAGGCTAACCTATTAAGTAAATAGCAAATGACTTATTTGACAACTAAACATCAGTTTTGAAGTCTTCAAACCACATCACTTTTAAAGAACTTTATTAAAGATGGTTGATCTGTTTGCTTATGAAATTGTTTATTTTCCTTGTAGTCGTAGAAAAACCAAACGTTTCACTCATGTGAAAAGATTCGTTTTCGAAATTTGGTGTTTCAAATACTATTGTCAACTATAGTAAAACTTCATTAAGAATCGAAAAAAATAAGGCGTCTCAGAAAAAATTGACAAGATTCATAGAAGTTCTAAATCGTATGCACAATTTTTCAACAAATCTTGGATACATTTTTGACATTATTCGAATTTTGGTGATGCTAAACGCAAAACTTTTATTGTCTTTTGTTTTTAAACTTTACCATCCACATGATGGCGTCCTTTATTTTTCTTAAATATGCATTTTCTAATGCAAAAAACATAAAAAATAGAAATTTGGTTCTTAAAAAATTCTGCTTTTAATATTTGACTGCCACACACTAAAAAAAATTGTTCGGAGCAAACAAAAATTTGGTTGCGTATATACAAAGTAATTTCTTGGTTGATGTTAATAAATGTTTGTTGCTTCAAACAACTTTGTTTGTTGCTTCAAACAATTTTGTTTGGAGCAACAAAAATGTATTAATATCAACCAAGAAATTGCTTTGTATATACGCAACAAAATTTTTGTTTGCTCCGAACAATTTTTTTTAGAGTGCAGGAAATCGAGCATTTCTTTTTATTTTTTTAAACAATTGTTTATTTCAAAATTGGTATAAACAAAAGTATTTATCAAAAATGTTCTTTCATCATTTAATACGGCTCAAAAATGGAAAATCAGCCTCCTAAATTAAAAAAAAATGTATCTATTGTTAAAGTATTTTTTTAAAATATAAACAATCAATATTAAGGAACGAAGACTTTTTAATAATTTCGCATGCTCTTTTGGATGGTACTTACTATTAAAAAAATTGTAATTTTTCATTTTCATAGTTTTTTAAATAACGGAATTAATTCGTTAAGCTTGCCAAAAAAACAGTAACTTTTCTTCCATAATATAAACCTGTTCAAAACAAAAATCGAACAAATTTTAATATACCTAAAACCTTACACTTCAGAGGATGTGAATGAGGCAACTCTCAAACAATAAGATAACCTTTCTTTGAATTAAGATCCAATATATTAATTAACCAAAGTATATAATTTCTTTGTGTATTACTTAGGTACCATAAACATGTACCAAACAAAACTGTAAAATTATTGTCTCTCTGGCATGCAATAAATTCTCTTCTAGTATATTCTTAAGTTAATATATTTTATAAATTAAAAAAATTAAATTTCAACGAAAAATTAACAGACAAACGACAAATCTTATATTGCATTTTTAAGTCTCATCGAGTTCTGAAAAAAAAAATTTTGAAAAATACATTTGTTGTGAACTTTTGATAGCAATTTTTAAATGAACAATTATTTAAAAAATGTTTTAAAAATATTCCACTTACTCTGCCATATATTAAAAGTAGTGTCTTTTAAAACCTGATCGATTACATTTTTGATCCCCCCAAAACGAGAAGAAAAAATCCAAATTTCCATTTGTGTATGTTTTTTGCATTGATAATGGATATTTAAGAAAAATAAAGAAGACCATCGTCATAAGTAAAAAAAAATCTGACATTGTTAGGAATCCATAAGACAGGTAATTTTTTACTGCAAAGTATAAAAACAAAAGACCATAAAAGTTTTGCGTTTAGCATCGCCAAAATTTAAAAAAATGTTGAAAATCGATCCAAACTTCGCCAAAAAATAGTGCATGTGATTTAGAAGTTCCATGCATTTTTTCAAAATTTTCGGAGATTTGCTTAATTCTTTTAGTCGATTCTTAATTAAGTTGGAGCGCGCAGGATGCCCTGGCAGTAGCGGAAAAACGATAATTTTTACGCCTGCATGTGGGCGGATGGAGCTCGTAAACCATAATAGGTAAAAATATGTTTTAGGGGACTTTTTGTAGAAAATTCGATGCTATACAAAAAATTCCAATGTATTTTTATTGTATCTATTTTCGATACGTAAGCGGCCAAAGGTCAAAAAATATGGTCCTCGATATTTCAACAATTCTTTTATAATTGTTTAAACAAACTGCGGCTTTAAAATTGCTCACAAATACTACTAATATCAAGCTTAATCGAGCAGCACCAAAAAATAATTTTTTCGAGAACACAGAAAATAATGCAAGCGATTTTACAAATCGCACTGTACTATGAAACCAATTTTTTATACGATTCCTATCTGAACTATGCTTTAAGGAACATTAAAGAGTAATCCATGTTTATGCAAGCTTCTCTAGTTCTTAGCGAAGGTCAGTCAATACGTTAGCTTCACTGTACATCGCAGCGGTGACTTGAGGCTATCATATATCTGTGGAAGCCATGCCGGTCCCCTTGGGCAGCCACCATCTTAATTGAACTGGACTGGGATCCTATAGCGAGCCTGACCAGGCAAGGCCAGTGAGATCGGATGGAGATGGCATGAAAAATGATCGGCCTAAAGAGAATGAAAAAGGGAAATATAAAAGATTTTCCCAATTTCCTTCTTGAAATTATACTCTAGAAAAAGCTATTTGGTGTTCACTCAGTTATAATATGTACTGGCCAATTTCGACCCAAGGGACGTACTTATATAGAAATATTCGTATTTATTCGTATAAGGGTTTTGATCTAAATAGCCAATTAAAGATTTGTTAAATAACTTATTTTGGACGTATTTTATTAAAAAGTAGAAAGTTAATGACGCGTAAGTTCCTTATTTTTCTTCTTTATTCGTAATGACAATAATAACGTCAATAATATTTAGAAATTAAGAATTTGTTATATTTTGTGAAAATAAAATATTGCACCATACAGGGTGCGGCTGAAAAACGAGCGATTATAAAAATCCAATAACTCGTACATGCTTTATTTAAGAAATGATCAGTATATACAGTGTGTCCCACTTTTCACGGTAACGTAGCTCAGTTATTAATAAATCGATTTATTTTAAACTTGGTTAAGGTATACATCTCTTTAAGGTAACTAAAAGAGCATATACCTATTTAATTTATTCCATAGACGTGCGAACTAAGGGGGTGAAAATGGGGTAAATGGGGTAAATTTTCAGGTAAATTGTATTAGGGATTTTTTTTAAAAAAGATTACCACCATCTCATAGGGCATCCTTTTGTGCCAAATTTTGTTAAAATATCTCTAGTAGTTTTAGAGGTATAAACAGGTACACATGACGTTTTGTCAAGAATTAATGGCCTTTAACTCGAAACGAGGTGAATTCATTTTTTGCTACAAATTTGAAGTAATAATCAAAAATATCTCGTACTCGCCAAAAACGCTAAGAAAATTCTGCCCATTTATACGGGCCCTATACAGTTTAATTGTTTTAAATCTAGTCACCTTTGAAATCGTAAACAAAATTATTAACTTGACAGTAATGGCAGCTTAAAGCTTTGTAGTTTACTTGTGTCATTATTTGTTGTTTAAATTATTATTCAGTTTCTTATTTAAAATGGAATATCTTTCTGTAGCTGATAAAGTCGAATTAATTCTGATAGTAGGTGAAAATAGAATTTCATATAGGAGAGCGGCTAGAATTTTCAATGCAAGACATCCAGATCGAGGAAATCCCGTAGCAGCAAAAACTATATGTAGTATTAATAGACTTTTTAATGAAACTGGTTGTATTAAGAGGCATAGACAAAAAAAATATCAAATATTAAATAGTAGATATGCTAACGATCCACGAATCATAGCAGCATTCAGAAATGACCCAACATCTAGTATTCGCTCAGTGGCTCGCATTTTAAACGTTAGTAAAAATAAAGTTTGGCGTTGTCTAGGAAGAAACAGACTAAAAGCTTTCAAGCCGAAATTTTTACACACTCTAACAGATGGTGATGAGGCTATAATATTGTTTGTGGTTACAAGGGGAATATTTGAATGATCAGAATTTTATTAAAAACATCATCTTCACTGACGAAGCCGCATTTTCAACTAATGGGGTTGTGTCGTCACAAAACACTCGTTATTCGGCAGCTGAAAACCCGCATTGGGCAATAAATTTTAATTACCAATACGTAGTCAATGTCAATGTCTGGTGTGGCATATTGAATAATAAAATTTTGGGTCCCGTTTTTTTGGAAAATTTAAATGCCGAAACTTTTCTCAACCTCTTAAATAATTATCTTGATGGATTTTTAATGGACCTTCCACTGTTGCAAATGGTAAATTTAATTTTCCAGTTAGATGGGGCGCCGGCTCACAATTCAATTGTTGTTAGAAATTGGCTAAACCTTAATTTTCCTCAAATGTGGATTGGAAGGAACAGTCCATTACATGGGTGGCCTCCGCGGTTCCCAGATATCACGCCAATGGACTTTTATTTTTGGGGAGTAATTAAAAACCGCGATTACAAAACCCGTCCGAGAGACAGACAAGAATTATGTGAGAAGATTACAGAAGCTTGTCGAGAGGTAACACCAGTAGAATTACACAGAGTTCTAAATCATAAAAGAAAAATAGTAGAAAAGTATATTAGATTAAATTGTGGCTTAGTAGAAATAACAAAAATTTAGTTATGTTATTAAATATTTATTTAAATCATTTTTCTATTAAAAATTTTTTGTATTTTTTTGTTTAGTTTGTGTATTACATATGATATTGATTAACTAAATAATAGAACACTCAATTAAAAACATATCTTTAGTGCTAAAAATTTCAGTTTATTTTATGTTAATTTAATACCGTTTTAATATTCTGATCAATTTCTTAATTCGCTGCCCCACTTTGTTGGAATCAGCGTAATCCGTTGCATAACCTAAAGGCCATTCGTATGTACCCGTTTATACCTCTAAAACTACTAGAGATATTTTAACAAAATTTGGCACAAAGGGGTTTTAAAGGATGCCTATGAGATGGTGGTAATCTTTAAAAAAAAATCCCTAATACAATTTACCTGAAAATTTACCCCGATTTTCACCTCCTTAGTCCACACGTCTATGGAATGAATTAAATAGGTATATGCGCTTTTAGTTACCTTCACCAAGTTTAAAACAAATCGATTTATTAATAACTGAGCTACGTAGGTGTTACCGTGAAAAGTGGAACACACTGTATATTATATTATACTGTTTTAAAGTATGGAAAAAAGCATCTTACATTTTTAAAACAACGTCTTGAAAATAACCCCTGCTTCTCTAATCTTGAGCACATATTATTACTCCTTACACAGCGTGGCATTTTCACTCAAATTCTGGTTAACTCCTCTTGAATTCTGAATTTAAGTTCAAAAGAATTGCGTGGGGGTCAATGTAGATCTGCTCTTCAAGTAGCCCCAAAAAACCCATGTTGTTAAATCAGGAGATCTTGCTGGCCAAGGAACGTCCTATTCATGGACATGACATGATTGAGGAACAACTGTCTTATAGCGTTCATCGACATTTTTGAGGTATGAGAAATCGATCCATCTTGCTGAAACTATGTGTCTTCATTAACAAGAGAAAACCTGACTAATTCCTGCGTGAAAAATGTCTCCATCATGTCGATACAGGGAGCTGATGTAACTGTTGTGGCATTTTCATTTTCATTCTCACAAAAATTCCCAAGTAATTGTGTCGTCAACACCTCTATAACAAGCCCCCTAAGACTAACTGACAACCACAACAGATAAACTGACATACGAACATCAGAACAAGCAATTCTACACGTAGGTTACGGAAAGAACATAACATGATCCATACACAAAGCACAAAATCTATACCAAATACAACAACATGCCGAGTCAGCTGAACAACAAAAAGCCTTCTCACCCTATATCAAAGGTGTCCTGAAAGCCAACAATACAAAAACCATATTTACAACACAACGAATGATTTCTAATCGAATCACGACTTATGATGTTTTCGATATACCTTGCTCCGACTGTTCCCAATTTTACAATGGACAAACCAATAGATCTATTAACGACAGAGTATACGAGCAATTTAAAAATAAATATCTTGTATTTCTGCTTACATTACTGTTAAAAATTACAATACTTCATCAGTATTAGCTAAAAGAGTAGTTGTTTTCATTACAAATAAATGGAAAATAAGAATATTTATTAAAAAAAAAATCTGATTTTGGTACTAGGGGCTCTAATGTATGGTTTTAACTAATATTAACGTATATTATTTTTTTGTATGCGTATTTAATTATGTGAAATTTTTTGTTGAGGGAATTACTCTTCCTTAATTTTGTGAACCCTGAACTGGAGAATATTTTTTAAAGTATTTTTCCGTTATCGAGTCTACCCTACCATTAACAAATAACTGCACCGGGGACGCAAACTTATTGAACATTATATGAAAAATATAGGCATATTAAAAATGCCAGAACTCTGGTCTTGTCTATTTTGTGGCCTCACCGAAAGCAATATAACGTAACTGAGGGTTGGGAAGCACAATCGACCTACAGGATTATATTGGAGATCGGATTTTAGCGAATCATTATATTCCGCACGCATTCCATTCTATTTCTCTTATTATTATCACTGTTATTGAATTGCCGTAATTGATTTTTATAATTGGAAAATATTTTTAATTGTGCCACTCTCACTGGGCGATACCAATTTAATGGCATTTGGAATAATTGCTTATGGGCTCCTATTATATTATTTGACTGTTATTGAATGGACCTATACCTACGTAATGGCGATAGAACCCCATGAATGCTTTATAGTTAGGTTTGGGTGGCCTAGGAGCGTGAACCTCGCGAATCATGTTATGATGAATCTTTTTTTTAATATTTTGAAAAAGACAACATAGACACATTAATATTGTCATTATTAAAATTAAAAAACTACGTTAGGTACATAGATTATCTCATTACTTAGCAATTTGTATGACAAACCTTTACAAACTTTCTTTTATCCTATTCTATTCCTGTAACAATTTAAGTTTTATCACAATTTACAAGAGGTTATTAAGTCTATATAAAAAAACTGATCGTAAAACTGTTTATATTAGATAACCTCTTAAAAGCTACATAAAAGCATAAAACCAAAAGAGACCTTTTATAAAGGTTATACATATCTTTCTTAAAACTATCAATAAAACCAACAGTACTTTAGAACCCAAATCTGCAAGATGTTTTCAAGTCTACCATAAAACCTTTTATAAAATCTTCTTAAAACCGTTAGTATTTGCAATCAAATTTTAAGTCTGCTTTGAGAACATCATAAATAATTGTGTCTTTAATAATTCTTTGTCGAAAACTTGATGCACTTTAACTGTCTAAATGAGAAAATGTCCTCAAGTAATAAACTATGTCTGCCTCAATTGAAATATCTGCATGTGCTAACGTTTTAAAAGTTGATATTAATAAACAACCTAGTACCAAAAATTTGTCAACGCAGGCCACTTTATTGATGAAGTATATAAAACAACTTTTAAAAAAATCACGCGCCTTTCATTTGTCAGCTTATTAATTATTATTTACAATTAATTAAAAAAATAGTAACCCTAGTTTTAGCTTACTCAGTATACATATTAACACATTTTAGATAGTTGCAGGCTAAATGTAAACAGTAAGAATAAGGAAAATATAACTAAACACTGTTGCCCCAACTTTGTTCAAAACACGTCTGCCATAGTTAACAGAAAAAACATGGCTGAAAAATTAATAAAACCGTTTATTTTAATAGAATACCCTATTAAGAGTTTGCGGCTTTAGGAAATGTTTTTATAAAACAAAAGGTTTTGTTAAATTCCAATTGCTCCACTTTATTACTATTTTAAAGCCTGTAAGACTTTACCCAGCCTTACTACTCTTCTTTAAAACCCTTAAGGTTTCTCTCTGAAAATCTCTAATCCAAATGTACTTAGCTTAGATAACATAACCTAAAAAAACATTATGTATTTCGTGTGTTTTTGAGTGTGCGATCATTAATTTTCATACTTTTTTGCACCTCACTACACTGTTTAAACTAGAATCAACAATCACAAAATGGCGTTTACTCTCAAAGTTTAAAGGCGTTAGTGGGGGAACCAAAGGATTTATAAGTGCTTTATAAAAACCAAGAAGTTTTAACGTAGCTTAATAAAGCTACCAAAAAACTATTAGGTTCTAAGGAACCTTTACCAATTATCGTTAAAAGCAAATAGTATTTATGATAACATATATTAAGGCGCCGTTACACGGCGCGTGGTTCGCCGAACCTGGTCCGACGAACCACGGACCACGCGCCGTCTGACATGGGTGGTTCGCTCTTAGTTCGCGGTTCGCGGTGCGTGCTACCGCGATGCATCGGATGTCGGTAAACTTGCACGGAACAAAGGATACAACCAAATGCATCACAAATCTGAATGAACTACGTACTATATTGACACCCTCAATTTAAGGCCCCGTTACACGGCGCGTGGTTCGCCGAACCACGAACCTGGTGCGTGGTTCGGCGAACCACGCGCCGTGTAACGGCGCCTTTAAGTTTTAAGAGTTATTAGTTTTATTGCTTGATCATAAGGAGTACTTAAAGACCATATTTTAAAACTCCCATAAAACCTATAGATTTATAGATGTCTACCACAAAACTTAAAATATTTAAAATCCACTATAAAACTTAATGAGTTTATTGTAGTTTTGAATAATGCAGAATTTAAATGGCTATAAAACCAATAGGTCTTAAAGAGCAAAGAGGTTTAACAAATTGCTTTAAAGATAACTTGAAGGCCTTTTTTAAATACATATTATCTGCAGATAAATTGATATACGCAACAGAAATAATAAAACCCAGTTCGGTTTATTTACCTTGATAAATCTGTGATAAAACCCGATAAATACTTGTTGGTATTTAAATTGTTACTTGGGATATATACAGGGTGTTTTACGAGGAAACGAACATGTTTTAATGGCAGATAGAGGACACCGAAGGTAATCATAACATCCATAGAAAAAGCTAATTGGGCCCTCGTTGCTGAAATGTATTTTTGCCAATATTTCTTTTAGTTGTTACTTTGTAAAGGATTGAAATAACAAGTTCATATTTGGCATATATAATACACTAGTGATCCTGAATAAGTACTTATATCACGCACACAAAAAAATCCAGGCCATGTTTTTGTTGTTCCTCAAGAAAACAATACCCTGTATATGTTTTTTAAATTTCAGTATTAAATTCGAAAAATACATAAAAAACTGAACAAAATGGCAATACCCTGGGTATTGTTTTCTTGAGGAACAACAAAAACATGGCCTGGATTTTTTGTGTGCGTGATACAAGTACTTATTCAGGAACACTAATGTATTATATGTGCCAAATATGAATTTATTATTCCATTCCTTTACGAAGTAACAACCAAAAGAAATTATAACAAAAATACTAAAACACCCTGTAATTAGCTTTTTCTATGGATGATTATGATTACCTCCAGTGTCACCGGAGTATAACACCCTGTATAAAATACTATTTGAGTGCATAACATTTACTTAGCGAATTATTTTTGCGTTAACACCCATTAAAAATGGATTACGATTGTTTCATGGTTCTTTTCATATTTTCTTAGTTATTTTAAAAGCAAAAATGTATTATATTGAACTCTGTAATTTTTATAAGATGGGCCTAAGCAGGCTTTGGTTGAACCCCCCTTAACAAAGTTGTAATTATTGTTAATTGTAAGTATTACTTATGATTGTATTAAGATAATTTATGATCCTGAAAAAATAAAATAGAATTGTACTTATTTTGGTATAACGTCTTCTATTTGTTACTGGTTTTACCTTAAGTTCTGCGAGAATCAAGTATCAAAACAATCCAAGGAATGTTGGAATCAATTTTTGTAACATACCCATAATAAGTAAGTGCTATCAGAAAATTCAATCTATTTTTAAAGTTCATCTTTTTATATAAGTACTTAGAAACATATAAAATAAAAACACATTACTAGATCCTAGAATGATCTCGAAAGAAGGTGTTACCAGGTATTATTACATAAAAAGTACATGTGGATCTTTACACGCTTTAAGGAAGCATATAACTATAAAGTTTGGGATCACCATCCGATTAAAAAACAGTAATAATACGAGAAGGTACTATGTCAATCCGTTCCTTACTAAAATGTAATACACTCGGGATAGTACATGGCTAGACGGTGCGCCATTTTTGGTGTTATAACCGTATCCGGTCGACACGCATGTTCACGGTCGCCAAACTGGTGTTCCAAACAGGGCACTTTGTCGGTTGTCACTAAAGGAAAAACTCTTCTCAGAAATAATATAACCGTTTAAATGGCTCGGTGTTCGATAATTGACTGACAATTACCCGTGTTTTATTGCCGTAGTCGATATTCCGTTCACCATTCATTAAATAATATAGTACCATTAAGAGCTTTCTGACATGTTCGACACTGTTAGGTAGAATAGAAAAAAAATGTTTCTCCGTTAAACTCGTTGGAAATGTGATGTCCACTCGCCGTTGGACTCATTAAGAAATGTTTTTAAACTGTGCTGCAATTATTCTAAATTGAAGAGTGTAAAAGGTTCATAACTTGAAATCCATTTTAACACTCCACACAGTGTAGGAAAATTAGAAGTAAACATTATACAGGGTGGACCATTAATAATAGGCCATAGTTCAAGGATAGATTCTTTGGATCAAAATGTGAGCATATAACCAAACATGCTTTAGTGAATTGTTTCTGTAGAAAAAGATACAGGGTGTCAAAATTGTATTTTTTTCTTTTTTTTTGCAATATCTCAACTACCTCTTGACCGATCTTCTCCCAGTTTGGTAAAGGCAGCTACTCACATGCCTGCCGGAGGGGCAATCTAGGTTGCAGGGCGGACGGGGCAATCTAGGAGGCTTCTCTACACACGTACCTGCCGTTTAGTGTTACTTTGAATGTCAGACGTGTCGCTTGAATCTGTGAAGATGGCTCCAACACTTTCAAAAAATCAAAAGATCGGCATAGCCTTGGCTGTTTTCTTGGCGGCTGGAGCTGATCTAGGAAGCTAGGAAGGTCCGGCGCGGTCTGCCGCCCAGCAAAGGAGACAATCTAGGAAATTGCCACTGCTTGCCTACACACGTCACAAACAAGGAGGCAATTAAGGGTCAACCCCACTTCTACACCCTAGATTGCCCCTGTGGCAGGCGTGTGAGTAGCTGCCTTAAGGAAACATTTTTTAAGCTAGGAAACAATAATTTATGTATCACATCGCGCTAGCCATGAGGACGCCTCATGAGCTATACCTGATGATGAATATTTTTTCTTTTTTTTTTATGAAACGTAGTGGCACTTTTGACTAGAAAATTTTCTCGCAGAAGTCACTTCTACGGTACACTTGATATAACTTGATAATTAGAACCGTTTTCGAGAAAACTGCCGCAAAGATTTCAAGAATTCGTTGAAACAAATTTGAAAAGGACAAATTGTATTTATTGAAAAGTGTGCTTTGGTGACGTCTTAGTTCTGTCAAAATATCGAACTAATGAAATTGTACGTAAATGACTTTTCTGTAAAGTGTGTTTTCACCAAGTTTTTCCGGAAAAACATGAAAAAGTACAACTTTCTTTGAATTTAGCTTTAAAAATATGCAATCCAAAAATTTCAGAAAATTCAGACGTATGCATTGAGGCCTCCTAAACATTTTTGTCTCTTGTAACTTGATAAGTTTTCGAGTTACAGGCAGTTTTTCACGATTATTTCACTCATTAACGCTATAGCCAATGAGAGCCCGTTTTTTCACAACATTGCACCAATCAAACGTCATTATTAGTGATAATTCAAGCTAGATCGGCTTTTGACAGTACCAACATGTAAAATTTATCGCTCTAATTTTTTAGGTCGCTGCAGCGGCAAATATTGCGAAAATTTTTTGACGTTTTGTGTCGTGACATGTTTTCGGCAAATAGGACAAATCGTGCTTTTAAATGTTATCTATAAATATCTTCTCTAGCTTATTACTAATTGTTGACGTAAATTGTAAATTGTAGTACTGTATTAATAACCTAAAAAGCTAATGCTGTGTGGAACTTATATAGGTTCGGGACAAGTTATAAGTACACAGCTTTCAGTGGCTTAATACCTAACATAATTAAAAAATAATTTTCCCAACTAAAATTGAATATGAATATCTACGAAGCAGACAAATCAGTTATTTCATGATAAATACACAAATGTAGGTACTTACTTATGGTAATTCATCAATCATTACAAAGCAGCTAACACTTATTTGGAAAATCAAAACTCTGCAGTATCAATATATACATTTTATATAATTCGTTGTACTTAAAGTCTCTCTACTTAAACAAGTAAACCTTAACTTAACTATCAAACTTCTCAAATTAGAAACAAGGATTAAATACATAAATATATATTAATAAACACTTTAATATAATAATTCAATTCATTGTTTAGGCTAGTAACTAAGTTAAGCTAGCGTTACTAGATGGCGGTACCATACCATCTGAGCCGGCAGCCTTAGAACGTAAAAGAGATAGATTGGTTATATGCAATTTGTGTGATTTCACCCGTAATGTGATTGGTCGAAGCGTGCTTTGTTGTGATGACTAGTCTTAACCTATGGTTTAACGTATATTGTTTTTCTTGATTGTCATAATTTAAACCTACTTTGTTTTTTATTAGATGAGTCGCTTTGGAAATGCATTTTTATGTGAGGTAAATGATGAAACTGAAGATAAAGGTGAGTAATCTCTAAAAAGCAACAAGGAAACGTCTGAAGGCAATTAATTACTGAACATAATATTGAAGATATACTTAATGAATTATTTATTCGTGAAATATTCTCCACAAATACCACTCGTGCTTTAAATTTTATCTAAAAAATTTTTCTTAAGCTAAGTTGCCCCTAGTTAATATAACTCGTGTAAATTGGCAGTTTATTATCAAAGATTAAATCCCTCCCGCTAAAGCGGTCGGAATTTAATCAGATAATAAACTGTCAATTTGCACTCTTTATATCACCAGGCAACACGCTTTCGAAAAAATTTTCGATAAAATTTTAAGCACTAGTGATATTACATACGACAAATAATGTACTACATTTTTTGCACATAAATACAAAAAAAATACACGAAAATTCGAAAAATGACCGTAATTTATATATATTATCACAAAACAATATGAAACCTATATAGTTATACCATTTTTAAGGTTCAATAGAATTTTTATATTGAAAATGTAAAAAGTTTTCCGGAAATTTTTTTTTCACAATTTGTATTTGTTAATGATAAAAGTGGGAGAACTGATTCAAAGGATTGAAATAAGTTTATACAGTTACAAGTATAACACTTATTTTATTTTCTCTATTTACTGCATTCTATTCTCAAATGGCATCCGAAAAGGTACAGCACGAATTTTATCTTCCTTATTGTTACGAAAAAATGGGTTTTCAAAAAAGTTATTGATTAAAAAAGTCTTATTTCAACTGTTTGAATCAGTTTTCTAATACACGCAAATTAGATTAAAAAACACTGAATAGGAGAAATAATTTATAAAGTAATAATATTTGAGATGCGTACTCGATAGGGTTAGAAATAGATACCCGAAAAGTTCCCCCCCAATTTAAAGGTGGAACGTCCTTTTTTTTTGCAAAAAACCACCCCTAACGGGGATTTAAAGCTGGTTTTTCACCTTTATCTTGTAAACCGTTCGTCGGAAGAGAAAAAAGTATAGGAAATAACAAATTTGTCGTTAAGCTCTGCATAAAAAATGTCCTATTAACCTTGTAACTTATTCTGACCTATTTCGCGCTAACAGCGTCCGTTGAGTAGTAGTTTGGAACGCACAGGTAAAAATTAGCCCTATTCAAAGTTTCAGAGCGAATATCTCATCTCTGTATGATATTTTCAATAAATAAATAAAAAGTAAATAAAAAAAATCATTTATGTGTATTTTTCTCGTTAAAGTAACCTGTTTTAAGATATTCGCTGTGAAAATTCTAATAGTATCGATTTTTACCTTTGCGCTCCAAATTACCCCTCCGTTTCGGACACTGTTAGCGCGAAACAATAGGTCAGGATAAGCTACAAGGTTAATAGGAATATATAGAATATTTTATTGATCCAGTAAGAGCAATACAGTGTGCTTTTTTGCAAAAAAGGGACGTTCCACCCCTAAATTGGGGGGAACTTTTCGGGTATCTATTTCTAACCCCCCATCTAGAGTACGCATCTCAAATATTATTACTCTATAAATTATTTCTTTTAAAATGTCTAATTTGAATGGACTATTCCCACTTTTATCATTAACAAATAAAAATTGTGAAAAAAAAATCCGGAAAACTTTTTCAGATTTTCAATTTAAAAATTATATTGAACCTTTAAAAACTATAACTCTATAGCTTTCATATTTTTTTTATAACAATATATACAAACCAGGCTCATTTTTGGAATATCATGTATTTTTTAATGTGCAAAAAATGTAGTACATTATTTATCTTGAGAAACTGCCCGTAACTCTGAAAATTAGCAAGTTACAAAAAATATTTAGAAGGCCACAATTTTTTCAAATTTTTAAAATACGTTTTTAAAGCGTTACAATTTCAAATAAATGTTCATGTTCTTCCGGAAAAACTCGGTGAAAACGCACTTTACAGAAAATTTGCAAAAAAGTCTTGTATTTCGATGATACATTCACATGCATTTTTTCAGATTTTTTTTTTCAACTTTTACAAAAAAAAGGTAAATATATTTTTTTTTTCATTTTTGACCTAATTCTACAAGTTACGGAACCCGTTATTCCTCTTCCCATCATTTCCTACTCTAAGATTTTTTTAACTTTTTTATTAACGTCATTACAAACACATTGCACAAGGTTTCATTAAAATCTATACATTAGCACTCAAATTAGAGATTGGTCATTTTAGCGCTCCATTGACTGGACTATATGTTAATCGTAAGTAACGCCTACAAGGTATGTGAACTAGAAAACGGCTGTTTTTCTTTTATTTTTTGTTGACGCGGTGGTTCAGTCGCGGCCAATGTGCTGGCCATACTGTTTATCGCATTTTAGGTTCGAGCCCCAGCCCCGGCACTGGCAATGCCAGTGGGTATGGATGTACGTCTGCGTTTTTTCAAATGTGTAACCCCCTTCCGGACAGCCTTGGCTTTGGATTTGGGGGTGTTTATGTTATGTTATATTTATGTTACATAATTAAAATCAAAGAGGAAGCTCAGAGCTAAAAATTATTGCCATTACATATCCGCAATAGGATATTTTATATTCAGCTGCTCAAGAACTGAAGGCAATTGCCCCCTTGCTCCCCCACCCCCTTGGCTCCGCGCTCGCTATCAGCGCATACTATTTACGATAAAAATGTCCCACTTCAGCATTGCTAACAACAGCACTTGTTATTTTTTGCAAGAATAACAAAGGCATCAAAGCAGTTCCATCAACCAAATTATTATAGTACATTTAAAATAGCAAACGACACTCATAATGGCTATATTTCAAGCACAATAGTGGAACGGCAATAACACTAAGCACATTTGGCATCGCAGTTCGAGAATGCCCATCGGGAAACCAGCCAAAGTGAAAATTGTAATGTTTATCATTTGTCTGGAACATTATTTATCGACAAGTCGGTAATGATGTGTGTTCTACTGCCGGGGAGATGTCTTATCGGGTTTTGTACACCACACTTTATGACACAAAATGACCCGAACGTGCCTCTAAGGCACTACGTAAGACTGTTGGTCTTCTAATCCCATGCCAGGGTGGCCGCGGAAAGCCATAATTTTCTCTAATTGGGTTATGATTCATAGAAAAGTCAACTGATACCTTACTGTATCGAGAGAAGTACTTTATTTATGATAATGCCAAGCCGTATAGATGCGGCTTATAGTTCAACAAATATGAGCCTGGTGGAAAATTCGATGGCTTCCTGCTATGTAATTAGTCTAGAAAGATTATAAATTGGTTTGTTTACGTTTCAAATAATTAAGTCAAGTATTACAAGTGCACGTTTGCTTAATTTGTTGAAGCGCTTGCTTTTTTGTAACTAAATGATTTTCACTAAAGAGTATTTCAAGCTGCATTTGTTAGTGAGAAATGCTACTTGAGATATTTAAACTGCTCCTTAAAACTTTGCAAATTGAGGCATTCTCTTAATTTTTCTTTTTATTTTATTCTTAGGGATTTCTACCCTAAAACTAATATTCAATAAATCTGCAAAATAATACAATTATCCGTATGTTAGTAAGACTGTGCCTGTGACTTTTACATCAAAGGAACAGGTAGAGAGTTTCTTGACAAATCATATAAATAGGAATGAAAAATGTAAAAATAACAAGCTAAAAACGTACTCTTCGCCTGTTCACAGAACTTTTTATATAATTGTTACACATTCTATAGGATACTCTTCGCAGTTTTCTTGTAAATAATGTTAGTTTTTAGACATCCTAAATTTTGTGATACCATCTTTGTTGTGAACAAAATTATATGAAAAAAAAAAAAAAATGAAAAAAAAATACTTAACCTGAACGGGATTCGAACACGGGACCTTTGAATTGCAACGCAAAACTTTAGCCGCTGTGCCACCACATATTGCTACGAAAATTGCTTGTCTGTGATATATATATATATATATATATCTTTCAACAATCATACATATTTCAACTCCTATTTCTATGAAATATATTAGTAAAATCCATAAACAAAAAAAAATATATATTATGGAAATAATATTTCGCAAGATTTCCATTTTAGTACAAGCGACAAAAATTAAGAGAATATATATTTTTTTAATTAAATAATTAATAACTTTTTTATTTACCGATCGATTTTCTTCAAAAACAATAGGGTTCTTCCTCTAGCGAACACTAACTTACTTTCTAAATTTCAATATAATCGGACTTTTCTTTCTTAAGTTATCGTGCGTACAAGAAACGTGACGGACGGACGGACGGACAGACGGACATTTTGAAAGTTGTTTAGAATTCGTTCACTAATACAATGATATGAAAATTTTTTCTCTACGAGCGATATTTACGATTTTAGAAATGTGCCGATCAAATACAATATACTCTTCGTTTTTGCGAAGAGTATAATAATGCATTTTGCTGATGTTTCGAAACTCAAGATTGTTTCCTTTCTCAAAGATTTATTAAAAAAAATATTTTTTTTTGCTGCGTACCTATATTAAATACATAGCTTTAAGAATATATTTGTTATATTCGATATTCCCCTAAGGTTTACATAGAATTGTTAATAGTTTTAGTTTAAGCAAAGTTAAATTTGTAAATTTAGAAATCACAAGTTTGCGAACACGCTTGGGAGACCGAATATAGAATAGACTGGAAAAATTTTAACGAAAAAGGCGGATAACAACAAAAGTAAAATTAAAGAATCAACGGGGCCAAGATGAAGTCATGCAGTCAAGACGTTCTATACAGCAAATGGAGGCCAAATTGAATAAATTAATTTATCAAAATACATCTGGAAAGATGTTGAAAATAAGAAGAAATAATCAGCAATAATATTACCGAATCTAAAATTGCCTGGGAGTGCAGACAATTCTTGAAGCAACTGGCAAAAAACAACAAGGTTATCTTGCTGTGCCAGAGCTTGAGGGAATAGTCGGTAATGAATTAGTTGACAGCCTTGCAAGAAAAGGGGCTGAAGCTCCACTTTTCGAACCCGAACCGTTTTGTAGCTTATCTAAGGCACACATAACGGAGGAAGCCCAAAAATTGGAAAAAGGACAGAAGAAGCCCTACTGGAGGAATACTCCTGGCCAAAGACAAGCGAAAAAGTTTATAATTTATTCGACAAAGAATGCCACAAGGCTTCTCGAACTCGAAAAGCCTGACCTAAGACTGATCACAGGCCTTCTAACTGGTCATTGCCCCTTGAGATACCATCTCCAGAACATGGGCATGGCAGAATATGGCAAATGCAGATACTGCGATGCTGCAACTGAGAGTGCGGAACATTTACTTTGCGACTGCAAGGTATTAATCCGCATTAAGCCAAAGTATCTCGAATAGGTGGAATTAACCCCGGAATTAGCTCCCAGCTTTGTAAAAATCTTAGAATCCCAGGTAACAATTAGTTAGTTGTAGGGTAACTCACAAAAGATCCTTTAGGTCGAGGTGAAGAAATTTAGGGCCAAGCGACCCATTAAACAATCTACCGAATGAGGATAAATGCATTTCGAATTATTCTGTGCATGTTTGTACAACCTGACTACCAATGTTGAAAGAAGAACCTAATATATTTACCACTGCCAATTTTGTAAGTTTTTCGCTATTATAAAAGAATCTTCTCATTCTAATTATTTTGTTTGTGCTATATGGAACTGCAAATTATTTATGTACATATTATTCTTACAAATAAACATTAAATACTGCCAGTTAACAAATCCAAATCAGACTTGGCAAATATTGAAATAGAAGTACCACAAGGGCCCATTTTAGGTACGACTTTATACTGTTTATTAATGACTAAGTACGTTAAGAAATTCCCTACGTTAATGAGACTAATTTATAGCAATTATGATTTTGAGTCGATAAAAACAAAATTACACCAAATAAAGAACAAAATGTATTCTATTTAAATTAAACATGGCGGTGTGAGTAAAGTGAGTAAACACTGTAGTAGGCTAATCGTTTCCCAAATCTATTTTGGATGCTCTCACAGCATTTTAAAATATGGGATTGTTTATTGGGGGCCGTTTGTAAATGTGTGAGTTTTTGTTATGCAGACATGAACAATTCCCCATATTAACAGGGATCAAACATGACGAATTATGCAAAACTACATTTACAAAAATTAAACACCCTTAACTTTTCCCCCAGTATATGTTTATAAAATGTTATGTTTTTCATATGAGAATAGAAACACCTTTTCTATGGTGGGGAACGGCCATGACTACTCAACAAAAAATAAAACTCTATAATGTAATGTAGAGTTAAGCAACGTTAATCATGGTTGGGGCTTAGACGGATGACCGTCCGACGAAATACAATGATTTCGTCCCACCACCCAGCGGCTTGCATATCGGCGTATACGCAGTACACGATCGTGGTGTCGGTGATGGGCTTTTTAGGCGAAAATGGACCTACGTTAAATAAATGAAAAATGTATATATTTTTATGTTTACCAGATATTTTTTTCATTTAAAATTTTTATATTTATATTTATGAAATTATATATCTGTGTACTATGAACAACCTTTTGACAGCTCAAGCCGGATATATACGTAGAAATAAATTGCATCTCCTGCTCAAGACGGATATTTACGCAGGGCAATTTAAGTACTTTACAACTCAAATTGGACACATCTGGTGTATGGGATAGTCCACAATGACCATAAATTACATATTTGTGTATTGCAAAACACGCCCCTAACAAATTAGAAAAGTTACTCATATAGGTTTTCTTATTTCTTTCTAGTTTTTTCATGTTTATTCAGTAAATGTGAGATTGGTAACCGAAATGGATGTAGTTTATAAAATAATGGCAAATAAATATTATTCCGAGAAGGAACTATATGACATTTTGATGCGCAGTGTTCTGATTCTGTGTAGTTTACTTGTTCTTTTTACCCGTTTTTATTTTTAAATTTTTCATAAAATAAATAACTTGATTTAAAATTTTTTTAATAACAGTATTTCTCTCTGTATATTTGCACAAAAATATGCAATGCTTGAATAATGAAAATTATTACTTTGGTAAATACGAAGAGATCATTATAATGCTCAAGACGTATATATATCCAACACATCAATTTTCGTTAGGGCTGAGCGTGCGTCTTCGCAAAACGCCACTAGCGGTAGAAAAAGTTAAGATTATATATTATACAGGGTGTTGCATCATGAGAGGGGCATAGCCTAATAGGAGGTAGAGAACATCAGCGGTAATCAGCACCTCCCTTAGAAATGTCTCATTGGGCCTTCACTACGAAGTTGCAGGGTGTTTTATAATTTTTGGCAAAAAATACTTTTTGTCATTACTTTGACAGGGAATGGAACAATGGATTCATATTTGATACAGCTAATATAGTAACGATCCTTCAGAACTACATGTAAGATATGAAAAAAAATCCAGGTCCGGAGTCACTAAAATTTATGCTTCTTCTTTACCTACTTCTAAAAAAAACATGACCTTGTATATATGTTTTTGAAATTTCTATACGATATTCGAAAAAAACATAACACTTTTTTGTTACTCTTTTGTGGTTATTTAAATACGGTGTTAAATGTACAAGAATATGGATTTCAGAACGATATTAAATGAAAGACATGTGAAATAAATAATTTTAGCACAAAAATTAGCAAAAATTCTATTGAGGCCAGGTGATCTGGGTAAATTCTAATTCCCACACGTTTTAAAGATCAATTCTGGTAAAAATGTAGCCCTAATCGGGTATAAATTAACAAAATATTTAATTATAGTAGGCTTATTCAATGTGACAAATAAGACTAATTCATTTCACACTTAATAAAAAATTTGAAAGCAGAATAAACTAAAACCGAAATAAAAATAATTTCTATCCAGGCAACAATAAACAACAAACCAATAACTAAATATGTTTAAAAATAAAACATAATTTACACTAAAGTAAATTTTCAAAGTAACCTCCCCCAACTTCTGTACATTTTCTTGCACGTTTAGTTAGGTCACGTCGACGTATCATTGCCGGATTATTCCGTATTTCGTGGCAGGTTTTAACGATGAGCTGGATTAATTGTTGTGTACTATCAATTTCGACGCTAGAAACGTTTTTTTTAGTGGTCCCATAAAAAGTAATCACAAGGGTTACAATTAGGAGACCTTGGTGGCCATTCATGTGGACCCCGCGACCAATCCATCTGATAGGATACTCATTATATAAGTGCTCTCTTTCTTGAATGCTAAAATCCGTCATGCCGAAACAACATGTTTCTAATACGGATATTTTCTAACATATTCGGTAACGTTTTGAAGAAAATTACAGTAAATATCACCATTTAATCTTTCTTCAAAAAAATGTGGGACTATCAAATGTATATTCACAAGCCCGAGCCAAACATTTACAGAAATCCTGTGTTGCGAATGTGGATTTTCCTGTATCCATTAATGACTATTTCTTGATTTTTTTACTTTATCCTTCGTAAATTGTGCCTCATCCGTAAATAAGTTTCTGTAAATAACCGGGCGATGGTTAGACAACCAACGACAAAATGCCAGGCGGCGGATGTCGTCGCCTTGTTCAAGACGCTGTACCTACTGGATATGATATGGATGATAACGTTCTCTTTTTGGGGTTCTCCCGCCAATGAGGAATACCAGTTGCCGAACTGATTAGTCTAGTGCTAATTTTTCTGTTTTGTTGAACTATGTTTAAAATATTGCTTAGTTCCTGCACGCCCTAAAACATGCTCCACAACTGCAGAAGTAGGAAACATTCCATGTTGTCTTGAATCACAAGAATGGTGGATCGAAGACAGAACGTAGGAGCGAAAGATCACATGGTAGGCACAGAAACGGGGGAACGAGCCAGGGGCGTCAAAGCGGGGGGGAGGATACAGAAGAAATGATAACACATACATGAGAAGAGGCATACCACAGCAACAATGGAGATAAAATGGAGGAAGAAGAGAAAGCAAAAAAGGAACGAAAACAAGTACCGGACTATATACACACAACATAGATTATTCCACCTCGTTGATGCTAGCATCCATCAATGAACCGGAACCCTGTTAAAATCAACACAGCATCAACAAGGAAAAGACAGAGGCGTTCATCGGAGACCTGAAAAAAGGCGGTTTCTGGGGTGGGCAGGCAACGATAGCAGCAACAGCAAACTTGAAGAGGAGGACAATACACCAGGAGGAGGGAGAAATCATAACTTTTCACCTCAACAACCAACAAGAAGACGACAACACGCCAATTGAGACTGTGTACAGGAAGCAGGGAAACAACAGTGATAACAAATTTTGAGTTGTCAGGTCGGGACGTGCGATTGACAATTTTGTGAGTGGTGACATAATCCAGACCTAGGTACAGCCTTTTTGGTGTAATGCAATAGAACAAGTCAAAAAGAGAAGATAATGGAAGGGAAGAGAAGCATCACAGATAGAGATTGTTGATCTTTGACTGGTTTAACAGGAGTGTGTTTTATGATACTGCATGTTCTTTGCGCTGGGGGTGTTATAATACAGTGTTGAAAATCTAATTTCAAATATTTTCTTAGGTATCAAGTGATGTTTTTCAGGCCAAAATTGTGCTCGTTGCTAAATGAAAAATTCTACATTAAATTCTACACTAAAAACAGGGAGACCAGGTTACACGCGGAAAACAACAACCGAGAAAATCTTGAACAAACTACCTAACATACTGGGAAAGAAAAGCAAGGATAAAAATAAAATGAATTCCACAAAAAAAATCGCAGTAATATGTACTCTACCAGAACCAGAATCCGAGGAATCAGAAGGCTTAGAAGAAGAAGAAGATTTGTGGAAGCAGAAATACAAAAAGAGGAGCAAAAATAAGCCACATCATGACACAATGCGGCTACGCATTTCACATATACCTACAGACATATACTCTGCCAGAAGCAGAAACGAAAGAATCAAAATACTCAGAAGAAGAAGAAAATCTGTACAAGCAGAAACACAAAAAAAAGGAGCATAAACATTAAACATCACGAACACAACGCGCCAACGCATTTCAAAAACAACTACACTGCCCACCCCACACTCCTGTACCATGCGTCATGTGGCTCTCGGAAATCGAGGAATCAGAAGACTCAGAAGAAGAAGGCGAACCAAAAACACAAAAAAGGGAGCTTAAACGCTCCCTCACGAGACAATGCGGTAACGCATCTCACAAATACCTACACCTCCCATCCCACATTCCTCTACCATGTGCCATGTGGCACTCGCTGCTGGCAACAAGCATGACCTTAGTCCAACCCAGCGTGGACGTAGCAGGCCCAGCTGTATAATCCTTGGGAGTGGCAGAAATGCCTACCGCACGCTGGTAAATCAATCAATCAATCAATCAAAAACTATTTATTTCACGTGACTTTCATTTAATATCGTTCTGAAATCCTTGTACATTTAATACCGTATTTAAATAACCACAAAAGTGTAATAAAAAGTGAAATAGGTCATTTTGCTTATTTTTGTGTTCTTTTCGAATATCGTATAAAAATTTGAAAAAATATATACAGGGTCATGTTTTTGAGAGGTAAAAAAGAAACATACATTTTAGTGACTCCGGACCTGAAGTTTTTTCATGTCTTACATGTACTTCTGAAGGATCGTTACTCCATTAGCAGTACCAAATATGAATCCATTATTCCATTCCCTGTCAAAGTAATGACAAAAAGTAGTTTTTGCCAAAAATTATAAAACACCCTGTAACTTCGTAGAGAAGGCCCAATGAGACATTCCTATGAGAGGTTCTGATTACCACTGGTGTTTTCTACCTCCTATTAAGCTATGTTCCTCTCATGATACAACACCCTGTATATTTCCACAAATACGAAACATCTGAACAAGTCATTCGAATAACTATCACTCTATGCGAGTTTCGCCAACCTTCTTGGCATCGGGTAGTATCATTCAAATGTTTAGTTCGATTAATTTTGTGTTTGTGAAAACAGATGCATATTTAAAGTAATGTTACGTCTCCAGAAAAAAACGCGCACGATGTAAAAAATGTCACCTACCGATGCACTTATCTCACACGTCACTGAGTTTTGAAATATTTCGTCGGATCGAACACAGCAAAAATAATCGGCTTATGCAAAAACGCATTGATTATTGTTAAGCCAAACGTGGGCGCGCGTCCTACTGCGCTACCTTCTAATTACATCCTCGAACTAATGTGCATACTTCGGCTCCCGGGCAGACGGCCCCCCCGTGGCCAAGATTTATTTCATTAGTATACTCCATGCGATGCCTTGTCATTATTCGCTTATTTATTGCTAATTAATCGGCCTCAGACTTACTTGTTGATTTATGAGTTGTTTTGTGAGAGAAAAACCAGTGTAATCTGAGACCGAAGAAGGTTAAAGTAATTATTGTCTTCGTTCCCACGAAAACAGAATTAACAAAAGTTCATTTTATTCTTTCATTGGTTATCTATAAGTTTTCAGTTCCAATTTAATGCTATCAGGACTTTCAAATGCATCTTTATTTTTAGTAGTCGCTATTCTACAATTCATTTTAAACAAAATACAGAATGTTCGATAAGTAATGCTACACAGATTCCTTATGTAGAAATATTACCATTCAGTCAAAGTTACCTTAGTTCAAAAGTTTATAGTAACCAACACATGGGTTGCTAAGGTTAAAAAAAAACTTTTAAATAACTTAGTCATAGTTTTGCTGTTGTTTGTAGAGGGCGCCACCTTCAGTACTTTTCATGTCTTTAAAACATCATAACTTTTTGCGCCTTATTGTTTTCTTTTTAATAAAAATAGGTTATTCTATATTTTTTCCTTAAAAAATATATACTTTGTGTTAAGGACTTAAGTAATTAGTTCGAGATGTCTCTAGATGGTGTAAGATGAATAACAGTTATTCCCTAATTTTCATATTGGAACCCGCAATCACAGTTGTTGAATTCATTAAAATTAATTAAATAATTTGACTTATGTCAAATATAGAATAAAACGTAATCGTTTTATTCTGGTGTATTATTTGCCCACGATTTCCGCGAGCATAATCTGGTTATCACCATGTATTACAGATATGGTCCAATTTCAATAGGGATTATTGTAATATGCTGTTTTATATATGTTCCAAATTGTAATCAAATATTTTAAGTCTAACAGAAGTTATCATGTTTACAAGAAGCGATATACACGCACACATAGATATACACGCACACACACACGTACAGACGCAAAGACATTTTTTTATTCGATATTTCAGTTCAGTCTGATGTGAAACGGATATCTGTACAATACATTTTTTTCTACGATGATTATTAAAATTTATTTTCAATTTATAATAAATTTATAATAAAGTTAGAATACAGTCAAAAGATATACAATTCATTACTGAACCATAGCAGATACGAAAAAAAAATAATAGAAACATTATTGTAGAAAATTTAGTCAGCTTTAATTTTGCATATAGCCACTTTTTGATTAGGGCTAACCGTTTTCGAGATATGAGCGAAAAACCAAAAAACCAGGACCTTCTTCGTGCCCCCTGCATCCCCCTCACCTCCTACGTTCGGGGACTTTTGGTATGTTTAGAAGATGATCTCTAGACTCTTACTTATGGACTGGTATAACATTTATGGTTATTAATACGTCGGAAAGATGTTGCCCCTAATGCACAGCTCAAGACGTAAATAAGAAGGTCAAAAGGGGTGAACATTTTCATTCATTACCAAAAACACTCCAAGTTGTGCTTCGGCAGACCAACTTTTTTTGGGTTACTACTAAGATCTACTGCCTAATATCTCTATAAAATGGTTTCATTCATGTACTCGATGACATAAGCTATTTTGCAGTTGGCTCCCAGGCTATTTCTCTTTATAATGTGAACTAATCATTCAGTATAAAAGTAATATGCATGATGTAAATATTTCAAGAGAATGAACGACTACTCTCTGCAGAACTAACCTGGTTTGTTCTGTTCTAGCAAATATTCCCTGGCGTTGGTCGATAACGCAATTTTAGATAAACAATTAGTCTCAATCAAAAGTTGATTACAGTCGAACCCCACGAGAGGTAATTAAAAGCAAGTTTGTTCCAACCGACCAAGAACATTCGTTTCAATCAATCAATAATCTTCGCCGTTGCAATAGTAATCGCAATCCTACAAATTGGCCGTGATCAATAGAGAATTAATTGAAATCCTAAAATCGACTGTTTATACATGTTTTGATATATCGGGTTTTAGTTCTGGAACTGCTAACAAATATAAATATTTTAAAACTTTTATTACGACTTTTAGTGGAGTCAAATTAGGACTAGAAAATTTGCAATTTGAATTGTCTGATCAGGGCAGTTTTTTCATTTTAACGCGTTCAGGGGATCAACTTAAGTTCACGGTTCAGTTCTGCAGTTTCTGCGAGGTCGGCGAGTTGTTTATTTAAACAATTTAATCGGTTTTCTTTGAATATCTCGAAATATATAAGAAAATGGTCGTTATACGTACAATAAAAGTACAGAAACCCCAATTCATTCCAATTGTTATTATTATTTAAAAAAATTGAATATTGCAAAATTGTGCGTTTCTAAACAAATTACTGTTATTTCAAAAATAATGGATAATATTCAATGAAATTTTGGAGAGATATAGCTCATAAAGTATAATCACCACTTAAAACTTCAAATCAAAATGATTTATAAAACTGCTCAAATATACAATTGTTACTAAAACTTTGCACCCTTGTGAAATCCTGCCATCAAAACCAAGAAATATGTACAATGGCTCAAATTGTAGCTTTTTATAAGTACTAAGTACTTTAAGATCACATAGAGAGAATTTTTTTTTTTTTCAAAATTTAAACCCTTTTTTTATTGCAGTTGTTTATAATTTTCGAAATTGTTATAAACACATTCAAATAACTATCTGGTTTTATTATGAAATCAAAAACGGTAAAGGAGTAATGAGAAAAGCCAACGTTAAAAAAAAATTGAATGTTCTTCTTGCATTTGGAGTTGAGATACGTTAGTTTTTACGTTTAGGTCACTTATGAGTAAACAAATCGATATTTCTTATTGAAATTTGGACTGGTAATTCTCCAAGGTCTATTGTTTTGTCTCTTCTACTTGGAAATAATCTAAAGCTGCAATTGTTAAAAGATACTGTATAGAGGTCCGAAAGTGGGGTATTTAGCGATTTTGTTAGAGATTCGAAAATCACCAAATATGTCTAAAGGTTATATTATGTTTTTACAAACCAAACTTTAGGAGTAAGGCGACTAGCACTTTTTATTCTGAGTCAATTCTCTTCACGCGCTGGTTCACAGAGAACCGCATCCTAACGCCAATTTTGATCGGGGGGCAACAAATTCCAATTAAACGGTGCGTGAAGTATTTGGGTGTTGACTTGGACAAACGATTGACATTCAGCATACATATTAACGAAACAGTACGTAAGGTCTACTCCATGTCCAGGAGTCTGTACCCGCTCCTGGCCAGGGGTAGCGAACTTAACAGGACAAATAAGAAACTGCTGTACACGATGGTGATCAGGCCGGCCATCATATACGCAGCGCCGGTGTGGTGCAGCATAACGGCCACGATAATGCGAAAATTAAAAGTTTTCGAACATAAATTCATGCGCCTCGTTTCTGATTCCGGCAGATACACCTCATTTATATGATCGTTGCCAAGACATAACCCCACTAGCGGTCTACGTCCAAGAAATATCTCAATAATTCTATCAATTCAAACTGGGCCATAGTCCGCTAACCCGCAACATAACCCGAATCAGACAGCATAATGCAATTCCCTTTCGAAATTCACACACCCTATCATACCAGGCGTTACCTATTTTCCGGCAACCTTTTCACTAGCCATACTTTCCTATACCATAATCTATAATTTCCCCACCTTTGATCTTTACCTCAACTAAACTAAACTAACCTTTTTCTATCCTTTCTCTATTTATTTAATTTTGTTCTTGTTTGTCTTTTCTGTCCTCTTTTGTTTTTAAAATCCCCTTTAGGCCGAAAAATTCCTTCAAATCTGAACATTTTATAAGAAAACTTCTATTTCACCACATTTTCCTGGCGGCAGGTAGACCACCAGAGTGGAATTGTTTAGAACGGGTTTTTTCGTTGAGTTTTGTTTTCCCGTGCTAACAATCCAAATTTATTAGTGCGCGTGTGCAACAATTAATTTTGAGAAGTTTTATTTTAATTATTTTTAAGTATCTTTGTATATTATATCTAAATTGTTTATTGTTAATGTTAAATTTTTTAAATTTCTTAAACAGGACCATTAATTCTAAAATACTCGTTAAACAGAACCGGACCTGCCCCGTCCAGACCCACATTCACCACGGCGCTACGCGCCGTGGTTGTCTGCCTGGCTCCGGGCCAGGCTTCGGGGAGGCGCATAATTCAAATAAATTTGTGTTCAGCTTCAGCTTCAGCACTTATTCAGGATGCAGACGTCTCGAGTTCAAATCCTGCTTGCGAAATAATTTTTTTTTATTGTATCAGTAATATTAAACATTTTAGAAAGCTGTATAAATTAACATAAGGGCAGTTGTTCAAGTTAGGTTGGTTTACCATTTTCGTGACAAAAATTTAAAAAGGTCATAAAAAAATTGAAAATGTGCATTATATTCTCAAAGCTGCTTTATTCGGTGTTATTTTACCAATTGTAGATTTGGATTATCTTCAAATAGTAGAAACAAAATAATAAGCATTGCAAAATAACCAGCCCAGATTTCAAGAAGAAATATAAGTTGGTTTATTTATAAGTGACCTAAACGTAAAATCTAATATATCTCAGCTCCGAATGCAAGTAGAGCATTAATTTTTTTTCAAAAGTTGGCTTTTTTAATCTACTTTCATTACTCGTTTACCGTTTTTGATTTCATAAAAAAACCAGAGAGTTACTTGACTTTTTTATAACTAAAATTTCGAAAATTATAAACAACTGCAATTAAACGGGTTTAAATTTTGAAAAAAAAAATGTTTTTCTCTGTGATCTTAAAGTACTTATAAAATGCTACAATTTAAGCTATCGAACACATTTCTTGGTCTTGGTGGCAGTATTTCACAAGAGTGCAAAGTTTTAGCAACAGTTGTATATTTGAACCGTTTTAGTAATCATTTTGATTTGAAATTTTAACTTTCTTTATTTTATATTATTTTTACTTTATAAAAGCTATATTTTCCAAAATTTCATTGAATATTATCCATTATTTTTGAAAGAAGAGTGATTTGTTTAAAAACTCATAATTTTCCAATGTTCAATTTTTTTTTAAATAATAATAACAATTTAGAATGAATTATAGTCTATGTGCTTTTATTATACAGCTCAAAATTAACGTTTTCCTTCTTTTTATTGTTTTCCATGGGATTTATATATTTCGAGCTATTCAAAGAAAACCGACAGAAAACATGGTCTAAAAAATTAAATTGTGTTTTAATAAACAATACGCCGACCTCGAGAAACTGCAAAACTGAGCTGTGAACTTAAGAATACGTTGAATACGTTAAATGAATACCCCTGAATACGTTAAAACAGAAAAACTGCCCTGACCAGACAATTCACAATAAAATCCTAATGTGACTCCACTATTTATTATAAAACTGATTCAGTTTTCGTCCACATCACTTTAATAATATACATAATACACCGTGTCTTGTCCAATGCCATCTGTACCTCATACTGAAGAATGTGCAAGGTTTGTAGGAAATGGAGTAAATTTGTGAGTGTTCTGTCCGTAATATCATATGCTTAATAAGCGATAGGCCTGTAGATTTCGGTCGCCACGGTGCAAGAATAATCTGAGGATTCCCAAAGTGGTTCAACGTTATTATTGCCACATGATGGCGGTCTTTATCTTATTGAAGAATGGGATTGATAAGATTCTGAAAATATGCCAGGAAACGAGGATTAACAATTTCCTATTATAATGATGAGAAGACTAAAATGAAACTGTCCTAGGTACCAAGCCACACTAGGGTACTAAAAAACGACGGAGCTGACGAACCAGAACTTGCGATATTATGCGGCTTAGTGACTCAGTGGTTTACGTGTCAGGCTTGAGATCAGAGAAGTTATTACAAATATTTTCCCTTTTTTAAGGTAGACTTCTTCGGTAATTTACACTGAGAAGATTAATGCATGTGATCCTATTTTATTTACAAGATTTTGTAGTGGATATTAATTTCAAAGACATTTGCTAGCGGCAGCCAACTGGGCAGAGCTTAAAATACCTAAAGATAAAGTCATATTTAAATAGGAAGGATTTAAAAAACAAGCTGTTCTGGTTGGAAACCTTAATGTGACCACGACTGTACGTCATCTTAGCAAACATCAAGAAATACACTACGTCAAGAAAAATTATTATGAAAATTTCACACCACATTTTTAACCAATCAGAAACTTGTTTTTTGTTAAGTTACCATGGCAACCCAAAACATTTCCGGAAATTTTTTACATTTTTTCTGTCATTTAAGATGTCAAAGTAAAGACGCGGGAGTTGAAGTGCTTTTAGAATTAAATTTATTTGCGACGCAAAGGAGGATATTCACGAGGATATTATAAGTATACAAATTAATATGTTAATATTTATTTTTTTGTTTACAAAAATAAATTTGTGGGTATCACAATAATATATATAAACTAACAAATTTTATTAACACATGTAAGTAACTAAATTTAAGTGGACTTGGAAGTCTAGCAAGAATTCTTCTCGTCTTAATGGAGAATAAATAGGACTGAAGACTGAACTTTGTTAATGTCTATGTTTAATAAAATATATGAAATATTTCGACACAATTTTATTTACTTTTAATTTAGATAGTCTATTAAATTTGCTTGAAGATTTTAGTAGATATTTTTGGATTCTTCTGAATAGCTTTACATCCAATATTTCATCATAATGAATATCCTCAACCAATTGTGACAAGTAAGCTGACGATGATATTTTTCAATGTCTGAATATTTTTTGCACAAAATACACAATCCATAATTTTCAAAATATTCATGACCTCGAAAAAATTTCCGGAAATAATTTAAGCCCTAGGGATATTATAAGTGAAAATAATTTAATATCGCAAATATATATACATATATATACAGTGTGTCCCAGGATAGATGTAACAAGAGGTGTAATGGACCAAAAATGTTGGAATTTTGGAATGGCATTTGGGGATTGAGTCCTGCTTGTTGTAAAACTAAAGTATATCAATAATGCCTTGATTTGATGTTCTACAGGGTGTTTTATAAGCAAAGTTGTAAAAATCACCACTAATAAAGCACCTTTATTTTTCAAAATATGAAAAAATTCCACTAAGAAAAGTTATTTAGAATGCAATTTTATACCTCTATACCAAATTTCAGGAATATAAAATTATTTTTTTGAAACTTCCCATTTTTTGCGAATTAAGAGTTGAATTCATATTTAAAGTTGTTAATCATCTCAAAAAGTAGGCTATTGGTAAATAAAAAATTGACTATAAAAAATAATTTCTATGCAGTTTTAATTGAATGGTTCAAAATAAAATACTAATTTATTGAAAAAATGGGAAGTTTCAAAAAATAATTTTATATTCCTGAAATTTGGTATAGAAGTATAAAATTGCATTCTAAATAACTTTTCTTAGTGGAATTTTTTCATATTTTGAAAAATAAAGGTACTTTATTAGTGGTGATTTTTACAACTTTGCTTATAAACGCCCTGTAGGACATCAAATCAAGTCATTTTTGGTATACTTTAGTTTTACAACAAGCAGGACTCAATCCCCAAATACCATTCCAAAATTCCAAAATTTTTGGTCCATTTGTTACATCTATCCTGGTACACACTGTATATTATTGACAGAAACTCGCCAAACATTCAATATTTTCATTTGAAATCTTAACAATTTACGTCTCTTAGATATTTCAATATTTACACCAATAATTATTATTGCACTATTTTTTGTGCCTATTTTCACTTTTCATGTGTACTATTGGCGATTCCAGTTAAGTGTCGTGTCCGTAGCGTGCCCACAGTATCACATTAAGAGTGGCAACTCTCTTCAGGTCCATTTTTTAATGAAAATATCCTTTGACATTCTTATTTGCTAATCGATTTCTTTCAAAAACAATAAAGTTCTTCTGTTTGAGCCAGGCAAGTCTCCCCATCGTGACGTCACACAGCACAGGTTGCTAGGGGCGTTACTATTGAATCGCCAACAGCTAATGAACATCTGAATCTGTTTTTAGTTTAGTTGCGTTTAATTTAATTTAATTATTAATTTCTAGTTTTTTATATAATTACTTCCACGTCCAGTGGAAGTATAGTAACGACAAAAAAATTTTTAAAAATTTTTATTGTCCAAATAGGCTTAAAATGTCATGAAACGTCGAGATTTTAAGTTTGAGCGAAAAAAAAATTTCTGTCTGTCTGTCGGTCTGTCTGTCTGTCGGTCTGTCTGTCGGTCTGTCTGTCTGTCTGTCTGTAACTTTTTTTGTGCGCACGTTTACTCTGGAACCGTTTAAGATATTAACTTGAAATTTGGTACACATATGTACTTTAACGAGTTCTAGAACTAGATTATATTTTCATCTTGTTCCGTCGAAGGGTTGGGGGGTAAATTGGGGTAAATTTGGGGTAAATGGGTAAATTAAGCAGGTAAGAGTCCATGAAATTGGTATATAGTATATACAAGAGAAGCTAAGGTCTCAAAAAAATTTTTGGCATTAGCCACCCCCATTACCACCCCCACCTCCTTATTAAAGGGGATGAAACAAAAAATGTGATTTAGTGTATGTACAGGAACCAGAAACCTCAAAATATTTTTTTACTTCATCCACCCCCCACTACCACCCCCCTATCACCACCCCCACCCCACTACCGATGTGGGGTATCGTTTTATGGGTTTTTGGGGTAGAGGATTTCAAATATTATATTATTAAAGTTCCATAAACAATTATTTTCACATACAAAGTTTTTTCGTTGTGAGTGACTTGGATAGAGAATCTGGATGTGGAAGTAGTGATTCCTTGGGCAGCGGTTTTTTTTGCTTTAGTTGGGTATTTGTTTTTTAATTAATTGCTTTATTTAGTATGGACTATTAGTAGCCAATTAAATACTATATGTTTAGTCATAGAAATGCTCTACTTAGATACATCCTGCTGAAAAAATTCTTAAGCATAATACAATATAAATAAAAAGCATCTTTGGAAAAAGCCTTAAAAGCATATAAAAAACAAATATACCTCCAGAATTCGCTGGCGCAAAAGAAAAAGCCACAGATATAATATGGCAATAATTTTTATATAACATTGACCAGTTTTTTATACGGCAATATACGCAGATGAGACACAATGTAGTCTGTTATTTTTTATACCATCCAATTTTTATGTGACATTTTAAATTAAATTTGACTGCAGAGGGCTGTTCATAAAAGCGGCAATAAAGGACATTTATGTTTATGCGACGGCGTGGAACACATCTTAAACTGTTCCACTTTGATTCTTTACCGTCCTTCCAGCAAAGCTGATGGGCTCAACAGAGGCTATTTCTTTACAAATTTCATTTCGCTAGTCATAATAAAATAAGGAAACGCATAGGTTGGAAAACGTTTTATTATTCGACTTTAATTTCTTGAGCTACTTAATTTGTGTCTTGATTTTAATGTAACCAGAAAACAAGTTATTGTGTCCAATATGATACCCACACTATTTCATATGGAGTTCTTACTATTAGTAATAAATCAGTGTTGTTATGTTAGAGTGCCAAAAACTGGCATATGGCAATATCGAAAGCTAGTGCCATTAAAACCTTAATTTTTTTTAACTGTCCAGCTCAAAATTTTCAAATTGTAGAAATGATATTCAATATAATTTACAGATCAATTTCTATTATTCGTAATTTTTGCAAAAAGAAATAAATACTCCTAATTATTTTACTACTGTAGCTGAAAATATTCTTGCTTCATTAGCAAAGAAAGATATAGATTTAATAATATATTGAAAAAATACCCACAGCAAGCTCTTTCTGTATAAGTATCCACTTATGGAGGTTAAGATGCGGTAAATATATTTAAAAAAATTTCCTTTACTGACGTCTATGGTTTATGATTTAAATAGTAAAATAATTAAGGAAATTAATGATATAATTCTGTATCCATTAACCATATTGGTAAATTGTTTTACCAAAGAAATTTTTCCAGTTATTCCTGTTTTTGGTAAATTACTTCCACATCCAGTGGAAGTATTATAGTAACGACAAAAAAAATTAAAAAAATTCTATTGTTCAAATAGACTTAGAATGTCATGAAAGTCGAGATTTTAAGTTTGAGCAAAAAAAATGTTATGTCTGTCTGTCTGTAACTTTTTTATTGTGTGCACAATTACTCTGAAACCGTTTAAGATATTGACTTGAAATTTGATACACATATGTATTTTAACGAGATTTGGAACTAGATTATATTTTGATTTTATTCCGTTGAAGAGTTGGGGGGTAAATTGGGGTAAATGAGGGTAAATAGGTAAATCAAGCAGGTAAGAGCACATAAAATAGGTATTTAGTATATACAAGAGAAGCGAATGTCTTTAAAACAATTTTGGCATCAACCACCCCCATTAATACCCCCACCCCCATTATAAAAGAGGGTGAAAAAAATGTGATTTAGTAAGAGTACAAGATCCATTTTTTTTTTACTTAATCCACCCCCACTACCACCCCCCTTGGGCAGCGGTTCTTTTTTCGTTGTGAGAGACTTGGATAGAAAAACTGGATGTGGAAGTAGTGATTCCTTGGGCAGCGGTTTTAATAGAAATACTGTTAAAGTCGTTGCTGATTAAGGTTTTTGAATGACATGTAATATCAAATTCTCAATTTGGTTTTCTACCATTCAAGCTGTTCAACAGGTGGTGGGAGGTATAGTCGACAGCTTTGAGTAAGGGAGGTATACTCGCCTTGCATTACGTGGTCTCTATATGGCTTTTCAGTGTATAGCCCAGCTGATGAAGGTATTTACCCATAAAAACTTGCAAAGTGTGTAAACTTTTTTTTATGAGTTCGTGAAAGTGTGTAGAATAATATCCTGAAAAGTTTAAATTTCACTCGGATGCAGAACAAAAAAAAAGAAGTGAAAAAAAATAATTTTATCCATTTTTTCAAAATTTTGAAATTAAGTCAAGCTAGGAAAGAACAAAAAATATAGATGGATATTTATGAACTAAAAATGTGCTAACAAAATTTATCGCTAAAGCCACGGTTTTCCCGGAGAAAATTGTCAAGTGTAACGTTATAACTCGGAGCGAGATACATGCGTCCGCGCGCTTGAATACGCATGACTGTGACATCGACGCACTGAATTACATGTCGCTAAATCAGAATTTGTTCAATCTATATGAGTGTTGGTTCATTTAAAAGATGGACATTGTAGCTTTCTGATGCTTTTTTGTTTTAAACAAAACAAGCAAAGTATGGATGGGAAAAATATACTTATATATATTATCACGCCCGAACTCAATCGTCGCAATAAAAAATACAAAAAAAATTAAAAGCCCTTCAAAAAAATTCTTTCTTCATTGAGAACTGTTAAAAAGTATGTACACTTAATGATTATTATGGTTTATTAAGTTGTAGTAACGTGGATTCAAAAAAAGTACATCTCAAATCATTTTAATTTAATTGCTTAATGATTTGCTTGATAAATATATATATTTGGAAGCTGTAACTTGCTGAGAAATTGACCCATTGGAAAAAATAAAATATCACTATTTCGGAAAAAATTTATACTTTTCGAATGTTCAAACACAAATTCGTTTACTTTTATGCATTTTTTCGAAAATATGATTAATCATATCATGATAAGAAATTGCGATTGTCACGATCTTATCCTTATAACTATGAAAATATCTTGATTGTTTTGAATATAAATTCTGGAACTTTTCCAGTACATTAACAACTGTATAAGGAATTCAATGGATATAGCTGAAATGTGGATGAGTGTATCTGTAATAAATACAATACAGTAAAGGCACGAAAAAATTCATGCGAGCGATTCAGCGGGTATATGTGGTGTCTGTGTATGAGTTCATAATTATATATTTTCCCTCCAGAATCACTATTTATCCTCTTAGTCACTAAGAAAAATGTTAAAAATGTGTAATCAGAAAGAGAAAAAAGCTTTATTTTACTTGTTAGAACTGCTAAGAATTTTTAGAGGTTCCGTAGTATGCATTTAACCGTGCGCTTGGCCGAGCAGAGTGACAAAGTTACTTCACTATTTTTTTCCGGGAAAACCGTGGCTTTAGCGATAAATTTTATTAGAACATTTTTTGTTCAGAAACACGAGGTCTACGGTCTACCCACCAGTATTTTTGTTTTTTTCTAGCTTCACATTTTTTTATGTTCTGCATCCGAGCGAAATGTAAACTTTTCAGGATATTATTCTATACACTTTCATGAACTCACTAAAAATATATTATTCAGTTTGCAACTTTTTGTGGGTTCACTGTAAAATGATCTCTGTCGTCTGGGCTAGTATACCTCATGATCGGTTGCTGACAAAGTTATAATATTTTGGCATAAGAGGTTTACCACTAGCTCTGTTAAAATGATACATAAACAATAGGAAACAATATATTTCAGTAAACAATGTAAACTCAGCTCTTGGTAATGTTACACAAGACGTCTCACAAGGGCCTGTCTTGGGACCACTGTTATTTATATTGTTTATAAATGGTATTGAATATTAATCATAATAGAAATCATAATTGCTTGAAGCTCAAATTATTCTAATTTATTGAAATGTTTAGATGAAATTGAAAAACTGCCAATAAATGGCTCATTGCAAATGAGCATTAATTAAACAGTGACAAATCATAGAAACTTGTTTTGTCATCAAATTATGCTATCAATAAGGGAGAAAACGTAAAGCTACGAGGTGTTGTTTTAGATGACAAATTGAGTTGGCTCGTTGATTATTTTATTTATTTACATTTATTATTATTATTATATAAACCTCTCACATGATAGACTACTGTATTATAGTCTATTTAACATAAAAAAATAAGTGTTGATATCTAAACTGCACTAGTAAAAATATAGACATTAATTTTATGTGTGCGCCCAACCAGAATTGCAACAATCTATAATGACAACAGAAGGAGCTTTTTTGACTTACTTTCAGCTAGTAAATCGTTGTGTTGTTTTTTATGTGTTTATAAATGATAGTTTTAGAGTGTAAAACTGTGCTGAATAAAGTTTTCCAATTTTTTATTACATTTTTATAATTTTGACGGTGTGTCAGTATATACTGTGATTTAGAGGTAACACTATTACTATTACTTGTAATTTTTCCATAAGTTTAGATACTACACAGGTAGCACTTGGGGAAGCAGCAGAACCGGAGCAAAAGCCTGTTGAATTCAATACCGGATCCGAAAAACCCGCAGATGATATTTTAGAAATAGTAACAGAAACAGAACCTGTAGTAGATGTTTTTTCTACTTCTTCTGCCACGACCACGCTTCTTTCAAGCAGAGTGCTAAATAAAATGCTGTTTTCAAATATTTGTAGTTCTTCCCAGAACATTTATCAAGAATTTTATTAAGTCACAGTATTTACTACAGTGTATATCATTTTTTCAAAAAATAAATAAAGTAAAACTTTGAAATAGACGTTAAAAAATTTTGAAAAAATCAAATAACGTGCGTGCCGAATTGCAGAATTTTACTGTTAAAAGGATTTTAATCCAATATATCACCTTTTAGAATAATGATTATCGTACCTCCAACACCCTGTATAGGTTACTAGTAGTACGTCACACAAATTCAATTTTACAAATATGCGAGAATCAACACCCGCCGGTCCCAACAAATTTACACATCAACTTAAACCTCTTCAATGAATCGTCTAAAATTTTCTCAAGACAAATCCCCCGAGCACGAACCTACTCTGTAAATCCGAGGGATAATTTGAGAAATGAGTTAAATATTTGCGAGATGGAGGCCAACATTTGTCAGGGAGGCTCAGCTAGTGATCAGCCTGTCTGTCGCCGACGACACGTATCCAAACAGATCCTGGAACAAGCAGCAGGGATCACGGGAGTCCTGTTCATTACAGGATTACGTTACTTTGACATTTAATTATTTAAAGTGAGACTATGGAGAAAACCCGCAACCAATTTATGTGAGAAGCCGACTTCGAGTTAATACAACGAAATTCTGTTTCAGGGGCGGCCTTCGTCGGCCGCTATCTGATCACCTGAGCGGGCTTTCAAATCCTTACGGCTTATGCTTGGATGTTATTAGATTTATTGATTGACACAATGATAGTGTCAATATGGCGCAGGAAAAAAAATTGATTTGGCTAACTAATTTATCTGAAATATATACAGCGTGTCCCATTTTGCTTGGAATAAAAAGTTTATTTTAGGTCCGATTTCGATCGTTTTTTTTTCGGTAGATCTCTGAAAACTGCATTTTTGTGATACGTTACATTTTATAAAACATAAAAGGTCGACCTACTGCTTTTGATTTTGTGGTTGGAAAATGATGAAATCTTATTAACGATTTTATTTATTTCAAATCTGAGTACACCACTGGATTCAGCAACCCCTTAAATAGGTTTGTATTAAATTTCATTAAAAAATGTTAAAGAACAATGTTAAAAAAGGACTTTCTTGGCCCATCCGTGGTAAAATGTGAAAGTCATCTTTTTTTTACTAATTTTAGGGTGCTGAAAACGAATCCGTCACTCGTTTTGGCGAAAAATCTCGGGAACACATTAAAAAATAACCCTTATTTGGGTGTGACATTGGGATTGATATTAGAACTTGCCACTAAGAATTATAACTACAAGAGGTTATTTTTTTGCAGGAAATTTTCCTAAAATACTAAGTTTCGATAACTATGTAGAAAAAGAAGTAAAAAAAAAAACAAATTCACCGCTTCAACTCTCTTCGCCATTCCCTCGCCACCCTTAAGAAGGTTGTAAGCTACTAACTATTATTATATAGTTATTTACATATAAAAAAAAAACAGAACAGTGGTTGGTAGATGGGGGTGTTTGGGTGCCATAAAGTGAAGATTCTCATTTTCCCAACCAAAAGTCATTTAAATAATTAAAACATGTTTTAATACAAAAAACAACTGGATAGTGATATGCACAGCGTACACTCCAACCACAAAAGTGTGAGAAATATTCATCTGAATTGACCAGATCACTTTATTATGATAAAAATACATCAAACTGGGCGATTAGGGATTTCTTTTGCAATTAAAATCAATAAAAACTCTAAAAAGATAAAGTCCACCAACTTAATTGGTGGGGATGGGTATAAAAGTATTCAGAAGTAATCACAGTATAACCTGATAATAGCCATTTAACGAGGAGTTTTGGTTTGTTTTTTTAAAATGAATAAATAACCTTATATTAGATATTGTAATTTACACCGTTCTTATGAGTGGTGAAGGGGTGAGGGAAACGAGGGGGGCATTTAGAATTTTTGCTTCTTTTTCTACATATCTAACGAAACTGAGTATTTTGAAAGAATTGCCTGCACTAAAGAATAACTTTTTGTTCTAATATCAATTTCAATGCCATCCCCAAATAATGATTGTTTTACTTCCACATCCAGTGGAAGTATAGTAACTAATTTTAAAAAATTTTTATTGTTCAAATAGGCTTAGAATATCATGAAACGTCGAGATTTTAAGTTTGAGCGAAAAAAAATTTCTTTCTGTCGGTCTGTCTGTAACTTTTTCGTGCGCACGTTTACTCTGGAACCGTTTAAGGTTCCAGAGTAAACGTGCAGAGATATTGACTTAAAATTTGGTACACATATGTACTTTAACGAGATCTGGAACTAGATTATATTTTCATCTTGTTCCGTCAAAGGGTTGAAGGGTAAATTTGGGGTAAATAGCTAAATCAAGCAGAAAATTGGTATTTAGTATTATACAAGAGAAGCTAAAATTTTTGGCATTAGCCACCCCCATTACCACCCCACCCCATTATTAAAGGAGATGAAAAATGCGATTTAGTGTGTGTACAAGAACCAGAAACCTCAAAATATTGTTTTTGCTTCATCCACCCCCACTACCACCCCCTTATCACCACCCCCACCCCACTACCGATATGGGGTATCGTTTTATAGGTTTTTGGGGTAGAGGATTTCAAATATTATATTATTAAAGTTCCATAAGCAATTATTTCCACATACAAAATTTTTTCGTTGTGAGTGAGTTGGATCGAAAATCTGGATGTGGAAGTAGTGATTCCTTGGGCAGCGGTTTTTTAATGTGTTCCCTAGATTTTTCGCCAAAACTGGTGACGGATTCGTTTTCAGCACCCCAAAACTAGTAAAACAAATGACTTCCACACTTTACCACGGGCGGGCCAAAAAAGCCCTTTTTTAACATCGTTCTTTACGGCTTAACACTTACTTTAAATTTAAATTAAACCAGGATAAGCGCACAGTAGACAACTACACAGAAACCATTCCTGTGGCATTGTCATCTGCCGCAGCTGAGACTAGAACTCAAGAGAGATTATGTAGTAGATGTCCGTGTGTCTAAAGAACATACCAAAAATTTATATACAGGCCTCCTACTACTATATTTCAAATTTTTTTTATGACATTTTATGACACAAAATTTGAGTTTTAGTACCTAAAAAATGAACTAGAAGCTATATTTTATTAAGTTTTTTTTGAAAATGAAAATACTCGTGAAAATATGTAATACTTTGTATTTCACACGTTATGTGAAAAGCTTTTTTGGCAATTGTTTAAAAAAATATTTCTTCAAATTAGCCCACTGTTTCAAAATTCAGGATAACACGTTTTTTAAAGAGAGCCATCGACTATTTACGTGCCTTAACATGATGCGTTCCGTTTCAATGTCGGTAATCAATGCAATACATCAAAATCTTCTCTTCCCCCCAAGATCAAATTTCGATTAAGTATAGGAGATAAAACAAAATATTTACAAAATGAATTGTAAGTATAATTTATTTATCTGAGCTATATTTAAAGTAGAAGAGCACATCTTGCGCAAAAGAATCGAAACCAAACGAAATTCTTTCAAAAACTCGCCAAATTTTAAATGTTCTGAATTGCATTAAATTTTAATTGGTTTAACAATTTTGTGCATGGTTGAAAATGGTAACGGAAACAAAATTTTTTTATGATTTTTATAACAACAGAACGATTTTATGACATTTTGTGTATTTTATGACATTTTAGGATTTTATGACAAGTATGACCCCTGTATATAGTACGGGCGCTGGTCGTGTCTTCTATAACACGGTGTCTTTCTACTCTCAGGGGGCTCTTACAACTTTTAAGAAATGACTTAGGACCAGAGTCGTGTGGTAGATAAGAAAGATAAAAATTTGTATACTTACTGTAAATCGATATCTGCTTCTCTCTAATGTATCTGCCTGCATTGATTTAACCCACTGTATTTGACAGATGTCTTATACTCTAATCACTTTTATAGAATTCCTTTGTTAATTTTCGAGCTGTAATCGAGGCTCTGAAACAGACGAGAGGTAAATAAAAATCAGTTGTTGATCCAACACACAGAAAACAGAATTGTACGAGGTGTTATTTTTAATTCAAAGTTAATTAGTCAAGAAAGAAGGCGAGGATTCAAATAAACGAATATACAGGGTGTTCCATTAATAGACGCCCAAAACGAATAAGGTGATAGAGGACACCGACAGCAATAATATTCTCTATACATGTGAGGTCCAATTTTGGACGGTTGAAAAATTATGGTTTTTTTTCTGTCTTTTTGGGTGTACTCTAATCTTCACTAAGAATTTCATTAGTGAGAAGAAGATAACTGCTGCAATGGGGGAATTTTTTGATTGATGATAGCTGAATAACGTATTTACGAAACCAAATACATTCACTCTATTACCATTACAACAATCGGAAAAAAACGTTTGTATAGAATTCTAAAGTTCAGTTGTATCCAGTATATAGATATGTAAAATGTCTCTTATGTATAAAACAAATCATATCTGCATACCAAACATGGCAAAAAGGGACACATAGATGTTTAATCACAATCAAGTACATTCAATGGTGAAAGTGATGGCATAAATCGACAGGCACAAAAGATCCAAATAATTCTTTAGGAAATATGTTTAACAATTTAGATTCTGGGGTTAAAAGAATTGGAGATGAACGGTGATAATATATATCACGAAAAAATCGGTTCGATTTTGGCTAGATTTTTAAGTCCCTAGGGGCGATTATATCATTCGTAAGGACTGAATGCTTTGAAATGCTTTCTAAGGCAATGTATGAGTTATACGAGGTTTTCCAGCTTTTTGGAAAACTTACTAACAGCATATAACCAATTAAGAATAAAATGGTTTCGCTTCGCTTTCGAGCTACCCTTGTGAAGATATCCATATACTCAATTTTTATGTTTTTTCAGTTTGCAAAAATTTTGTTAAAAACTAGTTGCTCATTCAGCATAACACAAACTGTATTCCTCGGATAAAAATAACTGTTAGTAATATTAAAAACTGTTCTTTTAAATAATTGGATTTCTGTAATAAAAACCAGTCCAATTTTAACGTACTTTCCAAAATGTTATTTCGTCGGGCGACATAACGAGACTGAAAAAAGTCGATGTTTGGTGTAGTTTGGAGATATTTTTATCCTTTTTTACTATGTTCCACATCAATTGCACCGACTATACGTGTTATCTTACTCTTAGTTCTCTATCATCTCGGTAATAATTAAAAGTGACATCTAACATCAATACCCTAGCCAGGGTTCGAACCCGGAACTCCTTGATCTCAAGCCTAACCAAACCAATCCAAAACTAGTTTATTAACTGCTTTTGAAGTAGTTTCCACAAGAATTTCACCAACCATGTTGGATTTATCTGGAGATGACTAAAGTTTCAATTATCGGCTGGTGATACCAACATGGTTGGCGAAAGGAGTATCTAGTGTCTAGTTTCGAGTATAGATTTTTAATGTTCGTGGGAACAACTTCGGAGGTAGGGTCACCCCGAAGGTTTCAGCTCCCTCCAGTACTAGTTTATTAACAATAAATAATACAATATATCTCCTGCTCGAGCAAAGCGTCGTGGCAATTGAAGGGCTGGACGGAGCTAGGCCGTGTTAGACTTATCAGTAAATTAAGTGAAAAATTATCTTGTTTTCACGTTTAAACTTACATAAAAATTAGTTTTAAAAACAAGAAAAACAGATAAGCTTAAAGACAATTTGTGTATAGTGCCAAAAACATATAAAAATGTTAATTACCATAATTGACAATACAGAAAAAATCTCGAACCTAAAACATAAGCACTGAGCCACTGAGTTGGTTAAAAACATAAATATAAGAAAATAATACCTTAATAATAGTAAATAAAAATAACTAATTTTAGTAATTAATAAAGAAGGAATACAGACCTAAATGAGTTATCCACGTAGAAAAGTAGTAGTATTTATTTACCCTTTGAAAATTCTCGAAATCCCTCACATTTGGTCAAAATCTAGTTTTCACTTTTTTTTTGTTTCAGGTAAGGAACTTTTTGTAATACTTCGAATAAACGTGATATCCTCTTTATATCGTACAGAGTATCCAAACGTAAGTATATAACATATTTCTTCATAACTGTTGAATGTATTAACGTAAATTATATTTAATGTTTATTATTCAAACTATATCTAATAGACATTATGTCTTCTTGCTTTTTTATCTATTTTAAATAAGTTAATTATCTTGTATCATAATTTTATTCTTATACTTTAAGATAAGTACTCTTATTCTCAAAATTTCTGTTTCTGTTTTTGTTTTCCTCATAACCCCATTTTCAAGAGGCATTTCTAAGATGTTTATTTCAATATTCACACTCAAGTAAACAGATTTAATCACCGACTTAAGTGAAATTAAAGACAACAAGTAATATAATCACCTGTGTGAAAACATCTCAGTCAAACCCATATGGATGCCCCGACACAGTATTATGGAGGACTGTGAAGATCGCTTGGCGGGAGAAGGAATAAAAAGTTTTTTCCTTAGCACTATGCCAGCCTTCGGTTTACCAAAACAATCTAAATCAGAGTTACAACACTGGCACATGACAGAGTTCAACAATTTGGCAGCCACAATGAGGCAGTTGGAGCTCAATATAAAAGGATCTTTAAAGGCGGACTCTACGAGGCCACGGACAGGCTTCATGCTTCGGCTGGCAATCTTCGTTGTTCCCTTTCTAGGGAGGACGACGATATACATGATCATCCCTCGAATATAGAGCTGTCAGCGATCGGATAGTTACCGTAAGTTCAACTCCAAACCAACAGTAGTAAAGTAGTATATGCACCTACAACTGTCGCTGAATAGGAGAAGCTGGAAAGAAGAATGCTCTCCTTCTCTACATTCCTGGTTGAACATAATTTTAGGCAATGCCATGAATTGATAGCCCCCATTGATGCTAAATAACACACCGAATCTCATCGTTGTGGCACAAGGAGCTATTGAAATATTAAATAAAAACCTATTCTAGTGCCCCACTTTCAAAGAAACGCATCTTCCTTAGGAAGCATATCTACAGAAACTTCCCTCATATTTTGCATAAACTCTCATCACCACCTACCTAGCCCCTGACACCTAACAACATGAATTTCCGAAGACCCTGTATATCTCGTTTTATGCACAAAGCCTTTCCCGCAACAGACTTGGAAACTAGAACTTTCTCTTTGACGGGAAACAAGATCTAGATTGCATTTTCCGTCTACAATCCGACCCTGGTAAAACTATTCGTTCAGAACTGAACTCATTTCAGCTAAAGCTCATACGTCACTCTGAGTAAATTAAATAAAGTCTGGCCACGCCGTACTACTATGGTATATCTGATCGTTGGCCATCCAATTTTCAGGATCGATCACGTCGGACTGTATCCTTGTCTCTGAGGCCGCATGAAATATTTAGAGGGTGTATTGCAATCTGCGGAAGAGCACTTAGTTGGCATTAGTTACCATAAGCGTCCCGGGGGTGATCAAGTTTGATGCTTTCTTAGTTTCGTCGGTAAATTAAAAATAATATTTGAGGTCCGCTGCCACCTAGCAATGTGATCTCATTCGTTAAAGCAGGTAGAAGATTTAACTGACAGAAATATGGAGAATAGCAAATCAAATGTACATCCGTGGGAACTTTGATGATGTAAGTTTGGTAGTGGTCCCAATCTCTTTGTTTGACCTTGGAGAAACATACTTTCGATGTTGGCACTCTCAAAAATGGTGCGTTTGAGTGCTGCGAGCGAAAAACAAAATGGCCGCCGTCGCAAACACTTTTCCCATTTATCTAAGTAACCATTGGGATTACGAAAAAAAGTTTTATATAAAAAATATTACTAAATCAATTATACAGAGAAAAGGTTATTACAATTTGTTTATGTAGAACTAACCGTTCTCTCAAAAAGTTTCATTTTATAGTTTCCAATAATAAAAATTAATATGTCTAATGATGAGAGATTTGCCAGTGCATATTAACATATTTGACACTATTTCTCGGGCCACTGAGAACAATAATTATAACTAAAACATTACAAACATAAATAAATTAACAAATACCATCTCCCCTATGTTTTACAGTATAGGTACTATAGGTAGGCATAGGAAATTGAAAGATAAAGTACCTATATAATTTTAACGTTTTCCTTTTTACTTCCTTCTCTTTCCCCCATCTGTGTAGCTGGCCGATGGAACCCATCCAAGGCTAGAAAGTTTAATGAAGAAACTTATAGAAATACACTAGTTACAGATTTATATAGACAAAGTACAGACAAGCAATACTTTTCACTTCTACAATGACATTTTTAATTAAAGTCATCGTCACTCTCAATGCAAATCTCACTTAGCCCATATTATCACATCAGTCGAGATTACCTTCGCACTTACACATTTCGGTACACCGGAGTCCATTCGACTGACACGTACATGGAGGAGAGCAACGCCTTTGGGAGCATGAGCAGCGACAAAGTTCCAAGATAAGCTCTGGAGCACAAGGTTTAGTACAAGCAACTGGCTCGTATGTGCTCCCTACTTTCTTCCATCCAAAATCTGAGGGTGGTGGGTTATTGGGATGCTGATTGAGGTCCTGATTCCACTCAAAACACTGAAGGTGGGCCCTTAGCAAAGCCGGATCCAGTGCAGATCTTGTTGGAGGAAGGTTCTCATCTTGACATTGTTTCTGGGTGAACAACAACCATCTCACAGCTCCTATGTCGGTCAATGCTGTTTTGGGGATGCAAAGCTGACAAATGAACGCTCCCAAGTTAGCCCTGACATCTTCTGTGAGAGACAGTGTGGTCCCCAATGTAGCCAAAGCTTCTAGCAGCGTATCACTTTAGAATTAAAAGTTTTCCACCACTTTATTTTACCTTTCCCAGAAAATGATCTTGTTACATCTGCTCCTGAAAGTGCGTGTAATCCAGGAAGTGCAGAGGCTTTCAGAGGTCCAAGTGCTCTGTAAATTGAACCTAGCGGAACAAACCTATTCATGCCATGGCCAAGGAAAAATGCAAACTCTTTTGAAAGTTGGGGATATCGTCTTAGTGCCAAAATTAGGACATCAGTATCAGGGGAGAATACTGAGTAGTTTAATTTCTTTCTATGCTAAATATACTGCATGCGATATGATCTTGGTGTCTGCCTCCTGCGTACTTGAAAGACTGAATACATCATCGCCATGTGACGAAGCTGCTTTGTCCCTCCAACTGATTACAAACCTTTTGTTATTGGTCACGCGAAATTGAAGAATCTGACTGGAAAGGAACTCAAAAAATAGTAAGATATTCGCTGTAAAACTTCGAATAGGATCGATTTTTACCTGTGCGTTCCGAACTACCCCCATGTTCGAAGATTTTCATTAAGACCCACTGTTAAATATACTAAAAGTCTCTAACTCTCTCTTTCTTCCTCTCACGCCGCCATCTTGGAAAAATGGCACTCCGTCTCAGTTTTTTCCTTAAATACCTCTAACCATTAGCGACATCGAAATTATGTTTATATAAAAAATACGTTTTATAAAATTTTCTACCAAAAATTATTATATGCATTTTTTTCATATCTATTATTATACTCTTTGGAAATACAAAAGCAAAGAGTACATTGCATTTCATCGACACATTTCAAAAATAAATATATAGTAAATATCGATCATAGAGAAAAAAAAATAACATATCGTTGTGTTGTCATAGAATTCGAAGTTTTAAAATGCCCGTCGTAGGTGCGGTCCGTATTTCTGTCAGTCCATTCGTCTGTCCCTCTGCCTCTCCGTCCGCCATGTCTCTTTTAAGCTGAATAACTTAAAAGAGAAAATTCCTATTTTATTAAAATTTGGACAATACATGAGTGTTAGCTAGGGGAAGAACTTCAGCGTTTTTGAAAAAAATCGATCAGTAAATAAAGAAGTTATGAAACATTTTATGAAAAAAATACATAATAGTGTCGCATTCAAGACGTCACATTTGAGTTTTATTTCAAATGAAGAGAAATTTTCTTCTTAATTTTCTCCGAATTTGATTTTAAAAGTTAATTTGAACTCTATGATATCGACTAACAAAAAAAATCAATTTCTACTTTTTTCGGGAAGGACTAAAATGTAAGAATCTCTTTTTCTCCAAGACCGCCATATGCCATATTGCATTTTTCAAATTTGGGATAATTTTCATTATCCTTAGGTGCCAAGGACTACAGGTATCCCTTAGTTGATCTAGATGACCGGAAAGTACCAAAAAAAGCGTCGGATATTTTTTACTAGCAGACAGAACCACACACCAGGGATTTTATGTTAGATTTCTATGCCTTATATTTTTTTACATACGGTTAGAGTTAAGCGGAGTAGCTTTGCTAGATATCGCCCTGTGGTTAAATGGACTTGTTACCGATAACTTTTTTTCGTTATTTTTTTTATGGTATTTAATAGAGTTCAATCATCAAGATAAGCTGTTAAAATTTCAGTTTCATAAGTACATCCAATCCTTAGATATTCAATGTTAAAGATTCAGTACAAAGCGCTTCGCCGACTCGTGACGTCATTTTGCATAAACAAAAATTGAAAAAGTACATTGTTTCTGTCATAACTTCTTTGTTTCTTATACTATAGAAATAGAAAACATTTGAAAGCCTAATTAATAGTCTTTCATTTTTGTTCTTACGGCTTTTGACATAAGTAGCATAGTTTCTGAGATATTTAACATTTAAACTAAATACTTCGTCTTATAGACGTTTGGCCGCCATCTTTACACTTCCAGATCTCCGAAACCATTAACTATACAGAAATTCATCTTCAATTTAGTAGCTTTCTTATTTGTCTCTAGCATGTTTTCGCTCAATGTAATACTTTTCGGGTTATTTGACGAATATTGTTTTGAAATACCTTTTTTTTATGCTAAAATCACAATTTTCAAGTCGTTATAACTTAAAAACTATCAATTTTTGTGAAAAGTTGCATAGAACCTTTTCTTCTTAAAATTGTATTTTATTTCACCTCCAATATTAAATCACGAATGTCACCTGATCAGCATCTACAAAATGACGTCACGCAAAGCTCCGCCCCGTTTTCGCGTGGCCCAACTTTGGTAGTTTATTTAAGGGCTTAAACGTCCGAATAAAAACTTAAAAATTTGGAAATTGCCTTAAAAAGTGTTCTTCTAAAATAAACAAAAAATGCTGAACGGGCCTATTGTAGTGTAATATTTATAATACTCAATAAAGACACATTAAATATTATTCTCATTAATTATTAAGAATAGGTTGACTAGTACTTTAATTTTCACAATGTCAGTTTTGAATTAAGGAAAATGTCGCCTTGTGATATTTTGTTCCGACTGCCAGCGTTACTTACCTTTGGCAAAAGTACATAACATCCACTCCATTCGCTCTAAAAGCATTTCACTTTTTTAGGAGTATTGCAGCCGACACCTACTTACAGCTCTTACAATTTTAATCTTTCATGCCACGTTGAAAGTGTGCCATTAATATATGTTTATACCATTATACATGTGCATTTCTATTACTTTTTTAATAAAATTAGAAGTACTAATAGTAATTTATGAAGAAGTATAAAGTACATACACAAGTCAAACCATTTATATAGACAGATTAATGAAATGTACACTAATTACTTATATAATTAGCTAATATATGTAGGTAAAGTAATAATAGTACACATATGTAAGGCAGTTTTGCAGTTTTTTATTAATTATTTCTTCTAAAAAAATATGCTGCGTTTAGAAGTAACTTTTTTACTTTATATTTAAATTTTGTTGGAGAGCAAGTTTTTATATAGGACGGGACGTCGCGCGTCGTTGTAAAGTTTAATACCATAATAGCTGGTACATGCTTGACTTCTAGTTAAATACTGTAATCAGTACATACATTATTTCTATTCCTAGTAACATATTCAAAACAAGCTAAAAACGTACTCTTCGCCTGTTCACTGAACTTTTTATATAATTGTTACACATTCTATAGGATACTCTTCGCAGTTTTGTGTAAATAATGTTAGTTTTTTAGACATTTTTAATTTTACAGTACGAACTTAGTTGGTAAAAGACTCGGATCCCTTGGATTTCAAGTCAAAAGAGTAAAAACTACACCACCACCTTACACGTAAAAAAATGTAAATTTTTATATTATAAACGAGCTAAAATCATATTTTCACGGTTGTATAATACATTATGAAATGTATATTTGTAAAATATATAAATATTTAAATATTAAAATAAAATATCATTTCAGATTTCTATTCAATTACAAAAACATAAAAATCAAAAATTTTTTTTTTCAAATTTAAGTTTTCAATAACATTTTTATTTACCGATCAATTTTGTTCAAAAACAATAAGGTTCTTCCTCTAGCTAACACTAATTTACTCTCCAAATTTCAGTACAATCGGAATTTTGTTTCTTGAGTTATCGTGCTTACAAGAAACGTGACGGACGAACTGACAGACGGACAGATGGATAGACGGACATACGACATTTTGAAAGTTGTTCAGAATTCGTTCACTAACACAATGATATGAAAATTTTTTGTCTGCGAGCCATATTTACGGTTTTATAGACTGGCGGTACATGACCAGTCAGGTGCAACGTTTTTAAAATGCATGCCAATCATATATCTGAATGAAATTACCATGAATATGCCAGAAACGCAAATTTTAGGCAGTCGTCGCGTGCAGAAGGGTGTGCAAATCGATTTTTTTGTTATTTTTTTGTGTTTTTTTTTTTAATTTTAAAGTGGATGCCAATAGTGCCAAACGAAAAGCCTGCTCCTTTTTCAAATCTAATCTGATCTAATCATATTCATGATTATCTGCTTGTGTAAGGAATTTATTTAAATGATTGTGTACATAGAGCAAATATTGTAGTACGTGCATACTCGGCAGTGCTAGTACTTTAAAGTTTATATACAAGTCTTTAGTTTGATCATGATAACCTACACCTCCCACAATTCGGACAACCTTTCTCTGCAGACCAAAGGGCTTTTCTCATAGTATGTCCTTCAGCCAGAATTGACTTTGACAGTCTTAAATGGCGCAATACTGATCTGATCTTAAAACTGCCTTTAAGGAAGAAAAGGAAAGTTGTCTTAAGATGTATATACTTTTCGATTGGTTCTTTGTTATACAGTATCCGCAAGTGTTTGATTAGGTACGGCAATAAGAGCAAACGAGAGCGAAGAAAGCAATGATATAAATTAAGGGGCGTGTCACACTTTGCTCTGCTAGTGTACTGGTAGACGCCTTTATTGTGGGCGGTCGGTTAAGTCGTTGAAACTATGCAATATCTAATCCAGGACTTGCCGGTATGATTGATATGAGCCTCCCATTTCAAAGTGGAGTCTAGATAAATGCTTAGAAACTTGGCGCTAGTAGGATTGTCAATATTACTAAAATCCCGTATAGATGAAATAATTTCTATCGTTATTTACTTCATTCAAGGAGAACTCGTTGGAAGATAACCAACAGCACCGGCACAAAACAAACCAACGAAATTTTAAAAAGCATTAGGTAAGTCATTGATGTGCCTTAAAAAAAGCACAGGGCCCAATATGGAGCCCAGAGGGACTCCTGCCTTGACACATAGTTTTTTCAACATCTCACCACTAACTGATTGTTTTCTATATAAAAGTTAAGCTGTGTTAAATTTGTTAGGTTGAAGTTTTACTTTTCTAGGTTCTTTATTTTTAGTTTTATAGCATGTAAGACTCACTCAAATGTTTTTTTGAGGGAGCCAAACAGTTACTTCGTAACAGACGATATACGGGCATCCAAGAAAACGTTGTTTATGAAAATGAAGCCCACTTTTTAACATAATCGAAAATATTTTCCAGAAGAATGGGATTGTTAATTATATAGATTTTCTCTGCAATTCTGGCTTGAAGGTGGTTAATGAAATAGGAATTTGGAACACCGAAGGTGAAGAGAAATCGCATGGAATAATGCTCTTGGGCAAAATTCATATATAACAATAAAACTAATTAAACAAGCTTACAAAATTATATAGATTTCAGCGGCAAAAATTTAAACTGACAATACAAGTAGGTTTCTCTGTTTACATTCGATTGTATCATCTTACCGTAGTGGATTAGTTAGATTCAGAGTAATTATACATGTTAATGCTCCACGACTCCATGATGATAAATAAAATGTGTTAAATAATTTAACATCTAGATAAAGTGGCTTTAAATAATAACCGAAGCTACATTTCCTGAAATGCAAATGGAACACGTGTGCATTATTTATTTTGTCATATACATTATTTACTTTGTAGTGCCACAGACGTAAGTCGTTAATGACTTTTTTCACTTATTTCTAATCTTCATTCCACAAAATAAATAGCAAACACATTGGTTATCCAATATTAATATCATACATTATGAAAATGAATTACGCAAAACAAACAAAACTGAAAATCTGAATAAATCTCCCAAAACTTAATTAATATTAAAATTAGCATGTTTATTAATATAATGAAACAAAATATGGACGCTATAAATAGTTGAATTCGCTGCACGCTAATTTCATAACATAATTAATAATTGTAACATATGGTTTTCGTTTATGAGAAGTGCTAAAATATTTATTATAGCAAATTCTGTAGCATTGCCTTAATTACTACAGTCTGCTCCTCTTGTCGCATGTTGTCATTGTCACATATACATCTCCCAGCGTTGCTCTCATATAAATTAATTAGTTAATTAGTGTAATTAGCTAGATTAACTATACGCTCACTAAGTGATGTTTAGATTTGTACGTGGAGAGTACAGAGAAATACATAGATAATGCTATAATTACACAAAATAAACAACAAGGAGATTATACATTTTATTTTTCTACACAAATAATAGCCATTAAAATAGCGACGTCTAATTAAATTAACAGAACACCGACTGCCCGAGATTTAAAAAATAGCTCATTTTCTTCTTCTTATTCGCAACGTCTTCGTAGACATTTCGTGATCCATGAGTTATTCTAGTTGATTGATATATGGCACGTCTGACAGCATCACGTCACTTGTCGTGGTTGCTTGATAAGGGCACGGCCTCATCAAAGATTGGGGAGGGGGGTGTATTTTCTTTCCGCAACCGTTGTCTTCTCTGTTTATGTGGTCAAAAAATGATCGGATCGGCAGAATACGATGTTTCAGAGCGTTTTGGGGGACGTTTTCTTTAAAGAATAGAACTATTGCAACGTTGAGAGATTTGGAGAATTATAGTCTATGTAATGAAGCATTATAAGACGATTTTTTGTAAATATTTTGTGCAAACACGAGATTACTTCCCCCGGTGCTGAACACGATGCAAGTGGTGGGAGAAGTTTTTGACCGCATGAAACATCCAGAAAACGCCCCTTTTATGGATCCCTTCATGTTTTCATATATAAACGGGTCTGGGGAGTGATTTATCTACGGGTTATTCTTGAAATAATATGGAAGGGTGCTATAAAGTACGTGGAATCTAGATAGCAGGCCTAGGGGTTGATTAAATCAACCCGACGGGTGGAAAATCATTTTTTTTTCAAATGATTCGGTTCAAACGCGTACCCCCCGTTTTCGGGGTCGCTGATCACGGAAAAAATATTCATTTTTACTCATTCCTCAAACAGGCAGGAACCATCCCTCACTCACCAGAAAGCATACTATCCAGGATTTACAGGTTTCTTGACACATAATCGTTATTCCTGTGCATATCCCTTCATATTTTTTTTCAACATTGCCATTGACGACTAAATTTATTATTCATTACTCCCCGATGAAGAAAACATTATACCCTACTCAGCTACTCATCCACCAGTTATCGCCCCAGCGATAACTGGTGGATGAGGGTAAGTTTCCGTTCATTATAGGGGTTGAGGAGAGTCGGAGTTGAAGGTGAATATTTTTAACGTGATCAGCGCCTGCGAAAACGGGGGAGGGCGTGTTGACGATCCAAAGTGTAATGAATTTTACACCCCTTAGAAGGGTTGAAGCAATCCCCGAGGTCGCTATTACCTTCTCTTCCGTGAAAAATGAAGGAATATACACAGGAATAACGATCATGTGTCGAAAAACCTGTAAATCCTGGATAGCATGCTTTCTGGTGAGTGACGGGTGGTTTCTGTCCGTTTGAGAGATGAGGAGGGGTTGGAGCTAAAAATGAATATTTTTCCCGTGATCAGCTACCTTAATAATGGGGGGGATACGTATTTGAACCGAATTATTTGAAAAAAAAGTATTTTCCACCCCTCGGGAGGGCTTAATCAACCCACTAGCTCTGCTGTCTGGATTCTACTTACTCTATAATCCCTCTTAATGTTATTTCAAATATAACTCGTAGATAAATCGCTCCCCTGACCCGTTTATATATGAAAACATACAGAGATCCATAAGAGGGGTGGCTTTTGGCCGTTTTAGGGGGTTGCGGCAGTCAAAAACTTCTCCCACCACTTGCATCGTATAACAAATATCTCGAAAGCATCAATATGCCATCTGTCTGCACAGTATTGATACTTATCCTAATATATTATGTTTCGTCCTCACATGTGGTCAGGTGTGGTTGCACGCAGTTACTGATTCGCCTGTTTATACCTGTACAACTTGAAAGCGGCTCAGAAACATATGAAAACTTATTTTGATAAAATTCTGTACACGTGCCTTTTCAACTTAGTGAATAAAAAAATAAAAATTTTACTTTATCCTGTAGCCTTTGAACTCTATTGAACAATGTTAGGCCACAGGTACCCCCAAAGTGGTATCAGATACATAAAGATCGACAAGAAATAGGCATTATACAATTGATATAACGACGACTGCTCAGGTACTCCGTACATCTATATAGTGCACCGACCAGTTGCACATTTTTTTTTCTATATGCTCAATATGACAACTGCAGTTTAATCGGTCATCTATAATTAACCCCCAGGTATTTTGCACTATGTACTATTTCCACCACCTCACCACCGACCTCGATGCGTAAATCCACCCAATTCATATTTTTTAATGTAAAAACCGTGTATGTTGTTTTTTTTCTTATTAATTTGCAGTCTGTTTTTCATTAGCCATGAATGATACAGTTTAAGGTCATTACTGACTGCTGCTTCTAGGCTTAGTAAATCTTTACCATGATACACTAAAACTGTGTCGTCTGCAAATGTGAAACATATACCTACTGTAAGCCCCGCGACTTGCATGTTTCTTACATATAGGAAATACAGTAAGGGCCCCAGGACAGATCCCTGGGTATACCGCAATTTGTATTTTTAATGCTACTTCGAGCCATTTACATAGGTAAATTGTGCTCGGCTTAATAGGTATGTTTCTAGTAGTGTTAGAGCATGCCCCTTAATTCCCATCCTTTCCAGTTTGTTTAAAAGGATCGTGTAATCCACCACATGAAATGCTTTGCATTAATCTATCAAAACTGCTATAACATAATTTTTTAGGTAGAAACAGTTGACGAAGTCCATTGTGGCACTTAATGTACCACTTTCGTATGGAAAACCATACTGATAACCGTCATATTATATATTTACCTATAAGGTTGACTATACGCTTTTTAATCAAGAACTCTAGTATTTGACAGTATTGATATGGCCGATATCGATCGATAGTTATCGATTTTATTAGTTACTCCTGACTTATGCAGAGGAGTTACCTTGCTGATTTCAATGAATAATCTAAATTCTGGCTTTAATTTAAACTCAAATGTCAATGAAAACAGTTCACGTGCATAAAAAAGTGTCATAATATGAAGAATCTTAAAAAATTGAAGATTTATTGAAATTAATTGAAATCGGATCATAAAATGGAAAAATGTTATATTGGTCATAATGTACCAAATAAGTAAATAAAAAACCGGTGCCCAAGGAATCATCACTTCCACATCCAGATTTTCTATTGAAGTCTCTCACAACGAAAAAAATTTGTATGTGGAAATAATTGTTTATGGAACTTAATATAATATAATATTTGAAATTGCCTACCCCAAAAACCCATAAAACGATATGCCACACCGGTAGTGGAAGGGGATGGATGAAGTAAAAACAATTTTTGAGGCCTTTGGGGTCTTGTACACACATTAAATCACAATTCTATTTTTTCCACCCCCTTTAATAACGGGATGAGGTGGTGACTAATGCCAAAAAATTTTTTGAGACCTTGCTTTTCTTGTATATACTAAATACCAATTTTATGGACTCTTACTTGCTTGATTTACCTATTTACCCCAATTTACCCCTCAAGATTGAAATATAATCTAGTTCCAGATCCCGTTAAAATACTATGTGTACCAAATTTCAAGTCAATGTCTTAAACGGTTCCAAAGTAATCGTGCACACAAAAAAAGTACAGACACCCAGATAGACAGAACGACAGACAGAATTTTTTTTGCTCAAACTTAACATCTCGACGTTTTATGATATTCTAAGCCTACATGAACAATAACAATTTTTTTTTTGTGTTACTATTATACTTCCACTGGACGTGGAAGTAAAAATGAATAAAGAAACAAGCTAAAAACGTACTCTTCACCAATTCACTGAGCTTTTATATAATTGTTACACATTCTATAGGATACTCTTCGCAGTTTTCTTGTAAATAATGTTGATTTTTGGACATCCCAAATTTTGTGATACCATCTTTGTTGTGAAAAAAAATTATATGAAAAAAAAAACATCCAACCTGTGTGGGATTTTTTTTTTAACTATTTAACGTCGGCCTATTTCCGCTACCAGGGCCTATCACCGACGCCAGGAGACGAGCTACCCCCAACCTGGAAATTTTGCCGAACCTCTTCCCTTAAGAAGAGTAGGGATCTTTGACTTGCCTAACATTTAAAAGACAAGGGACCGCCTGCTTTACATCCCCTCCGAAGGATGGTATATCCACTACGTAATCCTCGTCTGAAATTACGTAACTTCCGAGTATACACTGATATACAAGCCTCTAGAAGGTGGGGCGAGAACGCTGTATTTCCCAAGATAGGTGGGTCACCCATCCAAGTACTAACCGCGCTCGACGTTGCTTCAACGGAATATCGACTGATATTCACATTGAAGTCGCCTCTACGCTCGCCCCTCTGTGTGGGATTCGAACACACAATCTTTGGATTGCAAGCCAATTCAATTCAATTCAAATAGTATTTATTTATAATTAAGTTTACAAATATGCGCCAGAGTCGGATCCCGGTTCAGAGCCGACCGCAAAACCACGCCGCGCAGCGTCGTGGTGAATGTGCAGTCGGATGAAGTGGGTTCGACTCGGGCTTGAACGACAATTAATGAGTGGGATAGGGCTCCTGTCTAGGAAAGAAAAGACTTAAACCTAACAATTTGGATATTTATAACTAAAGGAAATTTAAAAACACATAACTAATTAAAGCTAAAATTAAAAACTGTGGTTAGGGGCGCGCGCACAAACAGACGCGCACTGTTTTTAAAGGTTTGGTTGGTGATACGGGAAAAACGATTGCAAGCCAAAAGCTTAGCCATTGCACCACCACAGATTACTAAGAAAATTGCTTGTTTGTGATAATCTTTCGACAATCATACGTATTTCAATTCATATATTTTTATGAAATATATATTAGTAAAATGCATAAACAAAAAAAATATATATATATTATGGAGATAACATTTCTATTTAAGTACAAGCGACAGAAATTAAGAGGATATATTTTTTTTAATTAAATAATTAATAACTTTTTTATTTACCGATCGATTTTCTTCAAAAATAATAGGGTTCATCCTCTACCTAACGCTAACTTACTTTCCAAATTTCAATACAATCGAACTTTTCTTTCTTAAGTTATCGTGCTTACAAGAAACGTGACGGACGGACGGACAGACGGGCAGACGAACAGACGGACGGACAGACGGACATTTTGAAAGTTGTTCAGAATTCGTTCACTTACACAATGATATGAAAATTTTTTCTCTACGAGCGATATTTACAATTTTAGAAATGTGCCGATCAAATACAATATACTCTTCGTTTTTGCGAAGAGTATAATAATGAAAGTCATACCCTCAAACCCTTATGCATATCTCCCGAGAATTATTCTTCCCGTTCATAATAGGAAACACAATATTCCGCTATCGAGGGAGATTTAATAAGCAGTTACTTATGAAAGTGAATTTCCGAAATTATATAGGGAGCCCACAAAAGTAATCATAAAGTTTTATCTAACATCAGGACGCAATAGACGTTCAAATCAATTTCATTTCTTTAATATTATATTGAGCTCGTGACCGGCGGGAAAGAGCCAAAGTGGAGAACGAGCGAAATGCGCCACTGCCAAGACCTGACGTTATTAAATCCGAAATGAAAAATTGGATAGTTTAAAATTGAATGGCTGCATATCACCGCCCATAGCATTGTGTACTGAAATCATTTAAAGCATCTGCTTGTTTCAGAGAACGTTTTCAGCATATATTCCTCGAAGATACTATTATATTACATATATTAAAAGTTTTACAAGGAAATTTAAAGGCGAAATATATCAACTTTTAGGTTTTAATCAAATGCTATGCGCAAGTTTGACGTAGTCGTGCTCAACCTGGCTGGTAAGGATGGGGTAAACATGTTTTATTGCAATTTTAGAGCAAAAAGTTCTTAGTTATTTTCTTCGGTCATTCGAGAGTTTTAGCAAAAGGTGTACTAGATATATTATATGGTAAATTCAACTTTAATTTTGCTGTTCATTTTAATCAGATTGTTGCCAATTCGATGAGACTGCAATATTTCCAGCGTGCGAATTAAGGTAAGATAAATATTTTTATTGAAGCTCAACATACAGAATGTTCGAGCGAGCGCAGCGAGTTGTATACTATACTTATATACGACTAACCTGTATATAAAATATAGTGATACTAGGCCAGGCAACGAATGCTCAAAAAAGGAAATTTTAGGGACAGAAAATTGACTTCTGAACTTTATTTGGACTAGTCTGGAGATGAACATATCAAAAGTCCCCATTCCTAGGTGGTGAGCGGGGGGAGGGGGGCACTTTAAAGGTCCCATTTTTTGTTTTCTCGCTTATATCTCGGAAACTATGCGTTGTATGGAAAAAGGTAATCTATGCAAAATTAAACATAATTAAATTTCCTACAAGAATGTTTATCATTTTCTTCCTATGTGTTATAGTTTACGAGATATTCGCCAGCCAAAATAGATAATTTAAAAAAAAAAAGTGTTAGGTACCTTGAATATTTCTATCAAAGCGGTTTACCGTGGTCTGCTAATAAATCACAGTCACAAAACAATCTTTATTTTACAACACTCGACGTATTTACTAACGTAATATTTTGTCGAAATCCATGCATTTCCTTAAATATACAGTGCGACTCACTTAAAATGAAGACGCCCTTATAACTTTTTTATTTTGTTTCCGATTTGAATTAAATTTTACTCAAGTATAGAACAAATTAGGATCTACTTATAACCAGAAAAACATTTGCCTGCTACAAAGGCATAGCCTTCTGTGGTACCAAAATATGCTCACCAGTCTCTATGGCATTTTTAATGTGCACAGATAGACTGATTCGTGCATAATTTTCTAATTGGTACACGGGGGGGTATAATGGCCAGAATTTCCTCATCATAATTCCCTTAACTGATGGCATTATATACCAAAAATCACCCATTTAATGTTCATATTATTTGCTAGTCATATATAATATTCGTATTTTCTATAAAAATATTAATCACTAATTATTGGAGCAACGAATATACTTGGTCAAATATTATGAAATTTGAAATGTTTCTGATAAATAAGCAATAGAAGTTTTTAGTGAGATGTATCCAGATGTTAAAATGACCTACAAAGCAGTACGTAAATTAATTTATAAATTTGATTCCACAGGGGATGTAAAAAAAATAAACAATTAAATAAAGATGACGCTGCTACCCTTGTAGTTTTAGAGCATGTACAAGAACACAAGATGGTTGTTAAGGAAATAAATTTAGGTGTTACCAAACATATTTAGAGGATTTTAGTCAGCAACAAATTTTATGCATTCAAACCTAAAATTCACAAACTTCAAGTTGGAGATTATGTTCGTCGTTTGGACTTTTGTTAGAAAATTTTAGCAGATCATGGAAACATTTTATTCACGGACGAATCTACTTCTACGACTAATGGGGTAATCTCTTCTCAAAATTGTAGGTACTGGGCTCACAAAAATCCTAATTTCCAAATTACCACTAATAGTCAAAAGTTTAAAAAAAAGTAGATATTTGGTGCGGCAAAATGCATCACAGAATAATCGGTTTTTATTTTATGGATGGGAATTTAAATCAAAATACTTATATAGATATTTTCAATAGTTTTGTTTTGGGCGAAATGAACAATGAAGATTTAGAATTAAGAAAAGTATATATTTTTTCAGCAAGGTGGATGCCCAGCATATTCTACAATTCTAGTTAGGCAATGGTTAGACAATCACTTCGACAGATGGATTGCCGGTATGGACAACAGCATGGCCAGCCCTTCGCCAGACCTAACCCCGTTAGATACTTCTTATGGCGGTATTTAAAGCAAACAGTCTAACCAAAGGATTTCGAAAACCACGTAGATTTATTAAAGCAAAAATTATGGATGCTGTTGCAAACATAAATAGAGATGTGATTTCATCTGTCTATGAAGAATTTAGAAAAATATTAGAAAAATGTGTACTAGAAGGAGGTCTACATTCAATTCAATTTTCAATTTAGTTGAATAAAATGTTATGTTTTTCTGAAAATTGTTGTTTTCATATTTTGCAACTAAACTCCGTAATTAAGCTTTACTTCATAATTGAAAAAGTTTATTAAATTTCAATGAAAATGTAAAAAGAAAGTAATTTGATTTCATGTTTTCTAATTTTGAGAATACCTTGTATGATTTATCTTAACTTTGACAACAGTTTATGACTTCCTGAGATAAATGGAAAAGTTTTTATAAAGAATGATTTTTTCTGGCAAATCAAAAAAAAAGAAAGAATGCGTACTTCATCCAGGGACACATTGTATGTACACTGTGGTACATATGTAGGGAACAAATTCAATTTTAACGTTAGTAATAATAATTATTCGAAATCCCGAAACGGGTCCATTTTTTATTTTAAAATTACTCTGTGGCACAAAAGGACAAGGGTAGATAAGGGCCTTTTTCCACCCATCGGCCATGTTGTATGTCATTATATTTTCCGAGTAGTATATGTCTTGACGAGTAATAAAAAACTGTTCTTTGGAATTGTAGATTATTCAGTGAGCGTATAATGATGGCTATTACTCGCGGGGGTGATGTTTACGTCACGAGACGAAGGCGTGTCGTAAATCATCCGAGTGTGTAATAGCCATTATACGCGAACTGAATACTATAATTTATCCACGATTATCGCATATTTTAACTGTTTTAATCGTTTAAAACTGAAAAAAAAAGTTCATTTACAGTAAAACGTTGACGTGTTAAACGTTAAACACGAAAATATGAACGAAAACATGAAAAAATGGATTCGCCGTTTCCTTATGAAGATTGCTAGTTCCTGATTGGTCAAAGGTGCGTTAGAATGAAAACAACTAGTTCCTGGTTGGTTAAATATGTGTTAGAATTAGATCATGTTCATTCACCATAGTTATCCGTTCGCCGCATGCTACAGACCTGTTTATGGTTAGTACCTGTGTTTAGTAAATTACTTTGTTAATATTCATAAATATATAAAAGTTTTTATTTAGTGGTAAAGAGTATACGACCTTTGGTGATTGCAAAAAGTGCAACATAGTTTTTACAGTCGAATTATCAGAGAACAACAGTGATAAAGTTTCTTTTTTGTGAGCGATTTTCGATACTGTATATGAACTTACTTCTACAATTATATCTCTACCACCTCAACTAAGCAATAACTAATATCTCAATTTATAATATAAATTGCCATGAATATATGATGGTTTCGAAAGGAAATTGCACAAAGTGTGATGCAATTATTAAAGAATCTGATAGCCATATAAAATGCTCTGGACAATGTGGTTCTTATTTTCATGCTAAATGTATTAATGTGTCAAATAGAGATTTGCAAATTTTTGAGAATATCAGTGGAGCTAAATGGTTCTGTGAGCACTGTTTAAAATACTTAGATATTATTCTAAACATAAAGAATCAACTAGAAAACTTTAAAAATCACGTAAATAAGGAACTAAATAACTTCAAAAATATTCTAAATATGCATAGTGGTTTAAAAGATGAAAGCAAATTAAATGAATCTAAAAGCTATGCGAATGTTGCGGCAAATGAAGTGGTAATTATTAAACCCAAAAATAAACAGGATTCCAAAAAAACAAAAGAAGTTATACAAAAAAATTTAAAACCCGCCACACTAGAAGTAGGAATAACTCAGTTAATGGATATTAAAGAAGGAGGTGTAGTAATAAAATGCAAGAGTAAAGAGGAACAAGAAAAAATTAAAAAAGCTGCTGAGGAGAAATTGCCTAAAACGTATCAAGTTAATGCACCTGAATTAAAAAATCCCTGTATCAAAGTGGTGGACATAGAAGACAATTTAAGTGTTGATGACGTAGTAAATAATATAAAAAAACAAAACACATGTATCCTTCATAATGAGTCTGAAATCAAAGTTAAAGTTTTTAAAAAAATGAAAACCAAATATATGGCCATAATTGAATGTGACCCAGTAACATACAGGAAGATATTAGAAGAAAAGTACCTATATATTGATTGGGCCAGATGCAGAGTTTTCGACTACGTCAATGTGTTCAGATGTTTTAAGTGTGGTGGTTTCAACCATAGCATGGAAAATTGTGATTGTGAAATTATATGTTTAAAATGTGCTTCTAACCATGATACTAAAGATTGTACGAGTGATTATGTAAAATGTGCAAATTGTATTGAGGCTAAAAACAAGTTACAGGTAGATATAGATATTAATCACTCCATATATGATATCACATGTCCAGTATATTTAAAACGCATTGAAAGTCAAAGAAAAAAAATTAAATATTTACCAAACGAGTGTGGCCCATCCACTTCTTTTTTACAATCTCAAAAGTAAATTTGAATAATGTTTTGAAAATTTGTCATATAAATGTACAAGGATTACATAATAAACTTGATGAGATCGAATTTCTTTTGGCTCAATATGATCTGGATGTTTTATGTATATCAGAACATTGGTTTTTACATTCAGATGTAGAAAACATTTACTTGCCTGGTTATAAACTCATTTCGTACTGCTCTAGAACAGAACACATACACGGTGGCTCACTAATCTTAACGAAAGACAAAATGTTAGTTACAGATATAATTTCTATAAATAATCAATCGGTACAATGTAACATTGAAGTAAGTGGAGCCAATATAGTTTTAAATGAAATAAATATGGCAATTATTGTGATATATAGACCACCTAGTGGTGATTTTAATATTTTTATAAGTAAATTGACAGAAATTCTAAAATTAGCTGAAAAAAAATTTAGTAACATTATATTGTGTGGTGATCTTAATATAGATTATAGCAAGACAACGCTATACAAAAATATCTTGTGTGATGTCCTTAATTCTTTTCAACTAAATATAACAACAAACCAACATACACGCATATTTACAAACGTGAATGGTGATACAACCTCTAGTGCACTTGATTACATGATTACGAACTTACCCCACGATCAGTACAAATGTGAAATTATAAATCCTCATATAGCTGATCACTTTGCACATATATTGTCATTTAGCTTACCAACAGTTTCTACAATAAATAGTCCAGTCCAAGAACATAGTTTTGTCACCAGAAACTTAAGTCAATTAAATATTAATCAGTTGATTCATTGCCTTAAAAAGATTAATTGGACAAAGTTTTACGAACTTATTAATAAAAATGATATAAATAGTGCATGCCATGAATTCATGGAAAACATTAAGTGGTGTTTAGAAGCATGTTGTCCTTTTGTAACATATAATCTAAATTCTGTTGTTCGAAATAACTCGTGGTATAGTGAAGAGCTGAGAGAAATGAGTAAAAACTTAAAAAAATTACACTGGAATGCTCTGCATAGTAACCAACCTGAGATAAAAAACATATACCGCCAACATAAAAAAGAGTATAAAAAACAAATTACAATAGCCAAACAAAAATATTTCAACAACCGGATTGACAAAGCAAACAACAAGACCAAAGAAGCATGGTTGATAGTGAATGAGAAACTAGGTAGAATAAAAAAAAGACAAGAAACAATCACATTAAGGGATAATGATCAGATAATTACCGATAACAACATAATTGCGGAAACATTTGCAATATTTTTTACTACAAGTTGCAGCACAGCATTATCAAGGCATTTTGGCCAGAACCTTTCATTACCATGCACAATTTCAGATTATGTAAATAACACTATGTCAATTAACCCCATTTCCGAAAATGATGTGTATAAGTTAGTCGCTAACCTAAAAAATAAAAATACTACGGGCAATGACGGAATAAATTCAAAAATTATAAAAATAATTTTCCCTTATATATCTTCTGCACTAACCAGCCTGATAAACGGCTCTGTTCAATCAGGTATTTTTCCTGAGATGATGAAAACGGCTTTAGTTATTCCTCTTCATAAAAAGGGTGATGTTCAAATACCTGACAACTATAGACAAATTTCATTACTGACAGAATTCTCTAAAATTTTAGAAAGAATAGTGTATAACTTAATAATTTCTTTCATAGAAGACCACAATTTATTAACAGAATCTCAACACGGTTTCAGATCTAACAAATCCGTGGAAACAGCCTCATACCATCTATTAAATTATGTGTACTCGGAACTTGATCAAGGTAAATATGTTATATTTTTGTTGTTCGATCTTACGAAAGCTTTCGATAGTGTCAATCCAGATTTTCTATTAAAAAAAATGTACAACCTTGGTATAAGAGGTATGATGTTAAATTGGATTAGTTCTTACTTGACTAATAGAAATTTGATTGTAAAAATAGGTCAGCAAACATCCAATCAAACTGATGTTCTTCTAGGAGTTCCTCAGGGGTCAGTGTTGGGACCATTACTATTTATGCTGGTTATTAATGACCTACCTGAACATATCAGTGTTGGAAAAGTTACAATGTTTGCAGATGATGTCTCAATCACTGTTTCAGCAGACACTTCAGAGGAACTCCAAACATTAGCTGAACATGTATGTGATGAATATAGTATATATTGTCAAAGAAATAAGGTTATACTAAATGAACGTAAAACAGTTTGTCTAAACTTTCATTTGAGAAGAGAACTGCCTGTAAATTTTAACATCCTTGCTATTCCGCTCTCTGTAAATACTAAACTTCTTGGAACATTAATTGACTCTGATCTATCATTCCAGTCACATATAAACCATGTTTGCAACCAGTTAAGCAAAGCTTACTTTGCTATATATCAGATTAAGCCATATTTAAATTTGCAAGGCATTCTAAATGTTTACTATGCTCTAGCTTATAGCCACATATCATATAACATTGCCACATGGGGTTCTGCAACGGAAAGTGAAAGGGTTTTTATCGCTCAAAAAAGAATCATTAGATTAATCTTTAATTTAGACTGGCTAGAAACTTGTAAATACACTTTTAAAAATAATAAAATTTTAACAGTGCCCTGTATATTTATTTTAAAATGTATCACCTTCACGAAAAGAAATATTGACACTTTCATTAAAGTTAATGAAGGACATGAGCATCACACGAGATATGGACACTACCTACAACTGCCTAAGCACAGAACTTCTGCATATGAAAAATCCCCACATTATAAGTTTGTTTCTTTATATAATGCTCTACCGCCTGAATATAAAAATATAGAAAATTACAACCACTTCAAAAGAGCAGTTAAAACCTTCCTTCTTGAAGGAGCGTACTATTCTATAAATGAGTTTGTGAATAGGCAGTAATTGACAACAGACTTTATTTTTATAACTCTAAGCAAGTTTTTATACTTTTTTTCTTATAATGAATCGTATGTATGTGTGAATGTGTGTGTATATGAGTACATATATGTGTATATATAGCCTATTACTAAACATTTTTTATAGCCGAGCTTTATTTTTTGTCAAGTCCTGGTACTCAGTTTGCTCATTTAAGTAGTTACCAATTTTATTAGTAAGTTGAAAATCGTATATACTTATAGTATGTTTGTCTATCGTTCTTTATTTTTTATTATTGTATGTTGTTTTTAATTCTACAGAATTATGTATGTATTAAACTTCAGGTTTTAAAACTAAACTGTACTTGATAAGTATCTATTAAATAAACTTATTGTATGTAATCTATGACGTGCCATATGTACTTTGTATTATCTTTGGCCAATAAATTTATCTATCTATCTATCTATCTATTATACGTTTGGTTGGAATAATGACTATCATTATTTGACAATTGTTAAATGTAGAATGCAATGATTATACGATGGTGGTGGATAAACATATTCTTATTCAATACATACCACAATATGTGGTTTTGAGCGCTGACACGTTTAAATTCGCACGCAACGTCGACACTACTACGACTCCCGCGGAAACGATTTTGTTTTTTATACATTAAGGCACTTGATGAAACAATATAAATTAACCATTATTTAAAAGCTTAAATGCTTAATAATGAAATGAGGTATAGTTTATCTTGTTTCATCGAGCGCATCTAACTGAAATATACATTAAAAGTTCGGAAAAAGGTCAAAAATTACTAAAAAACTACAAACATGATCACTTTGAAATGACATTACTATGACCTACTGTTGTTTTTCAAATGTAAAACATATAGAAACATAAAGATCATATGTTCAACTATAAATAAATAACGCTTAATGACTTTAAGGAGAACTTTTCTTTTTTATGAAATTAGTAGGCGAAAATTATATAGCTTATCTACCCTTGTCCTTTTCACCCTCACTTCAAACCCCGGGTGATACTTACAACCTCTAAATTCTTAAACTGGAATGGGGTGCCTCTGATACCTCATTTAAAAAATATTTAGATTATCTCTTCAGCAATGTGAACTTTTTCAATGTTGTTATTAAAGTTTAAATATCAAATAGGAATATCTATTAAGTGTTTTTTACGTGTCTACCACGTTTCGTCAAAAAAAGTAGGACAAATATTGATCATCAGGTATAGCTTATATGGCGCCCTTTACGACCTTCCGTGATGTGATATGTAAATTATTATTTCTCAACCTAAAAAATGTTTCTTTGACAAATTTCGAGGAGATCGGTCAAAAAATTATTACGTTGTTGCAAAAAATAGAAAAGAAAATCAATTTTGACGTTCTGTATATTTTTTCATAAAACAATTTAATAAAGCATATTCGGTTATATCCTCATATTTTGATCCAAAGGATCTTCCTTTGAATACGGCCCACTATTAATGGTCTACCCTGTATATACGATTTCAATAAAGGTATGGCACCGTCATTGCTTTTTGTGTACATATTAAAATCTATATACTTTCTGTCTGTACGTACTGCTTTATAATTAATTAAATGCATAATTATTATTAACTAGAAGTATGTCAGAAAAAATACAGTCCACTATAGAACTTTAAATAGCCTTTAAAGTAGTAAAAGGGGATATTTGAGGTTTGGGTAATTGAAAACAACTACATTAAAGGAATAGGTATCTGAAGAATGAAAACGATAATGGTAAAAGCTTATATGGATTACGGAGGGGAAAAAGCATACACAACGAGTGAGTGCCTTGGCTGGTTTAAGCATAAAAGGCTTTCCATTTGGAATCGCCGAAGATCTCGGTTTGCTCTCACATAAATGGCTCTACTTATTGCGTTAGTTTAGTCAGTGTCGCCTCTATTACTCTATCCATACTTTGGTAAACTTTTACAACTGTAAGACTCAATATTCAACGAGATAGATAAGTAGTTTCCTAAGTGAAGGAAGTATTTATTTATTTTTAAACGCAAGGTAAAACATCATCATAACTTGTATTTTATGAGTTTTATTAAAATCTGTTTTAAAATTTTTAACATACCTATTCCTTAACTTTTTTAATAAATAGTTCGATATCTGATGATGTATTTGAAGATATATTCAAAATAACTGAAGTTATATCATTACATAAAAAATGGATAAGGTATAGAGAATTACAGGCCAGTACTGAAAAAAATTATATTCGGTAAAATAATTATGTTTTTAAAAAGGAATAATATTTTAAATAATACGCAACATGGTTTTAGGAAGCGTAGAAACACACAATAGGCATTAATTAATTTTATGGACAAATTTTACATGATATTGGTTTAAATAAAAAATGTTTCGGTCTACTCAGGGATTTAAGTAAAGCTATTGACATGCTGTTCTTATGGCGAAACTTTACGAATACCAGCTTAGGTGTAAAATTAGTAAATATCAGGCAGGAAATAAATAGCAGGAATTAATGGAATTAGGCCATACGAACTACATGTTACAATTGGAGTACCACGAGGATCCATTCTAGGACCACCTTTATTTTTAATATTAGTTAATGACTTACCAGAAATTGATGAAGACCAAAATCTAGTCATGTTCGCAGATGATGACAATTATTTATAAACAGATTATAACAATAAAGACACTAATAAAATTACACAGTATGATTAACTGTTTTACATCTAACTGGTCAACATCTGATAATCTTCACTTAAATGTATATAAGACACAATTTATTAATTTTACTCCAAGATCAAATATAATCGGTAAGTCGCATCATAAAATTTAATCAAAATCCATTGAACAAGTAACCTCAACGGAATTTCTTAGAATATGTAGATAACAAATTTGATTTCATTGATTATTATTTATGTAGTAAGCCTCCCTCGGCCCAGAGAAATCACAAATAGATCCGTTTGTTTCGTTTTTTATCATTCTCACGTTTTAATTTGAAAATTAAATTTGGCATTCCTCAAGTCCTTGGACCCTTATTATTTATCTTATATGTAAATGATTTGCCAAGCCTTGACGAAACTGACTTTAGTTATGTATGCTGATGATAATAAATAATAAATAATAATAAATAATTTATTTTCCTTAACAGACAATACAAAATTGTATATGAATAGTCAATAGCAACTGCAAGTAAAAAATACAAGTAAATAAAAAAGAAACACATTACACAAGTAATAAAAAGGTCAACTAAATTAAATTAGGTGTAAGATAAAAATCCGATAGTGAGTAAAAACATCGTTCTAACAGAAACGATTTAAGCCTACTTTAAAATAAATGTAAGTTTTTACTAAACTTTATATAGTCAGGTAAATTATTTAAAATTCGGGTACCATTGTGAGATGGTGAGTTTTTGGTGACTTTATATTTTGCAAAAGGCACATGTATTAAATCTTTCTGCCATGTATTAACATCATAAGAGTAAAAACACACTAGGCGTTTTTCGCCGAGTCGGCAGCCGACTCGGCAGCCGCCTGTAACAACACACACGAAGCGGTTTAACTAGTTGTCGCAGAAAGCATCAAAATACAACGTTGTCAGTTCAGCAGTACAGCTAGGAGGAAGAATTAATTCTGTTGGGTTTATTATATTGTCAATCAAAAAAAAGAAAAAATAGGCGTATGTGGGAACATCCAATTGTTAAGGAACGCCAGACAAAAAGTTTATATAATACCTGTCACCCATTCTTGTCTGTTATTTCACGCAAAGTATTTGTAAACAGATTTGATTTGGCAAGCACGCATCAAATTTACCACTGAAACACGCAGCCTCGTGTGTGCGGTTACATGTAATACCCATATACGAGAGGACGAGCGTCAACGCCCCTCAACGAGCGGCCCATGGTCCAGATGATGTGCCGAGGCGTGTCGCCTAAGATCAAAATCACGTGTGTGCGTTTCTATGATTTAGTATAGAACCATGTGCCGAGTCGTCTGCCGAGTCGGCTGCCGACTCGGCGAAAAACGCCTAGTGTGTTTTTACCCTAAATGTCTTTATTAAGCTAAAAGTTGTCTTTATTAGAAAATACATAAATAGATATTTCTAAAATATAGAGACTGGCAAGTATTAGTATTTTATACTCACAGAATAAATTTTTACATAAATGAGTGTTCGGAATACTTCCAATACAACGCAAAATTCGTTTTTTTGCCTGAAAGACGTCCTTGGCCATGGTGGAGCTGCCCCATAAGCAAACACCATATCGTAACCTAGATTCGACCTGGGCGTAATATACACTTATTAGTTGATGCTTATGCAAAACTAATCGTAAATTCCTAAACATATGTGTAATAGAATTTATTTTTTAAATCAAGTGTGTACAGTGAGATTTCCATCTCAAGTATTCATTCATGTCACACATAAAAATTTTACGTCTGAATGTTTGTTTTGAAGAGTAGTGTTATTAACGTTGAACTTCTTATTTATAACGTCTTGGCATAGGTTTAGTCGACTTGTGATAGTTATGAAATCGTAGCCCTTGTGTCTTACTGGTATTAAAATATAGATTATGCGAATTGAAATAGTTCGAAGTTGAAGTTACAACTTTTTTATATGTATTATTAATGTTTTCCGTATTCTCTGCAGAGATAAGTAAAGAAACATCATCTGCATACATAACAAAGTGTGGATGATATATTTCAGCTTCTAACTGATTTATATATATTAAGAATAGGATAGGTCCCAATATGGAACCTTGTGGGACTCCCATTTGAACCTGTCTAATTTCAGATATAGCATTCGTGATTAGATTCTCATTTTGGTATTTTAGGGAAACATATTGATCCCGATTTGTCAGGAACGAGGAAATCCAACTTAATGAAACTCCTCTTACGCCACAATATTCTAATAAACACATTAATTTATAGTGATTTACCCAGTCGAATGCCCTGCTTAGGTCGCAAAATACTGCAGCAGGGCACTCGCCTGCGTCTATAAAATTTATTAGCTCATCGTAAAAAGTGAGTAATGCCGTTGATGTAGATTTTCCTGAACGAAAACCGTGTTGTTTCGGTGTTAAAATATTTTGTTTATTTATGAAAAGGAAACGATCACAAAACGCATAGGTATTCAAAAACTTTTGATAAACTATCTGGTGTATAACTCTCTAATAGAGTCGAATCTTGTTTCTTATAAATAGGTGTAATCTATCCGGTTTTTAGATTCTTGGGAAAGATACCCGATGAAAAGGATAGGTTAATTAGGAACGTAAGTGGTTCAATTATTATGTGTAGCACCGTTTTTAGGACAAAGACGGGTACGTCATTCGCACCCGCAGATTTTTTATTTTTCATTTTTATATTTAATAAATTGAGAAGCTCATGTTCAGTAAATGGTTGCAGAAATAGTGTAGAATAGCTAATAGCTAAAATAGCTATTTGTGTAGTGGTTCATCCCTGCCGGATGTAATGAAAGCAGCACAACCAATGTTAAACAATGTTGTAGTCTGGTTCCATCAAAGCAAATAAAACTGTATTTAAATTCATCAGAAACGGTTTTTATTAATTTCACACCTAGACATAGTCACCTCAATGCAAGTCAATTATTAAAAATCAATGGAAAATCAGTTCAACAGGTGACAGAGGTAAAATTTTTGGGAATACATCTTGACCATTCTTTAAATTGGGAAGTACATGTAAACAATTTATGTAATAAACTTTCCACAATGTGCTACACAGTTTATCCTATAAGGGAACCTACAAATGAGTGCACCGTTAGGTCTAATTACTGTTCTCGTTAAACTTAATTTCCCCACCGCTGTATCTCGTTATATACTAGACTTACAATAAAAGTGCATACAGAATCGGAAACTCATGGATTTGGCATTGCGCTATTAACCGACCACCCACAATAAAGACGTCTACCAGTACTCTAGCAGAGGCAAATAGCGACACGCCCTTTCAAAAGAATTATGTACATCATTGCTTGCTTCGCTCTCGCTTGCTCTTATTGCCGTACCAAAGCAAACACTTTCCGATACTGTATACTAAAAATATAGGAAATTTTGTCCTCTTCAACTTTGTCTGGAACATTTTTCCCGTAGGATAGAGCGTTGCTGAATTATTTTGGAATAAACAATTGTTTGCATTTTTCAATCAAGATGGCGGCTCTCGCCTCCCTCCCTCCCCCCTCCCCGGGAGGTGAAAAACTTGTGTTGTTCATTAGGGCCTCGACTTAAACAACATATATCAAAATCGTTACTACTCCACCTCGTGTAAGGCAAAGGCCATATTTTGTCTATACTGACTGGATTATTAGACAATATTTAGAAAAGTATATTTTCAAAAACAGTTTACCGAAAAAATTCTAGGCACTAGCGATATTACAAGCAATGAAATGATATATTAATGTTTTAACCACAAAACGTATGCCAAGACTTTATAAATAAGAAGAAAATTATGATGAGTCAGGTATAACCTAATTTTTAACTCGCACCTGAGATGCAGAATTTGCAGTAAATGAAGATGTCCTTAGAGTTTTAGTAAATCAACGTCCTTAATTATACTATAATTCTTCTGACGTGGACGAAAATATAAAAAGTGACAACATAGAAATATACAAACTAATTTTAAATGAAGGTAAAGAAAATGCGATTAGTTTAAGCGTTTCTTTTAAGAGCTTAAATAGCGCTGCCGTCGTAATTCATGGCTGTAATTTCACAGAAACCTGTAAATATTTTAAATTAAGCTGTTAAAAGCATTCGGCTTAATATGTTTGTTGTATACATTCTCCTGCAGGCAGTGGCATAGACCAAATGATTTTCAGAATATAATTTTTTACTTTCAGATTTAACTGAAAATATTCCACTTAAAATATGGTTAATAATTCATATAAAATAAATGTAGAATTATTAACTTTTTAAAGGATATCGCATCAAATACAAGAAGAAAAGATTTCGAATAATAATAATATGAAAATGAAAATATCAAAACATGCAGGGCTTGTAATTTACATCCTGAGACATCAAGAGACATACACCCAGCATGTCCCGTTCATGCAGTGTCATCCTATAGCAGCAGGTACAAGATTGGAGATCTAAAATGCCTCTACTGCTTTGGGCTGATTTTCGTGATGATAATGATAATACAATAATAAAAAATAATAATAATAATAATCGGAAAATTCTTCCACGATCTCGACCGACCAGTAGTTGGCAAACGGCTCGGGATTAAAGGGGAAAACGGAAAGTTTCATAATAGCAGCATAGTACCGAGCACTCAACACCAGATACCACCAGAGGATGACCATGAAACAGCCTGTTGACAGCAAGTATAGCATGCGTGGCCTGGCAGAGGAACATATCAGTCATGAATATACATCTAAGAAGGTTGTCAACACCAGCGATGTCACATTTATGTGGGAATTTGAGCAAGTACAAAAACCCCTAAATAAGAGCTAGAAGGATATGGAATGCAGAGACCACAGTCGTACCAGTAATTGTAGGAGCCCTTGAAACTGTCAAGAAGGGCCATATCGGAGTCTACAAGAACTACCTGGTCAACCGAGCACACAGGAAGTGCAGAAGAATCGCACTTTTGGGTACAGCGCATATCTTAAGGAAAGTCTTGAAGCAGGAGTCTCTTAGTGGGATCAGGACTCTGAAGTAGTCTATGATAATAATAATACTGATCCGTTTGTTGATCGATGTATCCATCCCAAATGACACTAACGTGATGTTCAAAGAAACAGAGTAGTTGAGCAAGTATAAAGACCTCCAAATAGAAGTTAGCAGAATGTGGAATACAACGGCCACATGTTATTTTTATATAAGCTATTTCTTATTTGAATAGCAGATTTAACAGTATTACACAGCAGTATTAACTTCATAGTCCTGGTCTTAGACTATTAATTATCATGCTTCGACAATTAGAAGAAGTGAGAACTATCCCAATCATAATATCAGCTACGAGTATCGTGACAAAGAAGTTCTTGATGCACTTGGAACAGCTCAAATTTCCCGGAGCCGCACAATGATTATACTAAGGATGATGATTTTCCAGACATGCTACATCATTAGGAAGTTTCTGCACGATCAATGCTAGACTTCTAAATCATCCATCGAGCGACTGACGTATGACTAATATGATAAAAATAATTCTTAAAAAGATTTTTAATTTCCTCTCAAATAGTTTCCAATCTCTACGCCTATGGATATGAGAAAACATACCTCTATGCAATTAATTGTTTATCCTTTTTCACCGAATAAATTAAAAGTTTTAAATGGCAATTAAGTATTTGTTTTATTGTAGCATTTTTAATAAGACTAAACGGGAAAAAACTGAGTTTCTGTGCTCGAGCCTTCTTGAAATTTTAATTGTGTACAGTCGTTAAAAACAGTTGACATTTATTTGAGACTTAACTTTAATTAGTGAGCTGCATATACCAAACTGCACTTTCCTGCACTAATTGAAATAATTTTACCATTCGTGACAGGTTAAATTTACTTTCCTAAATTGACTTGCAAATTTACGGCTTTAATTTAGAAACTGTGTTATTTTAATATTTCACTTATCTATCTCAATAGCGATCCAACTAACTTAAAGAGAAACTAATACAGGCTCGAGCATAATTTATTTTATATCCTCTCAAGATCAATAAAATGTAAATTTCAAAAACTCTTTCAGTTACAGTCAAGTGCATATTATTTCTACATCACATTACAAGAAGTATGGGTACATCTACAAACAATTCCGAAAGACAAATAGTGAATGTCAGAAGTGAGGGATTTTCACAAAAAAAAAAACAAAATCGTGCTGAAGTTATAAAACCTAATCTCCCTTATTTTCGAGAATGATGAACACGAATAACTGGGTGAAAAAGTTTTTAGTCATGGGCACCCCCTGAAGAGGCCAAAAACCACCCCTTCTTACTTATTTCTCATATGACAGCTTGGCATCGACTATTTTTGCAGGAACTCTTTGTTTTTTCAAGGGGATACAACAGATGGTGAAAGGTGATCTCAGGTAGTAGACCGCAGCCACCACCCTTGGGGGTGGAATCTACCCTATTAGGAGTGTAAACTTGTTTCCTTTGTTGTTTCTTGTAAAGACGTTTCCCCCCCTCCGTTTTCGAGAATGCTGATCAAGAAAAAAATAGTTTTACGCCGGTTCGACCCTTTCTTCACCCTTAAACGGACGGAAACCATCCCTCTCATATCAATGCACATCAGGGCTCGTCTTGGAGGGGAATGGCTAGAAATTTAGGTGGAGTTCACTGATAAACAAACAAACGAATCCAGTGATAATAGTTATGATAATGCTGTAAACTTCCTAATTTTTTTACGATCATGAATTGGAAACGGAAGATGCATGCGATGAAGAAGGAGGCAATAACATTGAATGTGAGGAATATGAACCATGTAATTCTCTTGTAAGAGCCCTAGGATATATTGATGTCTTATAAAAAATATTCTATTGTACTCAAAATCATGTCCTGTATACATAATTTATTAAAAACAGAAAGTTTTACCAATAGTATTCTCTTTCTTATATCCCGTTTTAAGAAACATGAATTTCACATTCTTGCGAGGATAGGTTCATCATTGACGGGGATATCCAATGGACAAATGATGACTTTGAAACCACTCCCACTCAATATAAAAATTAGATAATAAAAAAAATTCAAAAAATCAACCAGCTCCTCAAGTTGTCACAATTCACTCTTACCATTTTCCTTTGCTTATCAATGAACTCCGCCTAAATTTTTAGCCATTCCCCTCCAAGAACGCCCTGACGAGCAATGATGAGCGTGAAACGTTTGAAAGGGGGTGGTTTTCGTCCGTTTAAGGGCGAAGGAGGTGTCGAACCAGCGTAAAACCATTTTTTTCTTGATCGGCATCCTCGAAAGAGGGGGAGGGGTGGGGATGTAAATGTCCTGCACAAGAAACAATTTTACACCCCCTGCCAGGGTAGATTCCATCTCTGAGGGGGGTTGCGGACCACTATCTGACATCACCTTTCACCATGAAAAAACAAAGAATCCCTGCAAAAATGGTCGATTCCATATGACAAATGACAAATAAGCAAAAAATGGTGGTTTTTGGCCGTTTGACGAGGTGCGCATGATTAAAAAGTTTTTCACCCTGTTATTCCTGCTCATCACCCTCGAAAACGAGGGAGGGGAGGAGGAAATATGTCTCATAACTTTAGCACGATTTTGCCTACTCTTTCGACTCGTCACATTCGCTAAAATAAAACACTCTTTTTGATTGACAATATTTCATCAAAAGCCAAATTGGTATATTATTAAATCTGTTAAAAAAAGCCATGAAAACATTAAACTAAAAGATAACGATTATTTTATAGAAAATCTTGTCAACATAGATAAACTTCTATGGCGGTAATTTATTGCAGCTGTACCCTGTCATACATATTTTAGTAACAACGAAAATATTTATTAGACTGTTTTGCGAAAAAAAAATCTAAAAATGTGTTTGTCATAACTGGAGATCCATTAGAAATATCTAGATTAAACTCTAGAATAACTTTATATTGGGAGATTCATAAGTAATGGTGCCTACTTCAGCTGTGAATTTCGAAGATTCCAGAGAACAGGATCATTTATTTCATTAAAAAAAAATGTATACACAAAACTTCCCTCTCTATTTGACATCCTTTATTTATGAATCATTTTTTCTGTTGCATGACCACCCTGCATATTTTTTTATTAATATTATACCAGATTCTTTCCTGGCAATAGTGACACTACCCTTTAAATATCATTCTGATCTGTTGTTTCTTAATTCTTTTAAAGTGACCACCCTATATTTTTCACTACAAGTTTTCAGGTTTTCTCCTCAATAATTGTGTCAACTAAAGTGCCAATATTATTTTCACCATAGTTTCTTAATTAACCATTTTTTTAGATTGACCATAGTGTATATTTTTCATATTTTTCTTGACAGTTGTGTTAATTACATGAGAAATATTACTGGCATGCTTCAAATTTTCCATTAATTTCTTAATGGTGATCACCCTGCATATTTTTCAAATTTCAAATTTTTTGACAGCTTACTTCTTACTTACTTTTGACAGTTAACTTCATGCGAAACATTATAGCGTCCGTCGCATTTTGATTATTTAAATGTGATTCATTTAGTTAAATGTGATATATTTCAAAGTTATTCCATGAAAACCGTTTCGTTTCTCTCAAACTAAAAACGCAATTTTCAAAGAATAACTTAAAAACTATCAATTTATATAAATAATTGTGCCTGGATAGACACTGCGTAAGGTCGTTCACTTCCTTGTTCAAATACCTGGTGTCATCAGCACTTTGTAAATGCAAACAAGTTCAGTGTTTGCTGACACTGACCTTGATTATGCTACTAAACTTGCCTATTCTGCTACGAATGCCCCCCCCCCCCCATCCGCTTTTGGTAATGATAATAATTCCAAGATAGGTAAGCTCATCAATATCTTCTGTTTGCATGTGGCTTATTTGAAATAGACCGTTGTTTCTTGTATTAATTCTTATACATTTCGTTGTTTTGGTGATTTTCGATTTTTTAAAAAGCATGGTCCATAGGGCACGCATTGTCTGCATATTTCAGATAGAATGTGATATAAGTTCTATTCTACACGATGTTGTTCCATATCCACTTTCTAACAAACACCCTGTATATTTTTAAACACTGAACGAATCACAGTGTATATGAAATATATTTGTTTTATGTGCTTATATGTCGAGGCAGTCTCTATTTTTTTTACTTTATACATCTTAGTGATCTGTCTTCAAAATAAGTAATTAACTTCGTGCCGGCATCTAGAATATGTAGCTGTGTGAGCAATACGGAAACACTGCGGCATTTATTTAAGAACTTTTGTATTGATTGGCCGATGAAATTGCTGCACAAATGAGCCGAAAAATAAGCTGTTTTAAGGGGGGTGAGTAGAGAGGCTAGAGACAATCAGACTGGGGGCAAGCAACGGCACTTTTAATGCCTTTCTACCAATTGCTATCTAATCCAAAACCTTTCAAAAGCAATCGGAGGAATCTTAAAAAGCAATTGAATCCAAGTATCGAAGTTAATCGAATGCTGGAGCCTTGCGGCCGACTCTTACCCTTTCTGCTCTTTTAAACGCCTTTACCTACAGTTTTCGATAATATTTTTATGAATATTAGAAAGAATAAAAGCTTGTGAGAAAAATATGCATTTAAGTAGGTGTCTGTTATCTTTATAATTGCAATAATAATTAGTAATAATTAAATTGCTGATTTATAAAATTCATAATGGGAAATAGCTGTGGTTACTGTGATAAGAAATGCGCGGTTATACTACGTAATTCGCTTAAAAGTTGACGGATAACAACACATAGGCACACAAAAAATAGTGGTTTGATTTTGAGTGATCCCTATGAATGAGGTTTTTTAGGTTATTTTCGCGATTTATTAATAACACTGCCCCACAAAAAAAATAATTTTAGACCAGCGAAACAGACCCATATATCCCTATGTATTTTCGATAACCAAATCCGAATCCGAGGTCAAAGAAAAATCGTACACCCCCAAAATAATTAGCTAGAGCCAAAAAACACCCCTGGAATGGGGTAAAAAGAAAATTAAGCTACGAGAATAGTTGTTACATCTTAATCAATCGAATTATACAAATCAAGATTAAACAGCAGCGTACATATAATAGATATGAAACACACCCCCACGGAGGGGCGAAATCTAGCCCCCATATATAAAAAATCGATACAAAACAGCAATGACTGCTGAAAAAGCTCGAAATGTCTAAGTTTCGTTAAAGTGATAAGAAACTGCATCAGGTCCGACATATCCCCTATAGGGTTGAGAACAACCACTCCTAAGTTTAAAGGACACGAGAAAAATAAGAAAAAACGTAAAATCTAACAGGATTTCTATTTTCATGGATGCTATGATTGGCTGAAATTGCGTAGTACTCTAAAATAGAACTATAAACTTACGTACCATCAACGTCCTACAGTGTCAACCCTCAGAGGGTGTGAAAACTACCCCCATTCAAGATTCAACTTGAAAAAAGCTGCAGTGACCCTAGGAAAGGCTGGAAAATGTAAATCCGGTTAGTTTCTCTCTGTTTTTCCAGCATCCTAAGGATATGGGGGTGGCATCTCGCAACCCCGTGGGGGGGGGCGTATTCAAGCACAGCGTCGAACATAGTCTAGTTTCTTCTCACTTCCACGCAACGCAGGTGTTTCGAGTTTTTATAGTCACTGGAACTTTTCATAGTTAAATTTTACATGGGGGGTAGTTTTCACACTCTCTGAGGTTTGACACTATAGGATGTTAATGGTACGCAAGTTTCTAGTTCTATTTTAGAGTACTATGCAATTTCAGCCAATCATAGCATCCATGAAAATAGAAATCATGTTGGATTTTACGTTTTTTCTTGTTTTTCTCGTGTCCTTTAAACTTCTCAACCCTATGTGCGCTGCTGTTTAATTTGTATAATTCGATTGATTAAGATGTAATAACTATTCTCGTAGCTTAATCTTCTTTATACCCCATTAAGTTTCAGCGGAAAAAAAATATAACTTGCGTCATGTGATTTTGTGCTCCAAAAACTTTTTTTCTTTGATAAAAATTTTGCTCTGGAAAAGTTTCACGACTGTTATTCTGATGTTTTTGTACAGTAAATTATCAAGGGTACTTTCAACAGTATTTAGGTATATAATTTATTAACATTACTCTTTGTTCATGGTGTCATAAGAGCTATCAAAGTTCAGGGGCTATTATGATACACTTTCAGGGGCTATTGTGATACAAGTTGTGAGGCTAATATGGTACACGAAATGATGAATCTTATATGGTTATAACTGATGTAACACCTACATTCACCGTGTTTTTATTGTAGTTGGTTTCTCTTTGTTGCAAGTACCTAGTGTCGAAGTCAAGTGTTTTTTTTTTGAATAGTTAGCATTTAACTGTTCTTTTGTATTTTCAGATCATTAAAAGTTTTTCATTAAACAATGTTCTACATTTACTCTTTAACCCATTCCCCATTTTTAAATGTTAGATTATTTTTTACGTTCTAAATTAATTTTTGTTTGATTTAAATAATCACTTAATTAAGTTTTTTCAGAATTTTATCATAAAGAAAATACCTATTCTTTTTTTTAATGGCATCCAGAAACGAGAGAGGTCTCATCAGTCAGTCTAAGGGTCTCGAATCTTGTTCATCCTGACATATCTTAAATAAAAAAAAAATTATTCAGGAGACTGAAAAAACACGATAATTGAAGAAAGTCGCTAATATCTCAAAAAATATTATAGCCACAAAAACCAAATTTTTACTACTGATAGATAAAGGACACCTATGAATCATACTAGCTCCGCTGATTCAAATTCTATCTACAACGACATTACAGTACTGTATCTGAATATCCCCGCGGTGTATCAATAATAGCCCCAAACGGGGGTGGGGCTATTTTGATACAGACATTTCATTTTTTTTTGTTGGTCAAATCTTTATTGTAGTAAAATTTCTGCACTGTAATCTTACAAAGAAAGTAATTTAGCACCCAACAGTATTTTTTTAAAACGTCTAGGATAAAAAACAAAATTGTATTTGAAAAGTTTTGATTTTTTTATCATATTAGCCCCGGTTGACCCTACTTTTAAGTATTTAGTGCCCGTTGTTATAACGTCGATGTGCTTCAAATCTCTCAACGTCTCGCTTTTATGGTTAACATTTTCAATAACCGTTTAGGTATATTTTTTATAAATCAACTTTAACAACTTCGTGTTTTATTGAAGATATTTTTTTATTTCAAAATTAAACTGCAAACATAGAACAATAATACGTACAACTACCAAGAATTAAGAATAATCATTTTTACTCGATTAGAAATTCATTAAACAAGCTATAATTATCAATTACTAAACAAATGCTATTTTCAAGACCTATCTAGTACAATGTACATTACATTCAAGATAACATATTGAATGTATATACAAGTAACGATTCAGACCATACACTGCTGAAATATTGTTTACCTTAGCAAGATTTAATACCGTTGCCCAGGCCAATTAATTATTAACACTATACATTACCGATGCCTATTTATCTTCTAATTCAATCGACTGCTAATGGATTTATAGTAGCTGAAAATTATGCTAAATATCTCATTATTTGACTGGGGGCTTAACAGAACACATTTGCTAAGACATAATTAGTGCTCTAATCGAGAATTATAATTTTTCTAAATAACAATGTTTATTTTTAAAGAACTGTTTGAAATAGGATTTCTTTTCCGTATATAATGTATTTTAATTAAAATAAGTTAATTCGGCTGCTATGAAAGATATAAATAATATAAATAAATTAATTGCTGAAAGTTAACGAATGTTCTCAATGATCTAATTATGCCGTACAAGGGAAACGGTTACTATTGCTTTGAACTCATTCGTAAAAGTGAACTGGTCCGCTGGAATTCCAATTATCTTCAAAGCGTACCGACAATGTCGGGTCCCTGCCGCTGGATCGTGTGTAGACCCCTTAAGGAATTACTACTTCCATATCCCATCAAGAGGGATAGTTTAATGGTGCGGGGGAGGGAGCGGATGGTCGTACTTGCGGTCGATGATAAAAAAAATATACCGGTTGACCCATTTAAAAATTTCATTTTCATGTCAATTGCCTCGAAACCGGAAGTCGGCCAGTTTGGTTCTTTACATCAAATAATTGTAAACTTCATCTCATATCGCTACACCAAATTTGAAAAAATCGATTCGCCCGTTCAAGAGTTACAAGTGTGTCCCCGGTATATAAAAGAAGCTAAGGTCTCAACAAAAATGTTGCCATTAACCATCCCCATTGCCACCCCCACCCCATTATTAAGGGGGGGTGAAAGAAAACAAAATTGTGATTTAGTGTGTATACAAGAACCAAAGGCCTCAATTTTTTTTACCACATCCACCCCCACTTCCACCACCCCACCCTCCCATCCCCTGGTATATCGTTTTATAGGTTTTTGGAGTAGGCGTTTTCAAATATTATGTTTGTAAAGTTCCATAACAATTATTTCTACATAGAGCCTAAGAGCCGAAAACTAGAGAAACTGTGGCAATACAAAAAAGCCATTTTTTTATATTTAAATACGAACAACATAAACAAAAAAGGATCTCAAAAATATGGTGTCCTATGAAAAGTATTTTCAAAAACCCACAGACGACGTGTAATTTTTTCTGATTTTTAAATACAGTTTAAATGATTAAGAAAAATCGTAGTCACGTACTCCAAAAAAATAACGAAAAATAAGCGTTTCGAAAACCCATTTTTGAGACTCTGGTGGCCGGTACAAATTAAAATATCAATTGTACGGTTTTCTTGTTATAACCAATATTTTATAGAATTTTATACTCTACGTATAGTATTTGGCCCTATCTTGCTTAGTTTCCAAGACAAACAGTATAAAATGTCCCCTTATTTTGCTGTTATTTCTCGGTATGGCTTTAGGAATAGCTCTATACAGCCGGTCACAATTTGAAAATAAAAGCAAATATACTTACATCCAAACTAACAAAGCAGAAGAGAACAAATAGACGTGGATGGGAAGAAATCAAAGTTAAATACAGAGGCACAATTTCTTCTCGCCTAGACTGTTATTATTGTTAAAAAAATTTTAATTTTTTTAACCAGAAAACAAAAGGAGAGTTTCCTACACAGTGGATTTATAGGGTAACTTCCACTATGCATCAAAAGTTTTTCGACAACAGAAGGTCATAAGGGCACTTGTAAGTGCTAAGTTTACGGAACATTCTCAGCTCCTGAGCGCTGAGCATAATAGGTGTTTTCTTTCTACCAACAATCTTAGCTATGCTAAGTAGTTTTTCAGTCACGCCTGATGATGAGTGAAATATTCGTATACCACAGTTTGCGTGTGACATTAAAACTACTTAGCTTAGCTAAGATTGTTGGTAGAAAGAAAACACCTATTGTCTTTTAATTTATTCTAATAGTCTTACCGAGATTCACAGGAGTATGTCCAGTCTCTTTACCCAGTATGATAACCATGAAAACAACATACATGCAGCTGGACTTACCTCGCTAAGTTTAACTCTAAGCGCTAAAAATTCCCCAACCTGAATGTATGTAGTAATAATTTACCATCACCTATTAAGCAGCTATAATTATTGTCCTTGAAAAAGAATGTAAAACATGTAACTAATAGATATTAAATACCTAATTTGTCAAGATTTTAAACTAGATACAAATGCTTTAAATGTGTTTATTTTAAAATAAAATCACAGGTTCTAAATCTTTCCATTTTGAGTTATGGCCAATTTCTTAACACCGACACTTCCTGTTGTACGCAAGAATAATTATTTATCAAAATATCCAAAAATAAGCGATAAAATAAACTTTAAATATTGCAAACAATTATCAAGTATGCCCTAGATGTGGTGATTTTTTTGTATCTAACTTTGACCATGGTCTATAATCTCACCGCGTCGGTGCCAAAGCGCAAAAAGAAAAGCACCAGGTAAACAATTAAGCAGTAGCAGCAAGTGTTAATAGTGTAGCGACTGTAGTGTGTACTGCTGTCAAAATACGTATTAGTCGCTATGTGTACGCTAATGAACGAACCTTTGTGTCGGCTGTGTAACATTTAAGAGACTATGGGCATTTTTATCGAGGGCTGTCATTTTAGCTAAATAAAATATCATCTTTGTGTGCGTTAATTTCCAGTTTTATTTATAATTTGGCCATTTTGTGCAGCCTTGGCAACTGTGTAATAAAAGTGAACAACTTACGATGTTGGTACGCAAATTAAAGGAATAAATATGATTCTAGTATTTTCTAAAACGTTTAAATTTAAAGAGTAACATTGGTCTTCAACTTACATAAGGACTCACACATTAAAACATATGAATGTATTTAAAAAACACTCTGTATATATAATGGATAGAAATCTATAAAAGGCGCCCGTAATTGTATTAATAACTATTTTTGTTAACATTCGTTTAATAAATTAGGTAGAATGAGATAAATGTAAATTCATCTTTCACAACTATAGTACATAAGAGCCCTGATTTTTTAACTAATCAAAACAAACATACTCCTTGTCATCTACGAAAAGTTAAATAAAGATAAAAGGACTTCACAGAAACGTTTTTCATTCTCTTACGGGTACATTTAATTTCGTCTTTTAAAAAATACAAAGCCTCCTCGAAACAAAAAGGTATGGAAGTATGTGTAACAATTAAAAAGTTTGTAGTCTTTGCAAAACAGTGTAAAGAGTAGGTAGTTGTCAGCTTCTAATTACTCTGATGACTCCCGGCGCCGTCATGTAGAGCAAAGCTTTGTTTATCTGGAAGTTTACGTGTGTTCGTTATGTTTTCTAGTTTACTCGCACATCAGCGGCTCGTTGATATCAGGCCAAAACGCCCGAATAGGATTAAATTTCAATATATCCCTTAATAGTAATATAGGTTTTATAGTAATATAGTTTCAGGTTTAATCGCTTCCAGATGATACCAATATGATTGGCGAAACTCGCGCCGAGAAATAGTATTCAAGTGATTTGATGTTTGTGGAAACTACTTCAGAGATAGTTTTTCAGTCAAATCTGTCACATTAATCGAAATTTATTTACATGACCGCTATCAAAGAGTACAGTAACAAAGTATCAGAGCTCCTACATAATTATTTAGTGTGCCGCAGAGATCCATGCTTGGACTTTTGCTGTATACGATGTATATTTCTGATTTTTGTTTACGCGATGATTTAAATAAATCAGTTGATATTTCGGCGGCTCACAACCTCACAACCAGCTAAATGCGACAAAATCCTCTGAAGTGCTGGTTTTACTTAAACTTACGTGGGGACTTTTAAAACCATTTTTTAAATCAAAAATAAATAGGGTAGAATTACCGATCAACGTATACAAAAAACTTAGACTTGTGGCTAGATACAGATTACCAGTCTCCAAACAAATAAATTATGCAAATCGTTTCACACCTTTCCGCTAGAGTTGTAAACGTGTCGAAAGCAAATAGAAAAAGTTTTCTAATCATAACTGCTTAGGGGCGAGCGTAGAGGTGACTTCAATGTGAATATCAGTCGATATTCCGTTGAAGCAACATCGAGCGCGGTTAGTACTTGGATGGGTGACCCACCTATCTTGGAAAATACAGCGTTCTCGTCCCACCTTCTAGCGGCTTGTATATCAGGGTATACGCGAAAGTTATGTAATTTCAGACGAGGATTACGTAGTGGATATACCATCCTTCGGAGGGGATGTCTATTAAATGTTAGGCAAGTAAAAGATCCCTACTCTTCTTAAGGGAAGAGGTTCGGCAAAATTTCCAGGTTGGGGGTAGCTCGTCTCCTGGCGTCGGTGATAGACCTTGGTAGCGGAAATAGGCCGACGTTAAATAGTTAAAAAAAAATCATAACTGCTTGTTCAGATTCTGAAAATAAATTAGGGGAAAATATAAATGAGGTTAACTCATTAAATGACGAAGATGCAAATGCTCTGTGGGATTCTCAAAAAGAACATCTCACTAGCAGTAATGGAAACAGAAAGCGAAACACGCCTACGGCTCATGTCATAATTCTCATGCTCGTGTCTTAATAGCCAACATTAAATGGTCGTTGCATAATATACTATCACCAAACTGTAGAATATACCGAATTTCGCAATTACTGTCATTTATCACATCCGCTCCACAATCACACTAGGCTTTGCTCGATCCCCTTGCGATTCTCCGCCAATGATCTACTGTAATTTAACCGATACCTCTTTGCTCCTCCAGACGCAAAGGAGGATGTTAATTAAAATGAAGGACCAGGCACCCGCATATTGTCCAACAAATCAACAGACTTGAATCTAGAATTAATTACTAGTTTAATTGAAAATTAATTGATGATAATGTAAATAATTTAAATTTTAATTAAATCCTTAATTATAAAATAGATTATAAAATACTAACTTCTAGGTAATTAATTAAAATATTATGTAAATTATTTCATGCGGCGCGAGACTTACACCATAATGTGCTTGCAATTTTAGCTTTAGATGAATTCAGCATAAATGTATGAATAATATTTAATCTGCATACAAGTTCAATGTGCAAATTGCAACAAAGATAATAACAAAAGGGAACTTGCGTTTTATTCATTCCATTAGAGTGTTTATTTATGTGAAAAAATAGGTCATGCTAAATAACAGTTCTTAAATTGTAATATTTAATTTGTAACAAATAATTAAATTTGTCATCGCTAGCTATTAATTTAAAAACGAGACACTAGGCGCTGGAATGGCTGTGACATCATACTGTGTGAAGAACGGGGAAAGCAAACGGCAGCCATTGTATTGGCATTGACATCGAGGTTGATAATGGAAGATACTCAGGAAAAAACCGCTGCCCAAGGAATCACTTTCATAATCTTAGACATTTTTTGTGATCTTGTTAGTGCCGAAATTTTTGACGAAGAAGGTATTCACTTTTTCTTTTGAAAAATGAACGCTGATTTAAGCGCGAATCCATGATGCACTGCGACCAAGGCAAGACATATGCATTTTACTGAAAAAATAAAAAAACAATTTTGCATTTTAATTTCAGGCTTCTTAGATACAATGTGTAGAATTGCTACTATTATTAATAACTTCTTTACTTCTCTATTTATTTATTTATTTCAATAATTTATCCAACGGGTAAAACCCAGTTACAGGATAAACAACAACACAATTACAAGATTGCAAATTAATTACGAATAAAATTACGAATTACGAATTACTAAAAACAAAACTAGTGGAAGCATTATACTCTTCGCCGATTTACTGAGCTTTTTATATAATTGTTACACATTCTATAGGATACTCTTCGCAGTTTTCTTGTAAATAATGTTAGTTTTTGGATATTCTAAATTTTATGATACCAAAAGAAATATATGGAAAAAAAAAGAAAAAATACGCCCTGTCCGGGATTCGAACACAAGACCACCAATTCAATTCAATTCAAAACAAATTTATTATAAGTTTTAGTTTACAATAATGCGCCTCAGTCGAGGCCCAATTTAGAGCCGACCACACCACCACGGCGCGCAACGTCGTGGTAGATGAGTGGTCGGGTGAAGAGGGCTCGGCTTTAACACAAGACCACCGGATTGCCAGACAAAGCTTAAGCCATTCGACCATCAAACATCACTTCGAAAATTGAATGTAATATATATCATTCGAGTATTATATTATTATTATATTATATATATTATTATAAAATATATACATTAGTAAAATGTATAAACAAAAAAAATATATAGAGAATGAAATTTCGCAAGATTCCTATTTAAGTACAAATGATAAAAATTAAGAAAATATATATTTTTTTAATTTAAATGATTAATAACTTTTTTATTTACTGATTAATTTTTTTCAAAAGCAATAGGGTTCTTCCTCTAGCTAACGCTAACTTACTTTCCAAATTTTAATACAATCGGACTTTTCTTTCTTAAGTTATCGTGCTTACAAGAAACGTGACGGACGGACGGACGGACGGACGGACATTTTGAGAGTTGTCCAGAATTCGTTCACTAACATAATGATATGAATTTTTTTTCTCTACGAGCAATATTTACTGATTTAGAAATATGCCGATCAAATACAATATACTCTTCGTTTTTGCGAAGAGTATAATAATGAATGAATATAACGAACACATAAGTGAAAAATAGGTTATCAGAACAACAATATAATACGTTCAGGACAATTAAATGTGTAAATGACAATTCACGCAATATAAAAATATACACAATGTCAAACACGTGTAAAATTTGTTCAGAAATAACTCCTGAGGTGTACGGTGTACCCCCAATTGGATAGTTGCCTTCCAGGATAAATGTTGCCGATTTGAAGAAACGTCTCTGTACTTTCTCAAGTGAGGTGATATAGACATTATAACTGGGACTCCAAACAATGGAGGCGTATTCCAATTTGGATCTAACAAATGTTGTAAATAATAGACGAAGGGTAGACAAACTTTTAAAGTCCCTACTATTACGCAGAATAAAACCTAGATATCTATAAGCTCCAGCAACTCATTCCTCAATATGTCTGAGAAAGTTAGTTTTGAGTCAAAGATAACTCCCAAGTCCTTCACGAATTCGGGTCTATCTAAGACGCAATTATCCAGATTATAATTCGGATTTAATGCAAATATATAATTTGAGGTCGTCAGCGTAAAGTAGGTAGTGTATGTGTAATTAATATCATTAATGAAGAGTACAAAAAATAGAGGGCCATGTATGGAACCTTGCGAAACTCCTGATGTTTATTTAAATAATACGGATTGGAAGCTACGATGTTGAACAAACTGAGTCCGAAAACTATCGGAAAAAAAGGTACATGCGTCACAATAAGTATGGTACTCCAAAATAATTTCTTTTTTTTATGATGGCGATTTATGAAGACCAATGTCCGCAAATACCCCTAGGACACAGTTTGTTAAGCCAAAACAGAGTTCAGACAGGAATCATGACATTAGTTTAAAATAAATATAACCTGCATTGTTAGTTTTACTTTAGTTTTAATTATCACTAGATGATGCTGACATAGTTGACGAAACATACGTCAAGTATAGTATTCGAGTGTAGCATTGGAATACCCTTTAATGCGAAGTAAGAAAGAAATTATTGTTTTTTAAGACATTATATTGCATACAAATAAGTTTTCTTCTGGTCTTGCAGGTGGAACTAATACATTAGTTTGTTTTCAATTTCAGCTCCTGCTTGAAATTCCCGACGCACCTTGTATTTATATAATAAAAAGACAACGATAAGTAAAGCGAACCTAAGTTTTTTCAGTTATAGGAATCGTGCAGATGCTTTCCGAGTTCTTATTAAAGAATCTGAAAAGTAATTTGAAGTTGTAATTGAAATGGTGAGAGTGTAATAATTGCGCTCGCGCCCAACCAAGGATCGGTTTCATTTCTCTGCCCTTTATGTACTATGTACTCATACAAGGTTTTAATTAGAAAATTTAATTGACTTTTATTGAAACTCAAGCGAGCTAAGCTGTAATAGGTTTAGTGCGCTTAAATAACAATTTCCTTAATTACGTCTTTTTGCAGAAGTAATTTAATTTATTAAATTTCTTTCTCAACTTCTAAAATAGTTAGACTTTGGCTCAAGTATACTATCAAGCAAGCTAAATGTTATATACGCCTCGCAGAAAAAATAGTATATTGTATTATTTTGCCAGGCACTTCTCTAAAACTGTAAATATCTTCTTTCTTTTATTCGCAATGTCTTGGCAGACATTTTGTGATTAATAATAATAATAATAATAATAATAATTTTTATTCACCATTTGTAGTGATACAGATTATGTATATATGGTAAGTCAAGAACAGATAAATAAAAATAGTACAATACTAACAATGAATAAACAAATAACAAGATAAAAAAAACACATATACAAGAGAACACATTATATAAAAGAAAAAGAAATATAATTGTCAAAAGATAAAAAGGTTATGACAAAAGAATTAACGATTAATAATAGTAATAACAAAAAAATGGAATTATATAGTAGTTTATATAATATCGTTTAAAAATTATTCAGTAGTGTAATATACCTTTTGTACAAGAATTTTTTTAATACTAATTTTAAATTTACCGATGTTCACTGTTTGAATATTACTTGGCAGTTTGTTATATAATGCAATAGAATTATATTGAAGTGATTCTTTGAAAGTCGATGTCTTATGTAGGGGAATTGTTAAAGTATTTTTGTTTCAAGTATTATATAAATGATGTTCAGATAGACTCTTAAAAGTATCCATATTTTTTTGTATTAAGTAAACATTTATAAATATAAAGCATGGTCAGGATTTGTTTGTTTATAAACCTAGCTTTGCAGCTTTCTCTGAATATTCGTTTCTGTAAAATAAATACTCTCCTGGCATAGGATGATCGACCTCAGATTCAAATATTAAGTGACATGTGTGAGTAGAGTAGGCTAAAGCATAGTACACACTAGTGTGCGAAGAAGACCACGACAAGATGGTCGAATCGTCAAGCACTCAACCAAGTCTACGAGGAAGAAGACCCGGAAACTAGCAGCCAGATCACCAGCTCCGTGAAAGCTTTAGCACCAAGATAATAAGTAAATATAATATATCAATAATCGTGTAATATTCTCCCCAAATACCACTCGTGCTTTTGAATTTTATCTATCCATTTTTTTCTTGAACCAAGTTTCCGAAAGTAATACAATTCGTGTAACTTTTTGGCATGTTATAAAAGATTAAATGTCTCACGCTAAAGCTCCCTGGATTTAGCCAAATAATAAACTATCAATTTGCACTCTTTATATTACTGGACAACCACGATAAAATTCTCAGCATACTCAGTGATATTATTAATATATTCTTACTTTATTAATCAAAACGTACATTTTCAAAAAAAATCGATCAATAGGATTTTTTTAAAGTGGAAAAACGGCTATCGATCAGTGGAAAAAATCGAGAAAAATGTACGTTACTTTCTTCGTAGTAGCCATGTGTCAAGCTAAAAAAGTCATTGAAATTATTAAAATCTAACATTTCGCGTTTTCATCTTGATTTTTCTACAGAAAATGAATGAGAAAAAGCGTTTGTGATGTTTAACAAGAGAATATTAACCATGAAAAATCTAAATGTAATAGCATTGTTTATAATAATTGTATATTTCATAAAGATACAATGAATATGTTGATGATCAAAAACATTTGAAAAAGTTTCTCTTTTACTTCCACGTCCAGTGGAAGTATAGTAACGACAAAAAATTTTTTAAAAATTTTTATTGTCCAAATAGGCTTAAAATGTCATGAAATGTCGAGATTTTAAGTTTGAGCGAAAAAGAAAATTTCTGTCTGTCTGTCGGTCTGTCTGTCTGTCTGTCGGTCTGTCTGTCTGTCTGTAACTTTTTTTTGTGCGCACGTTTACTCTGGAACCGTTTAAGATATTGACTTGAAATTTGGTACACATATGTACTTTAACGAGATCTAGAAGTAGATTATATTTTCATCTTGTTCCGTCGAAGGGTTGGGGGGTAAATTGGGGTAAATTTGGGGTAAATGGGTAAATCAAGCAGGTAAGAGTCCATGAAATTGGTATTTAGTATATACAAGAGAAGCTGAGGTCTCAAAAAAATTTTTGGCATTAGCCACCCACCACCACCTCCTTATTAAAGGGGATGAAAAAAAAATGTGATTTAGTGCATGTACAGGAACCAGAAACCTCAAAATATTTTTTTACTTCATCCACCCCCCACTACCACCCCCCTATCACCACCCCCACCCCACTACCGATGTGGGGTATCGTTTTATGGGTTTTTGGGGTAGAGGATTTCAAATATTATATTATTAAAGTTCCATAAACAATTATTTTCACATACAAAGTTTTTTCGTTGTGAGTGACTTGGATAGAGAATCTGGATGTGGAAGTAGTGATTCCTTGGGCAGCGGTTTTTTATTATAAAATGTTATTTTTTAAACTTTAAATAAACAGCTTTCTTGTTTCAATAATTATTTTAGATAATATTTTTTAATCATATATTAATCTTCTGTAATACACATGTAGTACAGTAGGTACCTAGAGGTAAAAAATATGCAAAAGTTCGGAATAATGTCGTATTGAACGGATTTCTTTCATTTTTGGCAGTATAAAAGTAAATTCTTCACAGAAGAGTTTCTATATTGTGCGGGGGATTGCTAATTTATAGGGAGTGGATCCCACCCCTCTCAGGGGGTGGCACTTAAAATATATATATTTATTTATTGGAGCTGAAGTAGAATCAAATTTTAAGAAGAAAAGGTTCTATGCAATTTTTCACATAAATCGATAGTTTTTAAGTTATAACGACTTCAAAATTGCGATTTTAGCTTAAAAAAAAAGGTATTTCCAAACGGCTTTCGTCAAGTATTTCGAAAAGTATTACTTTATCGAAAAAAATGTTACAGACCAATTACAGAAAGTATAAACTGGGAATTAATTATATTGTTTTTTTATTGATGTAGGATTAATAATTTCGAGATATTTAAGTATATATTTGGCATCCAAGTGTTTATAAAATAATTATTTAGGGAAAGAGTTAAATATCCCAGAAACTGTGACACCTACGTCAAGGATACTAACAGGTAGAATAATAGGTTATTAATTAAGCTTTCAACTTTTTTTTATTCGTTTCCGTAGCATAAAAAACAAGGAAGTTATGACCGAAGCAATGTGCGTCTATACATTTTTTTAATAACAACATCGCCATTTTGTTACTGTAATTAGCCAGTAATTTAACGAAAGTAATTTCAAACACTGTTTCTCATTAACATGTACCATGACGTAGATGCTCCAATTTTTTGGTTTGTATACAGCACTTGCTTTAGAACAAAATACAGTTTAAACTATAAAGGTATTTTCGGTAAAACGTATTTTTTTTTTCCTTTTCCAAATATCTCAATAAATATTAGTTTTATTGAAAAATGGGTAGAGACCAAAAATAAAGCTCATAAACTAATAATGAATTTCGTTTGTTTATTTATTTATAAAGATTTAATTGTTTCAGATATATGAAAGTTTACAAATGGCGTCCGAACGTTTATAAGATGAAAAATGCAGTTTAAATGTTAAATATCTCATAAATTGTGACACTTACGTCACGCATGCTAAGAAATGAAATTAAAGACAATTAATTGCGCTTTCAAATTATGTTTTACTCGTTCCTGTAGCATAAGAAATAAAGAAGCTAAGACGGAAAAATATGCGTATTTATATTTTTTTATATAAAAAGGTCGCCATTTTGTTACTGTAATTAGCCAGTAATTTAAAAAAATTATCTCAAATACAGTTTTTCGGTAAGATGTAGCATTACCTAGATGCTAAAATTGTTTTGCTTATTTAAAGCACTTGCTTTAGAAAAAAATGCATTTTAAATTTTAAAGGTAATTTCAAAACACTTGGATACCAAATATAAACTGAAAAATCTCAGAAATTATTAATCCTATAATTAATTTCCAGTTTGTACTTTCTGTAATTGGTCTGTAACATTTTTTCGATAAAGTAGTACTTTTCGAGACACTTAACGAAAGCCGTTTGGAAATACCTTTTTTTTAAGCTAAAATCGCAATTTTGAAGTCGTTATAACTTAAAAACTATCAATTTATGTGAGAAATTGCATAGAACCTGTTCTTCTTAAAATTTGATTCTATTTCAGCTCCAATAAATATATATATTTTTTAAGTCCACCCCCTATAAATTAGCAAGCCCCCGCACAACATAGAAACTTTTCTGTGAAGCATTTACTATTATACTGCCAAAAATGAACGAAATTCGTTCAATATGACATTATTCCGAAGTTAAAACCTCTAGTTACTGTACTAATGAGGTTGATTTTCTACTCATGTAAATTTTTTTTCAGTGACAAACCTGTTTTCCATGAAATTTTGCTCGAATTAAGGGACATAGGAAAAATCGCTCTACTTCGTGTCGTGCCCTTAATTCTTGAATAAATTTTAGAGGAGGTGTATTAGCCCTGAACAAATTTGGTGAATAGTCTTAAATTAAACATAAATAAATTTTTCCGACTCTTCTTTGTAAAAGTTTTCCATTTGTTTGAAGCTTTTTATACTATATTGACAAATAGCGAATATAAAATACTGAATTCAATTTTATGAAATCCTCGCGAAAATGTATAGCCTTATCTAACAATATTTAACAAAAATAGAACACCTCCTCTGATCCGACATGTCCAATCCAAAGTGATAGAGTGTACAGTTGATACTTCAGGTTTATCTGTGTTATTATTTCCTTGTCTGATGTCACAGCGAAGGAAACCGAATTGACAATTTTCCGCGCGGTTTCCCGCTCCACACCAACCAGAGAACGGAAAATAGAGGGCTTGGCACAAAATAGGTTTCTCCCTGCAAAGTCTCGGATAACGAAATAAAGACTTATTGACGGTGTTATTTTAAATTTAGCTATTTTCTGTATTTTATTTGCTTATTTAGATTTAGATTCAGGTATGTGTAAAAAAATGCTCTACTTATAGCTACATGACGCAGCTTATTTGATATTGTTGTCTCTACTTTAATAATAATGATAGTTAATCCTCGGAGATAAAGACAAAAATTCGTTTTGTATAACAAAAAAGTTACTCAATGCATTAAAAAGCTGACGGTAAGTCAGCTCGAGAATTTCCCACTGAAACAGAATATCCACAAAATATTTAATGTTTTCTAATATTTCCAAAAATTAAATTACCAATAAATAAAAATAAATTAACAAATTAGATGAGCTCGATGAGATCTGCCTTGGCTGTTCTCAATTTCTTGATTCATTGTCTATTAAGTTTCCCTCTGAATAAACAGATATTTGAAACAGAGTAATTAATTAGAAAATCCTCGAAACTTCTCGATTTTTCAAATCAGAACTTAAAATCTGCATCAGTTTCGTATGAACTATGATTTATTAGTGCTCTAAATACATTTTTTTAACTTCTAGGCAACCAAAAGGATAAGTTGAATCAAACAAAAAGTTCGGGATTTACGACATGAATTCTTAATTGATGTATTTAAAGTATGTTGTACAAACGAAAAGTTACATTGTAACTAGATTCAGGGAGCATATGGCTCAAAAGTGGAAGAACTGAAAACTCTAGTGTTGCTTAATATACCTTGATAACAATCATAAAATGGATATCAGTAACTCAAAGTTAATTAGAGATGTGACAAATAATAGACAGCTGGCTTTTGAAAGTATGGAAACTGCAAAATGTAAAAGATAGTTCTAAAGGATATATCCCAAATCTTGACTGGTAAGTAGGTTATAATTCGTTGAACCAAGAGAGTTTAAGTTTATTTTTAAAATTTGCAAATACGATTTATTTCCGACTGAAGTTGCACTATTCGCAGTAGTGTGTCCTTTTAAAACATTTAATAAAAAAATGCATAAAAAATAATTTGAGAAACACGTTTGTATAGAAAATTTCATAAGCTTCGGTTTAGGTTCTATGAAATTTTGTCGTACGATACAATGTTTTTAAGTAAATTTGAAAAAACTAAGTGTACGCTTTATCTAGAAAATTTTTGAAAAAAAGCAATTTTCAAAATAAATTTTCTTTATGTGAAAATTGCAATAAAAGATTGAAATAATTTGAACGCGAAGGTACTATGGTATATTTAAGACAAATATAGTGATTTAAAAAAATATATAATTTATAGCTCAGGAACTAAAAATAATTTTATTTTACTTCAACATCCAGTGGAAGTTAGTAATGACAAAAAAATTTTAAAAATTTTTTTATTATTCAAATAGGCTTAGAATGTCATAAATCGTCGAGATTTTAAGTTTGAACAAAAAAATTTCTGTCTGTCGGTCTGTGTGTGTAACATTTTTTTGTGCGTACGATTACTCTGGAACCGTTTAAAATATTGACTTGAAATTTGGCACAAGTATGTATTTTAACGAGATCTGAAACTAGATTATATTTTCATCTTATTCCGTTGAAGGATTGGGGGGTAAATTGGGGTAAATGAGGATAAATAGGTAAATCAAGCAGGTAAAAGTTCATAAAATTGGTATTTAGTATATATAAGAGAAGCTAATGTCTCAAAAAAAAAATTGGCATTAGCCACCCCCATTACTACCCCCACCCCATTGTAAAAGATGAAAATTAATAATAATAAAAATATTAAATTTTCAGAAAAAGAAACATTAAAACGAATTAATAAATAAACCTGTAAATAAACCATAAAAAAAATTGTGATTTAGTGTGTGTACAAGAACCGAAGGCCTCAAAATATTTTTTTTACTTCATCCATCCTTACTACCACCCCCCTGTCACTATTTCATAATGTTTTCATAAAAGTCCTTAATTGTTTAAGTGGCTATAAGAAACGGTGTATTAAAGATAAATAATCTTTTCTGACGGCATTTTGAAGTTATTCATATGTATTTTCATTCTCAACTGACAAATATTGATATTTCATTATTCAAACAATGTTACGGCCACAAAACGACCAAAAATGACAACAAAATTGCCAAAATAACCGTTTTAGCTAAGAAATGGCCAATTTGAAACGGATTTAAAAAAAAATATATTTACCTTTAACAATATCTTTTAATGCAAAGTGAAAAAAAGTTATAAATTATTTTATTGACAGAGACTATTCCAAGTATTTTATGTTTACCGATTTTCACGCACCTGACTTTTCTATAAACAATTCATCATAACTTTCTTATTTTTGAACATAACACATCCCCACAAAAAAAAAAAGTTCAAAGCAGCGAACCAGACCCATGTATTCCTATGTATTTTCGGTCGCTGAATCCGAATCCGGAGTCAAAAAAAAAATCGTACACCCCAAAATCATTAGCTAGAGCCAAAAAACACCCCTGAAATGGTAAACAGAATATTAAGCTACGAGAATAGTTGTTACATCTTAATCAATCGAATTATACAAATTAAGGTTAAACAGCACCGTACATACAATAGATATGAAACACACCCCCAGGGAGGGGCGAAAACTAGCCCCCATATATAAAAAAATTGATCCAAAACAACAATGACTGCTGAAAAAGCTCAAAATGACTAAGTTTTGTTAAAGTGATAAGAAACTGCATCAGGTCCGACGTAATCTTCATAAACTGCCCCTATAGAGTTGAGAACAACCACCCCCAAGTTTAAAGGATAGGAGAAAAATAAGAAAAAACGTAAAATGCCACAGGATTTCTATTTTCATGGATGCTGTGATTGGCTGAAATGCGTAGTACTCTAAAATAGAATTAGAAACTTACGTACCATCAACATTCTACAGTGTCAACCCTCAGAGGGTGTAAAAACTACCCCCTATGTAAGGTTTGACTATAAAAAGTTACAGTGACTTCTATAAAAATTGGAAACACCTGCGTTGTGTGGAAGAGAGAAGAAACTAGACTATGTTCGACGCTGTACTTGAAAACCACCCCCACGGGGTTGAAAGACGCCACCCCTGTAAATTCCTGAGCGTCACCCTATTATTATAAAAAAAAAATTATGGAAAAGAAACGAATAAGCAACAGTATAGCTTTTTCGTTATATCTTGAATTAAGGTAGTTTACATCCTTTCTGGGGGTGTTACTACTACGCGATTTTTGTCAATCCATAAAAATGTAAATCCGGTTAGTTTCTCTGTGTTTTTCCAGCATCCTACAGATCTACCCCTCTATCTCGCAACCCCGTGGGGGTGGTTTTCAAGCACATCGTCGAACATAGTTTAGTTTCTTCTCTCTTCCACACAACGCAGGTGTTTCGAATTTTTATAGAAGTCACTGTAACTTTTTATAGTTACATCTTACAGAGGGGGTAGTTTTCACACCTTCCGAGGGTTGACAGTGTAGGATGTTGATGGTACGTAAGTTTCTGGTTCTATTTTACAGTACTATGCAATTTCAGCCAATCATAGCATCCATGAAAATAGAAATCCTGTTGGATTTTACGTTTTTCCTTGTTTTTCTCGTGTCCTTTGAACTTAAGAGTGGTTGTTCTCAACCCTATAGGGGCAGTTTATGAAGATTACGTCTGACCTGATACAGTTTCTTAATACTTTAACAAAACTTACCCATTTCGATCTTTTTCAGCAGTCATTGCTGTTTTTGATCGATTTTTTTATATATGGGGGCTAGTTTTCGCCCCTTCCTGGGGGTGTGTTTCATATCTATTGTATATACGCTGCTGTTTAACCTTAATTTGTATAATTCGATTGATTAAGAAGTAACAACTATTCTGGTAGCTTAATCTTCTTTTTATCCCATTTCACGGGTGTTTTTTGGCTCTAGCTAATGATTTTGGGGGTGTACGATTTTCTTTGACCCCGGATTTGGATTCAGCGACCGAAAATACATGAGTCTGGTTCGCTGCTTTGAACTTTTATTTTTTTTGTGGGGCTGTGTAATGAAACGACTGATGTCAAACGAAAGATAATCAAATATACTTTAAAAAGTTATATTTGCATTTTTTCTCTAGATGTTATGGTTTTTAAGATATAAGCGGAAAATTAGCGCGACTTGCAAGGGTCCAAAAAGTGCCGCAATTTGCATAAATTTTAAACAATCATAACTCAGTCAATTTTTCAGATACATCGACCAGCATGAGCTCAAATTAATGGCCTTTTAAATTGTAGTGGTTTTGGTATTTTAAATTTTCAACATTTAAAAAAAAAAAGAGTATTTAAATCGGTGCTTTACTGACAGATTCCCAAATAAAACTGTAACGGTCCTCCATATACAGCTACTTGCGCTACTTAAAACTCCCCAGACTTGTAACTTTTTTATTTTTAATGCGATGATCATGTTGGGCACATCAAATTGTAGACATTTGTAAAGCCTTTAAACACGCATACAGAGTGATTTAAAAAAATTTTTGAAAAAATTGTTAAGAAAGAAAACCTAATTTCTTTGAATATTTTTTTACCTCACCTTGTACATGAAATGTGTTAATGTTTTCTTATAAAGGTTTTAATTAGCTTCAATTTATGTTATTAAAAAAATTAAAAATAAAAATTTTGCAATTTCCTATTATTTATTAGTACGTTTTAACCTTCATAGGACTGGCTGACTGACATATTTTTTTAATAAATCTCAAAAAATTCAAAATTTTTAGCGGTTCCTTCCCTTTAGCTGTAGTTTATATTTTTTATTGATAGAATATAGTGTTTGCATTAATATTTAGATGTTATGTTAGTTTTAAATTTCAGTTTTTGATCCCGGGGCCTTTTCGGACCCCAGTCCATCGTTTACGTCCCTATAAATCCAACGAAATTCCGGGGAATATATATAATATATGTTACATACTAATATATAAAAAAAAAATTATTAGTCCTTCTCAAATGCAAATCTAACTTTTTGGCCGGGAAAAAGCAGGAATTTTCAAATTTTGCTGCGGAAAATTTCAATGATCGAAATTGGTAGCCTGGCACCCTGGTCCGCTTGTTACCAATAGTTATAAATATGTAATTTTTTACTAACAAAGGTATTTTAGTTAAACAGTAATAAAAACGGCTTTTTATTAAATTAGTGAAAAAACATAGTTTACTCGATGTTAAGTGTGGGGTCCATTCAGATCCCGGACCGTCTTTTCTGTAAGTTTTGATAGCCCGTCCTATAAAGGTTAATAAAGTTTGTTTTTAAAAATATTTATTTCTTTTGTTTCTTGTTGCTCTTTTGTTACGTTGAGTATTGTTTGTGATATGTCTTTTACAAATAAAGCATAAAATTATTATTTACATTATTTCAGTTATTTTACAAAAATCAATTTGGAAACGGAAGGAGCGTTTTTAATTTCTTTCTCTAAAACCAAAAAGAATTTCGAATATGACGTAATAACAAATTGAAGCTAATTAAGACCTTTATAAGAAACATTAACGCAGTTCATGTACAGGATGAGGTAAAAAAATATTCAAGGAAATTAAGTTTTCTTTCTTAACAATTTTTTCAATTTTTTTTTTAAACCACTCTGCACATATGTTTAAATGCCTTAAAAATATCTACAATTTGATGTGCCCAACATGGTCGTCGCTTAAAAAATAAGAAAGTTACAAGCCTGGGGAGTTTTAAGTGGCGCACCCTGTATATGTAAAACAGATTTATAATTCATTATTATTTTTAATGATCCGTTAAAAAAATTTCCTAAAGTAAGTAAGTAAATTATTTTAAAAGTTATTTATAAAAAATTCCGTTTACCTCATATGACGATTTTCAAATCGAAGCTGGTATTTTACCCCAGCAAACATTTCTTATTTCATTACACACTAGTATTTAATATTAGTTGAAAAAAAAAATTACTTAGCTAATTAATTTAGGTTTTAATCAATTTCATTCTTTGAAAAAAAGTTATGTTCTTCGATTATCATTAGCCAATTCGCCATATTTGCGAATTCGCTGGTAATAATGTAAAAAAAAATGTGTTGGTGTTTCTTATCTCATGCTTGAAACTACACTGGCACCATCACCTATAGCGCAGTCAAATTAGCTTGAGAACCACTGAAAATTCGGACAAATTTACATAAAGCTGTTTTCACCGGAAATGGGTATAGGTACATGTACTTAATAATATACTAAAAGTCCCCAAATGTAGAAGTGCCGGAACCCTAAAAAAAACGCAATTGTTTAATGAGAGGCGCAAGATTTACGTAGATTCGCGCACTGCGTCTGTAGTCCATGTAAAACGCGGGGTTTGACGCTCGGAATGCCCCCCTCATCGGGACTATTTTATGTTTTTTGGGTCGCTGGTCACGAAAATCGGAGTCCCGCGCCTCTAAAAATGCCAAAAACCACCTTTTTTCTCGGTAATGTGAATAATACTGTAAAATAATGCTATGAATGTCGTAATTGTAATGATATTCTGCTAGTTCAGTATGCCCATCTAAAATAAGGACAAATTTTATGCTGAGAGTTAAACAAAGGGGGTAAAACTACCCTAAATTGACGTGAAATGGAAAAATGATGGATTTTTTTCTTTCGCTTTTTTATTTGAGTTTAGATGAATGGGGAATTTTTTTTTTCCAACCCCTCGGGGGTGAAAACTACCCCATATATCGCCTTTAAATTGAACTAATACTTAGAAAATAGGTAGAGATATACACTTTTTAGTTTGCTTGTAATTTTTGATAAACTTCCGTCGAAAAAAATACTAAAAGTTTTTTCACCACTTTAGGGGTGAAAACTACCCCTAAGCTTGCAGGGAATTGAAAGAAAAGGTAGAAATATTGTTGATAAATGAACATTTCATACATTCATAACATTATTTTACATTATTATTCACATTACCGCGAAAAAATAACCCAAAAGGGATGGTTCTTGGTATTTTAGGGGTGACGCACTACTTTTAGAGCCGCGGGATCCCGATTTTCGTAATCAGCGATCCAAAAAACATAAAATACAAGTGGTCCCGTTGAGGGGGGCATTCCGAGCGTCAAACCCCGCGTTTTACATGGATTACTGCGGCCAATCTTCACAGTAGATACTACTTGTTGCTTGTGTTTATGGCCCGTAGTTGTTTGCTAAATAATGAGTATTTATTAGTATTATACTTAATATAAATAGTGCGTTAATAAGTTATAATAAGTGCATTGGATTATATTTGACAGAGTGATCGTTTAAAAATTTGTTATTTGTTGTTGTTCCTGGTAAATATTTTTAAGGCAATATGGAAGCTAATACATGTATCTTATGTAATGTTATGGCTTTTAAAAGATGAGAGTGTATGTGTTAAATCGAAGGACTTGTGAGACTAATTATTGCAAGCAAAACGAGAAATGATGATAAGTGGAAACATTTTGAAGGTGTTGAACAAATTTCTGTACATAAAACATGTAGGAAAAATTACATTCGTGGCATAGTGGCACATAAATATTAAGAACCAAGAACAATGAAGAAGATCTGTTAAAGCAAAATGTACCATCGAAATTGTTCTGACTGATGAGACAATGTCTTCAATTTATCAAGCTGATTTCGTCTCGAATAGGAAAAACAAGAAACATTTTATTGAACAATGATTGACAATGATTTTAAGAAAATTTGGAATCTCCGTTATACAGGCCCCAGATGATGCTGATACAGTAATTGTATCTACAGCTATAACACTGGCAGAAACCAATAAAAATGTCATTGTAGTAAGTGATGATACTGATAAGATGGTCCTTTTAATACACCATTGTAATAAAAACCTTCATATGCTAAGACCAAGTCAGCATCTAAACCAGATCGATTTACAAATATTTCGAATGTGCAATGCTAGCTAGGCCCAATAAAGGAAGTTTTGCTATTTCTACATGCCATATCCGGTTGTGATACATCTTCTTTAAAAAAAAAAAAAAAAAAAAAGGTAAAAACGTTGCTATAAAACTTGTCCAAAGGAATAAGAAATTGATTAAGCATATTAAAATATTTAACAGACCTGATGAAGATGCAGATAAATTAATTACAGTTTGAGAAAATTTTATAATGAGACTCTATGGTAATAAAAAAGAAAATGTTAAAACTATTGATGAGTTAGATTTTATGAATACAACACCAATACGACACATCACAATCTTCATGGAAATTTTGAACTTTTTTACTAGTGAAATATTTTGTCGAACTCCTCTATATGTTTCCTTAAATATATAAGGAATAAGAAACGAGACTGCAACCAACAGCTATTCTCCGGACTAATGCCCCGCCGAGCGCTGAATTACGAGTTACAAGCCTGGCCGCGTTAAGTACAATAACTATGTATTGCCACAAAACGCTAAGTTTCGATTGTAATAGACACCAGCCGAAACACTTATTCCCATTCAAAGGAGCTCTCGTGCCAGCCACCCCATACCACTTGCAGACTGCAGTTTCGAGCTATTGGCTCTCGTCAGTGCAAGGTAGGTCTGAGACGGCTGTAACGAGGCATTTGTTCACTCTTGGTACATGATGAGATTTATAAAACCACGACATGCAACAAAAATGACAGGCTCCATCTAGCGGCTGATATCCATTACAATCGAAACAGCAGTAGCCCTGACATGGGCACAGTTAGTAGATATGCTTCTAGAGGGCAGAATATTTACTAGTGAAATATTTTGTCGAACTCCTCTATATGTTTCCTTAAATATATAAGGAATAAGAAACGAGACTGCGACCAACAGCTATTCTCCGGACTAATGCCCCGCCGAGCGCTGAATTACGAGTTACAAGCCTGGCCGCGTTAAGTACAATAACTATGTATTGCCACAAAACGCTAAGTTTCGATTGTAATAGACACCAGCCGAAAGATTTATTCCCATTCAAAGGAGCTCTCGTGCCAGCCACCCCATACCACTTACACGAGAGCTCCTTTGAATGGGAATAAGTCTTTCGGCTGGTGTCTATTACAATCGAAACTTAGCGTTTTGTGGCAATACATAGTTATTGTACTTAACGCGGCCAGGCTTGTAACTCGTAATTCAGCGCTCGGCGGGGCATTAGTCCGGAGAATAGCTGTTGGTTGCAGTCTCGTTTCTTATTCCTTATATATTTAAGGAAACATATAGAGGAGTTCGACAAAATATTTCACTAGTAAATATTCTGCCCTCTAGAAGCATATCTACTAACTGTGCCCATGTCAGGGCTACTGCTGTTTCGATTGTAATGGATATCAGCCGCTAGATGGAGCCTGTCATTTTTGTTGCATGTCGTGGTTTTATAAATCTCGTCATGTACCAAGAGTGAACAAATGCCTCGTTACAGCCGTCTCAGACCTACCTTGCACTGACGAGAGCCAATAGCTCGAAACTGCAGTCTGCAAGTGGTATGGGGTGGCTGGCACGAGAGCTCCTTTGAATGGGAATAAGTCTTTCGGCTGGTGTCTATTACAATCGAAACTTAGCGTTTTGTGGCAATACATAGTTATTGTACTTAACGCGGCCAGGCTTGTAACTCGTAATTCAGCGCTCGGCGGGGCATTAGTCCGGAGAATAGCTGTTGGTTGCAGTCTCGTTTCTTATTCCTTATATATTTAAGGAAACATATAGAGGAGTTCGACAAAATATTTCACTAGTAAATATTCTGCCCTCTAGAAGCATATCTACTAATTTTGAACTTGCAAGACTTTCACCCACCAAAGATGCTGCGAAATATCATATAATGAGTGCTTTTTATTAGATACAGAAGTGGATCATTAAATCCTAAAGATTGGGGCTGGAAAGAAATTGAAACAGATCTGGTTCCTATTACAACAGTGAGGCCTCCAGCTATTATGAATTTAATACTTTGTAGCTGCAAAACTGGTTGTGGATATTCTTGTAGCCAGAAAATCAACTTTGTGTTTTACGGCTTTATGTAAAATCTACCAAGGGAATTCTTGTTCAAACATGACGGTTCAAGACGATGATGAACTAGAACTGCCTTAAGTTTTGTGGTAAAAGTTTTCTTTTACAGATAATGGCATATAGTTAATGAAATGTTTATCTTTTGGGTCTTCAAGTTATTGAAAATCATATATTGCTATTTTTTAATCAAACTAACTAAACATATTTAAACTATTTATTTTTTTAATCTGCAGTCAATTTAATTGTGTTGATTCGTTTATTATTAAAAAAAAGTATAGCAAACTATGGGTCATTTTACATATATTTCAATTTTAAGTAAATTTTCTATCTTGTACAATTTTCAAAAAACTGACCGTTTACGAGAAAATCTCTAAAAACTATATAATCCAAGATGGCGACTGAATTTTATGAGTGTTCCGGCACCTCATGTTTGGGGACTTTTAATATGGTAAGAATACGGTTCCCTGGAATACTTTGCCGTCGAGAACAGCTTTATGTAAATTTGTCCGAATTAAAATCTTAATTTCACTGTACTACTAGATATACCCCAGTGTTTGCAAATCAAACATACGGGTGGACTTGAGAACCTCCACCTTTTGTAAACTTTTGAAGATTTGAAGGATAAAGCTATATTTAACTATAGCTATCATCAGCACTCATTTATTACCTCAGGATCATTCTGCTCATCTAGTCCTTTTCCATCTCAGTGAATCAGTTTATGCACATTCCCCGCTAGGTGGTTAGAATGAGTGAATGAAAGCTTGCGGAGAACGGAAACGTGGTTGTACGCGAGGAGCGCTCTCAGCTGTTTTCTCTCCTGCCACCCCACACACCATGTCCCCGTCCCGACAGTCACCGTAACCTTCACCCAGTGAACTGAAAAACAGCAACGATGAGCCATTCCGTACCCAACGTCAATAAATATGCGAAACCATAGTGACATTTATTAATGGCGGAGAAAAATTATATAAGAGCAATATTATGATATATCAATGTTGATATTTTTGCAAGATGTTTTTTTGTACAAGGTGTCTCTAGTATAATATTGACGAAGTGTGGGCGCTAAAAGTAAAAATTGTTATAATCTTGAAAGTCATTGGAACCTTTGCCATGCATGGGCATGTTGGCCTTATTTAGAGATGACTTTGACTAACCGATTTGATTCTGAATTGTTACTTATCTCCAGATAATGAGTGGTTGTCGAAACATGCATCAAGTATAGCATTCGAGTCCAGAGTTTGATGTATTATGGAAATTATGGCATAGGCAATTGTTACAAAATAAAAATACATGAAAAAATGTTTATCATGCTCATCTTCTAGTATAAACTGGATAATCATTTTAGAAATGTCAAATCATTGTACAACGTCCAGAAAAGAATTAACTCAAGAATTTCTCTTGAATTTATGACAGGAGACGAAATTATTAGTAGGTATAACGAATGATATGAAAAGCAAAAATTCAACTGCTGTTGACAACTATAAATCCTCAATAAATATGTTCTATCAGTAAATCTTGAACAGTTTCTGAATATTTTAAAATTAGCTAATTCAAGTATTATTGTCCTTCTTCACAGTTGTTTTAATAATATTTTTTTAGAATGTACATTGTGTAAATTTTGCAATAAAATTATATACTATTTATTCACAGACAATATTATCAACTATCTACCAAATGTTATTTTTCAGGAAGACGGACCAACAAAGAGACTGGCGGAGTTTAAAGATCTTAATTTTCTATACCGGATGACAACTAGATTAGTCCCGTTTCAATTTCGGCATATCATATGTGGCACAAAAAGCCACATTTTGCACTTATTAAGTGAAAAATATCACTTCCGGTCCAACCGGAAGTAGCAACAACTTTTGATTTTTAAATAGCAATTATCTTCAAAACTAAAGTTACTATTACTGTTACACCCGGTATATTTTTGCATATTTAGATTCCACATGAAATTCTCGTTACAACGATGTATCACAACTAGGTAATTTTTTTCCAAATGGCGTCATAAATTCGAAAAAGTGAAAAAGCTAAGTTGGCAACTGCAAGACTGTGTTCTAAATTTACTCAGTAGGCCTTGAATCTGATATATCACCTTAATTTTTACTGTCACATTTCAATAAAAGTTAATTTCGTGCCAAAATCGCTACTTTGAATTGAAAAACAATTTTTTGAAAAAACATAAAAGCAATGGATTTTATTCAATTTTTTTAAATGGTAACCATATTACTTCCACATCGAGTGGAAGTATAGTAACGACAAAAAAATTTTTTTAAATTTTTATTGTTCAAATAGGCTTAGAATGTCATGAAACGTCAAGATTTCAAGTTTGAGAGAAAAAAAATTTCTGTCTGTCGGTCTGTAACTTTTTTTGTGCGCACGTTTACTCTGGAACCGTTTCAGATATTGATTTGAAATTTGGCACACATATGTACTTTAACGGGATCTAGAACTAGATTATATTTTCATCTTGTTCCGTCGAAGGGTTGGGGGGTAAATTGGGGTAAATTTGGAGTAAATAGGTGAATCAAGCAGGTAAGAGTTCATAAAATTGATATTTAGTATAGACAAGAGAAGCTAAGGTCTCAAAAAAAATTTTGGCATTAGCCACCCCCGTTACCACCCCCACCCCATTATTAAAGGGGATGAAAAAAAATATGATTTAGTGTGTGTACAAGAACCAGAAACCTCAAAATATTTTTTTACTTCATCCATCCCCCACTCCCACCCCCTGTCGTCACCCCCACTCCACTACCGATGTGGGGTATCGTTTTATGGGTTTTTGGGGTAGAGGATTTCAAATATTATATTATTAAAGTTCCATAAACAATTATTTCCAGATACAACATTTTTTCGTTGTGTGACTTGGATAGAAAATCCGGATGTGGAAGTAGTGATTCCTTGGGCAGCGGTTTTTTTACTTCCACATCCAGTGGAAGATAGTAACGACAAAAAAATTTTTAAAAAATTGTATTGTTCAAATAGGCTTAGAATGTCATGAAACGCCGAGATTTTAAGTTTGAGCGAAAAAAAAATTTCTGTCTGTCGGTCTGTCTGTAACTTTTTTTGTGCGCACGTTTACTCTGGAACCGTTTGAGATATTCACTTGAAATTTGGTACACATATGTACTTTAACGAGATCTAGAACTAAATTATATTTTCATCTTGTTCTGTCGAAAGGTTGGGGGGTAAATTGGGGTAAATTTGGTAAATCAAGCAGGTAAGAGTCCATAAAATTGGTATTTAGTATATGCAAGAGAAGCTAAGGTCTTTAAAAAATTTTGGCATTAGCCACCCCCATTACCACCCCCACCCCATTATTAAAGGGGATGAAAAAAAATGTGATTTAGTGTGTGTACAAGAACCAGAAACTTCAAAATATTTTTTTACTTCATCCACCCCCACTACCACCCCCTATCACCACCCCAACCCCATTACCGATGTGTGGTATCGTTTTATTGGTTCTTGGGGTAGATAATTTCAAATATTATATTATTAAAGTTCCATAAACAATTATTTCCACATACAAAATTTTTTCGTTGTGAGTGACTTGGATAGAAAATCTGGATGTGGAAGTAGTGATTCCTTGGGCAGCGGTTTTTTTACTTGCATCAACAAAGCTCAAAACATAACCTTTTATTTGATGTATAATACGTCTAATTTCGATGCTAATTTACACTGAAACTACTGGATTTCTGTAGATGCTATTCTTCAGTTATTTAATGAAACCGTATGTACTAGTATGTATTAAATTTTACAAGTATGCCATGACAAAATATCATTTCTTTGATATTCTTCTCTTTCTTTGATATATTTTGATAAAGTTTATGTGGTGCTTTTTCAATTTGCTTGTGATTTATTTGCTAATATAACTATTTAAAAGTTTTAAAAGAATACAAAATGGCGGTATTGACCCAAAATGAAGGTGGACATGTTACTTATTTATGGGAAATCTAAAAGAAACGCATATCAAGCTGAAAGGTTATATGCAGAGCGGTATCCTGGAAGGCACCACCCTTGTAGAAAATATTTTTAAGATTTTAGAAGAAAAATTTAGGACCCAGCCAAATGAAAACGAACAAAATAAGTTTATTATTGACGAGGCCACAGAGATTAATGTTTTAGCATGCGTGGAAATTAATAAAAATGCAAGTACCTACACGTGAGCTTGGAAGTGCTCTTGATATTAGCCGAGAATCTGATAGAAGAATATTGAGAAAACATGGATATAAATCACAACTTCATCAGCATTTATATGAAGCTGATGCAGGTAGGAGAGTTGTTGTTCCCAGAATTCTGTTCACAGATGAAAGTTGGTTCACTAACCATGGCATGTTTAACCGAAATAATTTGCGTTACTGAACTCAAGAAAATTTACATGAATTTAGAGAGGAAAACCACCAAGAAGTGTTAGGGTAAATGTATGGGCAGGAATTGTGGGTACTAGGATCATAAGTTCTATTTTATTTCAGGGGACTTTAAATGGAATTAGGTACTCCAACTATTTGGAAAATGAAATGGAGGGCTTTTTAGGACAATTACCTATGAATTTGAGAAGAAGCATTTATTATAAACAAGATGGGGCTCCGCCACATAACCTTCGAGATATCACTAATTATTTAGAAAACAGATTTCAAAATAGATTGATTTCGACATATAGGCACACAAGATGGCCTGCCAGATCACCTGACCTAATCCCTATGGATTTTTTCCTGAGGGGGTACGTCAAAGAACGAGTTTATTCATCATCTTCAAGAAACCTCCAAGAGTTGGAAATCAAAATTCGCCAAGCTTTTGCAATAATAACTGCGCAAATGTTAGAACGGGTGGTAAGGGAAACATCAGTAGGGCTTAAAAATGTACTGAAGTTGAAGGAATGCATTTTGAACAATTGCCATAATTTTATTTTCCCCTATCAAGTAAAAAAATATGGTTACCATTTAAAGAAATTGAATAAAATTCACTTGCTTTCTATGTTTTTTTAAAAAATTGCTTTTCAATTCAAAATAGTGATTTTGGCACGAAATAACCTTTTATTGCAATGCGACAATGAGAATTAAGATTCAAGGCCTACTGGGTAAATTTTTTGAGAACACAGTCTCCCAGTTGCCAACTTAGCTTTTTCACTTTTTCGAATTTATGACGCCATTTGGAAAAAATTACCTAGTTGTGATACATCGTTGTAACGAGAATTCCATGTGGAATCTAAATATGTAAAAATTTATATAGGTTGCTATTTAAAAATCAAAAGTTGTTGCTACTTCCGGTTGGACCGGAAGTGATATTTTTCACTTAATAAGTACAAAATGTGGCTTTTTGTGTCACAAATGATATGCCAAAATTTCAAAATTGTATTCCTAAAATCAACCTAGAAATTGGAACGGGACTAATCTCGTTGTCACCTGGTATAATTTAAAACGTGAAAATCCAAATGATTTTTGCATGATTATAATACTATCTTTTGGCTAGGGAAAATAACCTAATATCAATAAAAAACAATTTAGACCTGCGTTTTCATTTGCATAAGCAACCTGACACTTTCTTAACTCTCGTTATAACGTAATGTGTATTAATTTGTTCCTTATTTAAGTTTAGTAGTACTGATATGCCATCACTGATTCCTTTAAATACAATTCCAACAGAACCACGTTTATCAATAGATTGGCAGCAATATGCTTAAGACTAGTTGCGAACGTGTTGTGAGGTGTACCGAGTACATTTCTGGGCCAAACAATACGTATCCAACGTACACCAATCTGCACTTAGTGGATATGTAAAACCAGCATAATGTGTACTTCGCTTTCATTGATCTCTCCTCGCTCTACACGTCTCTGGCAATGAATCACAGCCGCTCTTAATCAAATTAACTTTAAAAGCATCGAGAAAAGCTTTCAATGGACAAACCATGAATAAGGCATTTGGGCAGTGACGGCTCGTTAGAGGCGGTATGCAACTACCGAGCTTCAGACACAATGCGAGAGCGTTGCACAAGCTGCTAAAAGGACTGTCGCAACTCCGCGTCATTAACAAAATCTCGATACTTTAGGAATTGAAATTATAATTAACATTTTTGTATACAGGGTGCGCCATTTAAAACTCCCCAGGCTTATAGCTTTATTATTTTTTAAGCGACGACTATGTTGGGCACATCAAATTGTAGATATTTTTAAGGCATTTAGGCATATGTACAGAGTGATTTAAAAAAAATTTTTTTGAAAAAATTGTTAAACAAAACTTAATTTCCTTGAATATTTTTTTACCTCACCCTGTACATGAACTGCGCTAATGTTTTCTTATAAAGGTTTTAATTAGCTTCAATTTATGTTATTACGTCATATTCGAAATTTTTTTTGGTTTTTGAGAAAGAAATTAAAAACACTCTTACTTCCACGTCCAGTGGAAGTTTTGTAACGACAAAAAAATTTTTTTAAATTTTTATTGTCCAAATAGGCTTAAAATGTCATGAAACGTCGAGATTTTAAGTTTGAGCGAAAAAAAAATTTCTGTCTGTCTGTCTGTCTAACTTTTTTTTGTGCGCACGTTTACTCTGGAACCGTTTAAGATATTGACTTGAAATTTGGTACTTTGACGAGATCTAGAACTAGATTATATTTTCATCTTGTTCCGTCGAAGGGTTGGGGGGTAAATTGGGATAAATTTGGGGTAAATAGGTCAATCAAGCGGGTAATAGTTCATAAAATTGGTATTTAGTATATACAGAGAAGCTAAGGTCTCAAAAAATTTTTGGCATTAGCCACCCTCATTACCACATCCACCCCCTTATTAAAGGGGATGAAAAAAAATTGTGATTTAGTTTACCTATGTAAAAAAAATTTTTGCGCGCGCAAAACACGAAATTAGTGTATCCTGAAAAAATTTCGCAAAAATTCCGATGCCCCACTAAAATGCAGAATTATCTAAAAAATATTCAAAGAAATTAAGTTCCGTTTCTTAACGATATTTCAAAAAATTAAATCACTCTGTATGCATGTTTAAAGGCTTTAAAAATGTCTACAATTTGATGTACCCAACATGGTCATCGCTTCAAAAATAAAAAAAGGTAAAAGTCTGGGGAGTTTTTAAGTGGCGCACCCTGTATATGTTGCAAGAAAATCTATTTCGTGACTAGCGTTTTACTTTCAATATTTTTGGGTCTGTTTAATGATACCAAATCTATAAAATGCATTTTCAGAATTTTTGACTGTCTGTCTGAATGTCTTCTCCACCATGTTTCGAAAACGCAATGTATTTTGCTGAAATTTCGCAAATATGTAGACATTTTTTCAATTTAGAGAATAGGCCACTTTATGTCAGAGATTGTGAAAATACTGGGGAAGATAGAGGTAACAAGCTGTGAGAAAATGGACAAAGATGGTGGAAAATGGGAAAAGTGGTGAGAAACGTGGTGGATAGGGAAAATGTGGGATATTGGTGAGAAAATGGTGGGGTGGTGGGCAAAAGTGACGGCAGGTGGTGGAAAAAATGAGTGTCTAGTTATTTTAAGTGTACTATACTATCTAGTAGTGATTTTTTTTGAAAAATTTAAGTGCATCTTAAAAAGTTTTCAATTTTTTCTGAATAATTTGAAAAACACACATTTTAGAAATACAGGTCATTAAAGTTGAAAAAAAACGGCATTTTCCCTCCAATAAAAATAGCCAATCTTTAATTACTAACTTATATACTTTTCAGTCCAGTTATCGAGAAAAAAGAATCACTAAAAATGTTACAACATTATTCATCTTGAAAACACTTCTTATTTTTCATTTTTATTTGACTCAAAAGGATTTGAATAATTCGAAAAACTCTGAGCTAGATAAACTACGACTTTAATATAAAAACTGTTTATGTAAGTTTCTTTTTTAACACATTTTAAAAATCGTCACTTTAGTTGTTAAAAGTATTAAAAACACATACAGTATCGGAAAGTTCTGGATTAGGTATTGCATAGTTTCAATGACTTAACCGACCGCCCACAATAAAGGCGTCTACCAGTGCTCTAGAAGAGGGGCATCAAGAAAATCATATGTACATCATTGACCATTTAAGTATCTGAACTTTTTCAGCAGGCGTATAAACTGACATTTTGAAGCTACTAAATAAAAACAAATCAAACTTTTGCTTATTAGGCTAAACGAGAAATGAAAGGTACAAGACGGAAACAAATTGAAATTCCGCAGACAGAGCTGCCCACGCACATGTGGTAGGGAAAGCAGGTGGCACGAGTAGGATGTGTTATACGATAAAAAAGCCGCTGCCCAAGGAATCACTACTTCCACATCCGGAATTTCTATCCAAGTCACACAACGAAAAAATTTTGTATCTGGAAATAACTGTTTATGGAACTTTAATAATATAATATTTGAAATCCTCTACCCCAAAAACCCATAAAACGATACCCCACATCGTTAGTGGGGTGGGGGTGGTGACAGGGGGTGGGAGTGGGGGGTGGATAAAGTAAGAAAATATTTTGAGGTTTCTGGTTCTTGTACACACACTAAATCACATTTTTTTTTCATCCCCTTTAATAATGGGGAGGGGTTGGTAATGGGGGTGGCTAACGCCAAAATTTTTTTTGAGACCTTAGCTTCTCTTGTCTATACTAAATATCAATTTTATGAACTCTTACCTGCTTGATTTACCTATTTACTCCAAATTTACCCCAATTTACCCCCCAACCCTTCGACGGAACAAGATGAAAATATAATCTAGTTCTAGATCTCGTTAAAGTACATATGTGTACCAAATTTCAAGTCAATATCTCAAACGGTTCCAGAGTAAACGTGCGCACAAAAAAGTTACAAACCGACAGACAGAATTTTTTTCCGCTCAAACTTGAAATCTCGACGTTTCATGACATTCTAAGCCTATTTGAACAATAAAAATTTTAAAAAAATTTTTTGTCGTTACTATACTTCCACTGGATGTGGATGTAAAAGTAGCCTAGTTGCTTCACTCTCGCTTGCTCTTATTGCCGTACCTAATCAAATGCTTGCCGATACTCTATGCTATTTTATACATTAATATCATTAGTATCATTGATACTTATTAAATTTTGCATCACTTTGGTTTTGAGCCATTTTATTTACTAATCAATTATGAAGCGTGGGAGCTTCTTTTCATTTCTCCTCCCTGTTCGTCAATTATTAAGAACGGGGCCCCGCCAGAGATCTTGACAAAATTTTTTTTTTCAAATTTCTCTCCCCCGCTCTCCAATTATTAGGCGCGAGGGCCCGCCAGTGAATTTGGTACTGAGGGGGGGGCTGAGTGCACTCCATTATACAATGTATCTGTTCAATGAAAAATATTGAAAATTATATTGTTTCTTTTTTTATCAATTTTACTTAAAAAAAAAAATAACAAATAAAACACATACATGATTTCATATCTGAATGTACTCTATAAAAATGTAATGTGCTTAACAGTGAATCCGAACGGCTAGGGGATCCCTGACACATTTTAGAATTTTAAATCACTTCCATTAAGAAGTTTCCTCGCCCGATTTAAATATACTTAGGATTGCTCTATTGTTCTTTCATTCCTAAAAGCAGTTGAAGTGCATTGTCAGAAACGGTCAGCCTACGTAAAATCGAAAGCGTGTCAAAAGTCAGAGCTTGTAAATTTTGCAGGAGAGTTCTCTTAGATTTTAGTATAGAGCTAGCTGTCACTTAGAAGTTCAGCTAGACAAGCCGGCAAAGATGAAAGCCGTTCCATGTCTGGAAGTGTCCGCCTCGGTCAAGATGTCAGAAAAGCTTTTAAAACACACTTAGGTGAAGTTGCGACGCCACGCCAGGCTTTGCTACTCTGCTCCCGACAACTTAGAGAGTACCTTATATATAAGTTTACTTCTCAGGAAGTGGACTCTCTCGTGTATTTTAAAACTGGCATCGCAAAAGCATTTTCTCATACTCATAGATGGCCTAATGGCGGTTCGCAGTTTTACCAACCTCGGATATGCGCTTGTTTATTTTTCTTATTTCCGAAGCTTTCAAGGTATTTCAAAGAAAATTTACCGTCTGTCATATTTAAAAGTAAGGCACATTTCGCATTGTACGGATACGAAAGGCAGAATGTTGTTTTAAATATTTTAAAAATATATACGTCTCTGTGGAAGGATATAACTCTACATTAAAAAGAACTGTAAGTTTTTACTTTAAAATTATTTCGCCGATACTTACGTCCTTCCAAATTAAGTAGAACTTCCTTAGATATAGTACCTTTCAATATTATTATTGATCCTTATTTTAATTATACCTTACAATTTCCTCCTTCATAATTACATAACATCCGTCTCTTGAGTTATTGAGCCGCAACGTTTAAGTGAGTTATCTCTGCTCATTCCCTCTTGCAACCATACCCGGCTGTACCCGGCTATATTCACTTCTGTTGAGTTATGCAAAAATAAATCTTTTTAATGAGGTTTGTAAGAAAAGGCAGGACATATTTCGGACGAAATTGTTCCTATAACTTAAATTTATCTCCAGATAGAGTCGATTCATTTTTCAATTATATTTCACAATTTCCTCTGTCATAATTTCATAACACATGTAGTTTCCGTCTCTGCAGTTAATGAGCCACAATGTTTAAAGTGAGTTTTTTCTGCTCATTTCTTCCTGCACACGTTACCGAGCGACGAACTTTAATAAGTCATGGAGATAACTAATATAGGTGAGTTGGCTCCAGTTACTTTAAAATACATAACTGTTTCATGAACGTGACTTGAAATTTAATTGTTGTTTAAAAGTGACTCCCAAATATTTAAATAAACTTAGGTATTAGTGACAGGTGTGGTCCAAAGTATAAGGATATATAATCGCTTTATGTATACAAGGACGTAATATTACATTTGTTACTGTTAAGTGACAGATTATTTCTGTACTAGAGAAAAGGGATAATCTCCATTTTTGCCGTTTTTAAGAATCATCACTGAAATGTCCCACTTAAATATTACCGATAGAATAAAGGTAAATCTTCTAGTGATAATACTTTATAATATATTATATCAGAATTATTTCATCGGTAATATATAAGTGGGACATTTCAGTGATGGTTCTTAAAAACGACAAAAATGGAGATTGGCCATTTTAATACTATAGTCTAGATTTATTGTACACCAATTACTTATACTGTCAAGATCGGAGTGCAAGTTAAGACAATTGTCTATGTTAAAAATTAGCAATAAATTTTCATATCATCTGCATATAGTAAATGTTTTGCGTAAAGATTATACATGATTTTATCTGTGTAGATAATAAAGAACAGAGGTTCTAAAACTGACCCTTGTGGAACTTCCGATGTAGCGCTAATATTTTTTGATTTGCTGCCTTTATGTTCAACAAAATGCAGTCCGTTACTGAAATTAAAAAATGTATTACTAGAAAAAGCATTATTGATTTATTTTTCAAACATACTATATTTATATTTTTAGGGTTGCTGATTACGAATCTGTAGCCAAAATTATAAAATTCAAAATAGGAACTCCAATATGGCAGATCTAAATATTTTCTAAAGCAAGTGTTTAAACAGACAAAAAAAAATAAGCATCTAGGTCATGCTATATACCAATGAAGAACAGTATTTGATATATATTTCTTATTTATTGGCTAATTACTATTTACGGTAACAAAATAGGGACATTTTTTAAAAATTGACGAAACACATTGTTTCGGTCATAACTTTTTTGCTTTTATTGCTATAGAAGCGAAGCAAAATTTATTAAAAGCTTCATTGATAAATTTTGATATTGACCTTTATTATTTTTGACGTAAGTGCCATAGTTCCTGATATATTTAACATTTAAATTAAATATTTCTTGTTACAAACGTTCGGACGCCAAAAAAGCCAAATTTAAGATTAGTTTTTATAAGTTTAATTTTTAACCTGCACCATTTTATTTACTAAAAGTAACATAATATTTATTGCGAAAAGAACAAAAATCTTATATAATCTTTAAAAAAACCATTAGCGCAATTTTTTTAAGCAAGTGCTTTAAACAGGCAAAAAAACCGCTGCCCAAGGAATCACTACTTCCACATCCAGATTCTCTATCCAAGTCACTCACAACGAAAAAACTTTGTATGTGAAAATAATTGTTTATGGAACTTTAATAATATAATATTTGCAATCCTCTACCCCAAAAACCCATAAAACGATACCCCACATCGGTAGTGGGGTGGGGGTGGTGATAGGGGGGGTGGTAATGGGGGGTGGATGAAGTAAAAAAAATATTTTGAGGTTTCTGGTTCCTGTACATACACTAAATCACAATTTTTTTTCATCCCCTTTAATAAGGAGGTGGGGGTGGTAATGGGCTAATGCCAAAAATTTTTTTGAGACCTTAGCTTCTCTTATATATACTAAATACCAATTTCATGGACTCTTACCTGCTTGATTTACCCATTTACCCCAAATTTACCCCAATTTACCTCCCAACCCTTCGACGGAACAAGATGAAAATATAATCTAGTTCTAGATCTCGTTAAAGTACATATGTGTACCAAATTTCAAGTCAATATCTTAAACGGTTCCAGAGTAAACGTGCGCACAAAGAAAAGTTACAGACAGACAGACCGACAGACCGACAGACAGACAGACCGACAGACAGACAGACCGACAGACAGACCGACAGACAGACAGACAGACAGACAGACCGACAGACAGACAGACCGACAGACAGACAGAAATTTTGTTTTCGTTCAAACTTAAAATCCCGACGTTTCATGACATTTTAAGCCTATTTGGACAATAAAAATTTTTAAAAATTTTTTTGTCGTTACTATACTTCCACTGGACGTGGAAGTAAAATTAGGCATCTGGGCAATACTACATATTAACGAAAACAATATTTGTAATTTTTTAATTATTAGCTAGCTAATTACAATACAAAATTCTTGTTGGTCCTTAGTATTGTTGACTTAAGTATCACAGTTACTAGTCGTAGTGGCAGAACCCAAATATAGGAAAAACGTTTCAAATAATGATAGAAGCAAACCACTTGGTATAGGCGGTCTATATACATAAACAATCGATTTGACCCGCAGCACCTTATTTCAAGTGGCGTCAATTTTAAAATGGCGGCGTATTTTCAAAAGTACTGACTTTAAATGTTTTCTAATTGATTAACTTAATAAATATACTTTGAAATCAAATAATAATAATAAAAATAATAATAGTACACTATATAAGATTCAAGATAGCAGCATTGACTTCTATTTCAATTAATAGTTGCGGGCTAATTCCCTATTATCTCTTGCTCGCATAAAACAAGGTGACCTCCAAGCTGGTGCTGAACTGTCGAAACATTCTGACTGAACTGTGCGAATGCAACTCAGTTAAACTTATATGGATGCCCGGGCACAGTGGAGTCGAGAGCAACGAAGAAGCAGACCATTTGGCGGGTGAAGGAGCAAAAACTCCTTTCCCTGACCCCGAGCCAACCCTCGGTCTGCCAAGAAGTCTGATACAATCAGAGCTGCAAGACTGGGCTACGGCACAGTTTAACAACTATTAGGCTCAGGCCCCCGGAATGAGACAGTCGAGGTTCCACATAAAGGGGCCCTCGACTGACTCCACCGTAATGTGGCTGATTGGGCTCGATATAGAGCATTTGAGACGGATGGTAGGCCTGATAACAGGACACTGTCCTCTGAACAAGCATCTGCATACAATGCAGTTGAAAGATGATCCTACTTGTAGGATGTGTAGAGTGAAGGATGAAACCATCACTCATATCCTATGGCATTGTGCACCAATAGGAGTGTCAGGGTATAAGTATTTCGGAAGGCAGTTTCTACGGGTCTAGGAAAATTCATCGAAAACAGTTTATCGATGGAAAATGTACCGAATTACAATTCACCTAATCATCAATTTATTGAAATGTTAATTAACCGAAATATTATTAGTCAAAAAGTCAATTCACCGAGAAGCAATTTAACGAACCTATGGTAATACCTTTTAAGACGTCATTTTGTGAGAAGCTACGCCATTTTGGATTTTTTATTATAAATTATAAAAGTTCAAATTTGGTATTTTATTTGGTTTTAATCTCATTAGTTTCATAAGGAAAAAGCTAAGCAGCGCCAATTTGAATCTGACGCCACCCCCGATAAGGTGCTGCGGGCCAAATCAACCTATTATATGTAAGTAAACTTTCTGCCAAGCGGTTTGCTTCTATCACAATTTGAAACGTTTTTTTGTGTAGCGCTACGACTATACCGAGAAATTTAACATTTACTTGTAGGATGTGTAGAGTGAAGGATGAAACCATCACTCATATCCTATGGCATTGTGCACCAATAGGAGTGTCAGGGTATAAGTATTTCGGAAGGCAGTTTCTACGGGTCTAGGAAAATTCATCGAAAACAGTTTATCGATGGAAAATGTACCGAATTACAATTCACCTAATCATCAATTTATTGAAATGTTAATTAACCGAAATATTATTAGTCAAAAAGTCAATTCACCGAGAAGCAATTTAACGAACCTATGGTAATACCTTTTAAGACGTCATTTTGTGAGAAGCTACGCCATTTTGGATTTTTTATTATAAATTATAAAAGTTCAAATTTGGTATTTTATTTGGTTTTAATCTCATTAGTTTCATAAGGAGAAAGCTAAGCAGCGCCAATTTGAATCTGACGCCACCCCCGATAAGGTGCTGCGGGCCAAATCAACCTATTATATGTAAGTAAACTTTCTGCCAAGCGGTTTGCTTTTATCACAATTTGAAACGTTTTTTTGTGTAGCGCTACGACTATACCGAGAAATTTAACATTTAATAGATACTCCGTCTCATAAGCGTTCGGACGCCATTTTGTCACATCTTAACTATTAATTCTATAGAAATAAAAAGTGAAATTCATCGTTGGTTTATCTCTAGCAGTTTTCCGTTAAATGTGATACTTTTCGAGTTATTCGACAAAATCCATCCAAGCTAAAATCGCAGTTTTCAAGTTGTACTTAAAAACTATTAAATTACACAGCCACACACAAAATAAAAGTTTTGTGAAAAAAAAAATGAAAAACTTCGACGCTTCAATCTTACCACCAGGGCTTACCTAGGGGGGTATGAGACTTGATGAGATGTCAGACTTGACAAAAGTTGGGCAAAAGCTGGAAATTTGAGACACAAGTTGGCAAGGCACGGAATATTTTTTTAGATTTTCTCCCTCCCGCTCATCAATTTTTATTGCGGTGGAAAAAAATTTTCTTTTAGAATTTCTCCCCCTGCTCATCAATTTTTTAGAGGAATTATTATTTATTTATTTACAGAATTGGTTTAAATATGTATTAGATCATGATAATACTTATAAATTTAAGTGGTTTGAAGGTCCTCAATTGCCAGAATCTGTTCGAGAAGTTGTGCTAGAAAGTGAATCCGATACCGAAATGGATGATTTTGAATGAGAAAGTGGTGAAAATGATGATGGTTAACTATATAGCGATAATGATAACTGCATAAGCGACGACGAAAATTGCTAAAAAATTTGAAAATAATAACACGATCTTTAATAGCTTTAAAATTGTACATTACATTTATATAATTTATTATACTATTTATACAATAAATAAACTTGTGTATATGAATATGAAAAAAAAAACTTATATATTTCCCTCTCCGCATTATAAAACATTATTAATCCATATACTAATTTTAAATATAAAGTACCCCCTATATTTACACACATTATGAAAATCGCATATAATTTGTATATACTTAATAAAATTAAAATATTATCTTTCAAGCTGAATATTATTTGATGTAAGTAAATTTTGACAAATTAATTTTTCAAAGTAATTATTGTTATAAATTAATTGTTAAAATTGTTATAAATATTAAAAATCATATAAAAATAATAAAATTTAAAAAATGTAGGTGTGTTTTTTTCAAAAATTCCCTTCGAAGTACCTAACCGCGTGCATAGTACGGACTCTTGTCTCCGCTTTAACTTTACCCATTTTACGGGCTTCACTTAACTGTCAGCAATTTTTATGAACATATTATTTGACATATTAACAACAAAATATATAAGTTGCTAATAGTCTAAGATACGTACTAAGGTCGACCTTCACCGATCAGGTAACCGAATAAAATCTATTTTTTATGAAAAAAAAATGCTAACAAAAGTAACGGTGATGGGTTACTTAACGAAATATGTTCAAGGCTTTTTTCTTGTTTCTTTTGTTTTTTTAATTTTATTTATACTTATCGTTTCGCAATAAAATTATCTTTATTTTGATATAATATACTTATTGATAAAGTAAAAGTCGTGTATAGCCTTGCTTCCAATAAATTTGACTATAAAGTGATATACTCTAAGTTAAAAATAATATAATTAATGTGAAATATAACTCTAAAGTGCAGTCTCAACAGTGTGTGTTAAATAAATATCCTTTGTTAAACAAATAGACCAGTTATTAACATTTTGATAGTGAATATTGTGCCCGGTGTTCAGTGCTGATATTCGAACATAGACGACAAAAAACGCCAATTGATAAGTTAATCACAAAGAGCTAAGTAAGCACGGGAGGATACATATAAGCATACACAAATTTTAATAATATTATATATTTTGAAAATAATGAACATCGATGAACAATTCTATACCAAACTATTGCAAACCTTAGAACAGGCAAATACAAAACAGACACAGGATATAACAGATAAAATCAAACACGAAATTAAAACTGAAATTGAGGACTTGAAAAATACCATTAGGGAAGAAGTGAGCAAACGAAATGTGTTAGAAAATAAATATGATGAATTGAAAATCAAATACGAAAAACTGGAAAAATCATTGAGGAAAAATAATATTATAATTTTTGGCTTAGATAACAAAGAAGAAAACTTATTACATTATACAATACAACAACTTAATAATTATTTAGGGCTTAATATTACTAATAAAGACGTAAATGATATTTTTAAAATTGGCAAACAAAAAGAAAAAAGACCCATTATCGTTAAATTTGTTTCTTTTTTAATGAAGCAAGAAGTTTTAAAAAATGGAAAAAAATTGAAGGGTACTAATATAATAATAAGTGAAGAGTTAAATTTGCAAGAAAGAAAAAGAAATAAAATCCTTCGCCAACATCTGAAAGAAGCCAGAAGCCAAAATTACATTGCTTACATCAAAGGATTCAAACTTCATGTCAATAATAAAGTCTATACAGCCGAGGAACTAGCAGATAATGAGTTAGACACTGACCACGAAGACACAGACAAGGAAGACCCAAACGACTGTGAATTAACTGTCGAAGAAAATAAAGCCAACAGTGCTCCAGCTACACCCACTTTTCAACCAACTTATAATAAAGAAGGGGAATATGGAATAATTGAAAGCGAACCAAAGAAAAGAAAATTCACGCCCACGGAAAACAACCTTAGGACATCAGCAAGAACGGCAAAAAACTCTCAACAAAAACCAACAACAGGGAAGAAAAATTAAACTTTTTCAGTAAATATTCTAGGTATTTTACCCTTATTTTAATTAAATGAAAACCTAAGATTAATAATAGTAAAAATTATTCTCATTTGTTTTTTATTTATATAATTGTAATTATTTATTATTTTACAAATCTTAACTTAAGATGGATTCTTATATTAAAGAGTATGATATTTCAAAAATTGATACCATTACAATAGACAGTATACAAATTTGCAAAAATAAAATAAATGAAACAGAATTCAAAACTTTCAATTTACTTCATAATAATATTAGGAGTTTGAATAAAAATTTTGATGAATTGCAGTTATTTCTAAATGAATTTGATTACTCCTACGATTGTGTTATTCTAACAGAAACGTGGCAGCTTTATAACTTAGATATGTACAATATACCGGGCTTTAATATAATCTATAATGCTGGTGACATTAACAAATGCGATGGTGTTATTATTTATATTAAAAATCAAATTAACTACAACTACGAAATAATTAACATAGGTAACGCCAAAGCGATTAAATTAAATCTAATATTTAACAAAAAAACTATACAAATATTATGCTTATATAGGTCACCTTCCCAATGTGCATATACTTTTAATTATAATTTACACAACTACCTAAATTCTAATAAAACACTGCATGATATTGACATTATTGTAGGAGATATTAATATAGATATTCTCGACTATAACAATGATTGCTCTCAAGAATATTTGAACATATTAACCGAACAAGGCTACGAGCCTTATATAAATGATTACACCAGGGTCCAAGCATCAAGTAGATCGTGCTTGGACCACATATTCCTCAGGACTAAAATCGAATTAGAACGTTTCATACCAATAGTTTTGCAGTACCAGATAACAGACCATTATCCCATCATCTTACAGTATATTTTATCTGAAAAGAAAGAAACAATCAATAAAAGTAAGCATATAAAAAGTTATGTAAATTATAATGAACTAAAAAGTAAATTAAAATCTGAAAATTGGCTTGATGTATATACCACAGAAAAAGTAGATGCCGCTACCGAATTACTTATAAATAAATTGAATTACAATATTGAACTATGTACTAAAATAGTCAAAATCCAAAGAAACAAAATTAAAAGAAATCCCTGGATTACGAACGGTTTGATTAATTCTATAAATCTCAAAAACTCCCTATATAAGAAACTCAAGATAAATCCAAATAATATTAATTTACACATAAAATACAAGAACTATTGGAATATGGTAAGTGAGATTATTAAAAAGGTTAAAGAAGACTATTATAAAACCCTAATAGATAAAAATAAAAACAGTCCAAAAAATATGTGGTCATGCGTCAAAAATATTGAAAATAGGTCACGCAACAATGAAATAAATAAAATAAAACTGGACAATGGAGACATTACTTTAGATAAACAAGTAGTTGCAGAATCATTTAACACTTTCTTTACTGAAATCGGTGGTAATTTAGCAAAAAAAAATTAGGCCGGTGAAAACGAAGTTCTCGAAAAAACAAGTAGCTGACTCAATTTACCTAGAGCAGACAAACGATCAAGAAGTTACACAAATCATAAAAGAACTAAAATCCAACAAAGCACCAGGAATCGATACCCTCAGGGCTGAAACAGTCAAAGAATGTGCGGAGTATATAGTTGCTCCGTTAGTTTATATTTTTAATAAATCCCTCAACAGTGGCACCTTTCCTGCTGCATTCAAAACAGCTGTCATTAAACCGATATTTAAATCTGGTGACCGATTAGAGCTTTATAATTATAGACCCATCTCACTGTTATCTTGTCTATCAAAAATATATGAAAAAGTTATCAAAAAACGATTATTAAATTTTCTAAACAAGTATAACATATTATCGAACAAGCAATATGGTTTCCGTGAGGGCAAGTCGACACAGGATGCAATTGCTGATGTAATGTCAAAAGTATATGCTGCAATGGATAACTCTGAACCAGCAATATGCATATTTGTCGACCTTGCCAAAGCTTTCGACACAGTTAGCCATCCTGATTTGCTAGATAGCCTAAAAAACATTGGTATCAGAGGGAAAGCTCATGAACTATTAAAAAGTTACTTACAAGACAGGAGACAGTGCGTTAAAATTGACAATGTAGTCAGCAATGCAAGAAATGTTCTTTTTGGGGTCCCGCAGGGCACCGTGCTGGGCCCATTACTATTTAATATATATGTAAACGACATATTTAATATCCCTATTACTGGCCAAATAATAAGCTTTGCCGACGGCACAGCCTTGTTCTATAGAGACAAAAATTGGCTGACTTTGAAAGAAACTATTCAACAGGAACTACCAATATTATTAGATTTCTTTGCTACAAAATTACTTACCATTAACCTAAAGAAAACAAAATACATACCATTTACCAGCTATGTTAATAACCTCCCCAATTATAATACTATCATTTTCAATTATAACGATACTGATATTGAGTTAGAGTCCTCCCAAACAGTAAAGTACTTGGGAATTATCATCGACAGCCACCTGAAATGGGATTCACATGTAACTAGCATAGTACAAAAAGTTCGTGGCCTCATACCAAAATTTAAATATTTTAAAAAGATATTCGATACTAACCACCTCAAAACTATGTACCACGCACTAGTCCAAACACATCTACTATACGGTATCATCGCCTGGGGAGGTGTGATGAACTGCCACCTGAAACAGTTAGAGGTTCTCCAAAGGTGGATTTTAAAAATAATATATAATAAACCTTACCTTTTTTCAAGTAACGATTTGTACCTGGAGGCAAGTATTTTAGACATCAGACAGTTATTTTGCCAAACCCTGATACAATATCAAAAAAATAATATATCTCAGAACCAAGTAGTCGACCACCCTTATCATACTAGATACAAACTAAATTCTATAGAAATACCAAAAATGGAAAAAACAATTGGCCAAAGAAGCTTTATTTACCTATGTCCTAAGGTTTATAATGCAGTACCTAATGAACTAAAAAATCTAAATTCCATAAAATTATTCAAAAAGAGACTAACCAAATGGATTATTTCAACTCCAAGGACTGTAATTCATCAATTAATTTAAATAAAAACTAAATATTATTCGGCTGTCAATCTAATGGTATCAATTATTTTATGTGTTATGTTTTTTTTTTACTATGTTTTCTACTCTACCCGGCAAACATTGCCAAACTGTTTCATATTTTACTTATTAAAAAAATAAATAAATAAATAATAATAAAAAATAAATAAATAAATAATTTGTATCGTCCACGCACAGACTTGTTCTCAGTGGATCTTCCTATGTTTATTTATGTAATTACTATTATTTAACAAGTAATTCATGTAAACTACTTTTATTCCCTAAATAAACATTATTATTATTATTATTATATATAATTTATTTGGTTACCAAATCAGTGAAGGTACCACTTTCAATTCACTTATTTAAACCTAGCCTAAAACCCTGCCTAAAACTACAATAGCCTGATTTCTTTTTCCATTTTGAAACCTATGAGGGGTGGGATAGTTTTAACCTCCGTAAGGTTGAGTTTCTACCCTTTCAGAGTAATGGCTGGTTGTCGCACCAGAGTCAAATATTTTGCACTAAGAGATACAAAAATTTGACATTTGTACATGTTATTTACACTCACCTGCGTCTTTTGAGTTTTATCGGTAGTTTTCACCCCCTATAAGGGTGGATTTCAGTTTAATTTATAGAAATAGCTTACTGTGACTCGAATTTATATTCTCTACTCTCGACTACAAAACATCTACCATTTTTCATACATCATTGAGAGTTATTACATTATTTCTATGATTTTAAGGGATGTTTTTGACTAAAAAACAAAACTGACACGACAGATCCTTTTTTGGACTACAGATTCGGATTCAGCGTTGAAAAATACACCAAATCCATATAATTTGGTCCGCTGCGCAGAAATTTTTTTTTGTGTGACTGTGTTATATGAACAATTGTATAAACCTTTTGTCTCAGAATTTGATTCTCTTTCAGTTCCAATAATTATTTTTTAGGTGACACCCTATAAGATTGCAAGCACCTACATAATATAGAAAAGATTCCTTGATAGATTTGCCATTCAGTTATCAAAAAAATAACGAAATTTAATCAATAATTCTAAATTAAAATCTCTAGTTACTATGCTATTTTATAATCGTACTTAGTCATTCTATAATTCTTGTCCATTTCCAAAATTTTGTTTCGAAGTAGGTAACGTAGACTATGGTCAAAATTCAATGTACAAAAATATAAAATTTCTTAAAATTTTCAATTATTGCCCATACTGCTTTGTACTCCAGTTATTTATTACACCTTTTACAGCAAACTATAGCAAAAGGTGTACTCCTGGCAGTTATTCAGTTATTTCGGTGGAGTAAGCAATGTTTATGGGGTAATTTAAAGTAAATGCATGTTCGGGAGCATAATGAAGTATCCACACCAGGACTCTTCATGACCGGAGTTCGATCGTAGTCCGGATTTATGTAAGAGTGTATAACGAGGCACTTTGTGGTCGGGATGGAACGTAAAACCCACCACTTCACACTGAACGCCCATTAAAGCGTCTATGAGGAAATGCTCTTTACTGATTTTCCCTTTAAGTACGCTTGGGGTTCACGCGTCAAAATAATTATCATTTATTATACCTTGCTTGAATTTGAGTTGCAGGCTGTGTTCCAGTATACTTTATCCTATTTGTAAATGTACAAAGTTTCAATTTTTGTATTTAATAACATACATGTATATCAACGCAATGCACAGAATCATACAAGACACAACACAATTGTAGCCGACTAAACAAAAATAAAAAACTAGATCTGAAATACATTTTCCGAAACTTCCCGATTTCATAAAAAACTCTCAAATATGTAAGCTTGTATACAGGGTGATTCTTCTAAGGCGGCCATTAGAATATTTCCCACTTGCAGATGAGATAGACATTTGAGATTTGGTACCCTACCATGTCGACTATTGCGAGTCTGAAATTAATAATTTCAAAATGGCGGCATTTCCGGAAATACCGGAAGTCGATACCAATTTGCTTATTTTAAATGGAACACCCTATATATTTTCGACTTTTCGAAATGATCATAAAGTTCTGGGTCAAAACATGTAGAACACCCTATACCTAAGCCGAGCAGTTTCGGAGATATTTGACATTTTATAAAAAATTTGACAGGTGCAATGGTTTGCAAGAACCGTTATAACTTTCTTCGTGTAGGAGATCCTTATTTGCTCTTTGGTACGTAGAAAGAATATAAGATGAGCTACACTTTGCAAAAAAAATAGATTCCAAAATAATATACCAAGTGTTTTATTTTTCACGTTATATTTTGTCAATTTCAAACCTCAAAAACTTTTTATTTCAAATGGAACACCCTGTATTTTTTAAATTATGTAAAATTAAATTCCCTTTTTTCTGTATAAGTATTGTAGGGGTTAAAGTTACAACTTTTCGAAATATTGGCGATTTTCTTAAATGTCCAAGAATTTTTAGTAAAAATTGCCATCAAATTACCCACGATATTAGAAACAGTCATTAACATCAGTCATTCTATTTTGTTAAAAAATGCCAGCACGTTTAAATTACAATCACGAAGACTTTTAGATTTGTTTATTATTTATGGAGAATGTGATAAAGTAATAATACCAAGAACATGTAACACATTTGCTACTCGATACCCACTTTATTGTTTCAATTGTTTCATAGGTTTCTACGTTTTTTTGGATAAATTATAATTTTCAACAAAAGCTTGTGAATAATTCAAAAAGTACATGTGTTAGATATAGGACATGCTGATATAAGTCCACCTCAAATTTAATTTTACATCGATTGCCATAATAAAATTTGGCACGTGCCATTTGACAGAGCCAAATATTTAATTCAGGGAAATGAGGTTTTGGCCGGGACTGTGACTCATCCAGGCAGAGACCACGATTCTTAGGTAGTATAGGTGTCAATAATTGAAACCTATATAAAATCTGCGGTCGATTTTCTGCATATGTTTATTTACAGCCATTTTAATGCAAAAAAATGGAAAAAACGTGTTTTTTCACACTTTTTCACCTGCCAGTAAAAAGTAAACTATCTTACAGATAAATCAAATAAATCACCTTGTAGGAAATTAAAAAAGCTTTAAAATGGCGGTTGTTAAATGTCGATATAGTTGACTCTTATAGTGCTTAATATCTGGTAAAAATTTCAAATCGATTCGTCAAATAGTTTTTGCAAAATTGCATTAATTTATCCCAGAGACCTTTTTTTTGCAACCCCACCACGTCCAGAGAAATCAAAATACAATGATTCTACGGCCTCCACCTGAAAGAGAAAGACTTGATTTACCAAAATGCTTTGTTAGATAGTGTTAGATAATTAATTTTCAGATCTGCAAAATGACGTTGCAAAAGAACTCAGATTTTTACCTTATAAACAAATAGAATAATTTTTTAACAATTGATAGTAGAGCATCGGTTTTTCGATATTTGAAAAGCTGATATTTTTACACGAATTTTGAAAAAAAAAGAAGGTCCTAGGTCAATTTGGGGCAAAGTTAGCAATTTTTTTTCAAAAATTCATAGCTCCTTTGTTTATAATAATTAAGAAACGTAACAAGCGCCATTTTAAAGGGGAAGAGTTCAACTTTTAGTGTAAAAAATTTGAAAACGATTGCACTTTCTCAAAACTGTTGGCAAAGCTTCTAAAATGAGGCTCGAATCAACTTAGCTCGGAGGTTGTGGAGGGGGAACCCTCAAATCCGCGCATTCAAAAATTGAAATAGCATCTTCAAACTGACCACATAAGTCATAACTTTGGTGTTTGTTAACCGATTTTGATGTTTCTTTTTTCAATTTGGGGTACCTTTTTGCGTACGTTAATAATATTCAATCTGTTAAACTATTAACATTAATATTAACAATGTAATTTGTTTAAACATTTAAAAAAAATTTTTTTTTTGCAAAATATCAACATTTTCTGTTTTGTTCTTGTTGAAAGTTGTAGAAAAGGCTTATGTACACGTAAATATATATTTTATTGTTATAAACAATTGAATTTTTCAAATTTATAAAATAAATACACTCTATTCGATATAATTTACATTTTTAAGATATTTTTCAAATGCAAAATTACCATACAATTTATGAAAAGTGCTCTTATTAATTTGCGTATTATTAATTATTAATAAATAATAAAACAAACCATTACTTCCTTCGTAGAAGTATACAACACGCGTGTGAATGTACATGTAGTGACAGCGTTTGTCATGTATAATGGTTTGTATGATACAGTAGAAACTTTCTATGGTTCAACACATCTGCTCCAAAATAATAAGAGAGTAATAATTACCTGTAATTTATTTAAACCTTTTACAAAAAAATAGTTTTATACATTATCAAAATTTTTGTATTATTCTTATTGAAAATTATAAGAAAGGTTTGTGTACAATTAAATATATAAATTACTGTTATATTAAGTTATAAACAATAGAATTTGTAAAGTGTGAAAAGAAACACATTGTTCGATATAAATAATGCTGTAATTTATAATAATACAGAATATTTGTCGATTCACATACACACTAAAAGTTGAACTCTTCCCTTTAAAATGGCGCTTGTTACGTTTCTTAATTATTATAAACAAAGGAGCTATGAATGTTTGAAAAAAAATTGCTAACTTTGCCCCAAATTGACCTAGGACCTTCTTTTTTTTTTCAAAATTCGTGTAAAAATATCAGCTTTTCAAATATCGAAAAACCGATGCTCTACAATCAATTGTTAAAAAATTATTCTATTTGTTTATAAGGTAAAAATCTGAGTTCTTTTGCAACGTCATTTTGCAGGTCTGAAAATTAATTTTTTCGATATCTAACAAAGCATTTTGGTAAATCAAGTCTTTCCCTTTCAGGTGGAGGCCGTAGAATCTTTGTATTTTGATTTCTCTGGACGTGGTGGGGTTGCAAAAAAAAGGTCTCTGGGATAAATTAATGCAATGTTGCAAAAACTATTTGACGAATCGATTTGAAATTTTTACCAGATATTAAGCACTATGAGAGTCAACTATTTACGCAAGGACAAAACAGTAGATTGTTTTTTACACAAGATATTGTTTATTGAATAAAATTCCGCATTTTGCAATTATCTTAGCAACAATTAACTATATCGACATTTAACAACCGCCATTTTAAAGCTTTTTTAATTTCCTACAAGGTGATTCATTTGATTTATCTGTAAGATAGTTTACTTTTTACTGGCAGGTGAAAAAGTGTGAAAAAACACGTTTTTTCCATTTTTTTGCATTAAAATGGCTGTAAATAAACATATGCAGAAAATCGACCGCAGATTTCATATAGGTTTCATTTATTGACACCTATACTACCTAAAAATCGTGGTCTCTGCCTGGATGAGTCACAGTCCCGAACATGGTACTTTTTTTACTCATTTCCCTGGACTAATTCTAAAATTATCCGATATGCGTTTTACAGTGTATGGTGGATGGGTATCGTGTGTGGGTATCGAGTAGCAAATGTGTTACATGTTCTTGGTATTACTTTATCACATTCTCCATAAATAATAAAAAAACCCCAAAAGTCTTCGTGGGTGTAATTTAAACGTGCTGGCGTTTTTTAACATAAAAGAATGACTGACATTATTGATTGTTTCTAATCATCTAAATGTTTGGATATTTAAGAAAATCGCCAATATTTCGAAAAGTTGTAACTTTAACCCCTACAATGCTGATACTAGAAAAAAGGGAATTTAATTTAACATAATTTGATGTAAAAAAACACAGGGTGTTCCATTTGAAATAAAAAAAGTTTTTGAGGTTTGAATTTGACAAAATGTAACGTGAAAAATAAAACACTTGCTATATTATTTTGGAATCCATTTTTTTTTGTAAAGAGTAGCTCATCTTGTGTTCTTTCTACGTACCAAAGAGCAAATAAGGATCTCCTACACGAAGAAAGTTATAACGGTTCTTGCAAACCATTGCACCTGTCAAATTTTTTATAAAATGTCAAATATCTCCGAAACTGCTCGGCTTAGATATAGGGTGTTCACATGTTTTGACTCAGAATTTTATGATCATTTCGAAAAATCGAAAATATATAGGGTGTTCCATTTAAAATAAGCAAGTTGGTATCGACTTTCGGTATTTCCGGAAGTGCCGCCATTTTTAAATTATTATTTTCGGACTCGCAATGGTCGATTATAGTAGGGTACCAAATCTCAAATATCTGTCTCGTCTGCAAGTGGGAAATATTCTAATGCCCGCCTTAAAATAATCACCCTGTATAGTACAGTATTTAGAAGTAAAAAATATGCAAAACTTAAGTAACGATAATTTTTCTTTATGGGTTATTATTGTACTAAAAGGTATCGTCTTCAGTTTTTATATGGTTCGGATACTTGCTCTTGCCCTCAAAGAGTGAAAATTTAAATATTCAATATTGGAAAAAATATTACTAATTTATTTTTGAAACGTAGGATAGTTATGTTTTTGGGATCGCTGATTGCGAATCTGAAGTCAAAATTAAAAAACTCAAAATGGCGGCTTTTTTTTCTAAAACAAGTGTTTTAAATATTTATTACCAGGAAAGTATGCCTCTTTCATAGAATTGATCCATTTAAACCAGAGTCAATAAAGACGACGACTATATTTAATCAGTTGACTGACATTAAGACGCATCTAAAAAAATTGAGCACCTAGGTGATGCTATATATTAACGAAAAAACAGCATTTTTGAAACAAAAAATAATTACTGAGCAATTACAATAACAAAACGAAGATATTTTGTTAAAACAAATGTAAAATCGCACATTGAATCGGTCATAACTTCTTTATTTTTTGTGATGTAGAAACAAACTAGAAATCATTTTAAAGGTTGATTATTTATCTTTAATTTTTTTCCCTACAATTTTTGAATAAAGTATCACAGTGTCTAAGATATTCAACATTTTAAACCGAACACTTCATTTTAAAAATTGTCGAACGTTATCTATCATCTATCTCCGAAACTATCAACCCTACACAAATATATAAAAAAATAAATTCATTCTCAGTTTATAAGCTTCATTTTTGATGTTCACTATATTTTCGCTAAAACTAATATTTATTGAAATATTTACAGAGAAACAAGAATGTTAAGTTTTTTCTATAATTCCTTTACAGTTTAAAATGTTTTTTTTTTTCTAAAGCAAGCGTTGTAAACACACGAAAAAATTTGAGCATCTAGGTCATGCTAACGAAAAACACTATATGGGAATATATTTTTTAATTACTGGCTACTTACAGTAAGAAAATGGCGACGTTTTTATTAAAAAAATTTGAAAAATTACATTGTTTCTGTCATAACTTCTTTGTTTTTTATGCTATAGAAATAGACAAAAATAATTTGAAAGCCTAATTAATAGTCTTTCAATTTGGTTGTTAGCGCTTTTGACGTAAGTGCCATAGTTTCTGAGATATTTAACATTTAAACCTCCGATTAAAGAACTTATATCTAGATACATAACAGGCTATCTTTTCACTATATACCTTGTTTGCTCCTAACAGTCACATTATATGTCCATTAAAATGGATAGATGAACATCACATCCCATAGGCAACAGTGGCGTTGTGTGTGTAGAAAATGTGTAGAATGGTAAATATTTTCATTAAAATGAATTATTGCAATTCCTGCATTACCGGATCTTTATATAACGTGATGTAGGCATACGATATTACAGTAAGATAAATATGTATTGAAAGGATATTAAAATTTAATTGCTATTTACTTTATAACTGTAAACTGAACTTCATCATGTTACGACTATGGAACGATCGATTTTCTTCTTTTCTAAACTGCTTTCTGCAAACGGCACCAGCGCTTCACTATTTATTTGCACAAAATATATTGCCACTAAACTGTGTAAATATGAATAGAGAATATTATTTAGGTATTAAGCAAATCACAACTTAAAATAAAATTACTTTTTCACCAGTTTTTGGTCAGAGAACACGAAAAACATTTATTGACATTATTGGCCGATTGTCAACTGAGATTATGATAATCGAACTGAAGCCGATCGTGCACGAGCGGCCGCGAATACGCCGATGGGCCAATCAGCAACTTATGGGAAGAAGTGCCTTAGATTGTGAGTCTTTCAGCGACAAATAAATCAATGCCATTATGTATCTAGATATAAGTTCTTTAATCGGAGATTTAAACTGAATACTTCGTCTTATGAACGTTCGGACGCCATCTTTATACTGCCAGATCTCCGAAATTATTAATTCTACAGAAATTAGAAAAAAAAACGAAATTCATCCTGAATTTAGTAGCTTTTTTATTTGTCTCTAGCATGTTTTCGCTTAATGTAATACCTTTTTTCTGAAATCGATCGGCAATGTCCACATTTTAGGCGCGATTTCAGATCGAAAAATGCACAATTCCAGTATTTTAGTTCGTTGCTAAGAAACTATCAGAAAACAGATCGGAAAAGATCCGTTGCCAAGCAAAGATCAACAAAACCGTACGGGAATATTACTTTCCCGGCCTAGGCCGGGAAAGTAACATTCCCGTACGGTTTTTTATGTATATTTTAGACAGTAAATAAATACACGCAAACAAACTCACATTAAAATTGCATTTATTAGTAAGCAGTTAGATTGTAATGAAGAAATGTTATGCATTAATACAAATTCCTTAATTACTTCCACATCCAGTGGAAGTATAGCAACGACAAAAAAATTTTTAAAAATTTTTATTGTTCAAATAGGCTTAGAATGTCATGAAACGTCGAGATTTTAAGTTTGAGTGAAAAAAAAATTTCTGACAGACCGACATTATTAAAGGGGATGAAAAAAAAATTGTGATTTAGTGTGTGTACAAGAACCAGAAACCTCAAAATATTTTTTTACTTCATCCACCCCCCACTACCACCCCCTATCGCCACCCCCACCCCACTACCGATGTGGGGTATCGTTTTATGGGTTTTTGGGGTAGAGAATTTCAAATATTATATTACTAAAGTTCCATAAGCAATTATTTTCACATACAAAATTTTTTCGTTGTGAGCGACTTGGATAGAAAATCTGGATGTGGAAGTAGTGATTCCTTGGGCAGCGGTTTTATAATAATATTGATCGTAATTTCAAAAAAAATAGTATGTGTACTTCGGTGTGAAAGCACATTCCCGGACGACAATGCAAATTGTTGGCCGAGGCCAAGTCTGCTGTATTGCTTTCTCACCTAAATACACAATATACTATTATATTGAGTTATTTGACGAAAATCTCTTTTCTCAACCAATAATCCCAATTTTCCAGTCGCTATAACTTAAAGATCAATTTATGTGAAAAGTTGCATAGACCTTTATGTGAGTTACTTTTCTTTTTAAAATTTGATTATCTTTCAACTCCAATGTTTTTGTTTTTTTTTTAGTTGCCACCCCCTAAAGAGGGGGTGGCAACTAAATAAATTCCTCCTATAAATTAGCAAGCCGCCGCATAATATAGAAACGTTTCTTTGATGCATTTACTATTATATTTCCAAAAATGAGCGAAATCCTTTTGATATGACATTATTCCGAAGTTAAAACTTCTAGTTACTGTACTAATAGTTCAGTCAATATATATAAAATCCCTATGTAGAGGTCGACAGTCATCCGATGTCAATGAGCTTTTGGAGCTTTATGATGGAGTGATTAGTGAGTGTATTAGTGAGTTGTCGGCGGGTTGCGCAACCGGGATTTACCGCCATCTTGAAAAAAGGTTTCCGTTTCTTTCAAATATCTCGGCTTCTGTTGAGGCTACATAAAAAAATACGGCGTTTTAAAGAACGTATAATTTCTTATGTTTTATGTACTATTAATTTTTTTCGTAAAACTGAGAGTTTTTTTTTATTGTGGAAGAAAGTTTCAAATGAGCGGCACGTCGCATTTTTCTCGATATGTCATTTCTACGAGAAAATTGTCGAATTTACGTTGCGTCTCTTAATGCAGAGTGAACGGTTTTTATTAATTACTTCCACATCCAGTGAAAGTATAGTGAGGACAAAAATTTTTTTAAAAAATTTTATTTTAATGTCATGAAACGTGGAGATTTTAAGTCTGAGTTGTCGGTCTGTGTCTGTAACTTTTTTTTGTGCGCACGATTACTCTAGAGTCTGGAACCGTTTAAGATATTGACTTGAAATTTGGTACACGTATGTATTTTAATGAGATCTGGAATTAGATTATATTTTCATCTTATTCCGTTGAAGAGTTGGGGGGTAAATTGGGGTAAATCAGGGTATATAGGTAAATAAAACAGGTAAGAGTCCATAAAAAATTATGATTTAGTGTGTGTAGTACAAGAACCAAAGGCCTCAAAATATTTTTTTTACTTCATCCATCCCCCTATCACTACCCCCACCCCACTATCGATATCGTTTTATGGGTTTTTGGGGTAGACGATTTCAAATATTATGTTAAGCCAAATTTTGCACAAATACCTACCACTACAAATCTTTTAAATACCAATTGCACCAGCACTTGTACGAAAATGATTACGAACGTAGGATGGAATATTGCAATTGGATTTTGCAGAATAACGTGCAGCCAAACAAACAATGATTTTTTAGGAATGATTTTATTTTGGAACGAATCTAGGTTTACAAATTTGAGATTATTTAACTGATAAAATACAAAACATTGGTCACAAGAAAATCAACATTTATTACAGGAGGATAACTTTCAAGTGCGGTTCGGTTTCAATGTTTGGCTTGGAATAATCGGTAGTAGAATCGTTGCTCCAATAATATTTGTATCTGGTGCCAGATACTTCAGATTCCTGCAAAATGAAATTGAGGATATTTTATATGAGTTACCTTTGGATTTAGGACAGGGAATGTATTTCCAACAAGATGGCGCTCCTCCCCATAATTCAAGGATAGTAATTGATTACCTTCAACGGAGATTCGGAGAAAACATAATATCGACGAATGGTACTGTGAGGTGGCCTCCAAGGTCACCTAATTTAACACCCCTCGATTTCTTTGTTTGGGATCATCTAGAAAATGTCTGAAAAATGAAAATTATGTCTACGAAACCTCCGTTACAACCCCTGAAGACCTGGAGCTACGAGTAAGACGCGCAATTATTAGCATAACGGCCCAGCTCGAACGCTTTTCGAGAGTTCAGAATTCCACTGACTTTAGTGGACAGTATTTTGAACAATTGTAATGTTTTGTGTTCATTTTTTATATTCCAAAGCCACCTTATGTATACAAAATAATTAGAACAAAATTGTATTTTCTTATTTTCTTTTAGCTGTAATTTTGTTTGTATTTATTGCACATTTTAATACGACATATGAATAAATTCCTTATTAATAGTACTAATAAATGGTACCACGGTATCAATATGGTTCCATTTGAAAAAAATGAGTTTTGTCCCAAAAACCATTTTGATGAACTTTATTTGCTCATAAATCACGTAATTTGGTATCTTTGACGGGTTACACGGGTCATTTAGAATAAATCAGAACCGTCATGGCACACTTAAATGGAAAACTAAAAATTATATTATAAAAAATATTGACGCTTGAAATGTCACTTATTTGGTATCGTTGGATTCAGAAAATAGTCCGGGGTCCAAGCACTCCAAAATCAAGATGACCTGTTCCGACATGACGTACAAATGTTGATATAAGTAATGAAGAGAGCATTACCTGGGGCACTAGAAAACACTTATCGGATTAATTTTTGCTCTTGCGCAACTTCAGAAATCGCAAAAAAGATGGCGGATTGATAATTACAAAATTATGTTTTACAATGGTTATTCTCCGTTAAAAAAAAACTATGTAACCCACCGATCTGATTTTTGGTATGTATACTCAAAAGATATACGTGATTCTAACTAAGTTATTGATATTTTTGAAAAGAATATTTTTTTTTGGAAAAAAATAATTAAAATCAAAAGGTTGATATTTACGTTCTAAAAATTTCGATATGCGGACAACTATGTTAAATTTATGAAATTCTTATATACAATTGCTAACCAAATATAGTCCATATATTGAAAAAGTTTTTTTAAAAAAGATCCTGTCGATAACGTATACAGTTTTTTGTTTATGATTTTTTTTATTAGGCGCGTAATTATGCAGCATTAAAATAAAAATAGTCCACACGATAATTGGTACAGTGTAACAGTAAAAAGCACTATATTGTTCAATATAATTGCAAATTTGAATTACTTTATGTTAATAATACAACAAAACGAATGAAAGTAGTAGTCGGGCGTTGCCGATTGCGGCCACTCATTTAAAAAAATAATAATCGATAGAAAGTGAATTGTGTGTTCGAGCAAAATGTTAATCAAATAGGTATTCGTAATTGGCCATGCCCGAGTAAAACTTCTACTCGTTTTTATATTATTTAAGAAATAAAACATTAGTGAGAAATATTATTTTAGGTATTTAGCATATTTAATAGAAAGCAGAAAATGGAGATATTTTAAATAAAACATTAATGTTGTATATTATGTAATTTTTGTGTATAACTATTCTAACATTTTAGTCAGAATCACTACCATTATAAAATGATGCATATTGCTTTTTCCCTTAAAACAATTTTCAGGAAAAGCTGCACACGAGCACGTAACTAAATACCACTCATAAGAACATTTTGTGTCGCATTTTATTATACAGTTGCACTTTTTAATTTAAGTTCAAATAAACTTTTTTTTGTCCACATTATCGGTACCAGCTCCTGATTTCCAATTCTGCATTTTGTGCAAGAGGTAATTTGAATGACGGTTCACAACACTGTTTAAAAAAAAGTAATATTTGCAACATGTTGTTGAAAAGCGTCTTCCGTCGTCGGTGGGAGGGAGCGTAAATCACTTTTATTAAATTATTTTACCTTTTAATAATTTTCAAACGTATACACATAATACATTTGTAAAGTTGACGTGTATGTACATTGAAAATATTTGCAAAAAACTGATGTAGGGGATGTAAGATGAGTAATGGAATACATTAAGACAGATTTTGGAATTTTTCTCTGTTTGTCAGCTTGTCTGTTTGAACGTGCATCACGCAGAAACTACTGAACCAATGAGGTTCATCTAAGCTTGGAGTAACATTTAGTTCTTATTTCATCGAAATCGGCCTAGACTAAGCCAAGTTTTATGAAAATCGGTCTAGTAGAACAGGAGATACAGCTTGATCTCTACAATAAGCGTATTTGCACGGCATAAACTTTTAAGATTAACTTCTGTAATATTCCAGAAAATTCGAGAGTACTCTGGAATATTCCAGAAAATTTGTGAGTTTTCTAAAATATTCCAGAATTGTGATTCTACCTCAAACGTCGTTTATAAAGAAGCTTTTTAGTCAATTTCAAAATTCCACGCGAAAACAATAATCAATCGATTTAAACAATCAAACACAAATAGTTTTTATAATGTTAAAATGTTAAGACAAATAACTTCACACTATATACATAAGTACATACGCCTAGTAAACATAAACATACCAGCTAATTCCACAGTAAACTGTTTTCATGCGCTTTATGAATTTTAGGAGAGCTGTCGCCTTTATTACATGCGCCGCATCATGCACACATTTTAAAAATTCACAACTCGAATACTATATGCAATATCAACTTAGTTCTTGTTTTAAAAACATTTTCAATATATTGGGTATGTTTGTTAGCATAGTTTATACACAAAAAATTTAAAATTGAGGTACTTGCTCGTATGTTGAAATTCTTACTACAATATTTTATAGTTACAGATTTCATATTTTTTTCCCAAAAAACTAAACATATTTAAACAGTGCCATTGAGCTTCATCCAAGCGCTTATGTCTTTAGTGTATACCATAAAAAAATTAGATGGATAGCACTCATAGTTTCTCTTACATGTATTAAAAAACATTTTTTTAGGAATTAGCATTTCGTCCCTTTTCTTAACATTTATGAAGTTATGCAAGAGCTGATAAGAATCCGACAAGTCATTTCTGGTGTCCTATATAACCCTTTTTGCAAATCTGAAGTTGAAAAATGTACGTCATGTCGGAACAGGTTACTTGGAATTTAGAGCGATTTCGTACTGTTGGACCCCAGACTAAAATTATGCAGAATTAAAAAATGCAATAATATACAGGGTGTTCTATTTAAAAATCGACAGTTAGTGTCACTTCTGGCGAAACCGGAAGTGAAAAAAAAATCACTTGTATGTCAAAATGTGCTTGTTATGTATATAGGAGATATCCCAAATTTCAATCATCTTCAAAACTAAAGACGATCCTGTTACACCCGGTTTACAACAGAAGCTATAAGGTCTCAAAAAATTTTTTGGCATTAGCCACCCCCAATACTACCCCCACCCCATTAGTAAAGGGGGTGAAAAAAAATTGTGATTTAGTGTATGTACAAGAACCAAAAACCTCAAAATATTTTTTTACTTTATCCACCCCCCTGTCACCACCCCCACCTCACTACCGATGTGATATATCGTTTTATGGGTTTTTCAAATATTATATTATTAAAGTTCCATAAACAATTATTTCCACATACAAAATTTTTTCGTTGTGAGAGACTTGGATGGAAAATCTGAATGTCGAAGTAGTGATTCTTTGGGTAGCGGTTTTTTTTCGTTTTGGCACACCTAAGTAATAATAAAAGCTTGTTTTTGAAAAATTTTTTTTTACATTTAATTTTTTTTCAACCTGTTATCTGTAGAGTTATTCTAGATGACTGGCTAGTTTTGAAATAAAAACGCTGTATATATTTTCCGTGAGTGCCTTTATTTTATTAACCCCGACCCAAAAAGAAGGGTGTTATAAGTTTGACGCGTATGTTTGTATGTCTGTCTGTCTGTCTGTCTGTGGCTTCATATCTCTTCAACGGGTGATCCGATTTTGATGCACTTTTTTTTTATTTGAAAGAGTATCTTGTCGAGAAGGTTTTTGCCATATTAGATTTTGATGTTTGGTCGCCATCTTGATTACAAGCTTTTATTTAACTTGACTTGTTCTTGTGAGTCAAATCTTGCAACTGAATTTTATAATAGTTATCCCCAACCGATTGAGCTGAAATTTTGCATACACGTTTAGTTTGGATGACAATGTATAGTTAGCTAAGTAACGTCATTCCAAATCTAATATAGCGGACTCCCAAAGATGGCGGACCAGTTATTTTTTATGCACCCCCATGTTATAGGTATCAAATGACAGGGTTTGCTGAGAAGAATACGAAAATAAAATGACGTCACACTAAATTCAATATGGCGGACGCAACTGAATTTTAAAACAGTTATCCCCAAGCGATTGAGCTGAAATTTTGCTTACACGTTTAGTTTGGATGACAACGCATGGTTAGCTAAGTGACGTAATTCCAAATCCAATATGGCGGACTCCCAAAGATGGCGGACAAGTTATTCTTTATGCACCCCCATGATATGGGTATCAAATGAAAGGATTTGCTAAGAAAAATACGAAAATAAAATGACGTCACACTAAATTCAATATGGCGGACGCCCCAAGATGGTGGAAAAATTTTTTTAGTTTTAACACTATAATTTGATCGTATAGTGTATACGCTCATACGTTGCATTCTAAGAAATGGTGAAGGATTCGATTTAAACTATACGTTTTATATCGGATAGGAACGACGCAATGAATATACACTTCCCCAAGAAACTAACGCACCACCAAAAAATAACCAAAAGTTTGAAGTTAGTTAATTTTTAACCCCCGACCCAAAAAGAGGGTGTTATAAGTTTGACGCGTATGTTTGTATGTTTGTCTGTCTGTCTGTCTGTCTGTCTGTCTGTCTGTCTGTCTGTCTGTCTGTGTGGCTTCATATCTCTTCAACGGGTGATCCGATTTTGATGCACTTTTTTTATTTGAAAGAGTATTTTGTCGAAAAGGTTTTAGGCCATATTAAATTTTGATGTTTGGTAGCCATCTAGAATTCGCCACGTTGAACTTCTCTAGAAATTGTCCGATTGAAGCAAAATTGAAAATGTGCAGATAATTATGGTAGCCGAATATGATTTCGGTCTCATTTTGATTCGTTCATATGAAACTGGTACGATTAGATACATTGATCGGGAGTTTTTAAAAATTTTCAATTTTTTAACCCCCGTTTGACTCGTATGTTTGTATGTTTGTCTGTCTGTCTGTCTGTCTGTCTGTCTGTCTGCCTGCCTGCCTGTCTGTCTGCCTGCCTGCCTGCCTGCCTGCCTGCCTGCCTGCCTGCCTGCCTGCCTGCCTGCCTGCCTGCCTGCCTGCCTGTCTGTCTGTCTGTCTGTCTGTCGCTTTATATCTCTTCAATGGGAAATCCGATTTTGTTGCAGTTTTTATTAAAATTAAATATAACACATAAATATATTTATAATAGAACCGGTCTTGTAGACCGTGTGCGACTAGTAGAATACAAAATTGGACCGCGTCGGCTTAAAAGTTAAGAAGTTCTGTGTGGGACTCGTGATATAATAATACGCTATGTTGTGTGTATATGTTTAGTTTAAAAAGAATAATATAAAATAAAATTACAAATTTAAAAAAAAACCCGGCACAAAAATATCGACTAAATAAGTAATATAAGAAAAATAAATTAACACAATTTTAAAAATTGTGAAATAATTTTGATTCCATATACGAACTCTTATGATTTATTTAAATCCAGCTTACATTTTCTTTATGTCCTCGAGATTTGCTTTCTTATACGCATGAATATGTCGGGGGCTGCTGTAAAGACGAGTAAAGACGAACTACTAAATAGTTATATTCAAAACAGCAGCTCCCGACATATTCATGCGTATAAAAAAGCAAATCTCGAGGACATAAAGAAAATGTAAGCTGGATTTAAATAAATCATAAGAGTTCGTATATGGAATCAAAATTATTTCACAATTTTTAAAGTTGTGTTAATTTATTTTTTTTATATTAGTTATTTGTCGATATTTTTGTGTCGGGTTTTTTTTAAATTTGTAACTTAATTTTATTCAATATTGTTTACGCAAAGAAAGGCTTTAATATTTTAATTCAATTTTGTCGGGATTTATTAACTTGATTACGCAATTTTAAAACATGTAATGAAGTTAAATATAACCATTCATCACATGCAATTAATTTAAAATGTATTAGGGAAAATAAAGCAAAATTAAATGATGCATTACAAGCTATTGCATTAAATCCGCAACGAATTAATTGAATAAAATCCGGCAATTTGCTGGAACGGCTCTGGTTTTAACAATTACACCAGCAGGCAGTCAGCTTTGTTTGAAAATACAACAGTGCAGCTCCGGCATTCATTTATCATACTGCTAATTAGCCAGGGCTGTGGCAGTAGTGTCGATTACCAAACAAGAGAGAATTCTATCCAGGATTGCCATGGATTTAACAAGGTACGAGCTAATTAGACAGGACAAATATCCTGGAGCACGCCAGGCTGGTTTCCACTGTCTTCAAGTACGGTGATTAATTTATACGGTTAATTATGGCTTTGAATTAATTATAGTCTTTCGCTAGTCACTGGCTGAAGACACAACAACAAAAATTAATTGAGGCATTTATAAAATTGTTTATTTTGTGCTGCGACTGCTGTATTTTACTTTATACTTTAATATTTCGTACACGGGTTTCATTTAAGTTTGATGTTGGATTATTTTAATATCAAAGGGTATTTGTTTGAAGTCAAATAATGATGATGGAGACAATGCTACTTCTTACTTAAGACACTGTGAAAATATTAGTCGAGCTTTACAATAGGATATTTGCTTTCATAGATATAAACATTAAACTGTAAGATATACCGCAGAAGATTATCTCACCAAATATAAGTAAGGAACTTCGGGTAGTCCTTATTTTGCGAAGTTGTATTTCTTTCGGTCTTACCCCCTACAGTGGTTCCATTATTTAAAAAAATGAACTGTACAAAATTTAAATCCGATTGGATAACCTAACTCGTGCCCCAAGGCCATTAAAAGTTAGTACAATACGCAATTTTCACTTATTTTCAAAAGTATCTCGTTACCGGTTGATCATTTCGAAATTTTCTACATTTTTACTCGAAGGAGAATTTTAACTTTAAACAATATTTGCTCATTTTCTACGTCGTTTCCTCAACGATCTCAAACTGGTCTTCTCAAATTTATATTGTGTTTACAGTTATCTACATTTAACTTTGAAGTAACACGCACAAACACGCACCAGCATTTTCAGTGCCGCACAACCTTTTCAAAGCTTTTCCCATCAGCTCCTTGCTGATATCAGCAAAACATTCAACAGATTGGCCTCTTCGCTTCTTGCTATCTAGTTTTCCTGAAATATCAACTGTTTTAAATTGTACACTTTCTGGTTGATGTGACCAAAAAAATGAGAGTTTAACTAATTTTCCTTCTTTTTTAGTTGTACTTTCAACCCCCTCTTCCAATGTTTTTTATAGACATCTCTATCTCGAATATAACTTTCATAGGTAGAACCTCTGCACAATGTTGTTTATTACACAATGTTTTTCATAAAGATTAAAGCCTAAGGAACAATTTAAGACATGTCCTAAAAAAAAATCGGCTGTACTTTCAAAATGGCGTCCGTTTAAAAAAAAATGCAAATATTGTTTTGGTCATTTAACACAAAAACTAAAAAGATGGAGAAAAACTTTCTGCACAAAAAATAAAGTACATACAATTTTCTATAATTTTGTTCCTATACAATATTTGGATAGGAGTTACCGTTTTCCAGATACCATTGTTACCGTTTTCGAGATAAATGTCTGCAAATTATAATATTATTATTATTATTATTAATTTTTTTCAGTTTATTTTATTGTTTGTTATGTTAATAATATAAAGTTTTATTATAAGCGTTACAATAATTGTCACAGTTATTTCTTTTAAGTGATTTACCGATATATGAATTTCCATGTTTTCTTAATTTTGGACTCATTTATCTGGAAAATGGTTACTCCTATCAAAATATTGTATAGGAACAAAATATTATGCACGTTGTTTTTTATGAAAAAAGTTTTTGTCCATCTTTTTTAGTTTTCGTGTTAAATGATAAAAACAACAATGGAAACAGTTTTTTTTTAACATATGGCCGCCATTTTGAAAGTACAGCCAGTTTTTTTTTAGGACATGTCTTAAATTGTTCCTCATGAAAAACATTGTCCCGAAGGATCGGGCGGGGGATGCACGTACAGCTAGGTAGACTATGGTATTTCAACGAGAACATGAATATTCTGGTACCTGTTTATGCCAGCGAAAGTTTCATTATTCCTTTTCAAATATTAAAAGTATGAGAAAACTGCAAAATGACGTTTTATAAAAATAATTTTTCTTCCGATTATGTATGTATAACATTTCGATGCGATCAACAATTCACGAGATACTATTGAAAATAGATGAAAATTGCGTCTGATGGTAAATTTTAATTACCTTGGGGCGCGGGTTAGCGTTATCCGATCGAGTTAAAATTTCATATACTTCATTTTTTAAATAATTGGAACCACTTTAAGGGGCAAGGCCGGAAAAATTGTAAGAAAAAAAGATCTTTAAGTATAGCTAAGGACCAATCTAGCTAAGGATGATATGTAAAAACTGAAAATATATTAAAAGCAGTTTTGTCAGTTCTCTTTCATTATCCTTCAGTGATGTTTCCCACAAAATCACGAAGATCCAAAGGCCTTATGGAAATCTCTAAAAGAGAACATCACAGTAGCAGCAACATAAGTTGCAATGTGAAACAACCCTAAATAACAGCTTTAACTGAAGTGGAAAACGGGAAAATATAAAGGCTACGCATTGCTTTAAATTCGGGAGAGAATGACAAAATAACACGAATAATTCAGACTTTTTCGAATGGATATAATAATAATAATAATAAATCGTCTTCATTTATTTTTCTGTCTTGGCGGAGTTCAGACTAGCTGCTCTATCACTCAACCAAGACAATTCATATAATAAATAATTAACATTTCTAGATAGTACTAGATAAAAAATACACAGCAAAGAAACAAGAAAAGAAAAAAAATACAAGTGTTCATATTTAGAATACCAAAAATACTGGATCATTGCTCATAGTTCCTTCAAATTAGTAAAAAAATCGCCGTTTTATGGAAATTTTTCCCACAGTTATGAGACCTATAAAAAGTGAAGTATTTGGGTTGTCTAAACATGATTTTCACCCCCCGCAGTTCTAAAAAAGGGTGGTTTTTCAGAAATATATACATACATGTGTGACCCACTTAAGATCGCAACACCCCTGTATACCCGTTAAGTAATGCTTGATTAACTTCAAATTTTGGTGGTAAGAAAAGATCGATAAGGTGATTCTTTGAACTTGGTAATATGTGATATATGTCAGTAGCGTGCGATTTTAAGGGGGTTTCAAAAGCCGATTTTTCAAAAAAAATATATTAGGGATTTTTTTAGAAAAAAAATAGTAAGGTATTCTTAATCAGCACCTTTAGAAACCCCTTTGTACAAGATTGCATCGTAGTGGGTACAAAGGTGTTTGAGATGGTGGCTGTCAAAAATCCAATTTTTTCAACCAAAACTAATTTTTATTTGTATAACGGATTCCCAAATCAAAAAAATCTATTCTTCATTTTTTGTTCAAAATAATGCATTGTACTAGACTGAATTGATTTTATAACAAAATAGGGAAAAAAAAAGGGTATACAGGGGTGTTGTGATCTTAAGTGGGTCACACACAAATTTAAAATTAGTGTTTCTATCTTAGTTTTTATGATTTCGGGGATTTAGTCTAGCCACTTCCGGTGAAACCGGAAGTGGCAAAAATTTCGTGTTTGTACTAAAAAAGGACAATCACGTATTATATAAGTCTACCAAATTTCAAAATAATATCTTTTTAAATAAACATGCTACGGGGTATTACATATCTCCTGTGTCACCCGGTATATGTATAAATTTCTCAAAAACCACCCTTTTTTAGAACTGCAGGGGGTGAAAATCATGTTTAAACGACCCAAATACTTCACTTTTTACAGGTCTCGTAACTATTGGAAAAATTTCTTTAATTTTTCCTAATTTGAAGGGACTATTACCTAGATACAACTTTTTTGTGTCGCTTTTAAAAGAAAGTAAGGAAAGTGGTTTCACTTCCTCTGGGAAAGAATTGTAAGTGGTTGCAGCTTGATAAGAGAAAGATCGTTGGAATAAGGCAGAGGTATGTTGGGGGATGGTAAGCTGATTTGTAAATCTCAAGTTTCTATTATGTATGTATGTTCCCATAGTTAATTAACATGATAAATAATTAGGAATACATACCAAATGAAGATTTCTACGATTGAATATTTTAAGTCATTTAATATCATTGATGAATGGACTGTATACTCTCTGAATTGCAGCCCAAAAATAAAACGTATACATGAATTTTGAACTTTTTGTATTTGCGTGTAAGTGTAAGCGTCTAAACACATGATAGATAGAGAGATCGACAGATCTTTATTGGTCATATATACACAAATTATTCTTTAACACGTCAAATAAATGCAAAAATATAGCAAAAAAACCAACAAAATAGTGGTTGTCTTAAATAAGAAAAAAAAATACAATAAATAAAACAAATAAATAACAAAATAGAGTAAATAATGACAATATAGCACATAGAATAACGAACAAATAATCATCATACATAGAGTAAGTTTATTAAATTAAACGAGAAAAATCAGTTGACAGGAATTCGTCAAAATCATAGAATGCATTATCAAGCAGGAATCGTTTAATTACAAATTTAAAGCGAGTACAGTCAAATGTTTGTACAGCAATCGGTAATATTTTGAAAAATTTTACTGCATAATAGCATGTGCCACTTCTGGTTTTTGAATATATATTACCCTTATTACAAGTTGAGTACGTATGTACACTTTCACAAGTTACGTAATGATTTAAGTTATTTTTAACATGGACAAGGTACTGCAGCATATAATTACAGGGTAAATTGAGTATCTTAAGGCTTATACAAGCATCCCTAGAATCATCCCTATATGATAACCCAGCAACGATTCTGACAGCCTTTCTTTGTAGTGAAAAAACTGTTGAGGTATGTGCCGAGTGGCCCCATATTAAAATGGCATAAGTAAGGGAAGATTGAATTATTGCATGATATGCCATTTAAACCGTTGACTGTGACAAACAATTTTTTTAATTGCGCAATAAGAAAATATTACGTTATATATTCTTGCAAATGTAGGGCGTGTGTTCCTCCCATATTAACTTACTGTCCAAAATAATGCCGCCCAAAAATTTAACGCATGAAGTGCTGTCTTAAAGAAAAAATCATAGTCTCATATTTAATACTAACTTATTATTTAAAAACCAGTTATGAACCATAGACAGACTGTTTTGAGCCTCTGATAATAAAATGTTACAATCTTTATGGAGATAAGCCAATGTTGTGTCATCAGAGTGAAGTTTGTTGAGGGTCTACTGTTTGACAAATCATTAACATAAATAAGAAATAAAGCCGGTCCCAAAACTGAGCCTTGAGGGACACCAAATTTAATATCAATGTTATCAGAATTAGCATTATTAAAATAAACAAATTGATGACAATGAGTCAAACACGACATAGGTAATCGATTTTCTGCTACCCTCGAAGAATTTGTAAAATTTTAGTTTGTTCACTAAAATATTGTGAGACAGTCGAAAGCCTTACTTAGGTCTAAAAATTTCACGTGCACAAATTCTTTGGCCTCGAAACCTTTATTTGTTACATTTATCAACGAATTAATTGCTAACGTCGTTGACAATTTTGACCTGAAGCCATATTGACAACTACTATTAAAAGATTACAAATTTCAAAATAATTCGTGATTTGAAATTTGAGAACTACTTACCTCAAAGATTTTCGCAAATAATGAAATCTTATCTACAAGATTTTATCTACCAGATCTTTAAAAAATGTTAAAACTTACATACGTAATGATGAATTAATTAATAAAAGAAGAAGAAATCAACTTCACCGATTTTTCTAGACAAGATATTTGACTGACTGTCTCTAAAGATAAACTAGCAAATTACGGTTTCAGTGGTGTGGATATTTTATTGTTATCCTTATCTAGCGGGTAGACAATAACGTGTTTTACTATGATTTCTTCAGTAGTTTGTTAGCTGTATCGAAGGGTGTCCCGCAGGGTAGCGTCCTGGTACCACTATTATTTTTTACTTATTTTAATGACCTACCACAATGTCGATCTCTTTAGTTCTCCTATATTGTTTAATGTAATTATTTTTTTTAATTCGTCACATCATGTCACAGACGTAGAATTGCATTTGATATTGCGTAATGATCAGTTCTTTTTCGGTAGTTTTGAATTATTTTATTACGTGTTTATTAGTCATGACAACTATGTAATTTATTATCAATTATCTTGTGGTGAGTGATAATAGTGAGAAAAGAGAATATTAGTAGATTCAATTAATTGTGAGTCAAAAATTTTAGTTGCATAATAATACTTGGCAAATGATGGGAAAAAAGAGGAATTTATATTACAATATTATGATGTAAACTGTAAACTGGCCTCTTATACGAAAAATATTTATTATATTAGTAACGAATCACTAATGAAATCTTATAGAGGACCTGTGCGTTCCTTCACTTCAGTATTTCTCTAATAGTTTGACTTAATTTCTTTAAATTGCAGCTTTTTAAAACAACAATGTTGTTCTAGTCCAATAATATATTTTACAATTCTAAATAAATTATTCTTACTTAAACTAATTTCGATAATGTTCATGGGTCTTCAAATATGTTTTGCTAAATGTCTAAAAATAGTTAAACTTTTAGTTTAGTGGGTCCAGAGAGGCCACTCTCTTGAAGGACTAGAATTTAACTTCTAAACTAGTTTTGTGTAATGTAATGGTCCCACAGTGATATTTACAAGGTTTAATTAAATTTACTCAATTATGTTGTGAAGAAACTATGTATTATGCAGCTGATTTCTTGACGTGTAAGTGTTTTATCAACATTATTTGCCTATATTAGTATTTCGTCATTATTATTGCTGTTTTCTTAACTGACAATAAAGAGTTATCTCACTGACAGCCTTTAAAATCTTGATTTCATGGATATTTTTCATCTCCAAAGGTTTTAGTATAGTAAGTACACGTTTTCATTTAGAAATAATGTCATGAATTAAATTTCGATTTTTTTTTATACAATTTAATAGCAAATGCATCAGAAATGTTTCTATATTATGGGGGCTTGCTAATTTATAGGTGGTGGATGTCACTCCTTTTTCAGAGGAAAAGGGCTAATACAATTTTTAATAAAAATTAATAGTCTCGAATATATAGTGACTTCGCCTGAGAAAACATGTATCTCAAATTGGTTTTCGTCGAATAACTCGAAAAGTATCACATTAGGCGAAAATATGAGAAATCGATAAGTAAGATTCTAAACTGAGGATGGCTTTCGTTCCAATCTCTGCATAATTAATAGTTTCGTAGATTTGGAAGTATAAAGATGGCGTCTGAACGTTTATAAAGGGAAGTATTTAGATTAAATGTTAAATATCAATATGTTAAATATCAAAAATGCTTGCTGAAACCGAAATAAAAGATCGCTAAACGCACGGTATTCCTGGAAAAAAATAGTGAAGTAACTTTGCGCAGAGTGACAAAGTTACTTCACTATTTTTTTCCAGTAATACCGTGGCTTTAGCGATAAATTTTATTACAATATTTTTTGTTCAGAAACTCGTGGTCTATCCACCTGTATTTTTTATTTTTTCCACCTATTTTGAAAAATGGGTGAAAGTTGTCCTCCAAAAATCAAAAATCGACCTGTCCGAGCGTTTTTTCAAGAAACTAGTCTAGGTGTCCTAAAACAGGCGTGCTTCGTTTTCAATGGCCCACCCTGTATATATAAAAGAATACCCTGAGTGACTGACTCATCTATCAAGGCACAGCTCAAACCGCTGAGTTTAGAAACTTCAAATTTTGCATAGAGGTTTCTCGAGTGGCGTAGGCATTCACTAAGAAGGGATTTTTCAAAATTCGACCCCCAAGAGGGTAAAAAAGGGGGTTGAAATTTTAGGCTTCTTCGGAAACGGTTATATCTAATTGCGTGAAATATTTTTTGTTGAAATCTATTAGATACGTGTAAGACGAAATTTCGATTTTCACTTTTTGAATGGGTGAAAACGGGTACATGGTTTAACACATACGGTGCAAATGACCGTCAGTCCAATAAAGTATATAATTTTGACACTGAAAACGATGTCTATAATTAAATCATTTCAGTCAGAAGATAAAATATTATTATTATGTTTCATATATGGTGTTATCATTTCCAATGTCTCCAATGGTTGCAAGGATTGGGAAATCTGTGAATGTTTAAGAAAATCTAAGTATTAATGGAGAAGTTGTACAGCATACTGTTGTCCCAATTGTAGGTAACGGAGCCTGTTTATTCCGTTTCCTTTCATTCTTAATGTACGGCTCACAAGAAAGAGCGTTGGAGGTTCGTAAACAAATAGTCAGCTTTGTGTTAGACAATTGGAACGAATTTTTAATTATGTCCCATAACAGTGAGGGCTACAATTACTCGACATGAGCTGAGGCATTCGTATCTCTGAAATCGCGTAAGTCAGAAACAAACTCTCTCCCGAACGGGTGAACAGGGAGAGGGATGTTTTTAGGCATGAAATTTGACACATACCCACCCATGTGCTCTATTGTCGATTAAAATAATTATTTTTTTCGATGAGAAGACGGCTTCCTTAAATGCAATGAATGTGCAGAGGGTTAGTATCTCAATATTCTTAATTCCACGAAGACGAAATTCCATGCGGACGAAGTCGCGGGCATCAGCTAGTCGTCTATAACACAAATTATATTATTAATATATAATTTTACAAGATTGTAACAGAGGATAGTATACTGAATCGAGTTTTTTGGTTGATAATTTTCCCGAAAAGCTAATTTTATAATTTTTTTTTGCCTTTTCTACATGTGGAACTTGCGATCATCTGAATTAAAATAATGAAAATAAAAGTTGAAAATTTCAAATAGTTATATCCTCCAAACTCACGAGTAATGTTAGGTGTTTGTTTATCGTCTGAATGGAAACAGAAACTGGGTAGGAAGAAAGGATGATATCAGGGGATATATTTAAAACGAGGGATGAGAGCTTGTTAGTCTTTCGCACGATTCGTTAGCTCCAAAGGCCGCGAGCCGTCAGTTCGAAAGGCTATTTGCTAACAACTTTAGAATTTATTTACTGTAATTGTGTTCCATTTTGATTGCAACATTTTACAGGCTTAATTTAACTTCAATTCACTTTAACAAGTTTCTCGTAATTTACATGGAATGAAAATATTTTTGTCGCTGAGAATTATAATAAATGCCGCCGTTATGAACGTCGATTTGCGTTTCTATAAAAAGGACGGTGAAAATAATGATGTTTTTTTTGTTTATTTTTACTCAATAGAAATAGTTCAGTTACAGTATCTTTTATTTCTGTTATAAACTTATATAATTTCTTTACACTGGAAAGGCCCTATAATTACGTTTTACTATAATAGTTATTTACATATAGCTATTATTCCTACTAAAAAATTAACATACCTATTGCTTATCCAGACGAACAAAAGCCCGTCTTTTAACTCCTTTTTTTTTGAGAAAAAAATGAGTTGATTCAGAACAAATCTGACCTATAAAGTTAGGTAATTGTCAAGAATCGTAAACAGAGGGAGGATAGCCGGTTCCCTATGCTGCAACGTTCGCCACATATCGGCAGAGCTGTGACGTCATGGCGAGACCAAAATCTGTTGTTTACGTTTCTGACGGTATTGCCTCTCTGTTTAGTGGTTTGTATTATTTACTGGTTTTTCTTTGTAAATCTCACATGTACATCTTCGTGTGTGTTTTATACATTTCTTTGAGTTATAAAAACATTCTTGATTAGTGAAATTGTATGCAGAAACAGGACATAATACTGCTTGCACTATTTTGGACCTTTATAGGATTTAAAAGAAATTTTTATTATTAGTGTTCTATGGTGACACTGTATATATTATAGAAGGTAAAAGAAGCTTAATAATTCATGCATTAGATTTACATATTTTTATTATTCAAATAAAAGTGAAGAAAAATTGAAAGATCTGGTGACGCAAAAGGCCAGACACAAGTAGGATTTGTTTGGTTCATTTTATGGAGACCGACTATGAACGAGACTTGCAAAATGAATTACTAGGTAAAATAGTAGTTTGTGCAACAAGAGTGGATATGATATCCATATCGCATGATAAAGAAGTTTGAGCACGACGCCGTAGGCAGAGTAGGTAGAGTTTATGACACTATTCAATGGTAAAATAAAATAAAAGCTTTAACATTGACCTGAAATATAATATCTTATCTAAAAATTGAATTCTGGATATTTTGGCTATGTTTAATATACTTACTGTTGAATGAATAAATCTTAAATATACTATTCAGTTAAATGATTCATTATATTAACTTTGCGGGTTCTCTATCGCAAATATAAGACGATAACTCTTTCACATTAGTCAAAACATATCAGCATTTTTATCGGTAGGGAGACTCCAAAGCAAGTTAGTTGAGCATGTACTTTTGAACTAAACAATGTCTATAATTTTTAATATATTTTTATTAAAATTACTACCGTATTATTCTTATGGGGAGTTTGTATCAAATCATGATAGTCTCATGTGCCTTAGTACCGTTAAGTGTCTTTTTTTATTACATTACATTAAAATGATCTTCACATACATAAATGGCGTTGTACTTTTCTGCATGCTATTAGTCATTTTGATCGGCGATTTTTATCTTTAGGCACGCGAATAAAAATTTTATTTGCTGATTTAATAGTTTTAATATTACCCAGTGACACTATACAGTGTTTATAATAAGTATTTTCCATTTTTCAACACAAAACAAAATCATAAACTAAACAAAATCTTCAAAATACGCCGAATAGCACACGTGAATACACAACACAACGTTTTCACACAAGCAAACAGAAACATGAAAGTTAGGTTAGGAGGTGTAAATCGTGACAAAACTATTACGCAAATGCGCCTGCAGATGTCTCAAAGCCAACCGAAGACGTACCGCTCGGCTAAAGTACGCCATCTGAGGGACACCACGCGAGACTATTTTTCACGCAGTGACGTCACAGTGTTTTTCGCGAGGATTTTAACTTTAATTATTATTTACTGTAAAGTAAGTACTGCGATTTAAAAACTGATATTCGGTGTGGCGTGTTTTTATACATAAACACACATTTTAATAAAATTTTAAAAAATGGGCAAGTTCCCCATTCTGAGTTGGTACTTTATGACGAGCAACGCTTGATGTATTTAGATGTACTTTAGGAAATATTATTGCATTAAAAGTTTTATAAATAATTCTTCAATCCTTAATTTTCATTTACAGACAATTCGAATTTCGGAGTGTTATTCAATACCGACCCGATTTATAATTAGTCCCCTTATCCACGACTGGAGAAAAATCAGCGGCAGCAGAGAGGTGTCTCCTCGTTGAGAATCAATCCGGGTCGTTAATATAACGAGGTGGCATAGTCAGTGTTGAGATCTCCCCTTAGCTACCAGGTGTCAATTTGTTCTAATAGATGGTAGATGAAAAACGCCATGACTTGGAATCCTCGCTGCCTCTCTAACGACCGCTCATTAAAACTACCCCGGCATTATATTTTAAAAAGCGTCAACTTCAATGGAAGCTTTATTATACGTTCTCAGCGGTGAACTAATTGAACTTTATTATGCCACATAAACTAAATTATTTAGCGTTAGTGGTTACTGCTAACCGTTTTGAGGCCATTATGTTGTTTTGTATTATTTTATCCAATTAAATTAAAGCGTTACCTTTTGTGGCCTTAATTAATGGCCGGTTTTTACTTATTGCCTATTGTCTAAGGACTTTTTCGGAAAGTACGTTTGATAGTACATTATTTTGTCGTTTGAAAGGTTGATGCATTAAATGGGTTTAATGTATTGAATGTGGCATGTGTAAAAGTACCGGATGACAATAAATTAAAAGAAACGTATAAAAAATGAGTAAATAAATTACAAATGAGTTAATTCAATTTATTAATATTATAAATGACATATATTGAAGTTACCCAGGTCACCTAAATATGTTAAATAACTATAAACAGTACAAGCGTTTGATTCGGTGTCACATAATTCCTTATTTATAAACTTAAAAACGAATTTGGATTTCACGAAAATCTGATACTTTTTACTTCGTGTTTACAAAATAGAAAATAATATGTGAATGGATATGCATCAAAACATATTATTGCCTTGTCCAGGGTCCCTCAGGGTTTCAACCTTGGACCACTGTTATTTCTCATTTTTATGAGTAGCTTAATAGTACAGAAAAACTTTACTTCAACTCGAAAAAAATTTGTGCATTTAAACTTTGGTTATAGGTTCAAAATAGGCGAAAGTTCACGAAACAAAAAGTTTAGGAGTTTTACGGATCCGTGGGAATCTATAGGGGTGAAAAGGGATATTTTGAATTAAAAAATCGGTTTTTCTCTATTTTCTCGGAAAATATGGCATTTACAAAAAAAATGTTCAAATAAAGGTTGTTTCTGACAAAATTATCGTTAATTTGGTGTAATTAAATTTTTATAGTAATAATTAATCGAAATACTAGAGGTTTTAACTTCGGAATAATGTCAATAAATTCTTGTTTCTCTGCAAATATCTCAGTGAATATTAGTTTAAGAGAAAATATGTTGGACATCCAAAATAATAAAGCTTATAAACTGATAACAAAATTATTTTGTTTATATATTTGTGTAGAGTTGATTGTTTCGAAGATATTTAATTTTATAGATAGCATCTGACCGATTTTAGGATGAAGTATTTAGTTTAAAATGTTGAATATCTTAGAAACTGTGACACTTCCATCAAAAGTTCTAAGAAACAAAATTAAAGGTGATTAATCAATCTTTAAAATGATTTTTTGTTTGTCACAAAAAATAAAGAAGTTATGGCCGATTCAATGTGCGTTTTCACATTTTTGTTAACGAAATGTCGGCATTTTGTTATTATAATTGCTCAGTAATTAAATTTTCTATCAACAATTCTGTATTTCGTTAGTATATAGCAGCACCTAGGTGCTCAATTTATTTTGTCCCTTTAAAACACTTATTTTAGAAAAGAATTCCATCTGTCATCCCCCCATCGAAAAATGGCAGTGTATTGGTTAATTATTGCTATAAAATTAATTTAAAATCACCAAATTAAAGATAATTTTACCAGAAACAGCTTTTATTTAAACTATTTTTTTGTAAATGTCATATTTCCCGAGAAAATAGAGAAAAATATTTGATAGGCTTTTAGAGACAGCTTTATAGAATTGTATAAGGCTATTGAAAACTAAAGAAAGAAAAATTTTTTTTACTTGTGCGAAAATCAAAACATATTTTTCTGACTTTTCAATAGTCTAGTACCATTCTATAATGTTGTCTCTAAAGGCTTATCAAAAAATTTTTTGAATCGGTTAAGGGATGAAGGGTTCCTAGGCACGAAATGTTTAACGAGAATATGTCCTTGTGTCGTGGGTTTGTATCCCGGATTGTATAGATATTTATAAGTTGTTACACTTTTATTGTTATTTTTTTATTTGTTATTTTATTAAATAAATATGGTTATTGTTAAATCCAACTATAGAAGCTGAGATAAAGATATCTTGGAGTAAAACTTAAATAAAACTTCGACTATGGACTGAAAAAAATTGGGCATTTTATAGCCAAACCTGTAATATATTTTTAACTAGCCTCTAGTAAATGATACCTTCCCGAATTGATTTATTAATTTAAAATGATTGTTTGAAACGGAAAATAAATTATACACAAAAAGGAGGAGGGTCGATTTGGGTGGTTTTTGCCCCAAATTATTTTTGGATGAAAAAATCAGAAAACATTTTTTTAATGTCTACTAACAATAATAAGTCGATTTTAGCCTAAACGGACGACACTGGCTCCCTTTTAACTATATCCGCTCTCATTTATCATTTTTTATATTTTTACCCCCCCCCCCCCCAAGAGGTGGAGAGGGTGGTTTACTATTTATTCGTTTGCGGGAAATATAAATGCAAAATATCCAAGCTTGCTCATCAGACTTGACCAGGGTATCCTGGGGTTTAAATAGTAAAACCACCCTCTCCACCCCCTTAGGGGGGGGGGGGCGTAAAAAGGAAAAAAATGATAAATGAGAGTGGATACAATTAAAAGAGAGTTAGTTTGGTAGTGTGGTATTTTATCAAGCAAATATAAGTTTGAAAGTGATTTATCTCCCTAAGAACGCTGTTAGCAAGTGATGGCACATTCAGGATTGAGAGGGGGCTAGGGGGGTGGGAATCTAGGGGGATGGGGGTCGTCCGTAAAATCGACTTATAATTATTAGTAGACATTAAAAAAATGTTTTCTGATTTTTTCATCCAAAAATAATTTGGTACAAAAACCTCCTCCTTTTTATTAATGAAAGAAATTGGTTATTATATGAGGTACCTACGGCCGTAGGACCTGTATTACGTTGTAATATTACGTTGTAAGTTAATGAACTGTTTTACTTACCTAGTTTGGAGAATTTCATCTGCAACTGGAACAAAAAGTTGAAAATTATTTTAAAACGGTACCTACTACTAATACATTTATTTTAATAATGTAATAATTTCGTTTATATAGGTTGTCTGGCAAGAGCACGATGAAAATATTATTGATAAGATAGATGGGGAAGTAAATCTCGTGAATACAAACAAACAAAACGGATGAATGGGGACACCATAATAACTAAGCTTATTTTTAATTGATTTTGCTTAAGTGTCAGAGAAATTGAATTGATTTTTATTTAGGTTTAGTTTTCCTTTATATTTTATGTAATTATTAGAATTAAACTTTTATTTGTTTACGTTTTTGTTCAATTTCATATAAGTATGGCTTTTAAAATTTTCAGATTTTGATTGCATCCATTTGAATTGACGCAGGCGTCTCTGTGCATACTACTGCATAAATTTCCATGTCAATATAGCGTCTATATGTTAGTATCCAATATGACACATATGTTGGTACTTAATATGGAACCAATGTTGGTATCTTATATGGTGCCAAGGTTGGTATCCAATATGGCGTCAATCCTGATATCTAATATTATGCCAATAGTTGATTGCGCTAGTGGGTGTATTGTATATTGTATTGTGTATTGTCAAAATCTGTCGCTCAGTATATTGGCTCAATATGTTGGTGGCTATATTGGCCCATCAACTTGTGCTGCAGGGATAGACATAATATTATTTTAAAACATAATCTCCATTAATCTTGAAGAAAAGAATAAAATTATAGACTTGGGAGAATATACGGTTTGGTTTTATGTATCTAAATATACCTTCAAGATGCTACAAGATACAAAACTGAAACCACACACACATATTATTAAAAATTGTCATTGTTTTATGATGATAAATAATATTTTCCTAATTCCCTCTACACATTCCGCGTCTGCTACAAGCATTTAAATGCCCATACAACAATTTGGATAGATTAAAATTAAATTAAAAACAACATAGCCATGGGGGCTTATGCGTACTAAGTACAAGATAAGCAAAACTATCGCTAATGAACCCGCATGGGCCCGCAGGAGCGAATTGTTAAACGGTCACTGTACTGACATTTGCAGGCATTTCCTTTACTATATTACTAAAACACCAACTTAACTGCTAAGCTAACAGTGTTGTCATTTGCAGGAGTGGATTGGACCATGAGGCGACTTCATAATCAGCTTATTTGAGCATCAGTCTCTGGGTGACTATGCACAGCACGGAAAATGGTTCGGGTAAGTACCTACTCTCTTTCATGGATTAAAAAATTGTGTAAACGTTAATTAAGAGTTCGCGCATTGAAGAGACCTATCCCGACTTTTTCTTCTTAAAACTTCCTCAAATGATAATCTGTTTTATATAACTAAGATACATTAAATAAAGGCCATTTTTTACCCACAAATGAGGTACTAAATACTAGTGGTTTCGAGATCGCATATCAAACACATCGATTTCAAAAAAAGATCGAAACATTGACATTTGAAAAAATACGTTCGAATTCGTTTCATTTTGCTCAATATTCTTTAATTTTGAGGATTAAATGTACAGGGTGAGTCAGTAGTCTGTGGACGGTCAATATCTCCTCAACCGTCTAACATTTGAAAAAATGTCTCGAATAAAAAGTGTGGGAGATCAAGAGTGGCATATTCTAAAATTATCTCAAATTCTACATGGTATTTTACAGAATCGAATACTATGATTTTTTAAATGGAACACCCAACATTTTTATATATTTGGATTTTTTTTTCTATTTCTCTATCCAGGCATATATTATTCTTACACTGCGGTGATGCCACATTATTCTACTCTTTCAAAAAAGTACATTTGCAGTGGTTGAGAGTAAAATCTGCAAAAATCGTATTTTCACAAATTTGACAGTGATTTTACTTTGAATTTTAGTCAAGAACATGAGGCAAATTTTCAGGTCTCTCAGTCCCATCTCAATTCTACAGGGTGTTCCCTACGATGATTCAAACTTTTATAATTTTAAATACAATCCATTTCTTAAATGTAACATCCTATATATTTTTATTTAAAATGTTTTGGTAATCAATTACCTACACGCTGATATCGCATTTTCAGTATTTCGTCTACGTCACGTCATTGTTATTTCCTTTTTATTTTAAAGCCTAAACTGTCTTCTTATGTTATGTTATGTTAGTCTGAGTCAGTGAGACCGACGTAATTTTGAACGACTAATGTTTCTCTATAATCCATATAAATTCTAGTTGGATGTTTTGTAACGTAGGAAACATAGCTTTTTTTTGCTCCGTAATTAGGTTAATTAAAGATTATGCTTATATTAGGCAGACCAATGGTTTAGTGTTTAAAAAAAATGTGTTTTAAAATATGCTTTAACCGTTTTCCATCTCACGTAAATCCCCTCTCTTAAATTTAGGAGATCTAAAGTTATAGTGGAATTCGAACCCACTTCGCTAGGTACGCTCAGAGTGTTAGCTAGACGTGCTCACGGTCAATAAACGACACGGTTACATCAATCAGCAGCTTTAGGACGAGAGAGACGCGGGGGGCGGGAAATCGAATGAAAGAGACAGACATATCTGATTTCCGTGCAGAAGACAGAGACAGAGATTCCGGTAGGGTCTACAGCCTACGTGACCTGTAGACACTACAAGCATCTTTGTCTCTGTCTTTTGCACGGAAATCAGATATGTCTGTCTCTTTCATTCTATTTCCCGCCCCCCGCGTCTCTCTCGCCCGCAAGCTGCTGATTGAGACAACCGTATGGTTCAATGACCGTGAGACGTGCTAACCACTGAGCTACCGGGTGTAATTAGTTTCATGTCATTAAAAAATAACTGGTAATGGGGACCGAGTAGACAAACAAAAATCTATATGACTATTTCTTCTAATTCAGAAATAAATATATTTTTTTTAATTTAAGCTTACCGAAATTCCAACAAATCCTCGAAGCCCGAATTTTGAAAATAAAAATTACTTTTTTATTATATTAAGTTAAAGGCCAAAAAAAATGTTTTTAAATATTTTTGATATAATATACTGAATAATCATAACTGGAGTCTTGGTGATTTCACTAGGTCAAAATTTAATGCCTAATTTGACGTAAGACATTATTGACAGCTTGACGGCTGTCAAATGAGATATGACATATACTTTACAATTTTCAGACGAAAATAGTTGCTTCGAAGTTTTTTGAATAATTAAAGCTAGTTAGAAAATAAAGTAAAGCAAAATCAGCTGTCAAATTAAATAAAAAAGTGTCAATTGATAGCTGCTAAATTAACATTTGACTTATATTTCAAAATTTTTTCACAAAACTTGTTGCTCTCAGGTTTTTGGAGTCACTAAATTAGAACAAGATGTCAAATTGGACAAAAGATGTCAATGGAGAACTCAGCTAGGCTATCAAATTTCCAATTTCCATTTTTTAATTTAAATATACTTAACAAAATTTTTGAGTAAGGGTTTTTGGACTTCCTAGAACCAAATTCACATTCTATGGGCTTTTATTATTGCTGGATTCAAATCAGATGTCAAATTAAACTAACAGTTTAAATTGACAGTTTAGTTAATTTGTCAAATTGGCATTTGACTCATGTAGTAATTTTTACAAAAAGCTCATTACTCGTGAGGTGGCTAAATTAGAATCAGATGTCAATTTGGAGAAAAAATTTATTGACAGTTCAACTATTTTACCGAGATTTTCGGGATTAGTAAAACCAAATTGATGTCTAGAGCTTTTAAGTTTGCTGGATTTAAATCAGATATCAAATTAGAAAAAAAGTTCATATTGGAAGTTTACTTAAGCTATAAAATTGGCATTTGACATTCCATTTATTTACACAAAACTCTTTATCTCAGGTTTTTGATATCGCGGAACTCGTATTGGTTGTTAATGAGAAAATAAATACTAGCTAGCAGTTCAGCTAGGTTGCAAAATTGACAACTGAGTTATACCTGACCTGACTTAACCTGAACAACATAGAAAAACAACGAACAGGTCGTGTGTACATACTTAACCTAGTAACGACATGAACTAAAAAATTGCTTAACAATAACACAAGGGATAGTACCTACAATATTTTTTTAAATTTTCGAAATTTTTCTTTATTTTTTTTTCCAAAACTATCTGCTTTAGACCCCATGTTATATAAGGTTTTCTTGTTTGTCTAATCATTCCCCACCACCAGATTTTTTAATGACATGAAACTAATTGCACTCTGTATTATGTCCTTTCGAATTTATCGTAAATTAATAGAATGTTCGATGATGTAGTGTCATCTGTCGGACTATTAGGAAGGGAACTGTTCTAAAACTCTGCCACTCACTTATCGATAGTAGCAGACTAGTGCAAAACACAGCTTTCGTTTCAGGATTTTAACTATAATTTATCTCAATGATCTGTTGATGAGTGTCTACGGCAATAAATCGGCCCCTATATATTTTAATCGGCCGATAGTGAGTAAAGTTCGTTGTAACGCCTCCGATCTCATATACCATCTCTTGTGTATATTGCGCAGAGTGCATTTTCAGATCCTGTTTACCATATATATCATTCTTCCTTGAAAATAATAGCGTATTCATGTACCAGTCTATTAACAAAAGAATTTATTTTCATTTTAGCTGGGAGTAAAAGTTTTAAGACAAAAAAATAAAGTGTCTTTTCTCGTTAATGGGATAAAGTTTAGCGTACATTTTTGTAATAAAATATATGCTTAGAAGTTGAAAGACAAGTTACCGTGTAGATTATCCTTTTTAAAATAACTTCATTCTACTTTCGGACCAAGAAATACGTGGGTATGAAAAACGGTGCCTCTTGTTTTAGTGGCATTTCAGAATTGTATCAGCTCCTGAAAAAGATACATTTTCAGATTGTTTAGAGCAAATATGTGTGCCGGGTAGCTCATGATATGGCATTTAAGCTTCAGAAAAAATAATCTAGAGCTGAAAATTTGCAAACATGCTTATTTAAGTGTACTGAACAACGCACAAACAGTACATAACCCACTTCTGTTGAAGATAACCCAATATTGTGCAAATTGGGTTGTAATTTGATATTTTGGGATTAATTATACATGGTGTCCCACCGGGAACTGCATCGATATTTATAGGAAACTCAACGCCACTGCAAGTCGAATATATGATTTGCGATTCAGCCAAAGAATCCTCTGAGAATGCGGATGATGATTTTGATATTTGTAGCTATGAAAGCTCCGATGAATCAAACGATGACGACGACTAAATGGCACGAAAATGTAATATAGCTTTTATTAATTAGTCAATCATTTTTTCAATGTTTTATTTCTTTTCTTTTGTAATATATCATAAATAAAATATCATTAAAACATTCATATATAACTATCATACATGAAGTTTCAGGTATGGCTTGCAGGGTCAACCGTTTTTCAGATTTTTTAAAATTACTTCCACATCCAGTGGAAGTATAGTAACGACAAAAAAATTTTTAAAAATTTTTATGGTTCAAATAGGCTTAAAATGTCATGAAACGTAGAGATTTCAAGTTTGAGCGAAAAAAATTTCTGTCTGTCTGTCGGTCTGTCTGTAACTTTTTTTTGTGCGCACGTTTACTCTGGAACCGTTTAAGATATTGACTTGAAATTTGGTACACATATGTACTTTAACGAGATCTGGAACTGGATTATATTTTCATGTTGTTCCGACGAAGAGTTGGGGGGTAAATTGGAGTAAATTTGGGGTAAATAGGTAAATCAAGCAGGTAAGAGTCCTTAAAATTGGTATTTAGTATATACAAGAGAAGCTAGAAAATGTGATTTAGTGTATGTACAGGAACCAGAAACCTCAAAATATTTTTTTACTTCATCCACCCCCCTATCACCACCCCCACCCCACTACCGATGTGGGGTATCGTTTTATGGGTTTTTGGGGTAGAGGATTTCAAATATTATATTATTAATTAAAGTTCCATAAACAATTATTTTCACATACAAAGTTTTTTTCGTTGTGAGTGACTTGGATAGAGAATCTGGATGTGGAAGTAGTGATTCCTTGGGCAGCGGTTTTTTTACTAAAATCGAATTTTTCTTTATTTTATAAAAAATAAAGGCGATACGATACTTGACTTGAAAATATAATTTTTTGTTATCCTTATATTTTTTAAAATACAACTAAAAATAAATTTATCGGTTATGATTTTTTTTAGAGTAAGTCGATCTTACTGCTTGCGCATTAAGTTGAGCACTTTACCTAGCGACGCATGCGCAATAGTTTTAAAACGACGGACAGCTGGCACACCGCGTCCTTGTTTGATGGACGGTGTGGTGCGCTAACTCCAGTGGCGGCTCGTGATATTGTCTGCAGAGGAGGCTTAATATTTTGAAAGGCAATTAGAGAAATTTCTACGAGTAAAAGATTTTAATTTGGAAGATTAGAAGATATGCTGCTTCTTCCAAAAGGAGGCTCAGCCTCCCCTGCCTCCCCTGACGAACCGCCACTGGCTAACTCTATCTAGCCCTTATGTACTTTTTAAGTTAGCAACCATTTGCGGGCACTTTTACACAAACAACCATATACCGCTGCCCAAGGAATCACTACTTCCACATCCAGATTCTCTATCCAAGTCACTCACAACGAAAAAACTTTGTATGTGGAAATAATTATTTATGGAATTTTAATAATATAATATTTGAAATTCTTTACCCCAAAAACCCATAAAACGATACCCCACATCGGTAATGGGGTGAGGGTGGTGATAGAGGGTGGTAGTGGGTGGTAAAAAAATATTTCGAGGTTTCTGGTTCTTGTACATATAATAAATCACAATTGTTTTCATCCCCTTTAATAATGGGGTGGGGGTGGTAATGGGGGTGGTTAATGCCAAACATTTTTTTGAGACCTTAGCTTCTCTTGTATATACTAAATACCAATTTTATGGACTCTTACTTGCTTGATTTACCCATTCACCTCAAATTTACCCCCCAACCCTTCGACGGAACAAGATGAAAATATAATCTAGTTCCAGATCTCGTTAAAGTACATACGTGTGCCAAATTTGAAGTCAATATCTTAAACAGTTCCAGAGTAAACGTGCGCACAAAAAAGTTACAGACAGACCGACAGAAATGTTTTTTCGCTCAAACTTAAAATATCGACGTTTCATGACATTTTAAGCCTATTTGAACAATAAAATTTTTTTTAAATTTGTTTGTCATTACTATACTTCCACTGGATGTGGAAGTAAAAAAACCGGTGCCCAAGGAATCACTACTTCCACATCCAGATTTTCTACCCAAGTCTCTCACAACGAAAAAATTTTGTATGTAAAATTGTTTATGGAACTTTAATAATATAATATTTGAAATCGTCTACCCCAAAAACCCATAAAACGATATCCCACGTCGGTAGTGGGGTGAGGGTGGTGATAGGGGGAGGTAGTGGGGGTGGACTAAGTAAAAAAATATTTTGAGGTTTTTAGTTCTTGTACACACATATAATCACATTTTTTTTCATCCCCTTTAAAATGGGGTGGGGGGTAGTAATGGAGGTGGCTAATGCCAAAAATTTTTTGAGACCTTAGCTTCTGTTGTATACTAAATATCAATTTTATGGACTTTTACTTGCTTAATTTATCTATTTACCCCTATTTATCCCAGTTTACCCCCCAACCCTTCGATGAAAGATATAATCTAAAGATGAAAATCTAAAGATGAAAATATAATCTAGTTCCAGATCCCGTTAAAGTACATACGTGTGCCAAATTTCAAGTCAATATCTTAAACGGTTCCAGAGTGCGCATAAAAAAAGTTACACACAGACCGACAGACAGACAGAAAATTTTTTTCGCTCAAACTTAAATCTCGACGTTTCATGACATTCTAAGCCAATTTGAACAATACAAATTTTCAACAATTTTTTTGTCGTTACTATACTTCCACTGGATATGGAAGTAATTAGCTTTCATTTGATAGAAAATTTATTAAGATACGTTATGAACTCGTATATTTAACGAAGTTATACTTGTTTACACCTGGTTGGCAAGAGGTTGCGGCCAAGTGAGAAGCGGCAACCAACACTTTTAAGTTCTTTACATACCTTTCTTTGAAATGAATTATATTATATTTTCAAAACAAATGAACGAAATTGTTAAGAAAAAATTAATTGATTAAATTTTAATTAAAAGTACTTGCGGTAATATTTTGACAAGCAACCCGGTAGAACCTTATTTCTCTATTAATAATAATTATCTATAAAAAATGTATTTTGATTAAATAACAGATGGACATAGTAATCACGCGGTGGGATCTCGTACTATAACAATTTATTAAAGCATGTTTGGTTATATCCTCATATTTTGATACAAAGAATCTACCTTTGAACTATGGCCTATTATTAATGGACCACCCTGTACATAATTATCAAGAATATCAATGGCAATTTATGATCTGAACTGCAGAACGAGAAAACAAAATAAAAGAATTCTCATGTAATGACATTTATCAAGGAAATAAGCATAAAATATTCGCGTGGAAAGCCTTCCTAATCACATGATCAAGCGTGCCGTGAACGACCAACCGGACAAAAATGTAAACGGCTTAAACAGCGATCCGTTTGTCGAAAAACTAAAGGAAACTATGTACCGAGTGGTGGTATTTTGCAAGTAATAAATGCGAACGAACGACACGGGCATGTGAGTCATGCAAGTGTGTGCCCCATTTCGCTATAAAAGTCACCGAGTAATATAAAATTCTAATATAAACGGCCGGATACAATCTGAAAATACATTGTGGCGTGGCAGCCCCGTAATCGATGCGGTGGTTTATGCAAAGTGGAGGACCCAGGTTGACTTTCAAAGGCAATTTATAAAACTTGATAACGTAAAACATTGTGAAAGTTTCCTCAATCATGCTGAGTAAGCGGTGCCAGTGGTTGGTTCACTTTGCTTGCTACAATTTACCTTACATGAGAGGAGCGGGACGGAACGTTCACCCACTATTCTTGGTAGGATCGTATCGTTGGGAGAGATTGGATTGTATAATGGTAGATGCCAGGAGTAAGGAAGTAGTGAAAAACAAAAGATGATGGTCGACTTCCGATGGAATATTATCAATCACTACGTTCTTAATCATAGCTCGTATCTCAGGTTGCAATTCCAGAGACGTACTTTATGCACGGCATGAATTGTTCATATTTTTTCTTAGTCTATAAATTATAGAATAGAATAGCCATTTATTAATCTAATCGGTCATTACAATGATATAGGACAAGCCAATATAAAGAAATACAAATAGGAAAAGTATTTATACATTCAAATAGAAAAGTAGAAAACAAAAACAAATAAACAATCAATGAGGAATAATTCAAGACAATCAGGTGGATAAAAAGTGTTATGGCAGTTGGTCTTTAATTCGTTTAAAAGCGGAGCTGAGGGAAAAGGGCGCCAAAGTTCATGGAAAAAAGGCTGATTTGGTTGAAAGGTATGCAGAATTCTGATTATGAAATTATCGAAATTCTCGTTAATGGATCCTCTTTTATTCTAGATTAAGCACTCCGATTAAAAAACTTATATCTAGATACATAATGGCTACCTTTTCTTCATATACCTTATTTGCTCCTAACATAGTCACATTATATGTCCATTAAAATGGATAGATGAACATCACATCCCATAGGCAACAGAGGCGGGTATGTGTAGAAGGGAAAATGTACAATATTGTACCTATTTTTTGTGATAATTATTGGAATATTAACGCAGATTGAAAAAATACAATAGGTAAAGATGTTTTATTCAAGGGAAATATGCATTGGAAGGATATTATTTACAATATTATTATTAAAACTATAAACTGAACCTCATCATGTTACAACTATGACCTACTTACTTATGAAACGATCGGTTTCTGCAAATGGCACAGCACTGTTGCATGTTGCACTAAATTGTCACTAAACTATCTAAATATGAACAGAGAATATTATTTAGGTATTAGGCAAATCACAACTTAAAATAAAAAGACTTCTTCACCACATTTTGATCGAAAAACACGAAAAACACTTATTGACATTAATGACGTATACTGTCAAAACTGTCAAATTGAGATTATGATAATCGAACTGAAGCCGACCGTGTACGAGCGGCCGCGAATACGCCGATGGGCCAATCAGCAACTTATGGGAAGAAGTGCCTTAGATTGGGAGTCTTTCGGGATCATAAAATTCATGCCATTATGTATCTAGATATAAGTTCTTTAATCGGAGATTAAGCAATTATGACAATATTCTAGATGATACACTTGAAAATGAAGATATCGATTACAATTTTAAAACATGTTTTCATTTCATACGTTTTTCTAATTAATTTTGTTTATTCAAAGAGATACTATTCGTATTGACATTGGATATAACATAACCCCAACAGCGCGAACAACCGAGTACGGCTGCTGCACTCTGGCGGAGATAATAAAAAGGAATATTCCCCATTAAAATCAATCAATTAAAATGTAAGTATTCACTTACGAAGTAAAAAGCACAATTTACTAGAAAATACTTTGTAGCTGACACTGTTTTATATTATTAATGTTTTTTATATTTACATTCAACTTGTTATATAAAGTTGATCCCATGTAGTAGAGATTCGATTTGTATAGTTCTAACCTGTGTGCAGAATACTGCAAATTAAAGCCATGTCGTCTGGCATAATCATGGTGAAAATTTTGGAAGATAAATTGATCTGGATTCTTTTTTACAATTACTTAAATTCCTAAAATATATAATCATGGAAGCGTTAAAATTTTCTCATTTATAAATGTGTCTCTACTGTAATTTAATTCAAAATTTATAGCGTATAGCTCTTTTTTGCAATATAAACACACGGTTCGCTAAATTAGAACAGCCCCAAAAAATTACTCCATATATAAAATGTTTTTACAGTATACCTGTTGGCTATCTGAGATAGACGTTTAATAGCAAAAGAACTACTTGCACACTTGTTACAAATATAATTAATATGTAATTTCCAGTTTAGGGATAAATCAGTATGTATTCCAAGTAATTTAAAGTCTTTCACCTGTTGAATAGTTTTATTTTCGAACCGAATAAGAGGGGCTAGCAGTGTAATTTGAACCTATACGATGAAACTACATAGAAAAGGTTTTTTCCCAGTTTATTATTAAATGGTTATTTGTAAAATATTGTGGAAATATTGTGAAACTGATAGCAAATTCGAAATTAAATTTTCAATTGCCAGAACTATATTTTTGTGATTTGGTGCAATTGTAATATCGTCTGCAAATGCACAACGGATAGATGTTACAAGTTGGTTTATGTCATTTACATATGATATATATATATATATACATAACAAGGGCCACAGAATACTGCCTTGAGGTATACCTAAACTAATGTTAAGTTTAGTAGACTTTGCACCAAAATAATCAACAAATTGTTTCCTGTTCGTAAGGTAAGATTTAAGAAGGCTATTACATCGAACACGTAGACATTCTAGTTTGTTTAGAAGAATGTCATGATCCACGCAGTCAAATGCTTTTCGACATAAATTGCAACAAGCTTTTTTCCCATGTCTAAATTACACATAATCTAAATAGCTCAGTAATGCGGTAGACGATGAATGCTACTTTCTAAAACCGTGTTGTCCAGCAGAAAATCTATTTTTTGTAATGCCATATCCTAAAATGATATTTATTTGACAGTTTCAATGAATCAAAATAATGTCATTATTGGCAAGTGAAAAATAAAGAAAAAAATGTGAAATAAAGAAGTTGTATTTCACAGTGTGAAGTAAAACTTAATAGTCAACAGACAACAAATTATTGGCTTCTATGGAAACAGCAATAGAATTTAGTCATTACGACAAGGTAACTTTGTCAATTTGCCGTATTTTTACAAAATTATATTGTTTTCTAATTTCAAATGGCGATACAAAACATTTTGTATATAACTCGAGACTAAAATGTGTTTTTTTTACTCGTGTGGTTTTTAGCACTCGGCTTCGGCTCGTACTATAAACGATCCACTTGTAAAAAAAAAACACCATTTTAGCCACTTGTTATATAAAATACTATTTTGTTTCTAGAAAGTTAACTATTTCATTAAAAATAATTCTTTCAAATATTTTTGAAAATATTGATAGCAGAGATATGGGTCTGTAGTTTGTAAAGTCCCGAGGATCGTTTTTTTTAAACAAGCAAATGATTTTTGAAATTTTCAAGAAATCTGGATAAGTTCCTAAAGTAAAACTGAAAGTGTGTGCAGACACAACTGTTTGTGCACGCTCTTTTATTTAAGATCATCTTGTTCACAAATAATATTCATTATGCGAGTCAAGGCCACTGTAGGTAGTAGTGCACTTAAGATCGTTCCCACCGCGATACTTTTTGCCCAAGCGACAGCCACTAAGTCACGCCTCCTACCCTAGCGGGAAATACAAATATGGCATTACAGGAAGTTGACAGTCTTGTTGTAACTCATGAACGGTTCAAGATATCGAAAAAATGTACGCAAAAATTCACCCTCACCTCCTCTGTCTCGTTTGTAACATCTCTGTAGAAAAAAAATCCCAAGTCCGTACACCAAAACACAAAAAAATTAGCCTGCTAAACTATGACGTCACGCATCGAAGGCAAATTTTATAACTACTGCCCGATCATCAGGTGATGAAATTCGAACCTCTCGCAGGAGGTGAAGGGTCTCACGTTCATAATGACGTCAGAAAAAGAAAAAGTCCTTGTAACTCGAAAAAATAATCACAGAAATCCCTCTCGCTCCCCCCTGTCTTGTTTGTCACACCGTCACCCATTGAAAACAGTCCCAAGTTCGTATTTCAAAAAACAAAAAGTTGGCTTGGACGTGATGAATCTCAAATTAACTTAAAAAATTTTAAGAAAGGTCTCTTGATATTTTTTGACAAATTGCTTATTTTTCGAGGTATTTGTAAAAAAAAGAAAAATGATAATAATAAATTGTCTTTATAAAAAGATAAAGGATAAAAGAATAAAAGGATAAAAATTGAATTAATTGGAAGGTAGGGATTTCCAATTATAATGATTGTAATTTGTAAGTTGGACAAACGAAACGCCTAGTTCCAACTAGATTCAAGAAACATATCTCAAATGTGGAAGGATTGCTTTTGATAACAACCATTGCATAGATATCAATAACTTAAAGATACTTAATTAGAACTGTAACAGCTATATGCTTTTGAAAGTTTAGAAATTGCAAAATGCAAAAATAATGGTGACAAAAGGCCTATTGCAAATAATCTGCCTTATCGGTTAGTAGGCCACTGTTCATCGAGTTTGAGTAGAGGTAATCGGATTGGTTGAATTCTTTGAACCGTATAACATTAGTTTAGTAGAAATGTAAAATATATTGTTAGATTTACTTTAGTTTTAAACTTCTCATGGCGATGCCAACATAGTTGGTGAAACACGTGTCGAGTCTTTATAATATTTAAGTGTTTCGGTGTTTGTGAAAACTACTCCATAAGTTGTGTCATGACAAATATTTCCACCCCCCTCCAAGTCTATGTTTATTAAATTTATTTAATAGAAATTTCCTGTATCATTTTTTTAATACTTTTGCTATGGCAGGACTCACAAATGGACATCAGTCAAAAGAAATATATTATCCCTCTTTTCTAAAGGATATACCTTACAAGCTGCAACCCGTATTATTAAAGCTACCGACCCAGCAAAATATATTAACTTTTTTTATTAAAAAATGATTTATTTCTTCTCGGCTTTCCGTTCGTCTACTTTTCAACAGTAACCAAATTTTAAACATATAGACATGGTAAGGAAGTACAACATTCATGTGCTGATAAGTATTTTACAATTATAATTGAACAAGGTAAACAATATTTACACGGTCGTCCAAAAGTGTCTATCCATATTTCTGTAGCTCATAGTATATCCAAAAAAAACCGCTGCCTAAAGCATCGCTGCTTCCACAGTCAGATTTCCTATCAAAGTATCTTAAAATGAAAAAAAAATTGATACTATATGTGCACCCCACTATGTGAAAATATTTGTTTGTCCACGACTATTAAATAATGTACTCATAATGTATGTATGTTTTCTCAAGGATAATCCCTGCAGTGAATAATGATTTCATTATTCACTAGTGACTAATGAGGACAGTTAGCTGTTTATGAGAAATCACGGGCAGGTACTTCTTCAATTCAGTGCAATCTGGCAACTTTTTAGTAGAATTTATAGCCAGTTTCTGAAACGTTAAATGGAATTATTCGTTAAATATCATAACTACAATTGTGTGAACAATTTTACTGTTATTATCAAATTTATGAATAGATATATTTATTTAACGTTTCAGAAACAGACCCTTTTTTATCAAACAATTTTGTTTTTAAATTTTATTGAGTAGTTATATGCGACAAAAGAACGAATTGTCAAATTAAATTTAAACGTCAACGTTATTTACAATAATTTTACATATTACTCGAAAAGAATAATATAAATAATTCATGAATTAATTTCTTCAGTAAACAATTTAATCAAAAATATTTAATAGTCGTGGACAATCTATAGTATTTTACTCGCATATAATGGCTACTATTCACTCTGGTGATTTACGACACTCGTCTGCGGCTCGTGTCTTAAACTTCACCCTCGTAAATAATAGCCATCATTATATGCTCGTTGAATAATATACTATTAAAGAACTTTAATAATATGATATTTGAAAACGTCTACCTACCTAAAAACCTAGCAAAACGATATGCCATCGGTAATGGGAGTAGTGAGTGTGGGATGGCAGTTGAGTGGCTGATGTAAAAAAAAAATGAGGTCTCCGGTTGTTGTACACACAATGAATAACAATTTTGTAATTTTAACACATCTAATAATGGGGTGAAGGAGGGAATGGGGTGACCTCGGGGTGGCTGATACCAAAAAAATCTTTGTGACCTTGGCGTTTTGTGTTAAAAAAGTTACAGACAGACGAACAGACAGACAGAATTATTTTTTGTCAAATTTAAAATCTGAACGTTTCATGAAATCCTAAGGCTGTCCGAACACAAAGAATTCAATTACTTCCACATCCAGTGGAAGTATAGTAACCACAAAAAAACTTTTAAGAATTTTTATTGTTCAAATAGGCTTACAATGTCATGAAACGTCGAGATTTTAAGTTCGAGCGAAAAAAATTTTTCTGTCTATCTGTCATGTCGATCTGTCTGTCTGTAACCTTTTTTTGTGTGCACGTTTGCTCTGGAACCATTTGAGATATTGACTTGAAACTTGGTACACGTATGTACTTTAACGAGATATAGAAATAGATTATATTTTCATCTTGTTCCGTAGAAGGGTTGGGGGGTAAATTGGGGTAAATTAGGGTAAATTAGGGGCAAATCGGTAAATCAAGCAGGTAAGAGTCCATAAAATTGGTATTTAGTATATACAAGACAAGCTAAGGTCTCAAAAAAAATGTTGACATTAGCCACCCTATTATTAAAGGGGATAAAAAAAAATTGTGATTTAGTGTGTGTACAAGAACCAGAAACCTCAAAATATTTTTTTACTTCATCCACCCCCACTACCACCCCCTATCACAACCTCCACCCCACTACCGATGTGGGGTATCGCTTTATGGGTTTTTGGGGTAAAGGATTTCAAATATTATATTATTAAAGTTCCATAAACAAGTATCTCCACATACAAAATTTTTTCGTTGTGAGTGACTTCGATATAAAATCGGGATGTGGAAGTCTGATTCCTTGGACAGCGGTTTTTTCTTTCATTACCATTACTATACTTCCATGTGGAAGTAATAAAGGTTTTATATTCTTTCTTTTTACAAGCTTTTATTTAACTTGCAATGTTTGTAACTGTCTTTCCGGTTCCAAATTAGTGACGGAATTTTATCGCACTTCCTATTATCCTATCAAGCTGGAATTTTGCACACTTGTATAAGTCCTTTGACAATGTAATGTTATTGAAAAGAAACAGAAAAATCAAAATGGCGGCGCCAAGATGGAGGACCATTTTTGTTTATTTATGGTCCAATACAACTAAAATTCGATATCTGGGGATTTTCGGGGATGTGCATTACGATTTTTTTTATCAAAATTGAAAAATCAAAATGGCGGCGCCAAGATGGCGGACAATTTTTTTCATTTGTGATCTGATACGGCTGAAACTCGACATCTGGGGATTTTCGGTGACACGGATTACAAATTTTTGGTTATTAAGTATGAATATAAAATAAAATAATTAAGACCGAACTAAAAATTTAAAAATTAAATTAAATTAAACAAGCATTTATTATTATTTAAGTGTACTAAAAGGAAACAAATTAATTGTCTTGAGAGCTTGTGTTAATAGAAAAAAAAATACGAGAAGCTTTTAAGACAATTAATTCTATTTATTTATTTATTTATTTCAGTTTAGGACACCTAAATAATAATAAAAGCTTGTTTTTAAGAAGGTTTTTTTTTACATTTAATTCAGACTGCTAGCATTCAGGATGTTGCACTAGCATGATATTTGTTGCTGATACTTCTGCTGTAAATATTAGTTACAAGAATGGCTCCGAAACACTATCGTGCGGTACACCGGCTTCTGAAATGTCCTAAATTTTATATGCATGCTAAAGTCTAACAAAAAATCTGATAGTTATTATCCTCTTTTAAAGAGATAAAAATCCCTTATTATCAATTTCCGAAAATAAATTTATATAAAAGAGTATCTTTAGTGCTGGTAAGGGTTGACGGGTATAGACTTGAAAGGAAAATAACTATAAAAGTCGACGTTTCGTCGCAATTTATTGACATCCTCAAGACCATTTAGGTGAGTTTTCTTTGTCACATTGGATTTAAATGATAAAACACAACACGTTGATATAAACAAATACAACAAAATTCCTCTATACGTTGAGGAATTTTGTTGTATTTTAGTGGAAGTAAGGAGTCGGGATTTTCTCGGAAAAAAAAAAATAAAATCGTGCTAAAGTTATGAAATCCTCTCCTTCCCCGTTTTCGAGGATGCTGAACACAAAAAACAGTATGAAAAAAGTTTTTAGTCATACCCCCCCCCCCCCCAAACGGCCAAAAACCACCCGACAGCCTGTCATCGATTATGTTCGTAGGAATTTTTATGGAGATATAATAGATGGTGAAAAGTGATATCAGGTAGTAGACCGCATTCACCCTCAGGGATGGAATCTACCCTGCCAGGGGGTGTAAAACTGTTTCTTATTTTTTCTTGCCGAAGACGTTTACCCCCCGTTTTAGAGGATGCTGATCAAGAAAAAATGGTTTTACGCTGGTTCGACCTTTCCTTCACCCTTAAACTGTCGGAAACAACGGTTGCTTAAAACCCAAATTTTCCGAAGATCAATTAGTTCCTGACTTCTTTTTTAAAGACTATAATAATTGTAATTGTAAGGGCGGATGTGCGAAACGATGCGGATGTATAAAATTAGATTTACGATGCAGCGTTCTTTGTAGGACTTGTCAAAGTAAATTTTGTGAGAATTGTGCGCCAAAAGATGAAGATGATGAACCAAGCATAGAAACAAACGAATCCAATGATAATAGTTATGATCATACTGTAAACTTCCTAAATTTTATACCCGAAGTGTATATTTCCGATCATGAGATCATGAATCGGAAACGGATGATACGTGCGATGAAGAAGGAGGCAATAGCATTAAGTTCGAGGAATATGAACCATGTAATTCTCTTTGTAAGCGCCCTAGGTTATATTAATGTCTTGTAAAAAATGTTATATTGTACTTAAAATCGTGTCCTGTATATTAAAAACAGAAATTTTTACCAATAATATTCTCTTCCTTCTATCCCATTTTAAGGAACATGAATTTTAAATCCTTGCGAGGATAGGTTCATTTTTGATGAGGATGTACAATGGACAAATGGTGACTTCGAAACCACTTCCACTCAATATACAAATTAGAAAATAAAACTAAAATCAATATGTCACCTCTCTTTCAACCCCCTAAGCTTGTTACAAATCACTCTTACCATTATCCTTGATCAGCATCTTCGAAAACGGGGGTAAATGTCTTTAACAAGAAAAAAAAGAAACAATTTTACATCCCCTGGCAGGGTAGATTCCACTGCAAAAATAGTCGATGACAGGCTGCCATATGAGAAATAAGCAAAAAAGAGGTGGTTTTTGATCGTTTCGGGGAGTGCGCATGACTAAAAACTTGTTCACCCTGTTATTTGTGTTCAGCACCCTCGAAAACGGAGGGAGGAATAGGTTTCATAACTTTAGCACGATTTTTTCCCCCGAAAAAATCCCGACCCCTTACTAAAATACAACAAAATTCCTCAACGTATAGAGGAATTTTGTTGTATTTGTTTATATCAATATGGAAGGGCGTTTGCGGTCTACTATAATATAATAATAATAATAATAATAATAATAATAATAATAATAATAATAATAATAATAATAATAATAATAATAATAATAATATTTATTCACCACCAAAGATCAGAATTATAATAAAATGTGACATGAAAATTATATAGGTGAATAAACACAGAAAATCCACAAAGGAAGACTTGCACTTGGATTAAACTGCGCTTTGACCTGTATACATAATTACATTTTTATTTAAGTTTTAAAGCGATGTGTAAATAAACTATCTTAAAGTAATACATATTGTTTAGCCTACGATGTTTTAGTTTTAATGTAAATTAATCTTAATATTCTATATATTGTTTAGCCTAAAATAAACAAATAAAAATAAATCAACTAAATGAAATACTATCAAAAGTACTTCTGTCCTATGAGCTTTATATACAATTACATTTTGATTTTAAGAAGCGACATGTTAAGTGAACTATCTTAAGGTAATACATATACTACCTGACATTACCTTTTACCCCATGAAAAAAACAAAGAATTCCTGCAAAAATAGTCGATGCCAAGCTGTCATATGAGAAATAAGCAAAAAGAGGTGGTTTTTGGCCGTTAAAGGGGGCGCATGACTAAAAAATTGTTTTCATGCTGTTATCCATCTTCAACCCTCTCGAAAACGGGGGGGGGAGAGGGAATAGGTTTCATAACTTTAGCACGATTTTGCATACTCCTCCGACTCCTTACTTCCACTATTTGTTTTTATCAATGTGTTAGGCCGTTGGAATTAATAAAAAAAAGGTGATTTTCAAGAAGTTTTATCTCCAAAAGATTTTGTTGCATGGAATGCATCTTTTAGGTATAAAAACTTGAAAAATCATAGTCCGTGCGCACAGAATGACGGGGGAAAGTACCTAAAAATGCATAATTATGCAAAAAAGTGCGTTTTTTGTTGTTTTTGTGCATTTTTCAAAGATATTCATTTAAGATTCATAAAAATTTGAGAAAAATGGTTTGTTTTAATATTATACAAGCCTCAAGTAACATATTGGGTTATTTAAGACCCTTTATGGGCCGATTGTAGCCATTAAACGCATCCTAAAGTGCATAATTTGCATCCGTTTAAATAAAAATTTTAATAATTGCTCTAAACTTAATAAAATATCGTCCAAATTTTATACTCGGGGGGTTTCGAGGTCACTAATTACGAATTTGAAAAGAAAATCGGAAAATTCGAAATGGCTGACTGATAATGGCGCGAAATTCAATTTTAAAAGTACATTTTTTTCCTTTTTTTTTTCTTAAAATGTATACAAAGCAAATAAAAAAATGAATTTACGTCTTTTTTTAACTAAATTTTCAATTTTTATTTTTTTTTTTTTGCATTTTCCCCTCCCACCCCTCCTATATCTTATTTTTTAATGCGTTGGCATTGAATATGGAAATTGATAAAAAGAAAAGTGCATAAAAAGTTTTCTTTTTTTAATTATTTTTTAATAATGCATTAAAAAATAAGATATAGGAGGGGGGGAGGGGAAAATGCAAAAAAAAATAAAAATTGAAAATTTAGTTAAAAAAAGACGTAAATTATTTTTTTTATTTGCTTTGTATACATTTTATGTGAAAAAAAAACCGCTGCCCAAGGAATCACTACTTCCACATCTAGATTCTCTATCCAAGTCACTCACAACGAAAAAACTTTGTATGGGAAAATAATTGTTTATGGAACTTTAATAATATAATATTTGAAATCCACTATCCCAAAAACCCATAAAACGGTCACATCGGTAGCGGGGTGGGGGTGGTCATAGGGGGTGGTAGTGGGGGGTGGATGAAGTAAAAAAATATTTTGAGGTTTCTGGTTTCTGTACATGCACTAAATCACATTTTTTTTTTCATCCCTTTTAATAAGTAAAAAAATATTTTGAGGTTTCTGGTTTCTGTACATGCACTAAATCACATTTTTTTTTCATCCCCTTTAATAAGGAGGTGGGGGTGGTAATGGGGGTGGCTAATGCCAAAAATTTTTTTGAGACCTCAGCTTCTCTTGTATATACTAAATAACAATTTCATGGACTCTTACCTGCTTGATTTACCCTTTTACCCTAAATTTACCCCAATTTACCCTCCAACCCTTCGACGAAACAAGATGAAAATATAATCTAGTTCTAGATCTCGCTAAAGTACATATGTGTACCAAACTTCAAGTCAATATCTTAAACGGTTCCAGAGTAAACGTGCGCATAAAAATAAATGTTACAGACAGACCGACAGACAGACAGACCGACAGACAGACAGACCGACCGACAGACAGAAATTTTTTTTCGCTCAAACTTAAAATTTCGACGTTTCATGACATTTTAAGCCTATTTGGACAATAAAAATTAAAAAAAAATTTTTTTCGTTACTATACTTCCACTGGACGTGGAAGTAAAAGGAAAAAAATGTACTTTTAAAATTGAATTTCGCGCCAATATCAGTCAGCCATTTTGAAATTTCCGATTTTCTCTTCAAATTCGTAATTAGTGACCTCGAAAACCCCGAGTATAAAATTTGGACGATATTTTATTAATTACTTCCACGTCCAGTGGAAGTATAGTGACGACAAAAAAATTTTTTTAAATTTTTATTGTCCAAATAGGCTTAAAATGTCATGAAACGTCGAGATTTTAAGTTTGAGCGAAAAAAAATTTCTGTCTGTCGGTCGGTCTGTCTGTCGGTCCGTCTGTCTGTAACTTTTTTTTGTGCGCACGTTTACTCTGGAACCGTTTAAGATATTGACTTGAAATTTGGCACACATATGTACTTTAACGAGATCTAGAACTAGATTATATTTTCATCTTGTTCCGTCGAAGGGTTGGGGGGTAAATTGGGGTAAGTTTGGGGTAAGTTTGGGGTAAATAGGTCAATCAAGCAGGTAAGAGTCCATAAAATTGGTATTTAGTATATACAAGAGAAGCTAAGGTCTCAAAAAAATTTTTGGCGTTAGCCACCCCCATTACCACCCCCGACCCCCTTATTAAAAGGGGATGAAAAAAATTGTGATTTAGTGTACCTATGTACAGGAACCAGAAACTTCAAAATATTTTTTTACTTCATCCATCCCCACTACCACCCCCCTATCACCACCCCCCCACCCCACTACCGATGTGGGGTATTGTTTTATGGGTTTTTGGGGTAGAGGATTTCAAATATTATATTATTAAAGTTTCATAAACAATTATTTTCACATACAAAGTTTTTTTCGTTGTGAGTGACTTGGATAGAGAATCTGGATGTGGAAGTAGTGATTCCTTGGGCAGCGGTTTTTAGAGCAATTATTAAAATTTTTTTTAAACGGATGCAAATTATGCACTTTAGGATACGTTTAATGGCTACAATCGGCCCATAAAGGGTCTTAAATGACCCAACACGTTACTTAAGGCTTGTACAATACTAAAACAAACCATTTTTCTAAAATTTTTATGAATCTTAAATGAATATCTTTGAAAAACCCTTGAAAATGCACAAAAACAGCAAAAAACGCACCTTTTTGCATAATTATGCATTTTTAGGTACTTTGATTTTTCAAGTTTTTATACCTAAAAGATGCATTCCATGCAATAAAATCTTTTGGGGTTACAACTTCTTGAAAATCACCTTTTTTTTTTTTTATTAATTCCAACGGCCTATGTTGTGTTTTATTATTTAAATCCAATGTGACAAAGGAAAATTTACCTTAACAGTCTTGAGGATGTCAATAAATTGTGACGAAAAAGTAATTTTCCTAACACCTCTCTCTGGTCTCTACCATTACTAGCATTAAAGCACTTACCATCAAGCACTAATGAAAATTGATGTATCTTTAGTACTATTAGCCGCCGAAATATCGAGAGAAAATTTTGAACTGCACATTTTTTCAAATTCAATCTATCCGAAAGACAGTCTTATTAGCTGCGAAGAGATATCCCGACGTATACGCTTTTTGTTTCTAAATTCAATAGTTAGAAAAACATACAACGAAAGAAATACTATAAAGCTGACAGAATAGTAATCCGAATACTCTTAGCTTTGTCGAGGCATTCCATTAACTTCATCGGATTCGTAAAAATGGCACTTCCAACGTTCTTTTGTTCCATCTCTCTCTAGATGAACCTTTCATTTCCACTCTCGTCCTATATTTAAGAGTCGATTATCATTTTAACTGCCCCTTCACTTAAAAGGCACTCAGCATTTCTTTTGTGGAAATCCACAGGGAAGAAAAACATGCTAAAGTAACGTTGGCATGCAATATGGGCCTTCGGAGAACAGTATAGCCTCTATTTTCTACGCAAAGGTGTAGTTTTCGAATAATACATGCCGATCAATTTAGTATTGTACTGAAATAACAATAATTTAAATAAAATATTCAGGGATGCTCCTGCGAACTTTATTGATATTTGTTTTTGGCTTTCACAAAAAATTAATTTCCGGAATTTCTCAAACATTGTTTTATTCAACTAAATAGCATCCTACATGCAGGAATATAATCTATACCGGGTGATTCAGTTTGGTATTCGCCCCCCTGTATCTTTTTTATTCTAACAGAAAACTACAATAAACCATATATATTTGTAAATCGTTTGTCAAGCTCTATCGAATGACGTCCTTAAATAATCTCATTGGTCACATATGCCAAAATAACGATAGTCAACTTTTTTTTTCAAATAGTATGCTATACATTTTTTTGCCGATTGTTGTAGAGCTTCTCTTTCTGCATTCAACCATGTGAAAAAAGTATACACTTCCATAAGGAAAATTTCGAGAAAATTAATAAAATACGAAAAAACTTCATTTAAAGGTTTTGTTTCTAATTCAACATAGTTAGCCATGGAGACAATTTTTTTGGAATTTTATCATTGTTTGTAATGTCAAATTGAAAATACTGTTATTTGTGACTGTGTTATTCGTTTTCGTTTTATGTTATACTTCTAAGTAGATTTACACAATGGTATCTTACACTAAGACATCGGAGATCTTAAAACTAGAATACGAACTGAATGCATCAGATTAAATGTTGAAATTCATTCTTCAACACAAGGAAAATTTCGAGAAAATTAATAAAATATGATAAAACGTCATTCAAAGGTTTTTTTCTGAATCAGCACAGTTAGCCAAGGAAGCAATTAAATTTTGACATTGTAAGTAATGTAACTAGTACCAACTAGGCCAATCAGATTCGAAAGAGAGAGATTTGTACGAGGATTGTGTACGGCACTGATGAGGCGTAAAAATTTCGAAACAAAGTTTAGTGTTTTGACCAAACAAAGTTCTGTTTTTCAATAATTATGTAATTCATTTTTATATAACATTTAATGTCGTATTGTCGTATCTTCAGTTAATTAATGATAATAACACTCAAACAATAATATTAAAATAACAACTAATAATAAATAACAATTACCAATAAAAAAAACTAAAAATACTTGAAAACTAACTCACAATTAAGAAAATAAAAACATTATTTATTGCTTCATATGTTCGAAGAGTCCTCCGTTCGCTTCTAAACATAATCGTCCTCTGTTTATCATGCCTTGGGTATATACATGTTGAAGAATTTCAACATTTAATCTGCGGCATTCAGTTTGTATTCTATTTTTAAGATCTTAGACATCATTTAGAGGTGTAAAATACACTTTTTCTTTTAGACATGGCCATAGAAAAAAATCTAACGGTATGAGATCCGGTGATCTGGCAGGCCACTTGACTCCCTCACTACGATTTCCGATCCATCTACCTGGATAAGCTGCATTTAAATAATTCGTTACAATTATAGCATTATGTGGCGGTGCCCCATCTTGTTGTAATATCATGTTATGTCTAATATGTAATGGAACGTCTTCTATGAAATTTAACAACTCTTCTCTTAAAAACTGTAAATATCTTTCTCCAGTAAGCGTGCCTTCGTAAAACTTTGGTCCTATAATTTGTCCGTTGAGAATTCCACACCATACATTAATTCCCCAGATATTTTGGAAATTAGTTTCCCGAAGCCAGTGAGGATTATCCTGCGACCAATAATGGCAGTTATGTCTATTGACAATTCCAGTATTATGGAAACGGGATTCATCTGACCACATGATTCGATCTAATATAGTCATTTCTTGAGCAACTGCCAACCACGCTACAAAATTTAGACGTCTCTCGTAATCTCCTGGAAGCTCTGATGTAAATGTATTTTATATGGTCGCAGTTTATTGTCTCTCAGGACTCTTTGAATTAAAGAATATGAAATATCAGTTTCTGTCGCTAACTGACGAATAGAAATATGCGGATCTACGAAAACACGGGGTAAAACTGCAACTGTATGTTCCTCATCTCGTGCGGTTCTGGGCTTAAAAACGTTTCTTTTTTTTTTCAAAACTTCCACTTTCGCTCATATTTCTTGCCAATTTTGCAAACATTTTGTCTGCTGGTACCGGCCTATTTCGAAAGCGATCTCGATATAAAAGTTTGGCTGCTTTGCTGTTTTTTCCGCACTCTCCATAAATTAATATCATGTCCAATTTTTCTTCATTAGTGTAAGATACCATTGTGTAAATCTATTTAGAAGTATAACATAAAACGAAAACGAATAACACAGTCACAAATAACAGTATTTTCAATTTGACATTACTAACAATGACAAAATTCAATTGTTTCCATGACTAACTATGTTGAATCAGAAACAAAACCTTTAAATGAAGTTTTTTCGTATTTTATTAATTTTCTCGAAATTTTCCTTATGGAAGTGTATACTTTTTCATATGGTTGAATGCAGAAAGAGAAGCTCTACAACAATCGGCAAAAAAATGTATAGCATACCATTTGAAAAAAAAAAAGTTGACTATTGTTATTTTGGCATATGTGATCAAAGAGATGATTTAAGGACGTCATTCGATAGAGCTTGACAAACGATTTACAAATATATATGGTTTATTGTAGTTTTCTGTTAAAATAAAAAAGATACAGGAGGGCGAATACCAAACTGAATCACCCGGTATACAGTGTGTACTATTTAATACCGCAACACTATGTTATTGTGGAACGCATTGCCCCATTTTAATTTGCACTCGATGAGTTCTATTTGATTATTTTGAAAAACGACACCACAAATGGAAATCCGGTATATGTCAATTTTCTCCAATTTTTAATATGTTGTTCTACTGATCCAGATCAAAAGTCTCAGAGGGCACGGGTCTTAAAAATACACCCTTCTACTTTTTTTTATCCTCTATGGGGGTGAAAACCGCTCGTGTAGTACATTTAAGAACTACATTTCTATTAAAAAAATATTTGTACCCTTCCACCTTTTTCCACCCCTTCCGGGGGATAAAAATCGATTTCACGGCTGCACACCGGTATCTTTGTTGTAAAACAGGGTATTTCAGATACAGTCATTAATTTTTAGAGGCGATTCTGTGTATAGCAATATTTAAAAAAAATTTCATTATCATAGTTCCGGAAATCTCTATTAAGCGGACTAGGGCTCTTCCGAAAGCACCCAAAATTGGAATTTTAGTTATTAAATGTATACTCATGAACCATTTGAGCTACATTGACCATTTTGCGGTGGACCTAAATTGCCTAAAATAACATCTGTGGTCACTGCACAGTAGTTTCTGAGGATTTTTTTAAATTGATGTTCATATAGTACAAGTACAAGTTGTTTTACCATTCCTATTTTTCTATCGTCAAGCATTAGTCATATATGGCCCCACGTTGGGCGCCATTTATGACTTACGCTTGGCTTCAGAGAGCGATATCAGCAGACCGTTTCATTACAACGTGGAACCAAACAGGACATGATTCCCGTTATAATCGTCAAAAGAATATTTATGAAACTGCTCAGTTGAACAGAAAACTTTAAGAGATGCTGCAAAATCACACTGAAGTACCCCCTAACGCTTTTCCATCCCTTCAGGGCGTGATTATCAACAAAGCGGCAATACAGCTGTATCCTTGTTCCAAAAAAAACTATGAAACCACTCAGATGAGTAGTACATCTCAAACAAAGGTGCAGCAATGACTCCCTGATCATTTTCCAACCCTTCCGAGGGATGAAAATCACTTTCACCGCTGCACAGTGGTATCTTTCTGGAAAAAAGTTATGGAACTGTTCAGCTACCCCATAACGTTTTCCACCCTTTAGGGAGGATGGAAATGGCTTTCATTCATGCACAACGGTATCTTTCTGGCAAAAAAATAATGCAACCACTCAGATCGGTACTACATCTCAAAAAAGGCGTAGCAATTACCCTGAATAGACGTTCTACTTACTTTTACCCCCGCAGGGAACCCAGAAGGGTTATGATATAAAAAATCTCAAATACTGTTTTTCATTAATTATAGCATGACTTAGATGCTCAAATTTTTCTGCCCGTTTACAGCACTTGCCATAAAAGAAATCGTTCCTTAAACTATACTGTACTACAGGGTGTCCCACCGGGAACTGCATCAATCGATATAGGGAAAACTTTCAGAAAATTTTGAAAACTTAGGAAATTACTAATGTCAGTGTGATTAAAGAAAATATTTATAAGCATTTATCACATCCGCTTATACCGAAAGTCGATACCAACTTGCTTATTTTAAATGGAACACCCTATATATTTCCAAGTTTTACAAAAGAGCGAAAAATTATGAGTTGACAACATGTGGCATACTCTATCTCTAAACACAACCGTTTGACATTTTACGAAAAATTTGACAGGTGTAAAGGTTTGCAATAACCTTTTAACTTTTTTTTCGCGTAAAAGATCCTCATTTGCGTTTTGGCATGCAGAAAGATCATAAGGTGAGCTACGCCCTTTAAAGAAATTCAATAATAATATACCAAGTGTTAAGTTTTTTACGTTACATTTTGTCAACTTCAAACCGCGAAAACTTGAGTCAAAAAAAAAAAAAAATTGTTGACTTCAATGGTCTGGTATCATTCTATCAAGTTTTCTCTAAAAGCCTATCAAAGAATTTTTTCAGTCGGTTCAGGGATATAGGAGAAATTGTCGAATTCTGAAATAATTTTCACGGCACCGCGACCCTTACAAGCATTTGTTTGTTTTTGTTAAATGGTCACAGCAACGAGTAACAACATTTATAATATAAACTAGAATATTTTTTGGTCGATAGTTACATTTTTATTTTAAGAAAATGAGTGAAACCCCAACAAAGGTATGCAGAGGCCCCAATTTTTCATTATCAGAGAGGTTGCTATTAATTAAAATAGTAAATAATTATAAACACATGGTAGAATAAAAAAACTGATGCAATATCTTGCAGAGATAAAAAACGATTTCTACAATACAATAAAATAGATTTTAGTATTTGCTTTTTAGCAACATTAGAAAACTAACTATGTATTTGGTATTTCAAAAACTCCAGAATATCTGCTTCATCATCGCTTATATCGTCGAAAGCTTCCATTTTCAATAATTTAGTATTAGTTACTGTAATATTTATTTACATTAGCAGTTTCTATGAGTCCAATTATTTTTTATTAAACTGTACATGTTATTTTACAATTTTTTATAGTTTCTCAGATACTGTATCAAAACCAAATTTGAACATCCAATATTTTCTTAAAGATTATTATTATTTTGGGAAAATTCTAGTCTTTTCTACTAGTTCAAGAGCCAGCGACAGATTTTCATGACCAAGTCCCTCTCAAGCGGTAATTAGTGGAATGCATCAGAGAGTTGTATTATAAAGCCTCGTGAACGTCAGCTGCGGTTCCGTGGGTGGGATGAGCGGCGGTAGCCTCCCACGCACGGAGAAAAAATATATATTTTTAGTCATTTCCTCCTGACTAAAAATTTGTCAAACTATAGTTAATCCAATATCTTGAAGAAAAAAAAAGTCAGCTGACTATAACATGGTGTACTATACGTCAGCTGGTCGCTTGAACATGAAAAAAAAAATATACATTCAATGATTTCCTCTCAACTAAAAATTTACCAGATGATAGCTTATATGCTACTGTGAATGAATATAAATGTCAGCTGGCTGTACCTCGGTGGAAAGATCGTCAGCTGATACCTTGAAAGTTGTAACGCAGTTAGGTGGGGGCGTAATTAAGTAGGGAGTTCGTTTCTAAAGAAATATTGATGAATTTTCTCCTGATTGCATATCGATCGAAGTCATCCACCATACCAACAATTTTTTTACGGTTTTGGTTGGTTTTTGGCACCGAAAATTTATGGTTAGTGGTATACTCTCTGACAATTTTGTAAACACTGCGGCCACACACTCCTGTCATATTTGCCACTTTGTTTACAATTTCATCTTTGAGTAATATAGGATTTTCTTGAATCACATGCTTATACACGCTTAAAATCATTTCCTTGGTCTTTACGTCGAAATGAGACTTTTTCGACCTTTTTTTAAGAGGAGACAAACAAATTAATGTAGGCTCAACAGCTGTATCCATGCTACTAGACATTTTTAGGTATCCTTGACATATTTGATACACCGAACAAGTATTTAAACAAAACATAAAATCAAAGTCTTGATATATGCCCGAGAGGCAAACACACTTATTTAATATACTCTGAAAGCATATAAATAAAACACAATAATCATATCACAAAGTACGGTATTTACAAAGAAGAAGATTTTAAACAATGACATGAAAAGTAAACTGATACAACAACGATGTACTTCCAACTGAGTCTGAGTACGCACCTGTACCGAAACCGCGATGAGTGTTATCAGCAGTTTATGGCAATTTGACCAATAGCATTACAGAATCCAGCACGCGAGTAGGCGATCACAATAGAATACGTAGTCAGTCGTAGAGAGTGTTCAAGAAGAACTAGTATAGTGACGGTTAAACACAAGTTGCCCAAAAAGGGTATTGATGGCTCTTCTCTACCACCATGCAAATCGGAGCTATATCAGCAATTTTTAAGAGCATGTTACATAGCTTAAATTTGGTCGCACGCACACCTGAAAGTCCCACCTACTGATGAACCTTCAGACTATGGCTGGGTAGAAATCGACAACAGATTTGAATTCATCTGGTTTTCTAGTACTCAGTTACCAGAGTCGATTGAAGAAATAACTATTCAGCCCGAAAAAGGTAACATTTTTTTTATCATTTTGATTATGTTACACTAAATATGCATCATATGCATCTTAATATATTTTTTAAATTTTTGTACAGATGATGATGATGAAGACATGATGGCAGACAGCTCTGACAGCGACTCTGACAGTAAATCAGAGAGATATGAGAGTGACACATGCCAAAGCGAGAACGAAAATGATTAAATTACATTATTATTTTTAATCACTTCTTTAAAATGAATGTTATTTATCGAACAGTTAAGTTACAATAAACTATAAATTGAATTAATCAATTTATAGTTTATTGTAACTTAGCTGTTCGATACTTATCTAAATATTTCTTCAGTTATTCAATTATATACTTATTAGTTTTAAAGTATCTATACAGAATATTGATTTAATCGGAACACTCATATCGGAGCGTAATGCCGAATAATTTAAGATACGTCATTTCCTCCCGGATAAAAATTTTTAACCTGATTGTTAATGTAGTCCTGTAATTAATAAAAAAAAATCAGGTAGCAGTAAGTCGAGGGAAAACACGTCAGCTGATGCATTTAAATAGGCGAGAGATGCTCCCGCCTAACTTCTGCGTTACAACTTTCAAGGTATCAGCTGACTATCTTTCCACCGAGGTACAGCCAGCTGACATTTATATTCATTCACAGTAGCATATAAGCTATCATCAGGTAAATTTTTAGTTGAGAGGAAATCATTGAATGTAGAATTTTTTTTTTCATGTTCAAGCGACCAGCTGACGTATAATACACCATGTTATAGTCAGCTGACTTTTTTTTTCTTCGAGATATTGGATTAGCTATAGTTTGACAAATTTTTAGTCAGGTAGAAATGACTAAAATTTTTTTTTCTCCGTGCGTGGGAGGTTACCGCCGCTCATCCCACCCACGGAACCGCAGCTGACGTTCACGAGGCATTATGATACAACTCCCCGATGCGTCTCACTAATTATCGTTCGAGAAGAAATAATTGACCAAATTTTCACCTGGCTCCCGGTCTATACGTTGCCGTATAACACATCAACATTTTTTTCGCATTTTGACTGATAATATGCTATATTACTAAATTCGAAATCGTTTAATAAAGTGGCACATTACCACATGAAAATGTAATTTTAATATATAGTAATGTCAGTGTTAATAAAAACAGTTTGACAGAAAATTGTTTATTTAAATATTATAAATATTGTTATATACAGGGTGTCCCAGCTCTATTTAGACAAGCATTATCTCGGAAACGGTTAGACATAGAAACAAATGTTTAATAGAAAGTTATTCTGTTTAAAAAGATGCATTTAACCATTTTATTTTCAAATGTACAAGGTGCCTCAAAAAGACGACAGGTTATGAAACTTTACTTTTTTAAATGGAACACCCTGTATATTTTTACATTTTTGGAGTCTCCTTTTATTTTCGAACAAATTTTATTAACCATGTCCTATACCTATCATTAACCATTGTTGAGATATTTGCAGTTAAATTTTTGGGATAACATTTTTTTTATTAACGTAATTATAAGGAATACTACAATACAAAAAACAATAAATATTATAATTATTGTAAAAGATGCTCAAATTGTCGCCCATGTTCTATTTGACACAACTCCTCCTTAAAAGTTCTCGTGTACAAGAACTCCTTATGACATCTGGGGTTATTTGGTAAGCATGACTGCTATTTTTTAAATCATTAAGATTATTTGGTTTCTCAGCGTATAAAACTTGTTTTAAATGACCCCATGAGAAAAAATCTAGGGGGCTCATATCAGGTGACCGTGCAGGCCATTTAACAGGTCCCTGATTACCAATCCAGTTCCCTCCAAACCTCTCACTCAGGAAACGTGTTACAAGAGAGTTGCATAACCTGCCCTCTTTTTGAGACACCCTGTACATTTGCAAATAAAGTGGTTAATGTGTCTTTTCAAACAGAATAACTTTTCTATTAAACATTTCTTTTTATGCCTAACCGTTTCCGAGATAATGCTTGTCTAAATAGACGTATATTAAAAGTACAATTATTCAAATTTGAAAAGTTAACAACACGATATTTATTCAATTCCATTTGTTCTTCCTGAAAACTATTACAATTCTCTATCTGTATTCCTGAATAATCTTGAGGTGTCACTAGTTCTTGCTGATGAAATATACTTTTTGAAATTTTCAACTGGTTGTATGGTACACTTACCGTGATTATAGTAAATGAAAAATCTATTGTTTTACTTGTTTGGGTCTCAATCGTAATTACTTATGATAAATTTCATATTCGTTGCACTCTGATCCTACGGTAAATACACGTTTCTTTTTGGTTTTGGTATCGTGTGATGTTATAACCAAAATTTTTCGCGTGTCTTCTATATCTTTTACAGTTAAACTGCATAACTCTGCACGTCGACATGCCCCATTTAAACCAAATATTAGTACCACTTTGATTAATAAGAACTTATCGTCTGGAGCCTCTTTTAAAAACATAGTAACGTTTTCCATAGTCAAAACTTTTGATTTCTTTGCTTCGTATGTATCATTTTGACGTTTTAAAAAGGCAAGTAGCTTTTTATATTGTTATATATCCATATTTTCGTTTATTTGTATATAGTACTTTTCAATATGGAATATGTAGACCATAACTGGATGCTTTAAGAGATTTTGCCTAGAATAACGAAAGACATTGTATGAAAAACACTAAAATATGTATAAAAATAACTTACCTTCTCAAAAAAATACGTTAGCATTACACTTGCATCAGTTCTTAGTGCGGTTTTTGTCTCCTCCACTTAAAAAATATTTCATTTACCTTCTCGTATTTTTCCTTGGATTTTAAAGGAAGTAAGCTCGAAGATGCTTCCCGAGCGGCATTTAAAATGTATTCAGAACAATTTTAATTGTTTTCAGTAGCAAGACTCATTTTTATAATTAATATATAACCTAGAATCAATTCGACTCACAAAAATTATGCTGAACTGTTATTATACAAATAAACAAAGCCGTGTCAGTTACTAGGTTAAGGAAATCTTACACAAGTACCTACTATGACATTTTTTAAATTTCAAATTTTGTAATGCTTTTATATCTATCACTATTTGCTTATAATTACCTACTAACAGAAAATGCGAAAAAAGAGTATAAACAAATCTCGCTCGCTGCGCTCGCTCGTACTCAAGAACTATATTCGTTTAGTAAAACTTTGCTTTTCTAAACTTGTTGTTTAATGTACTTTTATTAACAATTAATAAAGGTTCTCAGTAGGCCGAACGGTAAAATATTAAACTAGTGTTTATACCAGAACGCAAGTTTAGCATTTTCCATCGCATAGCGAGCCTCTAAATAAGATAAATAAGTTGTGTGTTTATACATCCAACCTCCCAGTTGCGTATAAAATATTCAGTGAATCTAATCAAGCAGCTACTAGTGCAGCATTAGCGCCTCCAGGAAATTAACAATAACAATTAAGGTAACCACTTACGTATGTGCATGGATCATATTAAATTTATCAAAATAATTATCTAACCGGGACTCCTGATTACGCAACCCCTTACTCCGAACTCATATCCGGCCGAATCTTAAGTAAACTGTCTGTAAGCGGCTTGCATTAATTAATAAGGAACTCTGCTAATTGCACTGGGACGATCCAACCCGCCGTCCTGATTGGTTACCCGGCCGAGGGCTCCAAATAATTACTACAATTACTATCTGAACCTATTCCAGAAAGAAAGGGAGCCTGGAATTGAAGATTGTATCTAATCAAGCACCATCCAAAATTTCATTACAGCCGAATATTTTAATTAACAAAAATACATGAATGTTTTACTGAAAACGCAGCCAGTTTATGTGTAAATAAAAGTGGTAATGCGTACTTATTACTGTGGTCCTGAGCTATACTTGACAAACAATAATTCTCGAAGTGCTTTCAAGACATCATTTTGGTTAAGGATATCTTTGGTTAAGGATAATTTGTGCAAAATTTGAAATCAGATAACGCGAAAACGCGGCGCACAAGGCTTGAAGTAATAAGAAAAGATATAAAAGGTTGCAGCCTTGAAATGCCCTGTTTTGCAAAACTATAAGAAACAAAACTTAGACAAATCATTAAAACAAAAATTATTAATTTAATTGAAGAACTAAATGAGAACTGTCATATTTATTTTATACATGTCATACTCAATAAAATTTACCAGTATTTTAAAATTTTCTCACTGTTAAAAAAAATGTTAATAGAAAGGTAAAAAAAGGATGGGGCATTGTTGTTATCACCAATTCACCAGCATGCATACCAAGCCGGAAAATTTGCAGAGACCATCATCAGATCTTTGTTAAAACTGAGATGGCGCTAGAGCAGAAAGAACTGGTAGTGGTAGTATTCTTGGACATCGATTCTCTCTGAGAAACAGTTGCGGATCGCGGCCATAATTAAGTGGATATTAGGGTGGCCCATCTTTTTCGAAATCGAAATTTTTTATTTCTCATTTTTGTGTCAAACACACTTCTCAAAACCACTTCAAAAATGGCTGCCCCATTTATATAACCCATATTTGATGCTGTTGTAACACAACACAAAGCTATTACCTTTTCGTCCAAATTCCATTCACAAAGCACATCATAAACTGCTTCAGTCTGTTCTCTTCCAGTTGAATTGGGCAAAGCTGGTACTCCAAGTAGTTGTTCAATATCTCCACTAGTAACTAAGATAGCAAGTCTATCGATATTTCCCATTCCAGTGAGAGAAGGTAAAAGTTTTCCATCCCAATGGAAGACTGGGGCCGGCAATTCAGAATTACCGAAGGCAGTTTTTAATATTTCAGCTCTTTCTTCGCAAATGCGTTGTCTAGAGCGCTGAAGTGTGGTTCTGCTGATGGAGATGTGGTGTCATGTCCTAGTGCTTCTGCTACTGCCGTCAAAATATGGACTCCATACCTGTCGCTTATTTTGCAAGCATCAAATGCAGCGGCTATTTTTGGTGTGATGATGTTACATGTTCCATACAATCTCCTCTTTTTTGGCTGTGACGGGCCAGGCTGGTCTTGTAACAACTCTTCTTGGGCTTCGATTATTTCATCTTCATTTTCGTTGGAGTCGGCTGAATTACTACTTGATGATGGACAGGTGACTGTTTCCTCTAATCTAGCTTTTTCTTGTTGACTTCGGTGCATTCGTTCGGATAATTTCTGTAATTTCTCCTCAGCTGATTTTTCTTGAGAAGCAAGTTGGTAATCAATACCATGCATAAATCCAGGACGTCCCTTTTTTCTTTGGTTAATTAAAAACTGCTTATCTTCATCTATTTTCATCAACTCCAATGCATTTGCATGAGAAATGTCAAAAAGATCGTCTAATTTTTCAACGAAATTTTTTTCTTTACTCCCGCACTGGCCCTTTTAGCCGATTTTTGTAAGTTCCTCCACTCTGCATAAAGTTTATCTAGTTGTTTAACACAATGAAAATCCTGACGTGTCGGAATGCGAGCTTTATCCCAAAAAATTGACACCTCTTTTATTGTTAATTTAGCACTTTCATGTACACTTAGCTTCACTTCACGAATGTTATAAAAGAGCACTTGTAATACTTGTCTATTAGACGGCAATTTATTGTCAATGATTTGTGACGAATAATGTCCAACTAAGTAAATAAAAGTATCCTTTCGTAAGGATCTAACATCAGCCATCGTTAAATGTTTTTTCAAAAAGGAACGTATGCTAGAACTTATAATGTCACCACTGTAAAACACAATTGCAAACTGACATAAAAACCTACCGTAGGTGCATTATGTTTCCAAACTTCCAAAACAAATAATTTCTAGGAAATAATTACACCAATAAAACATTATGAGAAAAGAGGTAGATATTTGTATTTTAAGTAAAATTTAAGTGTATTACCGTAATAAAATCTTATCTACAAATTTCTACCTGAATGCGGCACGGGTTACCGTAATAAAATCTTATCTACAAATTTCTACCTGAATGCGGCACGGGTTACCGTTCATCGAATTATCTGAAACTTTGACATAAATTATTCCTAGTATAATAGTATATTTTCGTGGGGTGAGACTTAAAAAATACGCAAAAAAAATTCACCCCCTATAGAGATGGGCCACCTTAGTGGATATAATCCTGGAACATTGAAATCACGCTTGGCAACGAGAAGGCGGACCGAGGCTGTCCGTAGGGTGAAGTACTGTCCCTGCTACTGTGGAACCTCATGCTCATCGGGCTACTGGCTGAATTTGGCGAAGCAGGCTTCTATGCACTAGCATATGCAAACCATCTGCCTATCATGATAAGAGACAGATTTAAAGTGACTATTGCAGGGTTCATGCAAAAGGCTTTTACATAGTTCAATTATGGTGAAAAAGATACGGGCTCTCTGTCAACCATGGCAAAATAGAGCTAATGCTGTTCACTAAAAGGGGGGCGATAAGCGACAGCTTCATTGTCTTAGGGGCACGTATATGTGTCCTTCTCATGCAGTGAGATACCTGAGGGTAACTCTAGACTCCAAATTGTCCTGATAGGACCACGTGGAAGCCTAAGCGAGGAAAACGATGCAAACGATGGTGAAACCTCTCATAACATATGCGGTACTTCCAGGAGTACTCCACAATTAGAGCTCGCCTATGACAAGTTGCCTAGGAGTGACATGAGCAATCAGGACCATTCCAATGACCGCAATGGAGATCATCCTGGACTCACTCCGTTGTTTATCGAAGTGGAACTGGAAGCCTAAAAAGCAGCAAATAGCCTGTTTAAGGGTGAAATGTGGAATGCAAAACAAGGGCTGGGGCACATAAAGACCCTGGGCTACTTGTAAGAGACCAGGCCATCGCTCAGTCAGATGACGCCTAGAGCTTCACTATTCCATATACAATCGTGTTCGCTAATCGAGAGATGAGTCCCGTAGGTTTGGAATAGTACACATACGGATCGAAGACTCATAAGGGAACCGGTACTGGCGTACACGAATAAAAACCAAGGCGCAATTTGGTAAGCAATCTAGTGTTCCAGCCATTTTATTGTATGTAAGCGAACCCTCAGAAAAAGTTCCGTCGGTAAGTACATTTTTATCAGCAGCTAGCCAGGCGGCGTTGAGGGTGACCTCTAAGTTGGTACTGAACTGTTGGAATATTTTAACTGATTTATGCGAACACAACTGAGTCAAACTCAAATGGGTGCCCAGACACAGTGGCGTGGAGGACAACGCAAAAATTATTTGCCGCTTATTTGTAACACTAAGGAGTATCCGAAACATTCTGCTCATACACTAACTAGTGTCAGGACCTAGGTCTTAGGATCAGGGAAGTGGGAGGAAGATTAAGAGTCTTAGGAGCAATTCCTGAGTTAAAATATAAGGTTATAGCTAGAAGGGTAGAGTTAAGAGTATGGAGAGCAGTCTGACCAATAAAAGAGTTTGTTAGAGTAAAAAAGAATCTGATCGAACAGCATTTTCGAGAAATTTGACAAGTTTGAGATTTTCGAAAACAATATTTTGAACAGTTCTTAAACTGATTTAAACAGTTTTTTTTGTTTATTTTCCACAAAGTAGCTCGAACAGGCTGTTTGGTCAGTTTCATCTTTACTATAACAAACGTTTTCATTGGTCAGATTCGCGCTCTACACTTTTAACTCCGCCCTTCTAGCAATAATTTTCAATCTAAATTTGTTCTATTTTAATTGTTCCTAAGACTCTTAGCCCCCATGCAATTACCCTGCTACTAAAACTTATGTCCTAGAACCTAAGACCGTCTTCGGATACAGCATAGTGCTACTGATAATGGGAGGTAATGGCGTGTGCATTTTACACTATTAATGCAAGTGATCATGTTTCAGCACTACATATTTACTGCAGTGACAATAATGCATAGTTCAATAGTGATAATTACCATCATACAGTATAATTATAGGTCGGTTAATTTTAAAGCGTAACCTTATCCAAAAAATATGTACACAGTCGAGTGTAGATTTCAATTAATGAACGAGCAATTTACTTTCAATTAACATTCATTCAACCTCGTTCAGTTTTAAATGTAAACGTTTTCATGGAAATATCATTCTCATACACTAGGAAATACAAACTTCTTATCTGTACTAAAGCTTATTATTTATTACCCTCAATTATGATGAATTAATCGCCTGAGTTCATGCCGTTTGAAATAAACTCGAAATAAACCCTTTAATGTCGGATCATATACTGAAAGTTTGAAACACTTCTCGTATATAAAATGGCGGCGGTTTGCGACATAAAAGCGTATCGCCTATTTTCACATTAAAGTCACAGTTTTAGCCAGTCTAATTGGATTCGGATTAATTTCGAGCATTATCTCGCCCCGCTTGCATTAACAAGAGGTCTGCAGGTCGGATTTAGATTAGACGGATTGACAGTAATTGAATTTGCTTGCTGCAAAGTCAAAGTTTACATTATGATAAATGACAATTTACAGCGTGATCGTGAATTATTAGATCTCTATAACTTGTATGCAGACCCATTAAACTATTAATTAGTTCTGGTTCTCCCGCTTACAGGCACAGGGCCGACTCGGGACAATTTCGGTTATATATCTCGGAAGTTTATTGCGTGATGGGAACAGTTACATATGCATTGTTGTAATCTAGTATTTGTTATTTAGATAGTACAGTACCTAGAGGCAAAAAATAGGTATGTAAAATATCGGAATAATTTCATATGTTATGAAAATTTTTCTTTATAGGTTATTATTGTATTGTATAAAGGTGGCGATCGAACGTCTATAAGACGAAGTATTATTAGGTAGTATTAGGTGCTCTGCACATGGAGCTACTCATTAGAAACGGTAACTGGTTTGTGACGGAAATAAAAACTGATCGCTAACTAGTTAGTAACCGGACTCCGCACTCGAAACTACTGTATCTGCCACAAAATACACATTCAATTGTTCGTTCATCTTGAAAACATCCAAAAGACACTTGTAAACACACAAAAAACTCTGTAATTACTTCCCGAAACTCGGAAACTAGATACCGAAGTGACTGCACGCAGGATTTCTTAAAACTGATCACAAACTGATTACCAACTAGTTACTAACTAGTAGCGCCGTGTGCGGCACTCATAGAACGTCGTAGGAAGTGACTATCGAGTGATTGGTTACTAACTGCAGTCACCAATCAGTTTCTTTCGAGTAGCCCCGTGTGCGGACGGCCTTAAGTTTACATGTTAAAGACCTCAGATACTATGGCACTTATGTCAAAAGCACTAACAACCAAAATGAAAGACTATTAGGCTTTCGAATTATTTTTTTATTTCTGTAACACAAAAAACAAAGAAGTTATGGCAGATACACAACTACCTTTTCAATTTTGTTAATGGGAGAAGTCAGTAATGACCTAGACGCTCAATTTTTTTCGTCCGCTTACAGCGCTTGCTTTAGAATAAAAAATGCATTTTAAACTGTAAAGGAACTTTAGAAAAAACGTAACATTTTTGTTTCTCTGCAAATATCTCAATAAATATTAGTTTTAGATTAAATATAGGCATAAAAAATGAAGCTTATAAACTGAAAATGAATTTGTTTTTTTATATATTTGTGCTGGGTTGATAGTTTTGGAGATATTTAATTTTGTAGATGGAATTCGACCGTTTTAAGTCAAAGTAGGAAAAAACAAAAAATACAGATTGATAGGTCACGTATTTATGAACAAAAAATGTGCTAACAAAATTTATCGCTAAAACCACGGTTTTCCCGGAAAAAAATAGTCAAGTGTAACGTTATAACTCGAAGCGAGATACATGCGTGCACGCGCTTGAATACGCATGACTGTGACACCGACGCATTGAACTACATGTCACTAAATCAGAATTTGTTCAATCCATATGAGTGTTGGTTCATTTAAAAGATGGAAATTATAGCTTTCTGATGCTTTTTTGTTTTAAACAAAACAAGCAAAGGATGGATGCGAAAAATATACCTATATATATTATCACGCCCGAACTCAATCGTCGCAATAAAAAAAACCGCTGCCCAAGGAATCACTACTTCCACATCCAGATTCTCTATCCAAGTCACTCACAACGAAAAAACTTTGTATGCGAAAATAATTGTTTATGGAACTTTAATAATATAATATTTGAAATCCTCTACCCCAAAAACCCATAAAACGATACCCCACATCGGTAGAGGGGTGGGGGTGGTAGTGGGGGGGTGGATGAAGTAAAAAAATATTTTGAGGTTTCTGGTTCCTATACATATACTAAATCACAATTTTTTTTCAACTCCTTTAATAAGGAGGTGGGGGTGGTAATGGGGGTGGCTAATGCCAAAAATTTTTTTGAGACCTTAGCTTCTCTTGTATATACTAAATACCAATTTCATGAACTCTTACCTGCTTGATTTACCCATTTACCCCAAATTTACCCCAATTTACCCCCCAACCCTTCGACGGAACAAGATGAAAATATAATCTAGTTCTAGATCTCGTTAAAGTACATATGTGTACCAAATTTCAAGTCAATATCTTAAACGGTTCCAGAGTAAACGTGCGCACAAAAAAAAGTTACAGACAGACAGACCGACAGACAGACAGAAATTTTTTTTTTCGCTCAAACTTAAAATCTCGACGTTTCGTGACATTTTAAGCCTATTTGGACAATAAAAATTTTTAAAAATTTTTTTGTCGTTACTATACTTCCACTGGACGTGGAAGTAATATAGAATAAAATAAAAGCACTTCAAAAAAATTCTCTCTCCATTGAGAACTGTTAAAAAGTATGAACACTTCATGATATTATGGTTTATCAAGTTGTAGTAACGTGGATTCAAAAAAAGTACATACATCTCAAATCATTTTAATTTAATTGCTTGATGATTTTCTTGATAAATATACAGCGTGTCCAGCCGGCAGCTTAGACGATCCATATCTCGAAAACTACTGTAAAATTACGTATGTATAGTAAAGAGCTTATAATCTTTCTAACCAAAATATTTTGACAGTTCTATCACTTCCGGTTATACCGAAAGTAGATGTCAACTTTGTTATTTAAAATGGAACACCCATATTTTTATTATCGGAATTGATAGACTACAAAATTTTAAGGTCACTTTGTATAACAAACCTTGTACCTAAAATTTATAGTTTTCGAGATATTAATTTTTTTTACCAAAAAATTGACACCTTCAGACCCTTAAAGAAATTCTTTCTGTGAATAACCCATACAATAATCTAAATATCTTTTACTGTGGAAGTAATCAGCATAGTCGTAGATTATTAAAAAAAAAATGAAAACATTTAAATATTGTACAGGGTGAGTACAGAAGTGGTCACAACTTTCCATTCAGAAACATCAAATATCTTCATTTTTTTTTTTAAATGGAAACCCCCCCCCTTTTTTGTTTTATCAAATTCTACGACTAAAAATATGGATAGTTTACATTTACTTCCCTATACCTAACTACGACGGTTTTTAAGATATTCACGAAAGTTCAGAAAAACCAATTATTTTGTAAGAATTCTTTATTTAACTAACTCTAAGAGGGCCATGTAAACAATTGTCAGAAGAAATAGCATAAAATTAATTGTCGAATCACCACCTCACGGACGAATGATAGTAAATGATTTTTTGACCGGAAACTTTTAAGACCAGTAGATTGCTATACAAAGTGACCTTAAAATTTTATAATTTATCAATTCCGATAATAAAAATATGGGTGTTCCATTTAAAATAACAAAGTTGATATCTACTTCCGGTATAACCGGAAGTGATAGAACTGTCAAAATATTTTAGTTAGAAAGATCATAAGATTTTTACTATACATATGTAATTTTACAAAAATTTGTTGAGTAGTTTTCGAGATATGGATCGTGTAAGCTCCCGGCTGGACACGCTGTATATTAGTACAGTAACTAGAGGTTTTAACTTCGGAATAAGGTCATATTGAACGGATTTCGTTCATTTTTGGCAGTATAATAGTAAATGTTTCACTGAAAAGTTTCTATATTGTGCGGCGGCTTGCTAATTTATAGGGGGTGCCACCCCCTCTCAGGGGGTGGCATTTAAAAAATATATATAATTATTGGTGCTGAAATAGAATCAAATTTTAAGAAGAAAAGGTTCTATGCAATTTTTCACATAAATTGATAGTTGTTGAGTTATAACGCCTTCAAAATTGCGATTTTAGCTTAAAAAAAAGGAATTTCCAAATGGCTTTCGACAAGTATCTCGAAAAGTATTACTTTATCGAAAAAATGTTACAGACCAATTACAGAAAGTACAAACTGGGAATTAGTTATATTTTTTGTTTATTGATGTAGGATTAATAATTTCGGAAGTTTATATTTGGTATCCAAGTGTTTCGAAATTACTTTTAAAGTTTAAAATGCCTCTTTTCTTCTAAATGCTTTAAATGACCAAAAAAATTTGAGCATCTAGGTAATGCTACATCTTCACGAAAAACTGTATTTGAGATAATTTTTTTAAATTACTGGCTAATTAGAATAACAAAATGGCGATCTTTTTATATAAAACAATTTAAATAAGCACATTTTTCCGTCATAACTTCTTTATGTCTTATGCTACAGGAACGAGTAAAAAATAATTTGAAAGCGCAATTAATTGTCTTTAATTTCATTTCTTAGCATGCGTGACGTAGGTGTCACAATTTCTGAGATATTTAACATTTAAACTGCATTTTTCGTCTTATAAACGTTCGGACGCCATTTGTAAACTTTCATATCTCCGAAACTATTAAATCTATGTAAATAAATAAACAAGCGAAATTCATTATCAATTTATGAGCTTTATTTTTGGTCTCTACCCATTTTTCAATAAAACTAATATTTATTGAGTTATTCGGAAAAGGAAAATACCTTTATAGTTTAAATTGTATTTTTTTCTAAAGCAAATGCTGTATACAAACCAAAAAATTTGAGATTCTACGTCATGCTATATATTAATTGGAAACAATGTTTGAAATTCCTTTTTTAATTACTGGTTAGTTACAGTAACAAAATGGCGACGTTGTTATTAAAAAAATGTGTTGACGCACATTGCTTCGGTCATAACTTCTTTGTTTTTTATGCTACAGAAACAAATAAAAAACGGTTGAAAGCTTAATTAATAACCTATTATTCTACCTATTAGCATCCTTCACGTAGGTGTCACAGTTTCTGAGATATTTAACTCTCACTCTAAATAATTATCTTATGAACACTTGGATGAATACTTGTAGCTCATCGTGACAAATATACAAATATGGTACGACAACCACCCAATCTTAATAAGGTTGGAGGTGGAGGGGGGGGGGGGGGGGGGGGGTAAAAATTACCCCCACAGACGGACGGTTTTCATTACTTCTAATATCCTGGAACAAAAATTTAGGTATTTGTAGTTTTAGGCAGCGTATACAAATATGGAGTAAATTCATACATTAAGCATTAACCAGTTGTGTTTTATTTATTATAACATACCTGCTTATTCAACTGTTTATCTAAACATTTATCAACTTATCTATCTTTTAATTTGTGTAAAGCTATTCTTTTTCCTATTTATATCATACTTTCGACCATGAATCCAAATACTTTCTTTTCTTATGATTTTTCTCTCTTATCTTCAAAATATCTTTCACGTGGTTTTATTTTCTTTTTTTTTTTAGTCATATCTCTTTAGTGACCATTTTTTCTATCTATATAAGCTATATACCTAAATTAATTAAATTTCTGCCTATCTCTTCCCGTCCGCATGTGGGGGTAGTTTTTACCCCACCTCCCCAATGGTGATCTTCAACCTTATTAAAAAAATTGGACGGTTGTCGTACCAGATTTATATATTTGACACAATGAGCTACAAGTATTTGATCCGTCCCGAATTTTAATAGCACCCATATTGTAACATTTGAGCATAAGAGTAGCTCTTACCACTCTTTAAGGGTAGTCCCTAGTCATGTATTGGTGGTTAGAACAAATTTACTCCACATTTGTTCACCCTGCCTAAAACTACAAAAGTCTTAATTTTTTACCCGTTTTGAAACCTATGAGTGGGGGGGTAGTTTTAACCCTCCATAGGGTTGAGTCTCTACCCTTTGAGAGTAATGACTGGTTGTCACACCAGAGTTAAATATTTTGCACTCAGAGATACAAAAATTTGGCCTTTGTACATGTTATTTACACTTCACCTGCGTCTTCTGGAGTTTTAGCGGTAGTTTTCACCCTCATAAGGGAGAATTTCGATTTAATTTATAGAAATAGCTTACTATGGCTCGAATTTATATTCTCTTCTCTCGACTACAAAACATCCACCATTTTTCACACTTCATTAAGAGTTATTACAATATTTCTATGATTTTACACCATTTTAAGGGATGTTTTCGACTAAAAAGCAAAACTGACACGATAGATCCTTTACACCAAATCCATATAATTTGGTCCGCTGCACATAACTTTTTTTGTGTGGCTGTGTAATTAATCGATATTTAAAATGATTTTTCGTTTGTTTCTACATCACAAAAAATGAAGTTATGGCCGGTTCAGTGTGCGTTTCACATTTTTTTTTTACCAAATTTCGCTATTTTGTTATTGTAATTGCTCAGTAATTTTTTTAAATGCTCTTTTTCGTTAATGTATAGCATCACCTAGTGCTCAATTAATTTTGTTCGTTTAAAACTCTTATTTTAGAAAAAAAATTCCATCCGCCATATTAGAACAGCCATTTTGAATTTTTTAATTTTGACTTCAGATTTGTAATTAGCGATTCCAAAACATAACTATCCTACGTTTCAAAAATAAATTAGTAATACTTTTGAAAATATTTACTATTCAAATTTAGGGATGGTTTCCATCCTTTGGGCCACATAGAAACTGAAGACGATACCTTTTACGACAATAATAACCCATAAAGAAAAATTATCATTACATATGAGATTATTCCTCAATTTTACATATTTTTTTTTAACACACTTTTATTGTAACCTGTAATTATGTATGTATATAAGTAAAAAATCTAAGGAACTGAATTTCACTCACTTCTAACGGTTATATCATCATGAAATTTGGCAATTATGTGTAGTTCTGATGACAGTACAATATAGTATACTTATAATATGTTCAAGATGGCCGCCGCTCCAAGATGGCGGATTATCATTTTTTTTACAACTCCCTTGATATGGGTATCAAGAGAAAGTAGAAAATAAATATGTGATCAAAACTTAAAAATTCAAAATAGTGGCGCCAACATGGAGGGTAGGTTTTATCAATTTTCGTCGGACTCGATGGAAAATATGTATCTGTGGGTTATCGAGGTTGCAGATTACAATTATCCGGTCCAAATTTAACAAATTGTTTATATTTTCGAAAGTGCTAAAATTCTCTCATATATAACACTAAAAAGTAAAAAAATAAATTAATAATTTAAAAAACTAAAAAAACACGCTTTTATAAATACTGCACTAAAAAGCAAAAAATTATGATCGAACCTGTTAGGGCCTTAGTGTAAGCCGTGTTTGTAATTAAGTTTAATTAATATTTAAGTATAAGGGCGTGAGGCGCTTTTCATTTAATCTAATGATGTCCTCAGCGATTTAATTATCGAACTTTGGGCATTAAAAAAAAATGCGTTCGAAAAGCATCCTATGCTTGCAGTATTTATAAAAGCGGTTTTTTTAGTTTTTTAAACTATTAATTTTTCAACTCTAGGTTGTGTACTAAAGGATAAGTATAGCAAGAGATGAACTTCTTATCTTTCAAAATAGATATGAAGCATATTGAGAAGAAATATGAAGATGGAGGCACATTTTTTATTTGAATTTATTTTTCTAGGATTAGCAGTAAAAGTACGACACGCCCTAGCAGATGAAACGATACTGATGTAAAGTTAGTTTCTTCGTTTATTATCAGAATATAATTTTCTGTGTTCATTTTTTATATCCATTCATTTTTGTTTTTTGTTTTTACCGATCTAGACAGTCAAGTGATTCTTTGCGGAAATCAGGGACATTGTCCACTGGGTATTTTTATTTAACTGTATCAAAAAGTTATCGTTGTTTTGATGTTGGCGAACTTAAAGTACATCCATACATTGAAAAATGACTTGATTGTGTAACTGCGAACCTAACGACAAATGGCTAAAAAGCCATTAGGAATCCCATCCTGGACAATTTCATTACCTTTTTGATCCTTTGAATCCGGTCCTGGGCCAGAGTGGTCTTTCACTTGCCATTAATAACACTAGCTTTTAGATTGATCCATTATCATTAGTCGTAACAGCACCAGCAGTAGTGAACATTTCATTGATGTCACTCTAATTGCATCTTATGGAACCTTCATGTTCATCTGCAGAGTTACTTTTCATTCTGGTCTTGCTAATGGACCTTAATGCACTTTTAAGTCTCGCAAATAAGAGTAACTTTAATATAATTTCCGGTAATATCAGTCACAAAGCATTATTTTATTAGTTGGTAAACATTTAGCTTTAATGTTCGAAGCATTTGCTGTCTGGTTTTAACGTTTATTAGAAAAGTTTAAAAAATGTTGTATTCGTTGCGGTATTTTTACTTCTACAAAAATATTCAATATATAATTATAATGAATTAAAGTGGGGTACTGTCGACTGCGAATATCTGTTTGGACAATAAAACTAAAAATGATATTTGTTGTGCGCTTAATCTCAGTGTCACCACGTAGAAGGAAATTGAGTCTTATTCGAACAAAATTTTAATACAATATTCGCAAATAGCCACATTTATCTACAACTTCAACTCAGTTAATGTTGTGATACTTTAAAACAACAAACAAATTTTTAAGGGCCAATAAAGGTATTAACAAATGAAATTAAGTGCCTAGTAACTAAAATTTACATCATGAAGATAACTTGCTCGTGCACATTATTAATTCACAGATACTTATCAAGAAATATCTACATAAGTTTTTTAAGGGAAGGTACTGTCGTGAGCAAAAAAATAGGATAACTATTTTTTTTCTATTGTAAATCTGTCTCTATTTGAACACTTGCAGTGAATTTTGACAAATAACTGACAATGTCACAAAAATTAAAATTAGATGTAGGTACACAAGTAGATTTTAGCAAAAATACGTTATAAGACTTGTCCCATTTTTTACGCACGGCAGTACGATGCACTCGCGAAAGCAATTTTGTTTGTCTGTTCAAACGAAGGAATAGGCACGAAAGTTACAATTCCACAAGGAAGTGACATTAAACAAAAACGCACAACACTTATGATGAATGAAGGACAGTATAGCATCCACAGCTATGAAAAGCAAGGAAACTTACCCTTAGATACTGAAAGTTGCCGATAGACACAACCGAGAAACATAATTGTTTTTGTACTTACAGTAACTGCTGGTAACTGACGAACACATTATATGATGATTATAGAAACTAATTCATAGATTGGTATCAGTTGTAACCATGCCAAAACGCAAAACTATACCATTTTAGGCATACTAAATCCTGTCACCATAACGTACTTTATTATTTAACTGTACTTACTTAGAGCAGCTATAACTACACTATCAAATTCCACATGTAATTCTTTACGTCTCTACTAGATTTTCGTGCTAAAATCTCAATACTAATTGGTGTAATCCACAATAATAATCAAATAGATAATACCACAGGTAAACGATTTCTAGAGCCAAGGCCCGACGAAAAGTAGTCCGAAACATTGAATGGTCATTTTATATGCCCCGTTTCTTTCACTGCATTATGGGTATGTACTAAAGTGGCGAGTAAGATTTCAAACCAACAATAAAGGTTTTAATGAATGCTGTTTTATCGTATTGGCGTCAAATTACAATTATCTAATCCCATCTCAGTTATAACAATAACACTGGAGTCTGACAACTTTTTAGTTTTTAGAATTTATGTGTAAATTCTTTACAATTACTAGTACATAAGAATTTTTATCTCTTGGACAAAGATAAACTAGACATTAGACGAATTAGTTTTCTTTGCTCCAATAAATTCTCAATTTTGAATATAAATTGGTTCCTTATCTGAAAATGATGGTGATTTTTCTTCTTTTCAGAGTGGAGTGTCAGAGGTAAGTCTTTTACCCTCAAATCTATAGAACTGTGTTAAAACTTATTAATCATAGATTGTGTAAATAAAGATATACTCCTGACAAGTGCTATAGATTTAATTGCTTTTGAAGCTGTTATTGACGTTAACAGTGTCAGCGACCAGAAAATCCTTAAAAGTCGCCTTCGAAACTACCAGAAAATTAATGACAATTAGCAGACATTCCTCTATTGTCACTTATGTCTTGCGTTTTTCATCTTCCATGGCATTTCCTTAAGTTATTATTTAGTCTAAGATTGTGAGACATTTATATTGTTCGCTGATATTTAAATATCATCTTTCCCCCTCTCCTATGCAGGAATTGTCATGATCTGACGCAGTAAGATATTTTAAACTCGGGCTTCGATATAATTCATATTTTTTATAGAACCGTAAAAAGTTGATATATACATTTGAGACAGAAAATTGAAGCGACTTTTTAGTTTTAAATATTATAAAAACAGTTCAATCGAGGAAGTCATATTCCTCGTTTCCATCTCTGAGGGTACACTGTCTTGATAAAGTGATACGTTGACAAACTGACTAGGTCCAGCACTTAGTTTGGCGCGGAAAAGTTACATCGGCAACTCCATTGTAATAGCCAGAACAAGACAATCCCATTATAGCGATGGATCAGAGCTAGAGAAGTAATTCTCTTAATGCATTTTTTATATCATAAGGACGATATTTCCAATATCCTAAAATAACTTATTGAGAAACAAAACACAATTTCGCTGTATTGTACACAGACTTTCTGGCGTAAACAAGGACATCTACTGATGAAACGTGGGTATGATTCACACTTATAATAATTAAAAAAATGTATTACCCTTTAGAATATAATAAAATATAAGTATTAAATGTCTAAAATTATACAGGGTGATTCAAGTTTTTCAACTTGGATTACAAACTTGAAACTTGGTATGCAGCCATAATCGATCATACCTGTTCTACCTAAAATATTTTCAGTCCTCCAGCTATACAGGGTGTGCCAAAAGTCGGTACCAACTTTCTTATTTTAAATGGAAACCTACAATTTTTTTTTACATGATTCGATTGGCCTTTCAATTCTGAGTTTAGACAATCCAAGTTATGTTAACTTATCTGTTGGTTTTGATACATGTCAATTTTTATGAAACCAAATTGATGAAGCAGTTAGTAGGAAGTCCAGGCTAACACCTGATGTCCCATCAGCGGTCCCATCTTGTACCATATGGGCGCAGACGATTTTCAAATGTCGCAATAAAGAATCGTCAAAAAGTCGATTTCTTCAAATGGCACCTACTATTTTTTCTGACATCATTCGAAAGAAAATTGAATTTTAGGGTGAGTTACTTAAGCATTCCCTATATCTAACTTCACCCCCTATCAAGTTAATCAATAAAAATCAAGAAATACCTTGTCTTGCCGAGATATTGTTTAGTTTTTCAAGTATGCCATGGAAACGAAGGACAATTCTAACAATTTACGTAAAAATATTATGCATATCTTCAGTCGTTTTTGAATTATTGACATTTTTTTAAAGAAATATTATTTTTTTCCCCAAAGGTACTAGGCTTTGGAAATAATCGGTTCATTTGAATTTCTATTCAAAAATCGTATTGCAATAACAGATAGTAACAACAAAATAACCACAAATGAAGAGATTAAGAAAATAATTTATTTCAATACAAATGCTCAATTTGTGCACCGCTTTCATTGAGATACTCTACAATACGCTCCTAAGCAGACTGTGTTTCCTTCCCGACCAGGGTATCCACATATGGATACCACTGTCTATACGACGATATCCAAGTAAGGATATTTTATGCATGGACTTTCTATTACATTTCTAGGGAAAAAAATGTTAATATGTAATACCTGGTATGGAAAATAATATTTTGGCCAGCATAGGTGGTTGCGAAGGGGTTAAAATCGAATTTATATACACTAATTCTTTGACCCTACTCGACCCCATAAATAGAAATCTAAAGGAGTAAGATCCGGAGATCGGGCGGGCCGAAGTGAAGGGCCTCTGTTCCCCCACCAACGATCTTCAAAGAATTCCGTTAATTTGGCATCCACAGCTCTAGTCGAATGTGCTGAATCTCCGTCCATTTGATACTAACGATTGATAAGTCGATTTAGCGGCATATCATCCAGGTAATTTTCCACAACTTCTCAAATAACTCTTGCCATTCAAGTTTTCATCGCACTTGAAATATCGCACCTCACTGTACATTAACAGACAGAAAACATTAATACGAAATTAAATTTGATTTTGCAACTCCATTACAATACGAAGATTTTCATGAGCCCAAAAAGGTCGATTTTTTCGATTAAATACCCCTCGTTGACAAAATTTTGCTTCGTCTGTCCAGATGATTTTTTGTAAAAAATTACGATCATAAATCCTTATCAAAAATTCTTCGCAAAAGTTGATCTGCGTACGTAGTCCCTGGGATGTAGTTTTTGTAGCCTTATAAATTTATAAGGGTGTTCTTTGCAACGAGGTATGAGAAATTCCCAAATCAGCAGATGCTGTTCTGATGGAAGCACGTGGATATACTTGAAAATATCCCAGGGCGTTGATTTCAATATCTTTATTTCTTGTTATAGGTTTAGTTCTCACAAGAGGTTTAATTACCATGATCAAAAAAATTATTTTTAATTATTTACCTTGAACGCGCGGCACATTATCTCAACTATTCTGTTATTTTCACCATAAGTTACAAACAAATTAAAGACAACATCATCCGGATTATGTTCCATGATGAAAATTGCACGAATTAATTGAAACAAAAAAGATAACACTGACACAATAGTGGCTAGGTTTGACATTTGGCATTTTTTCCAAAGCCTACTACAAAAAATGCCAGTACCTCAAAAACGACTGAAGATGTGCATACATATTTTTGTTATGCCTGCAGTACACTCTCGCCGAGGCGTTGCGCGGGCAGACGAGCGCGAGAGTTTACTTGCTGCTCTCGCATCGCCCCGTGTGCCCTCGCCTTGTCTCGTTAATGCACGCGCCTGCTCTCGCAACGCCTCGGCGAGAGTGTACATGCTACGCTCGCATCGCCCCGTGCGCCCTCGCTTCGCCTCTCCTCGCCTCGTTAACGCTCCGATTTGTGTCGGTTTTTTGGCCACGAGTCAACGGGAACACAAGCCGCGAGGCCGAGGGCACCTAGTATATTCTCACTTGCTCTCGCCTGGGGGAGCTGAATTTTTGCAAAAAGGGCAATTGTTAATTAAAAATTTGTTGCAACTTACCTAATTGACGAAAAAATTTGAAAATTATCGACCATAAAGATCTTCCAGATGAATTCAGAGAAAAATATTACGTCGAAACGCGACAAAACTCAAAGGCAAATTTTACTCTAGTGCTTATCCAGTCGTTCTAATTGATCGTACTAATTAACTAATCGCTCTAATTAAGTTCTATTCAACAAAAATCAAGTATTGTGAGAACGTGAACAAAAATAAAAACTTATTTTATTTTCTCTCGTGAAAAGTGACTTTTATTTCAAACTTAACTCATATACAGGGTGTTCAAAATTCACGGAACAAAAAGTGGGTGATAGTGCAGTGTCTTCTGTGCACGAATTAATTACAGACAGACAGAAATTGGTACCAAGATTCTTGTTTTGTTCATGGCCCGAAACAATAAAACTTTCTTTTGGCCCAATAAGGAAGATAGGCAGGAGCTGGAGTGCACTGGAATTTTGAGCAAATTAAAAGATGCACCGGTTCCAATTTCATCAAAATATTTTAAAGTTTTTAATAACGATGAAATTGACACACTTTTTAACAAAATATTTAATAAGTAGTATGTAGTAGATTTTGTAACTTCTTGTTTTATTTCATTTTTTTAAATAGGTATTAAACATTATAATTTTGTTCTATTTTGTTTTCACTTGTTTATTTTCATATCAATTCGAAAGTTTATTATACTGTTAGTAATTAAGTCATTCTGACGACGAGAGTCATTCTGTGTCATTCCGATGATGCATTGTTAACTTAATTTTTGTACTACATTACACAAAAAAACGTTTGGAAACCGTACTTCTTGGAGAAAAATTAAGTAAACTTAACCTGAGAAACCTGAAATCTGGTGCCCTAAAACATCATACATAATACATTTAGAAGCATTTATAAGGCTAATTTGCTTATTAATTTATTAATTTTCTTTAAAAATATGGTCTGGCTGGGTTATTAGGCTACAGATGAGGGGGTTGATTGTCGTTCTGCAAAGATTACCTCATAACTAACATATTCTGAGAATTTTATCGACTTTGGATTTCTGGAATAATATTGTAACAAATATTTTTTTACAGTCAAGGGAATATTTTGATGTCCATTTCATGTAATTTCCTTTATGGGTATTTTTCATATGCTTAACCGGCTACATCCCTTATTAATTCAGACATGTTTCATTATTATACAGTGAGGTAAATAATAATAATAATTAAAATCACATTTAAATTTTCAACACTCACCTTTTTCTATTTCGATGAATTGTTTTCATCCACCATCTTCTTGGTTTCCAACGTCCATGTCATTATTAGAAAATATTATTTTCAACATAATTTTTTTCTTTAAAATGCTAGGATTCATGTCATGTAATTCAATACTTCGTCAGTATTAGCTAGAAGAGTAGTTGTTTTGATTGATTCTTCAATAATGAGTGTTTTTAAATATTTACCTAATTAGTGTATTAGCGTGCCCAGGTTAGGGCAACAATATACAGAAAGTAGGTAATTTCGTAATAAATAAAAAAGTGTGTAAGTTGTGATTTGCTTAATACCTAAATAATATTTTCCAATCATGATAAAAACAAATAAATAAAATTAATTAATTGTAAAAATATCCATGTCTTTCATTCACATTACTAAAAACAGAGACATTCGCCGAGCGGTCTCGGCGAGAGTGTACTGCAGGCATTAGAATTGTCTTTTGTTTCCATGGCATACTTGAAAAACCAAGCAGTATCTCGGCAAGATAAGGTATTTCTTGATTTTTATTGAATAACTCGATAGGGGTGAAGTTAGGTACAGGGAATTCTTAAATAACTCACCCTAAAATTCAATTTCCTTTCGAATGATGTCAAAAAAACAGTAGGTGTCATTTGAAATAATCGACTTTTTGATGATTTTTTTATTGCGACATTTGAAAATCGCCTGCGCCTATATGGTACAAGGTGTTAGCCTTAACAGTTAACTGCTTCATCAATTTGGTTTCATAATTTTGAACGGTTTGCGAGATATAAATTTGTTTGTAAACTACTACAGCGGTAATTTTTTTCAAAAAAATTGACATATATCAAAACCTGTAACAGATAAATTAACATAACTTGGGTTATCTAAACTCAAAATTAGAAGGCCAATCGAATCATAGTCGCCAAAATTTAATAATCTGATCCCTGTTAGTTCTTAGAGTACCGTGGAGTCCATTTTGGGTTTAAAACATGTAATCACCCTCACTGCTCGATAAGGCCTTTGTTATTATTAAAACCCGTATGTGACTTCAGTTTTTTAGAAATATTTTCTTTGATAAGAAAACTACATACTACAAAATAATAATTCCTAGTAAGTTAATATGTCATTTATTTTTCTACAGTGTGTCCCATTTTGATTAGAACCACCCCCATAAAAAGTTTATTTTAAGACCATGCTTCTCTCATAATAAGTTTAATGTAGCTTACTCCAAAATAAGTAACAAAAACAATATTTTTATTTTAACTTCAGACAGCAAAACAAAAAATACTGTATATCAAAAAGCCTTAATTTATTCTTTTGACAACCTGATCTTTGTGTTGCTAAAAATACCACCTGTGTATTTTTATAAAAAAAAAAACTAAATCCCGTATGAAAAACGAATACCTTTCTAGTACTTAGTGTCATAAAGAGCAACTATAAACTAATTAAAAAACGGTTTATTCCTCTTAAATCAATGTCAGTCAATTAACTAATAGTAAAAGAAGTGTTCACAATTTAACCCGTAACAAATATATAAATATCTCATACTTTTGAATAGAATTAGGTGCATTTTTTCTGTTATAACAATCCAAAACAATATTTTATTTAATAAAATAGGAACAGTTTAAACATTGCTGAAATATTTTACCAAAGATCATGTAATACTCTCGATATTATGAAGACGTCAAGTAAACTTATCTAAGTTAAAATGTATCCAGCTGTTCATGTTTATGTAGCATATTCAAATGTTATGGATTAAGTATGGAAATCTAGGTAAAACGTATAAATAGTTTGAGAAGATGATATTAAGAATTCAGCAGTGCGATAAAATTTGGAAGCAATTCCAATTCCATTTTCCACTACATGCTGGTTATTTGATATTCGAAGATATTTATGATTTCCTACAAAATCTATCGGACTAACGTCAAGGTCCCAGCAGATCTTTCATTCCAGCTACAGCAAATACACGTTTCAATAAGATATCATGGGAACATCCAAAACATTCCTTTATGATAAAACTTGTATAAATTCGTACTAGAGATGGCTATAAATCTCCCCTTAAGGATATTGTTTGAAGCACGTGACACTTTTAGACCTGTACAAGGCGCTGTGTTTGATATTAAGGGTTCTTGAAGTGTTTCACGGCCGGTTCCCTAGACGATTTGTGCTGGAATATGACCCCTGCGAAAGTGTCCTCAATCTTAAGGATACTGTATAAGTAATATCTTACGCAGAAAAAAATATATTTACTTGGCAGCAGGCGCATTGTACAATATACAATGATACTGAGGAAAAAATTATACAAAACTGGTTATAAGACACGAAAGAGTGTAATCAAGAATATAAACAAATTTCTGTGGAGTCTCTTTTACCAAAAATAACCCTAAACTGGGTTATTTTTGATAATATAATTGTTCCACATTCTATAGAAGTTTTTCGTAGTTATTTTTTTGTAAATAATGTTAGTTTTAATGGAATTTTTATGATGCCAGCACTCATCAGTATAAAAAAAAACGTAAAAAAAGTAACTACATCCCATTTGTGTCTCGAACCAGCAACCTTTTGATTTAGAGTCAAAAGTAACCACTAGACCACCATTCATTACTTTAATAAACGCAAATTTCTATAATCCGATGCGATGTCTAAGCGAAAATGTTGGATATTATGTTATTATGAAATGTACGGTGGTAAAATTTATACTAGTAAAATATATGATATAATGATAGCAAATAACATTTCACAAGACATATCTATTCAATTACAAAACAAAAATTAAGGCGCCGATTTTTAAAAATTAAATGATTGTATTTTGAGACTAAATTTAATTAAAACTAAATACTTACCACCTTATTTATACCAAACATCTGCTCCACCATTTAATGAACTTGCTGTCGACGATCATTTCAAAGTAGTATCTGAAACGCAAATAAAATATTTAATAAAAATGATAGATTGAAATATAAAATTGGGTAAACGTATTAATTATATAGGCTATAAAGTGAGAACATTTTATGTAAATTCAAATATTCAAAGGAAATTTTGGAGTTTGAACAGATTAACATACACATATTGAGTTACATTTAATGTGTGGAGTTTTGGTTTAGGTAGGGGCATTGGATTCATAAAAACATTTTTTTACTAAAAGGTTATTTAAAAAGACACTAAACTAGACGGAATTGACAGGCCTTAAGGCCTTAGTGGGTAAAGAGCTTTAGTTTAAAAAAAAATATCATCAAAATTGGTTAATTAGGAGCCGCTGAGTAGTTAGGAAAAGAAAACGCCTTCTGCTTTAGACATATACAGTGTTCCCCTGGAATGAGATTGCGATAAGTGCAATACGCAAAGAAAGAATTAATACGGCTTTCATTTTCTACAGTCTCGGTCTGCTTGACCCAAAATGGATTATTACCAAATTACAGTTCAAGTGGGATCTAACTCGCGGAGTTAATCTAAGAACAAAATAAATCATTGTAGGTAAACTGGCCTTACTGTTAATTTTACGGAAAAATTCTATTTGGATACAATTTTCTGCATTGAAAGTTAGAGCCATATACCAACTGTCATTGCATTTGAACTTGAAAAAAAAAATAATACTACAAATTAAAGAAAATAGCTTTTTATTTTTAGCACAATTAACAATTTCAACGAATTCAACTGAAAACCTATTCAAATAATGCCCCACCTAAATTACTACATAATTCGACCCTTCTTCTAAATTCTTTGTAATTTCTTCTACTTTCTTAAAGAGGTATGGCACTGATTACATCAGTCATTTTGTTTTTTAATTTTTCCAAATCATTGTCAAAGTTGTCGGTATAAACTTGTTGTTTCAACTTGACCCAAAAGTGAAAATCCATAATTATTAAATCGGGACTTCTTGGTGGGTATGGTTATGGCCTAAATCTACCAATCCATTTTTCCCCAAATTTATTGTTCAAATAATTCCTTATCAAAAGAGTTGAGTGTGGGCGGCAAACGTCCTGCTGATAATAATGTTTTCTCTCTTAGCCACATACATTTCATCAAAGTGATTTTGTAAGAAATTTTGCAATATCTCCAAATACGCATATTGATTTAAATTTCCATTAAAAAAATAAGGTCCAGTTATCCCATCGACGAAACGGCACACCAAACTTTAACATTTTTTGAATACTGTCTTCTGCAATTTATTTTAAAATTTAGATTTTCATCTGATCAGTACCTACAACTTTGTGAAGAAAGAACTCCGTTAGTGGTAAATGTCGCTTCGTCTGAAAAAATAATGTTGTTTTCAAAATTTCTTTCAGTGAGACATTTCCCGCCAATCCACAAACAAAAGTCCAATCGTTCTCCTTCGTCGTTTGGTTCCAGAATGTGATGAAATTTAGATTTGTACGGAATTATTTTATTTATCTTAAATATTCTTTCCAATCACGCGAAGTTCTGCTGCCCTATGCCCTAAAATTTCTTCTCTCTCTTTCGATTTTCAATATTCCCAGTTCTTGAAAATTTTGTCGCAATACTTTTAACGGTAATGCCGCCTATTGAAATCCCTGGAAACTGTTGTTCAAACTGTCTGACCACCTCTTTGTAGCTACAATGATTTATTTTCTCCTTAAATTAACTCCGCGAGTTAGATCCCATTAGTACTGTAATTTGGTAAAAATCCATTTTAGATCAAGCAGACCGAAACTGCAGAAAATGAAAGCCGTACTAATTTTTTTTGATATATTACACCTATCGCAAACTCAATCTGGGGACACATTGTAGATAAAGAACCTCCTTACGTTTAAATTTATCTCTCAAAGAAGCTAATGTAAATGATACTCCTCCCCTGCTCCCATTGTAACACCTTGTAACATTTGTAAAACGCCCCCTTAACGAACGTTTGTGTGATCAACCCCCATCTTTACAATACATTTTGTTAATAGTTTGCCATAAGAGCACAAATAATTATTTTTTATTTATTTGCTTTTATCATGATTAGAGAATATTATTTAGGTATTATACAAGTTGTGATTTGCATAATACCTAAATAATATTCTCTAAGAGCACAAACTTTAAAATATTCTATTTCTTAATCATTTTTGTTGTCAAAAAGTTCACTTTTATGAAACCCCTCTCTACCTCATTGATCATTTTGTCACATTTTTAGTGACTTCTTCCCCCTAAAAGTGACCGTATTTGTTATATGCCCCCCTAAGTTATTGTTCTTTTTCCAGTATTCAAATATTTATTTATTTTGAATTAAATATAAGTCGTTTCATTTATAAAAGTTCCGTGTTATATATCGTACGTCAGAGTGTACAACATATTATTATATAAAAGGGAAAGAAAAGGAAAAAGTAGTTTGGTATATTTCAGAATTGCGAAATTTCTTTTCAATTATGCTGCAAGAGCTAATGTTTTTTTAAGTAGGAAAGTGAAGAGTGGATAAGCACAAAAGGAAAGCTTTTAACATTGTCAAATATAAAAGAGCCATTTCGGATTATACTTCACTTCTTGTCGTCACAGCGGGACCGTTGCGCGACACCTACATCGCGTCTTCTCAGAGTTATGTGCAAGATTTGTGATTTCCATACGGTGGGTTAAAGAACTCCTTTATAAAGTCTTTTGAATTCCTTTTTGTAATTAAGCTACTTAACTACAACTTTACAGTGTGTAATATTTTTAGCATTGGCTTAACAAATTATGTACAACTCTCCAACATGGAACATCGGTTTATAATAATTTTCGACAGATATTAATTGATAATATTAAAACAAATATGATTCAACGAAAAGATTTTATTTTATTTTATTTTTTACAATAAAAACCCTTAAAAAACGACTATTAGTGAAACAACTTTGTAATTTGGTATACTGATTTCTGTCATTAAGACTATTTTTCCGAGCAGCGCTAAATCAAAATAGCTTCCGGTTTCAAGATGGCGGCTGTTTTAGAAAATTTAAAAGATCGACGTTTCTAGCTAAACTATTGATTTTATAAAAAAGAAGTTATTAAGAAAAATTGTTCCGCATTAAATTTTGGCATCGTTAAATTATTCATCGAACAATAATGAATAATGAACTTATGAAGACTACAATACTGCCAAATTTCTATGCTTTCTATCAAAAAAATCACGAACAAGTCAGTTCATTATGTTGTCGAGCACACTAACTGTAAAAAAATAAAATAAAATACAATTATTATATTCTGAGATTAACAGTATCTGAAATCTACAATACAATATTATGTAAAAATCCTCAGAAAATATACTTTGAAGTGTGTTGTGTCTTGTACTTAATATAATAATAACGATAAATAATTCTACAAAAGTTTTAGTGGTGAGTATGCAGGATGATATTTAAAATATGATTCTTAAAATGTTTACATTTTTATCCAAATGACAAAAATTGTAACGAACATGTTACAGTAGGTAAACACAAGAAGGGTTGATGAAATCTAAATTCCGGAGCTTCAAACATTAGCCATAGTACAGGGAAATATTGAAAAAAATGACTGTAACTCGCCAAAGTTCACGAAACAAAAAAGTTTAGGAATTTTATGGATCCGCGGGAACCTATAAGGTGTGAAAGGGTTAATTTTAATTAAAAAAAATCGATTTTTTTCTCCATTTTCTCGGGAAATATGGCATTTACAAAAAACCGCTGCCCAAGGAATCACTACTTCTACATCAAGATTCTCTATCCAAGTCACTCACAACAAAAAAAAATTGTATGTGAAAATAATTGTTTATGGAACTTTAATAATATAATATTTGAAATCCTCTACCCCAAAAACCCATAAAACGATACCCCACATCGGTAGTGGGGTGGGGGTGGTGATAGGGGATGGTAGTGGGGGTGGATGTAGTAAAAAATATTTTGAGGTTTCTGGTTCTTGTACATACACTAAATCACAATTTTTTTTCATCCCCTTTAATAATGGGGTGGGGGTGGTAATGGGGGTGGCTAATACCAATTTCTTACCTGCTTGATTTACCCATTTACCCCAAATTTACCCCAATTTACCCCCAACCGTTCGACGGAACAAGATGAAAATATAATCTAGTTCCAGATCTCGTTAAAGTACATATGTGTACCAAATTTCAAGTCAATATCTTAAACGGTTCCAGAGTAAACGTGCGCACAAAAAAAAAGTTACAGACCGACAAACAGACAGAGAGAAATTTTTTTTTCGCTCAAACTTAAAATCTCGACGTTTCATGACATTTTAAGCCTATTTGAACCAGGGTTGGAAAAAAACAGTTTTTTTTCATTTTAAACAAAAAAACAGTTTTTTTTTGTTTTGAACAGTTTTTTTGTTGAAAACAGGTTTTTTTAAGTTTTAAATGGTATGATTAAAACATGTTTAAAACAGGTTTAAAACGTTTAAAACCATATTCAACTAAAATTAAATGATGCCAGGCACACTATGTCTGCTACTACTACTTGATGTCAGATGGCGCTCTTAAACGGATTTTACAGCTCTCTACAAATAAAATGCTCAGTTTAGTACACATGACCACTATATCGGAATTAGTTATCGGAATTGACCATCATCGGCACTTTTCATGGTTTTCCACAAACTCCAAAATAATACATTTATTTAAAACATCGCACTGTGTTTTAAACAGTTGTTTAAAACATCGCATTGTGTATTAAATATGTTTTAAACATTTGTTTAAAACACAGTGCGATGTTTTAAACACTTCGTTTAAAACATTTTGTTTTAAACATGCCAACCCTGATTTGAATAAAAATTTTAAAAAAAATTTTTTGTCTTTACTATACTTCCACTGAATGTAGGTGTTTTCATAATAAATAAAAAAGTGTGTAAGTTGTGATTTGCTTAATACCTAAATAATATTCTCTAATCATGATGAAAGCAAATAAATAAAAAATAATAATTAATTATTAATTTTTCGAGTTAAAATCCGAAATTTTCTAGTAGTTATTATTAAATTAACTTAAATCTATCAATTTATAAGAAAAGTTAATTAGAACCTTTTCTTCTTAAAATTTAATTCTCTCTCAGCTCCAGTGTTTTTGTTTTGTTTTTTTTTAGGTTGCCACCTCCTGAAAAGGGGCTTTTCAGGGGGTGGATGCATTTTATGCATTTACTATTAAGCTGCCAATAATGAACGAGATCTAATTCATGACATTATTCCGAAGTTAAAGCCTCTAGTATTTCGGTTAATTATTGCTATAAAATTAAATTTAAAACACCAAATTAAAGATAACTTTGTCAGAAATAACTTTTATTTGCAGTATTTTTTTGTAAATGCCATATTTCCCGAGAAAATAGAGAAAAATCGATTTTTTAATTAAAAATACCCCTTTTCACCCCCCTTATAGTTTCCCGCGGATCCGTAAAACTTCTAAACTTTTTTGTTTCGTGAACTTTGGCCATTTTGAACCTATAACCAAAGAGTAAGGTCTGCACAATTTTTTTTCAAGTTAAACTAAAGTTTTCCTTTACTATTATCTATCGATCCATCTGTAATCTTATCATATGGAAGATTCAGTATGTACTAAATTTCAAAGTTATACACAATTTCTGTTTCAAAGATATACATTATTTTAATTACGTTTATTCCATTAACAACTACCACTTCCATGTATATCTCAAATAGACTAACTTCTAATAGTCGATTATACATTCTATAGATAAAGTCTTTTGCTTATGTAATTATTCTTACAGCTGGTAATTAAATGCGGTGTTATTAGCACCATTCGCCATATTATATGCTCCCTGGTGCACCCGGCTGGCGAATAATTGAATTGAGAGTGCAGTGTTGATAGGACCGTTGTTGCACTGCTACGTCCGCAGCTAATGCACCCGGATTTACGAGTTTCAATATTAAGACGAATTATGGGATTTTCGAAATTAAGCCGTATAAATTCTGAAATCCTTACAAAGTGCCGTTTCCTTATTGCGGCGCGTTCGTAATTATAATAGTTTTAATTAAACGACTGATATTTTATGCCGCATTGTCTGATAGAAACGGAAAAATTCGGTTTGGAATTATCGGAAATACTACTGGTTTATAGCGTAAATAAATTAGGTAGTAAAAGAATCTATAAACGATAAAATTGTACAAGATTGTATAAAATTTCATAACAAATGAAAAGAATTCAAAGTTAGATAAATGGATAGATAGATAGATATAGCGTTATCGCTATAAATAAAATTAAAATGGAAGTAAATATACTTATATTTGTTTTTAATACATGTTCATATTTTATATGATTTTTTTATATCGAATGTTTTTATTCTTTTTCTTAGCGACTCCATGGAAACTTCTCCATTATGGATCGAGTTTTCCTTTTTGTTTCTTAGCGACTCCATGGAAACTTCTCGCTTTTGGAACTTCTCGATTTCCAGTGACTCACACTATAGTCGCTATATACACCCCCTCGTTAAAAAAGAAAATAATCAATCAACGTGTCGATTGCAAAACGTACTTTTTTAATCGGGGTAGGCAAAGTGTCACATCTGTCAACTAATACAAAAGCCGGTTTAACCCTATCAATATTGACAGTTATGACTTTGGCTCCTTTCTTAAAGGTAAATAACTTATCTGAACGAGATAAAACTTTAAACGGTCCTTCATATAAAGGAGTAAATGAACGTTTTAAACGTTCAATGCGAACGAAAATAAAATCGCAAGAGGCAAGATCTGAACTAACAAAAGTTTTGTAATTGCCATGCGAAGTTGGAGGAACAAATTTTAAATTATTAAAATAAATGCGTAATTTGTCAATGAAATAAGGAATATCTGGGGAATTATACGATTCAACGAAAAATTCGCCAGGTAAACGAAGGGTTTGACCATATATGAGTTCAGCAGGTGAACATTGCAGATCTTCCTTGGGAGTTGTCCTAAATGCTAATAAAATGATGGGTAATTCATCTGTCCAATGTGATGTATTGGCTCTAGCTAACAAGGAAGTTTTAAGTGAGCGATGAAATCTTTCAATTAAAGAGTTGCCTTCTGGGTGATATGGAGTTGTACGTATTCTATGAAAACCTAAAAACTTTGCAAATTCATTAAATAATCTTGACTCGAATTGTACTCCTTGATCAGTAGTTACTGACAAGGGAACACCGAATCGACAAACAAAGTTTTGAAATAAAGTACGTGCAACTGTTTCTGCTGTGATATCGCGAAGAGGGTACGCTTCCGGCCACCTAGTGAATCGTTCAATCACCGTAAGAATGTAAGAGTTACCTTTGGATGGAGGTAATGGTCCTACCAAATCTATGTGGATGTGGTCGAATCTGATTTTCGGAATGGTGAAGTTCCCGAGAGCACTTCGCGTATGTCGACTGACTTTGACAGCTTGACAGTTAATGCACGATTTTGACCATAAATTGCAATCTGTGTTCATTTTCGGCCAAAAATAGTTATTTGAAATCAACAGTCTAGTGGCTTTAATACCAGGATGAGATAAGTTGTGAAAAATATCGAATATCGTTCGTCTGTAAACAAGTGGAACAAAAGGTCTGACTTTTGCACGAGAAACATCACACCAAATAAAATCATTTGAATCTGGAATTTGTATCTTTTTTAAAATGAAATTGGTTTTAGTTAGTGATGATTTATCTGACAATAAATAGTTGAGATTTGAATCTTTCTCCTGAGCTTCACTAAGCAACTTTAGGTCAAAGTTAACATTAAGGAAGGGAGAATTTTTAAGTTGAAGTGGTAAAATATCTTGTTTTAAGGAAGAAGTGTCGTAAATACGTGACAAGCTGTCAGCTATTACATTATGTTTTCCTTTAACATGTTGTATTTTACAAGAAAATTGAGCTATGTATTCTAAATGACGTATTTGACGAGGAGATCTTTCTGCTTTTGTGAATAAAGCGTTGATTAAAGGTTTGTGATCTGTAAAACAATTAAACTTGCGACCTTCAAGTATAAACTTAAAATGTTTAATTGCAGTATATAATGCTAAAAGTTCTTTGTCAAAAATCGAATAATTGGTTTGTGCTGTGGTTAATTTACGGGAAAAGAATGCTAAAGGAGCAAGAAATCCCTTATTATCTTTTTGCTCTAAAACTGCACCCATGGCAAGGTTAGAACAATCGACTGAGAGAGATAAGATAGTATCGTCATTATTGCAAGGATGAGCTAAAACTACTGCATTACTTATTGCGTCTTTGGCTTTCGAAAATGCGTCTAAACATTGATCAGGCCAACTATTTATCTTTGTAATTTTATCATGAGATAAACTGTTACAAAGAGAATATAGGGGAAGTAATATTTCAGCAAAATGAGGTATGAAACGATGATAAAAATTCACCATACCTATGAAACGTTGTAGTTGTTTGAGAGTTGTCGGTAAAGGGAAATTATTAATGACTTCGACTCTCTCAGTTGATGGTAAAATACCTGATGAAGAGATGTGATGACCTAAAAAGGTTAAATTGTCAACTCCTAAGATACATTTAGATGGTTTAATGTTAATTCCGTATGTGTCTAATCTCTTGAAAACCTTTTCCAAATGTTCCAAATGTTGTACATCTGATTGACTTGCGATTAATATATCATCCAAATAGACGAAAACGAAAGGTAAATTGACAAGTACTTCATTCATAAAACGTTGGAAAGTTTGACCGGCATTGCGTAGACCAAAAGGCATGCGGGAAAATTCAAACAGTCCGAATGGAGTTTTTATAGCTGTCTTATAAACGTCATTTTCAGCGACAGGTATCTGATGGTACGCTCGCACTAAATCAATCTTGGAGAAAATAGTGCAGCCGTGCAACTGAGAGCTAAAGTCGTGGATATGAGGTAATGGATATCTGTCTGGAATGGTAATCGTATTTAGTTGTCGATAATCTCCACAAGGTCTCCAGTCATTCTCTTTTTTCGCCACTAGATGGAGTGGAGAGGAAACTTGAGAAGATGATGGTTTGCAGATACCTAATTCTACCATGTTATTAAATTCTGTTTGAGCTATTTTAAATTTAAGATTGTCTAATCTACGAGGTCGTGAAAAAGGTAAATGACCTTCAGTAACTATATGATGTACAATAGAATGTTTAATAGGTAAATTGTAATCTGGGGAACTAATTAAATTAGGAAATTGTAAAAGTAATTTGTTATATTTATCTGTCAAAGGAAATAATTTAAGTGAATCTAATCTACAATTGTCTAAAGGACTATTTTTAATAAAACAATTAACTGACAAATTAGTCTTGTTATCAATTATTCGAGCTCCTTTAAGATCGACAACTAAACCAAAATGAGACAAGAAATCTGCTCCGACTATCGGTATGTCAACGTCTGCTATATTGAAAACGAAAGGAAATAATCTACGTAAGTTTAGATTGACTTTTAACAATTTCTTACCGTATGTAAAAATGGTTGAACCGTTAGCCGCGGTTAATATCGTATCGAAATTCTTTTTTAAATCTGTGAAAGCATTGCGTGGCACCACAGATAAATCGGCACCAGTGTCAATTAGGAAGTTCAGGTTGTTAGATCTATCGTAAATAAAAAGTCGACGACGTTTGCTGTTAGAAATGTCAAAATCAGACGTCATAGAATTATCAAACTTCAGTCATCTTTGAGAATTATCAGATTTTTTACAATTCTTACTGAATTTGCACCATTCACCTCCACAACGATAGGCATTGGTACCATAAAGTTGATGGTAGTAACAAATAGTATTGTCTGTACGATCAAATTTATTGGAAACATTATTACGGCTGGGTGAACGATTGCGATTAGTGGTACGAGTTTGTGAATTGCTTCTACTTTTGCAATTGTTGCAGCATGAAGTAGAAGGTTGAGGCTCGAAGGATTGATTGGAAAGTCTGGATTCTAAAGAGTTTAATCGAGAATTAAAAATTTCTTGTTTTTGTAATACTTGATTAATTGAATCATGAAAAGTGATTGAAAAATTTTTGATAGTGGTAGTTAAATCTGATAACGGGGTGGACTCAGAGTCAAGAGGATTTTTGGAGTACGATGCAACCATTGAATTTTGACAGGACTCCCAGATCTGATCTGCAATATCTAGAATCTCTTTTGTGTCTGTTTTCCCTGAAGATGTAATGGCAATATATACTGTTTGAGGTAAACGTCTTTTCCATAGCTTTATCAATAAATCTTGACTAACCATGCTGAATCCTCCAACCATATTCAGCATGGATCTATAGAAATCTGAAGGTTTCAGATCGCCCATTTGGGAACCTGATAACAGATCATTCAGACGTTTTTCCTCACTCGATGATAAACGTGAAATTAAAACTTTCTTTAAATTTATATAGAGATCCGTTTCCGGGGGATTAGATATTATATCGTATATATTATCTATCACATCTAATGGCAAATTAGCTATAACCTGATCATACTTTTTCTTATCATTGACAATTTTTGCAACAGAAAACTGTGATTCAATCTGGGTAAACCAAATTTCTGGTTTTGATTTCCAGAATGGGGGTAATTTGACAGAGGTGACATAATGGGTTTGAGGAAAATCCTCGTCTGAAGGTTGTCTTTGCATAACTAATCGATTGTGATTGATTGATTGATTTACTACTCTCTTAGATAAAAAAGGAAATGTACTTTAACTCACTCACCGACAGATGACAGTACTTGTAATGTACAACTTCAGTTGATTGAATTAGGAAATTACCATAAATTATAGGAACATCTATTCAAATTTGGAACCTCTATTCAAAATTCATCGGAAAATTCTTCTCTTCATAAAATGGTCAATTTATAACGGTAGTTGATATATTGAATCTCTTCTGGTATATATTTATGACGTTGGACATAAAATTTTCACGTCTGGCATATATTTATCACGTTGGACATAAAATGATCACGTCGGGGTCACCAAATTTATAGCGTTATCGCTATAAATAAAATTAAAATGGAAGTAAATATACTTATATTTGTTTTTAATACATGTTCATATTTTATATGATTTTTTTATATCGAATGTTTTTATTCTTTTTCTTAGCGACTCCATGGAAACTTCTCCATTATGGATCGAGTTTTCCTTTTTGTTTCTTAGCGACTCCATGGAAACTTCTCGCTTTTGGAACTTCTCGATTTCCAGTGAGTGAGTCGCTATAGTCGCTATAATAGACTTTATTGATATTGAATGCCAAGTATAAAAATTAGATTGAAAACCGCTACCTAAGGAATCACTACTTCCACATCCAAAATTCGAGTAGGGGGGGGGGGGGGCGATGCCAAAGAAATTTTTGACACCTTTGGTTCTTGTACACACATTAAACCTCAATATTTTTTTTTCGCCACCTTTAATAATAGAGTGGGAATGCTAGTAGTGGTCAAAACGCGGGTGGTTGATGTCTAAAAAATTTTGAGACCTTTGGTTCCTGTAAACACAGTAAAGGTCAATTTTATGGACTTTTACTTATTCGCTAGAACTATTTATCCCCATTTACCCCCTCCCCCCCAAACCTTCAATGAAATAAGATCGAAATATAATCTAGTTCCAGATCTTGTTATAATACATAGGTGTACTACATTTCAAGTCAATATCATGAATAGTTCCAGAGTAAGAGTGCGACAAAAAAGTTAGAGACAGTCAGACCGAAATATTTTTTTGCTTAAGTCCAGCTGAACAAGTTTAATTTTTTTTACCATTCCACTTCGTTGCATGAATGTGGAAGTGATAAATCCAAGTAAATATAATGTTGGCGTAGCTCATCTACAATCTATTTGACTATTCCAAAGGAGTAGAGCGCAAGCATGATAGTAGTAGACACCTTGTTCTTCCCCGAAAGTTCGGACGACCAAATCTTTCAGAGTGGACGTCTGTACTTGCCACGGGAGATTCCTTTATTTGTTGCACATCCTGGGCTGATGTTGTAAACCCAGGAATGTGTAGGTCTCTTTGGCATCCAAATGTCTTAGGATGCCACCGTCTGCAAGCTGTGCGTCCTCAGAAAATTCCTCGCAAAGCCTTCTCTTGAGATGAACGACCGCGCACTTGTCCAACCCGAACTTCATACCAATGGCCCTCGTATACTACTCGATCACACTTAGAGCATCTTGAAGTTCAGTTTAAGGTCAGTCATATAGAATATAGAGCGGGAGCTAGATGGCTTTTTCAGCACATCATCGTTTTATGAACATTGAGATATTTTTATGGTTTAATAGATGATAACGATTTATAAAATCTAAAAATTCTAGCGGGGCACCTCCTGTCAGGTAAGTCACGAACACTGTCTAAAAATCAGTGAAATTATGCCATCGTTAAGAGGCTCATTTTTCTCGTGTGTACACATTTTATGTTTAGAATGAATAAAATAAGATGCCAGAAAGTGTGGGCCGTCAGGAGGCGCAGCCAGAAAGGTAATAATGATACAATACTTCTGAGGCACGTAGGAAGTCAAGTTAGCCGAAAGTGTTAAATTCCTGAATATTTAAGAGCCTATGGTACTTTTGTTGACACTAAGAACTTTCTGGAGAGGCTATTTTATTGTTGAAGGAGCTTATATTTATGTTTTAAAAAGGAGCCAGAACTTGTAACGATGAGTTTAGAGTTCTGAGATGAAATATGCGAAAAAAATCAAATTTTCTTCAAAAATCCTAAACATTTTCTTTCTGGCTAGCCTTACTGGCGGGAGTTTCTTTCTGGGAATTATTTCAAAACATTAAATAAACATGCCCAGACTAAAAAAAGCTTGTAACGATCATATTATATAACTCAGTTTTTACATCTTTGACCTTTCTGGCTGCGCCCCTGAAGGCCCACACTTTCTGGCGATCTTATTTTATTCATTCTAAACATAAAATGGGTACATACAAAAAAAATTAGCCTTGTAACGATGATATAATTTCACTGATTTTTATATCTTGAACCATGGCCAATTCGACGGGCTGACATATGCCAGAAGTCTATTTTGTCGTTATTTAAGTTCGATAGAATTAATCAACGCATAGAAAATGCCTATAACGATGAGTTTCCGAAAAAGCCGCGTAGCTCCCGCACCAATAGATCAGTGACCGGTTTTTAGGTGGGTTACAGTGGTACCCGTGAGTTTGGTGGAGTTGAACAGATAACGGCAGTAATAGACAAGAAGGGAATTCAGAGAATATCCCTATAAAACTCCACTTCTAAATGCCACCTGCTCTGTCGTAACCCGCTGTGCACCTGATGTTATGGTGAAGCGAGTCCTCCAGAGCGGAATCAGTTGTTATATGCATCTCACTAGTGGTTCTGCTGCCACAAGAGATTTGAGCAAGTGTAACAATAGTTCATGTGATGTTGTGTCAAATGCTTTACGATGGTCAATCCAGATCATCGATAGATCCTTAGACTCGTATACTGTAGAGTTCTGTGTAATAGAGCAGTCTGTCAGATGTAGGCTATCCTTACAACCCGTCTTGCCCTTCTTGACGCCACGCTGCTCGTATATCTGCTGGAAAATCGAGTCAACCTGCCGTAGTATCCAAGCATGCAGAATAAGCGTAAAAAGCTTGTAGCAGGAGTTGAAACAGGTGATTGGTCTATAATTCCTTGGTTCAGACAGATCACCCTTTTTGGAAAGTACGTCCCTAGATAAATCAGCCCGGAATTTGGTGACCATCGTTCAACTACGTATTGAAAACTCGGACCAGATGATAGTGGGTGGAAGGAAATTTCTTCCACCACGAGTTATATGCCTTATCAATCCGAAGCAACGAAGTTCTTGAAGCCAACAAGAGCTTGTTGGACTTCCTCTGAACTGATCGCCGGGCACACCTCCTCTATTGCTGTAGTGTCACTATTGAACGGACGTGTCATTTCGTAGATTCCTTTCCAGAAGCTTTCGACATCAGCTACAGTCGGTTGATTGTTGATAACACACTGTGACTCTTGAAATAGGCAGGAAGGCTTCGTAGGGAGCAATGTATTTGGCTCCATACATCGTACCCGCTGCCTTATTCGCTCAAATCCTGTCTAGACAGTGTTGCTCAATAGTGAGCATCGCTGTTAGATTTGGAGCGTGGTGTTGGCGTCTCAGTCCAATTGCTGTTCGCCGAACTTTTGGCGTAAATGCCTTGCCCGTTGTTACATATTCCACCACACTTTGAATTCGAGAAGCATGTTGTCTGATCAACTCTTTTCTGCCTATGATATTTTGTACATGCCACTTAGTCTTTTCGATACAGCTCGAGACATTGTTTGTCCTCTCACTGGGAACGAATTGAATAGCAGTGTTGTACACGGCACTGTTGATCTGCCGAATGTCGGTATCTACCGATAATTTCTCGTTGATGACAGCGTCTATCCGTGCCAGGTCTTGCGAATTTAGAATAATGCTGCTGTTAAAGCTAACACTCGTCCGTTTTTAAGTGGACTTCGGCGTACCTTCTAGGTTATTTTCCGACACCCATTTGCCACGATGGAACTACAGATGGCACTTCTTTCTGTTGGCGGGGTGAATAACCTGCCCTGCATACGAAGGATACTTGATCTCTGAGCTGCTTATCAGAAAAGGCGCGATGCTCTGGGTGCACATCACACCAAGGGCGGATCCAAAAAGGTTACTGGGGGGGAGGCACTAACATCTACCAAAAAAAATTATCGCCTCCTGGGGGGGGGGTGCAAATGAAAATCCAAAAAAAGAATAATTTTCACCTCATACAGAGAATGCTATTAAAAATGTAAAAAAAATTTTTCGCTCGCCTCGGAATCTGAAAAAAATTTAGGCATAAAAATTTTTTCGCCTCATACACAGGAATACTATTAGAAATCCAAAAAATTTGTTTCCCCCACATCATGCGGGAAAAAAATTATCGCCTTGAAAACGTAACGAATACTTTTCTCGGAAGGGGCAATTGCCCCTACTGCCCCCCCCCCTGGATCCGCCCTTGCACCTTTCAGATTTCGTGTAATCGTTCCCTGTGCTGCAGGTTCTCTGCTCTTGTAGTAGATTAGTAAGTAATATCGAAGTTCCCTCGTCCTCTAAAGGGGCGACCATGTTTATTGCGTGCGTCGTCAACATTGAGACCATCCGGTGTGGCCCCTCTAACCTGTCTCTGATTCCCATAAGATTAGGGTCTATTGTGAGCAGTCCTTCCTCTGTCTGCTAGAACCAGAGATCTGGATCTCAGAATGGTTAGCCCCGAGTTTCCTCTGACGGTCCAGGTATATCGCGGGGAGGTTGACGGTCCATTATTATTATTATTACTATAGATATTCTAACGTACTTAAGTTAAGTCGAGGCCTAGGTGCGGTGACCTTTCGTCGCTCCGCTAAAAGTTACACCCTGTATATGCATTCGGTGCATAGCAGCTCCTTCATACATTTTAGTTGGTCGTTAATACTAACCTATTTTAAAAAGTAAAGCACGTTGTACCTTGAGTCGTTTAGAATTCCTCTCGTGTTTTAAATAAAATTGCAGTTTTAATTAGAAATAAATAGCGAACTAAAGATTTCAAGACATCGGTGGTCGTTTAAAAAGTATCCCATTTATTTGGAGTGCGGCCAAGCAGTGGAGACACCACGACATGTGAATAAACGAAGAGCACTTAAAATTTAAATTGATGTAATGAGATGGAAATTGGACTAGAAACAGCAGTAAATTACACTGCAAAGCCTACTTTAATTAAACTGATAATTAAAAAAGATCTTATCTAATTACTGTACGTATATTTCCAGTTTCAATAAGAGTACTTACGATTTAATTTACTTTGACTAGATTACTTCTGACATCTGAATATATCACAGTTCACACCCACACACTTAAAATCGGCTAACATTTTATAAAGGACATAATTACAGAAATCTTTTAAGTTAAAAGGACATTTGCAATAAAATCATTAGCTCTTATAATTGATATATAATTATCTATGGCTTGTTCGTAAAATTAGCGAAATTCTACAGAAATATGAAAAAAATTCATGATAGAGTACTATTATAGATAGATATTAGATATATTATTCGTGTTTATACACTTATTTTACACATTTATTTACATAGGCCAGTAATATACACATATAGATTTTGAATAAAATTTAACATAGGAATATAAATATAAAGTATTTATACAAGCCACCTTATAAATTAAAAGGAAAATAATAATAAAAGTTGTAAATATCAAAGACAATCACAAATAAACAGCAACTAATATAACACAAGTGCCTAAAGTCTTAATTATTTTGAAATTACAATATTCATCATACGAATAAAAAGCATCATTTATTGAAAAATTTTTGGCTTTAAGTATCCATAGAATAGCGAAAGAAAAATAGGCTTAGAATGTCATGAAGTCTCGAGATTTTAAGTTTTAGTAAAAAAAATTCTGCCTGTCTGTTTTTCTGTCTGTAACCGAGAAATGTTTCAAATTGACAAGATATCGAACATTTTTATTAAGAAAAAGTGCTTAGAATGCAACGAGGACACTTCAATTTAATCAATCAATCTACAACCCCTCACGCTGACTGGTTTTTATTTATATCGTATAATTAGGTGTTACAAATCCAGCAGTGTCAATAAAAATTGTATATACAGGATATTCCATGTTTTTTGGACTGACTCTCAAGAGAGCCATGCACACCTGGCTAAGAATTTCTTGTTCAGTGCTGACTGGCATTATAATAAAAATAATAATACATAATATGGCCTGACTCACATGAGAGTCATAGTGTTAAGAGATATTTGCGAAAAACCGCTTTTTTGACCTTTGACCTTGAATAAAATTTTTAGCACAAGTGAAATCGATAGAAACTTTTGATATTTTATTTGTAATGATGTTTTTAAGGTTTTTACCAATTTTTAGCTCTATCCGAACTTTTCCAAGGTTGAATGTCTAAGAAGTTGTCTGGTCCAGATGATATTCTCTGTTTCATAATAAAGAAAGTAATGCATTATATTATTAAACCATTAACATATATTATTAACTTATATTTTGAAACAGAAACGTTTCCGAATAGCCTAAAGACCGGAAATATGATACCTATATTTATTTTTAAGAAAAAGGATGTCCAACTATTGGAAAATTATAGGCCTGTAACCGCGCCCTTTGGACTTTCAAAAATTGGAATACTGTTATCTAGATAGGCTGGTAAATTACTTAGAAACTTTTAAAACAATTAGAAAAACCAACATGGTTTTTCAAGTGGCATGTCGACCGGTACGGCAATACATTTTTTTTAAATAACATTTTAGGATTCATTTATGCGGGAGAATGCCCTGTTGGTATATTTTGTGACCTCAGCCAAGTTTAAAACATAAAAGCGTATGTAGTGTTCATTCAGAATGTTTAAATTAAACTATAGGTGTTTCACAGGGCTCTATTTTAGGCCCTATGCTTTTTATTTTATTTATTAATGATATTGATTTTTTGCCACCAATTTTTTATAATGTGTGCTGATGACATTTCTGTGATAATATCAAATCCATCTGATAATGTTTTGGAACAAACTTGCAATGCTATTTTAAACACTTTAAACCATTGGTTTTACCATAATATCCTGTATCTCAATACCCAAAAAAACTCAAGTTATCAGATTTCACGGTAGGCGAAAAGAATATAATAACTTAAATGTTAAAATAGACAATACAAATATTTCTAATACTGAGGACAATGTTAAGTTTTTGGGGGTATATTTGGACGAATGTCTAAATTGGAAGCATCATTGCGAAACTTTGATATCCAAAGTTTCTTCTATATTTCTGTTCCGAAATATTAGAGGGGTTCTATCAAGAGAACAACTTATTAATTTATATTATGCCCAAGTTGATTGACGTTTAAGGTATGGTATCTGTTTTTGTCTTCAAATATATTTATTGCTCAAAAATGTATCTTACGACGAATACTCACACGTGCAAGGATATCTTTATAGAAAATAAAATTCTTACCTTATTTGGCATATATATTTTTGAAATTTGTATATATGTTTTTATAAATAGAAATAATTTTGTTTTAAATAGTGACTATCATAATGTCAATACAAGCAAAAAAATAAACTCCATGAACCTTGTACTAGATTAGAAATCATAAGTGAGTCTCCAAAATTTAGAGACCCGAAACTATTTGACTCTCTACCGGATGACATAAAACATCAGGAAAGAGAATATTTATTTAGAAGAAAACTAAAGGTGTTTTTATCAGATAAATGTTATTAACCTGTATCAGAGTTTTTCTTTTTTTAAAGTCTACAGCAAGTTAACATGAACCTATATATTCCGTTTTTTTGTTTTTCTTTTTACTCTTGTTTTCTTTACAAATGTTGTATTGTACTGTACATTTTTCAGTATTCTTTGTCTTCGTCTTATGCAACTGTGTGTTTACACTATATTTGACTTTTAGTATAAGCTTTTATGGTATTTAACTATTGTGTAAAATAGTATTTCAATGACTTGTCTTATATCATGTACATGATCAAAAAGGACCAATAAATATTTGGATTTAAATTTACTGGATTAATAGCCATCGACATTCAGTCCTAATAGTCACTAAACGCAACCGTTTTGAGAAGCTATTAGAATAGAAATAATAGAATTAAATTTTTAATGAATTAATAACATAGATTAATAACATGGAATTTGAGGTCATAATACCTGATGATAGATTATTTACTGCAGTGCCGCATAAAATAAAAATTAATGCAACTAATTGTATATTTTAAAGAAGCACTGCTGTAAGCGAGGCCCGTAATTCACATAAATAATTAATATACAACAGTTCCAAGATAAAAAACTATTTTAATTAGAGCGGCATACTAATTAAAAATTTATTTTTCATTAGAAAACATTAATTAAAATTCTGCACCACATAAAAAGTTGTGTTGTAAACCAAGACGGACTAAAGCAGTCTTAATCTTTCTTTGAAATTTTAATTTGATTATTAAAAATTTAAAGTCTCGAATGTTAATTAAATTGCGTAGAGAAAGAAAGGCTAATGAAATGTCAGGGCTCAGGAGAATGTGATTAATTGCAGGATTAGGAATTGCCTTGAGCAGAAGTGAGACGAAAGTGCCTAAGATGGCTAGAGGCAAGGCTCGACGAAAACAGATTCAACCGACAAAAAATACATTTAACTTAACGTTGTAGGGTTGTGAATGCGAAATTTAATTCATTAGTTGCTAATTAGTATGACAAAAAGTATTACCAAAGAGACATTATAAGGGGACAATATGGCTTGCAGAGATTTTACTCTTGTAGACGAATACTAATATACTCTTCATTTGCGGATAATTTACTGTAGTATTGTTACGTCAACTTCTACCCCCCAAAGTAGGTTTAGGATGACCGGTTCTCATGTATTTTAATGGAGACTGGGTCGTGGTTCGATTTTATTATTATCAAAAACAAAACAAAAATCCTTAGGGTGCCAATAGCCACAATACTGGACAGCTATGGTGTACCTGTTACTTACTAAATCTACATACTAACCGTGGCTAATCAGTGGCCTTGAAAGTAACATAAGACAATAATATCCGTTGAAGGCGATATAGTTATTAAGGTACCAAGGGTGTTATAAGGATAATAACGCACCGAGGTCGGCAGTGTACTTCCCGAGGGCCTCTGGCCCGAGGGAATGTACGTCGACCGAGGGCGTCATTATCCTATAACACCCGTGGTGCCTTCAACGTTTAATGTCCTACAAGACTGTTATTTAATTCGATTTTTTTTTGACATTTACGATTTATTGATTTGACATCTATCATGTTCAGGACGATTTGATTTAAAAGAGAGTAAAAATCAAAATTGTTTGTAAACGCCGCCGTTGCATAGCAACGCATTTTGTTTGTCAATAACGCTATCATAATTTGCTTGTTTTGAGTTGTGTTATAATTTTATAATGCCCTAGGGCGTTATAGATATTCATAACGCCCTAGGGCGTTATTTTTCATTTAATGCATCTCAAAATAGGGTGGTTATTGTAAAATAACAGACTTGTAGGACATTAATAACAATTTGTTGACTGTGATCACTTGATATTCAATATATTATAAGCTGAAGGCTAAGGACAATTAAACAAGTACAGCTCAAGGCCAAAATTAAACTACGCAAAAAAAACTGAAATTTAAGTGTAGATGTTGATTGATTGATTGATTTACCAGCGTGCAGTAGGCAATGCTGCCACTCCCAGGGTTATACAGCTAGGCCTGCTACGTCCAGCTGGGTTGGACTAAGGTCATGCTTGTTGCCAGCAACGAGGGCCACATGGTAAGGGAATATGGGATGGGAGGTGTAGGTATTTGTGAGATGCGTTACCACATTGGGTCGTGAGGGAGCGTTTAAGCTCCCTTTTGTGTTTTTGGTTCTGGGCATCTGCCTCTTCTGAATATTCTTGTGAAAGATGTGTTTCTGCTTCTTCGAATCTTCTTTTCTGAGTTTTCTGATTCCTCGGTCTCCGATGCTGGGTTGGATTTGGGTCATGCTTGTTGTCAGCAGCGAGAGCCACATGACGCATGGTACATGAGTGGGGGGATGGGCAGTGTAGGTGTAGGTGTGTTTCTGCTGTTTGTGCTTTTCTTTTTGCATTTCTGCTTCCACAAATTTTCTTCTTTTCTGAGTCTTCTGATTCCTCCGTTTTGATTCTGGTAGAATGTATATCGCTGCTATTTTTTTTAGTGGAATTCATTTTTCCCTTCACTTTGTTCATGATCCTCTAAATTGTTGTTTTCCACGTGTAACATGGTCTCCCTATTTTTAGTTTGCTGCTGTTAAGTGTTACCGCTTTCTTCAGTACTATTTCTGCTGCCCTTTTTACTGTAACGTTCTTGTAACGTTCTTGATATTTTCCCTTATCTCTCTGCTTACCAACACATGGTCTATATGCGAACGTTTTGAGCTTCCATTACTCCAGGTGCCAATGCAGGTTTGACTCTTGCGCCATGTATTTCACATTGTTAAGTCAAACATGTATGCTAGGTTCTGCGTTCCAATATAAAATCACTGTGACAAACTCTCACCGCTTCCTGGAACCAACACTACTCCAGTTCTGTTCTTTCGTATTTTATGTCCCAAATATCCAAAAAGGTGATGTCAACTAACAGGAAGTGCTATCCTCACGATTACTGAAAACATACTGCTGCTGCTCGTCCAACGACTACTGGCTTACATCAGTTGTGCAATACCAAACATTATTACTACCATATTTAGGGTGAAATTACAAAAGGTCCAAGAAACAGTCCATGAAAAGGTCAATTTAAGGCCAATTAAAAAGGAAGGTCCATAAAAAAGACTCCAATTCAAACTTCCATCCTTCAGCATTTCAAAGGTATGCCCAGGAATGAAGGGTCCAATCTGTTATTTCACTTGTTTGGTTTGTGTGAGAGGGTCACCCAGAGGTGCGTTATTAGTTCTTCACTGATTTTGGAAAAAATTTCGAAGCGTTACAAAAAGGTAAACTTCATAAGAAAATCAATTTTATTGATAGTTGCCCCATCACCCCCATGGACCCTCATCCTTTGTTAACGGAATGATAAAACAGGCAGTAAGACCTGGATAGTGTGCATCTTCTTTAACTAATATTTCAGTAGACTCCTCAACTATAAGTTTCATAATTGACTGTATTTGTACTAACAGTTTCACGCAATTTTAAATAAAGTATCCTAATTTTAGTCAAGTTTCAAAGAAAAATATTTTATATCGTTAGCATAGGAATGCCAAAGAAGCGTCTACTAAATTTTCCTTTCAGTATAACCTGATCCCGGCACAAGAGAGAAGGGACACCCCTTAATATGAAACCACTTACCACTTACGTGACAACAGTTATGGCGCGCCTTATTAAATGTTATAATGTATAATGATACGTTGTCGAGGTGGTTTCTGGAACGTAAAATACGTTGAATTAATTTCGTATTATGTTTGTTGACCGCTGCTCATTAACCACATACCGAGCACCTACTCAAATAGCAGGATCACAATCGTGTAGACATTGCAGAATATAATAGCCTGAGATATGTTGAAATTAATATCCCATCAAGGTGTATGTTACCGCAAAGACTGGGAATTAGTTAACGTAAGAACACAGTGCAACGGTCGTCTTTATGCTGCATTATCAATACAAATTGCAGCTTCTCCAAAACTTCATCCTGCCAATTTTTCAAATAAATGGATTGGATGGAATAGCTTTTATTTTTTCTTCCTTATTTAGTGAGATCAACATCAAATACTAAATGAGGAAGAAAAAAGAAAAGCTATTCTGTCTAATCCATTTGTTTGAAAAATTTCCATTAAGACACCTACGTACAGTAACTGAATAATATTTAGAAGCACTATTTATTTAATGAATAACTTTTTATACTCTTCGCAAAAACGAAGAGTATATTGTATTTGATCGGCACATTTCTAAAATCGTAAATATCGCTCGTAGAGAAAAAAATTTCATATCATTGTGTTAGTGAACGAATTCTGAACAACTTTCAAAATATCCGTCCGTCTGTCCGTCTGTCCGTCCGTCACGTTTCTAGTAAGCACGATAACTTAAGAAAGAAAAGTCCGATTGTATTGAAATTTGGATATTAAATTAGCGTTAGCTAGAGGATGAACGCTATTGTTTTTGAAAAAAATCAATCTGTAAATAAAAAAGTTATTAATCATTTAAATTATAAAAAATATATTTTCTTAATTTTTGTCATTTGTACAAGGTTATTCACTATACAGGGTGTCCCAGAATTGAGTTCCCGGACGGGAACCTGTGATTCCTGAGTTCATATTGGGCCTATTTAACCCAACTTACCTTAGTCCAAAAATGCATTCCTGAGGAAGTACATTCTCTTAAAGTGAGACAGAAAAAAAACGTTTTTTCCAATAACTTCCGTTGTATGGGAGATAAAATTTTCAAATTTGGATGGGAGCTGTATCTCTATAAGTACTCTATGCAAACTTGATAACAACCAAATATCTTTTGTTTCTCAATTTTTTTTCATAATAATTAATATTTGACTGGTTGTAACTTTTTAATCACCCTGTAAAATTACGGAATACTTGAACATTTTTACACAGCATTGAAAGGGCTGCAAAAAAGGTACTCTTAAAAATTTTTGTAATATCAATCAAAATACAAGAAATTATCGTTTTTTCTTCTATTTGTATTTAACATTTATTTACAGTTCTAGAACAGAATTTTGTAATAGCAGAAAAGTACTGTTTATTTTAAAAACTACATTCATAACAAATGCTCCACGTGACGTCCACCTGTTTCAATACACAAATCAATACCTCTAAAATTTTTTGTAATATCAACCAAAAATCAAGAATTATCGTTTTTTCTTTGTAGGTCATAAGTGCTCGTGAAACAGAAAACCTGTCGCGGTCTCATGACAAAACTTAATTAATTCGTAACGTCAAAAAATAGCACGTATAAGATTAATTTCGGTAATCTACCAGCAACGATGAAGCAACATTCACAAGACACGGAATATTTGCGATTTTTGTATTTGGTTATTTAAAATTCACTGTATACTCTGTTCCAACTGACACTAGGGGGCAACTTTGGCAACGTGTACAGAACGCGTGCGATGAATTTAGGGAAATTTTGCATATTTTCCAACGAATTCGCTCGTCATTGATGAAGAGAATTGATTTGTGTACCTACTGAAACAGGTGCATGTCATGTGGAGCATTTTTTATGAATGTAATTTTTTTTTAAGTAAACTGCTTTTCCATTATTACAAAATTTTATACTAGAATTGTAAATAAATGTTAAATACAGATAGAGGAAAAAACAATAATTTCTTGTGTTTTGATTGATATTACAAAAATTTTTAAGAGTACCTTTTTTGCAGCCCTTTTAATGCTGTGTAAAAATGTTCAAGTAATACGTAATTTCACAGGGTGATTAAAAAATTACAGCCAGTCAAATATTAATTATATTAAAAAAAAATTGAGAAACAAAAGATACTTGGTTGTTATCAAGTTTACATAGATTACTTATAGAGCTACAGCTCTCATCAAAATTTGAAAATTTTATCTTCCATACAACGGAAGTTATTGGAAAAAACTTTTTTTTTCTGTCTCACTTTAAGAGGATGTACTTCCTCAGGGATGCATTTTTGAACTAAGGTAAGTTGGGTTAAATAGGCCCAATATAAACTCTGGAATCACAGGTTCCCGTCCGGGAACTCAATTCTGGGACACCCTGTATATTGACCCCCCCCCCCCCTTTATTTCTGTTATTATTGAAAATAGAAAAAAAATCGTATAAAAGTTGTAGGATCTTACCTATATTTTAAAGAAACGTGATAAAAAGGAACAATATCATGTATAGGTCACGTGATACGAAATAAATATATGTTTTTTAAATGGAACACCCTATATATTATTGCATTTTCGAGAAGACCTTTTTCTCCTGATTTCAAATATGTAATTGTATAGGTCTATCTTAGATACTTTTTGACATATTTGACATTCAAAATTCAAATAAACTGCTTTATTGACAGATGATTGAGACATGCGTCTCAAAACACAAGTGAAAGAAAAATAACAAGATAGCCCACGAAAATAATTATTTTATTGTTTATTCAATTTTGACATTTCAAACCGTCATTATTAACATTTATTTAATCAAAATGGGTTATAGTAAGGCTGAAAAGGTCGAATTATTTTCTCTTTATGTGAAAAATAATAGAAATAAGTGTGCCGCAAGAGAATACTTTTTATTTTACTAGTGAATAAACAACTATTTACGGTTGTTGCTATGGAGTTGCTATGGAATGACGGTTTGAAATGTCAAAATTGAATAAACAATAATATAATTATTTTCGTGGCCTACCTTGTTATTTTTGTTTCACTTGTGTTTTGACAGGCATGGCTCAATCATCTTGCAATAAAGCAGCTTATTGACATTCAAAATGCAAATAAGCTGCTTTATTGCAAGATGATTGAGCCATGCCTGTCAAAACACAAGTGAAACAAACCGACCAAATTTCGACCCATTTAGAGAAATCTAGTAGGCCTTGAAAATATGAAAATTACAAATTTTTCAAAACAGTCAAATAAAGCTCATCGAGCACATTAACGGGGTGTTACGGTAATAAATAGCACACACTAAAAAAAAAAAAATAAATAAATATATAAAAATAAAAAATAATAAAAATAGTATAAATAGCCACAAGGTCTGAATGATCATTGTTAATAATATTTTTTATTTAAACATAATGAATTGTCAAAGGTATTATTGGAAAAAACACCGAATATGTTATAAAAATCTGAGAAATAAACAATAAATATCAAAGTTCAAAAATCAATACAAAACGTACGAAAAATATATAAGTTGCAATTTCTGAGTAGTTGATAAAAATGGCAAAATTAACTGAATACTTGCAATAGTTGATCGTAGCACAATAAAAACTAAATTAATATGCACATTCTCATCACCTGATGATGGACGAACTAAGGATGAATCCTGGTGGGGCCTCTCAGCTCCTACCAATTGTCTCATATAATGCTGATAAGATGATGGAATGGTATTCTGGAACACCTAAATAACGCTAATAGTTTTGCTAAGCACGGTATAGCAACTCATTCACTTTCCCTTTTTGGGTTACTATGGAGATGGAAGAAAAAAGAAGAATCATCAGAATATAAATCAATAAATATACGATATATCAATTTACATACATTAATATTAAATTGTATATATATTCCTTCACAAAATGATATTTTATATTACTAAGTGAACTATAATAAGTTATAATTATTGTTGTAAACCATTTTAAAGAATGTTTTAATATACACATCAAACAACAAAATTTTATTATTTATAGAAGAGAAATTAACCAAAACTACTTCTATAAATTGGTGACTCTTTCTATAAATTGGTGACCCCTTCCGTTTCATCGCCACTTCATTTAGTACCTAAAGAGTCCAATGACTGGCGCCCCTGCGGGGATTATAGACAATTAAATATGGTTACTGTCCCGGATAGATATCCTTTACCCCACCTGCATGATTTTAACTCCCGATTATATGGATGTACTATTTTCTCAAAGATTGATTTGATTAGAGCTTATCATCAAATACCAGTCGCAGAGAGTGATGTTTTCAAAACAGCAATCACTACTCCTTTTGGTTTATTCGAATTTTCTCGGATGCCTTTCGGCCTGCGAAATGCTGGGCAAACCTTTCAAAGATTTATGGACGAAGTCCTGTCTGGTTTGCTTTTCGTATTTGTTTATCTAGACGATATCTTAGTAGCAAGTAGTTCAAATGCGCAGCATCTGGAACATTTAAAACTTGTTTTTGAACGATTAAGCCAATATGGTATAAATGTTAAACCGTCTAAGTGTGTTTTCGGAGCTAATGATTTGACCTTTTTGGGACATCATATTTCTTCACAAGGTATATTGCCTTCCCCTGAAAGAGTTGATGTCATTAATAATTTTCCATTACCAACGACTCTTAAACAACTCCAACGTTTTATAGGTATGATTAACTTTTATCATCGTTTCGTTCCTAATTTCGCTGAGATGTTGGTCCCTTTACATTCTTTCTGTACAGATTTATCACATAATAAAATTGCGAAAATTGATGAATTTCCTATTTCCTGTTTAGATAGTTTCTTAAAGGCTAAAAAAGCTTTAGTGGATGCAGTTATTTTAGCTCATCCTTGTTGTAGTGATAAAGCATTATTGTCACTTACAGTTGATTGTTCGAATATCTCCATGGGTGCAGTTCTAGAGCAACAAGATAGCAAAGAAGTGTTTACTCCTTTAGCATTTTTTTTCACGTAACTCACCATGGCTGAAGCTAAATATTCAGTTTTTGACAAAGAGCTTTTATCCTTATTTACTGCTATTAAGCATTTTAAACATTTACTAGAAGGTCGTAAATTTACCTGTTTTACCGACCATAAACCTTTAATAAATGCTTTATTCACGAAAACTGAAAGATCACCGAGACAAATACGTCATCTGGAATATATTGCTCAGTTTGCTTGTGACATTAAACATATTAAAGGTTCTAAAAATATCATAGCGGATACCTTATCCCGTATTCATGACACGTCTTCTTTGACTCATGCTATTTCACTGATTCAAATCGAAAAACCCCCTTCATTGAATGTTAATTTCGATTTGAGATTATTATATAAAGCACAAGAAAAAGACTCTGACCTTAAACACTTATTGTCCAATCAGTCTTCAAATTCTAAACATACTTTTATTTTGGAGAAAATTAAAATCCCAGACTCGACAGAATTTATTTGGTGCGATGTTTCTCTTCCGAAACTACGCCTATATGTTCCGATTGTTTATAGAAGAATGATATTCGATATATTTCATGGTCTATCTCATCCTGGAATTAAAGCTACTAGAACTTTAGTGACACATAATTATTTCTGGCCCAAAATGAGCACTGATTGCAATTTATGGGCTAAGACTTGCGTTAGCTGTCAAGCTGTCAAAGTTTCACGTCACACTAGGAGCCCGCTCGGAAAATTCGAAATACCGAAATGTAGATTTGACCATATTCATGTAGATTTAGTAGGACCATTACCTCCATCCAAAGGTTACTCTTACATTCTAACAGTGATCGAACGATTTACTAGATGGCCGGAGGCTTACCCTCTCAAAGATATTACTGCAGAGACTGTTGCACGTACGTTGTTTCAGAATTTTGTGTGCCGTTTTGGCGTTCCTTTAACGGTAACTACTGACCAGGGAGTTCTATTTGAATCAAAATTATTTAACGAATTTTCAAAGTTTTTGGGTTTTCATAGAATTCGTACAACTACTTTTCACCCTCAAAGTAACGGAATGGTAGAACGTTTTCACCGCACTCTTAAAGCTGCGTTAACAGCAAGAGCTAATACGTCACATTGGGTGGACGAACTTCAAATTGTTTTATTAGCTTTCAGGACAATTCCCAAAGAGGATTTGCAATGTTCGTCTGCAGAACTAATTTACGGTCAAACTCTACGGTTACCTGGGGAATTTTTCATTAAATCATATAATACTCCGAACATGCCTCTATTTATTGACAAGTTGCGAAATTACTTTAACAATTTAAAATTTTTTTCTCCAGTTCCTCATGTTAATTATAAAACTTTTGTTAATCCTGAGATTTCCAAATGTGACTTTATTTTTGTTCGTAAAGAACGTTATAAGCGTACCTTTACTCCACTGTACGACGGTCCTTTTAAAGTTTTATCTCGTACAGATAAGTTAATTACTTTTGTTAATAGCAATAAAATTGTGACTGTCAATATTGACAGAGTCAAACCTGCTTTTTTGTTGGTTGACAGACTCGATATTCCACCAACTCATATTAAAAAGGTACGTTTCGCCATCGATGCTTTGGTTAATTAATTGTTCTCTTTGTTAACGGGGGGGTGTGTATAGCAACTCATTCACTTTCCCTTTTTGGGTTACTATGGAGATGGAAGAAAAAAGAAGAATCATCAGAATATAAATCAATAAATATACGGTATATCAATTTACATACATTAATATTAAATTGTATATATATTCCTTCACAAAATGATATTTTATATTACTAAGTGAACTATAATAAGTTATAATTATTGTTGTAAACCATTTTAAAGAATGTTTTAATATACACATCAAACAACAAAATTTTATTATTTATAGAAGAGAAATTAACCAAAACTACTTCTATAAATTGGTGACTCTTTCTATACACGGGTTGTACTTGAGTTACTCCAAAATGACTTTACCCAATCTAAATTGAACTGGACTATACTGTACTCGAACTTGACTCAAAATTGACTGACTTTGACTGGACTATAGCTGCTTAAATCTTGGATCGCAAGTTAACTTGACTATTACTGACTTAACATTTAGTATTTAATATTCCAAACTGGTTACAATTTATTTGAACCCACATTGATACTCGATAACTACTCGTTTCCAAAATAAATGTAAGTTGTTACAATTTTTATTTACAAATACTAAATGGATTTTCCATAAATGAATTAAATAAATCAATAGCAATTTAATTAATACAAAAAGAAGATTTCAACCACAAAATTCGTTAAGAAAGAAAGAAAGAATCCTTATTAGCACACGTTTGTAAGATAAAGGTTATCATATGAAATAAATTAAATAAGTTTACACAATTGAAAAATATGGCTTTTAATTGCAAAACATCAGGAATTAACTAAATAAATTTAATTACCTTAATTTTGTTGGATGCACTATGCAATTTTAGATAACTGTAAAAGTGACACGGTATGTGTCTATCGATTATTATCTTAAATTTGAGTTTAACTTATTAATGCTGCTGCAGAGTTGTATGATTTCCAGCCTACGCGGCTGACAAGAAATAAGCTCTAACCCTATCCTAAATACTGCGCAGAAGTGCCATATTAATTTAAATCAAAAGGAAAACTGAGCATTTACCATATAGACAACTCATAATACTAATATGTGTAAAATTAGTCAAGCCAAGTCGATTTACGTGATGTTCCTTTGCTGCGTTATATGAGAAACAATACGATAAGAGCTGTAACAAAAAGATAAATAGACGGTTTACTTATAAATACACAAAAATCTATAACTTAGATATAAACACAGTAGCTAGTATCAAATAGTTACATATCTGGGTATTATCAATTTAAAGATGGTAAATATAATGTACAGTGTGTACCAAAATAAAGCGTGTTTTATTAGATTTTAATTAAAAATACATTTTAATCTAAGCCGAACGCTACACCTTGTGTACCGGTACCCATGCCACGGTAACAGACTACCTAGGTCCACTTATGTAATCCTATACTGGTCTAGAATCGACTTACATGGAATCAATTGCCATTAGTTCTGCTTACCTATTAGCAAAGATGCAATCCTTGGTTAACAGTTCCTTGCTTTATTATTTCCTTTACACACCTGTAAAGCAGCCACTTCACCCTAAAATTCTGTGGAGTGTCTTCCTAGAATTATATTGATTTTTGTTTTTGATCTTATCCCGTAAATCCCAGCTCTGACTCCCTCTTCTGTCTCGGAGCCGTTTGTATACCAGACCAAAGGAGTAATGTAGATATATACAATCATTGCCTCGTTTAAAATCTGCAAGTATGGCGTGAGTTTCAACCTCAGCTTTAAGAAATGGAAAAAACCGTATGTTTGTTATTTCTTTATTACAAAATTAGGTTGTTTACCACTTTCTAGAAAAGTCGCGTCGAAGATAATATATGTCATCATCTGGTTTAACCGTTAGGTAAACATTATGTTGAAATGGGAATTAATGCTATTAGTGTGATAATATTGTTCAAATATCTGATTGGTAGGTACATTTAGTTTAAACCGTATACTGCCTCGGAAATGTAAATGACATAATCAGCACAGGCTCTTATTATTATCATAATAGAGACTTGATAGAGATTAATTCTGAAGCTTTGTGTCTGCGCCTGTATCTGACAGAATCGTTAAAATAAGCCCAATGTAAAACCCTTTGGCTTCAGTTTGCCGCTTTTATAATCCAACTTTCTAACTTACCAAATCAGACACTTGTTAAAGGCTATGCGTGCCTCTGATAAATATTCAGTGTCTTATATATTCAAGGTTAGTTTAAAGGCGATGAAATTCAGAGTTGTGTAGTTATCAAGTATATAAAAACTCCTAGGAACTTTTTTTTAAACAATGGTTTGGTTTTAGTTACCTTTAATAGAAGAGGAAAATATTACTGTAACTCGAAAAAAATTTGTGCAGACCTTAAACTTTGGTTATAGGTTAAAAACAGGCCAAAGTTCCACGAGACAAAAAAGTTTGGAGTTTTACAGATCCGCGGGAATCTATAGGGGATGGAAAGGGGTATTTTTAATTAAAAAGTGGATTTTTCTCTATTTTCTCGGGAAATATGGCATTTACAAAAAGATAGTTAAAATAGAAGTTGTATCTGACAAAATTCTCTTCAATTTGGACACAAACAATGTACTTTTTCACATTTTTTTTTTAATAAAAACGTCGCAATTAATGTACCTAAGTAGTCAGTAATTAAGAAAATATATTCCCATATACTGTTTTTCGTTAATATATAGTGTGACCTAGACGCTCAAATTTTTTCATCGGCTTACAGCGCTTGCTTTAAAAATAATATTGCATTTTAAACTGTAAAGGGTTTTTAGAAAAAAACGAAACATTCTTGTTTCTCTGCAAATATCTCAATAAATATTAGTTTAAGAGAAAATATGGTGGCCATCAAAAATGAAGCTTATAAACTGAGAATAAATTTGTTTTGTTTATATATTTGTACAAGGTTTTTTTGTTGCGGAGATATGTAATTACTTCCACATCCAGTGGAAGTATAGTAACGACAAAAAAATTTTTAAAAATTTTTATTGTTCAAATAGGCTTAGAATGTCATGGAACGTCGAGATTTCAAGTTTAAGCGAAAAAAAATTTTCTGTCTGTCGGTCTGTCTGTCGGTCTGTCTGTCGGTCTGTCTGTCGGTCTGTCTGTCGGTCTGTCTGTCGGTCTGTCTGTCGGTCTGTCGGTCTGTCTGTCGGTCTGTCTGTCGGTCTGTCGGTCTGTCGGTCTGTAACTTTTTTTGTGCGCACGTTTACTCTGGAACCGTTTGAGATATTGACTTAAAATTTGGTACTCATATGTACTTTAACGAGATCTAGAACTATATTATATTTTCATCTTGTTCCGTCGAAGGGTTGGGGGGTAAATTGGGGTAAATTTGGGGAAAATAGGTAAATCAAGCAGGTAAGAGTCCATAAAATTGGTATTTAGTATATACAAGAGAAGCTAAGGTCCCAAAAAAATTTTGGCATTGGCCACCCCCATTACCACCCCCACCTCATTATTAAAGGGGATGAAAAAAAAATGTGATTTAGTGTGTATACAAGAACCAGAAACCTCAAAATATTTTTTTACTTTATCCACCCCCCACTCTCACCCCCTGTCACCACCCCCACCCCACTACCGATGTGGGGTATCGTTTTATGGGTTTTTGGGGTCGAGGATTTCAAATATTATATTATTAAAGTTCCATAAACAATTATTTCCAGATACAAAATTCTTTCGTTGAGTGACTTGGATAGAAAATCCGGATGTGGAAGTAGTGATTCCTTGGGCAGCGGTTTTTTACAGATGGCATCCGACCGTTTTTAGGATGAAGTATTTAGCTTAAAATGTTGAATATCTTAGAAATTGTGACACTTCCATCAAAAGTTCTAAGAAACAACATTAAAAATAATATATTTTCCCGCGGATCCGTAAAGCTCCTAAACTTTTTTGTTTCGTGATCTTTGGCCTATTTTAGACGAAAAGTAGTCACTTAGACGAAGAATGTAAGTTATTAGGAAATCGATTGGACCTGAATTGGCTTGCCTGAAAACTTTTTCAATGACTTTCTATAATCATAAATGAAGTTTTTTACGATTTTTTAACGGCTATTTTTTTAGAATTTCGAAACACCGATTTTATATGAAAAAAAATACTTTCAATATTATAAGTTGAAAAATTTCGACTATTTTCACTTCAAAATATTCACCTAGAGGTTTTCTAGATCGCTAAAAAATTAGTAAATGAAATAACGGCTCCAAAATGCTTAAGCTTTATCATATATCTTATATCAAATAATATACATAGGTGTTTTTAATAACCTTTCCAACTAAAGTTACGTTAGAAAATACAAATACACGATTTCTTTATTAAATATCACTATATTTTTCGATTTGTCAGTGCAGTTTCGTAGTTGCTGGGCTACATTTTCAAGCGCAGTTAGTATACAAATTAAATTGTCTATAATAATTGTCCTATATTTTTTTCAATTTTTTCTGTTCACCCGTTTTTGAGATATTTGCGGTTAAATTGAGCGTCAATGCATTTCAATCGTATATTAATTCGATATTTATTACTTATACACGTAAAATTGACTGTAAGTAGGTACTGTATTTGCAAGCTCCATACGTACTATAATAAATTTAATTTAAACGTATGGCCACACATGTACTAATTCACGTTAGCCTTTTTTCTAATTTGTAATGCACTTAAGTAATTAGATGCGTCGTATGATATTACACTATGTATGCTAATTACCAACATAAATAATACCCGGACATTATAATGGCCATGTAACAGAGATGTTCAGATGTTTGTTTTAAATATTAAAACGTACACGAGTGTTCGTTTACATGTAGAGTGTCGTTGACTCTTTCGTCAAATTGTTCGCTTTTTACCTAATGTAATTATTTTTATGTCGGTGTTTGCACTTATCCTATAAAAATTAAACACAAATATCTAAGTGTACTTTACTTAATCAATATAACTCAATGATTTGTTTTTTAAGTGCCGACATAAACCAATTAAAAGGCTGTATTTAGTTATCCTAAAATTAAGATGCCGATTTTAAATAACTATTGCAGAGCACGTGCAAAGGGCTCTTGACATAGTTCAGTTATGGTGTATTAGACATGGACTTTCTATTAGTCTCTATCAATCCTGGCAAAACAGAGCGAATGCTGTTCAATAAAAGGAGAAAAATAAGCGATTTTCATCTTTCCTCTTTTATGGGCACGCGTCTGTGTCTTTTTCGTACAGTGAGATACCTGGGGTAACCCTAGACTCCAAACTACCGTGGAAGGACCGCGTGGAAGCTCAAGCGAGGAAATCCAGCGCATACTTATGGATGTGCAGGAGTATCTTCGGTCTTAAGTGGAGAATAAATCAAAAAACTACTCTCTGATGTACACCATCAAGGTGAAACTCTTCATAACATATGCGGAACTTGTGTGGTGGCACTTCCAGGAGCTCTGTAAAATTGGGGCTCACCTGTGTCAAGTTCAAAGGCTAGATTGCTTAGGAATGGAGTCTCAGAAACAACCCACTTTTCACTTTTTTGGAGTTGCAGGAACAGATCTCTTTTTTGTTTTGTTGAGCTATGTTATCGAATATAGCACACTATTTTCCTTAATTTATCGAATATTGCATGATTTTGATCTTAAATTCCTCTATTTTGATTCATCCAAATTTTATTTTTTAACGTAACTTTAGTTGTTAAGGTTATTAAAAACACCTATGTATAATACTTGAACTTTGGTATAAGATATATGTTAATGCTTATAGAATTGTAGCACTTTAGAGTCGCCATTTAGTTTATTAATTTTTTAACACCAATCATCACTCCTAACGTCTGTTTTAGAGCCGTAAATACCTTATCATGAGTAGACCAGCCCCAGAAGAAGATGCGGCATCTCAGTAACGAATCTACATTTGCATAAAATATTTTTAGTAACTGATTTCTGTACAGAATAGTTCTTAGATTAATGAACAAATAGTTTTGACTACGTAGCTTCACTGTGATATTTCCAACTCAAGTTACTGTAATAATATCCCATTAAAAATTTAACACATGTAAGGGTAGGTAATGTAGATGAGTTACTTAGTACAAGATTGGGAGTATTACACATCTCTTGGCAGTTGTGGGAACGCAAATAGTAAGTTTTGCCATTAATAACATATAACGAGTTACTAGCGAACCGTGTATTTAGATTAGAAAGAGAAGGTAGCATTGTATGAATTTTCCAGTACAGTATCATCTATACAAGATACAAAGACAGATGTGTCATCGGCATAAACAGTTTGTCTGTGGTACTGGAATTTCTACATCATTTATATAAAATGCGAAGAGAATAGGGCCTATGACGGATCCCTGGGTACTTCTATTTGAACATTCTTGGCTTGGCTGCGAAAAGCTTTTGTAGATGTCAATAGCGTAAGTTAGATGAACAAATTGAAGACGGTTATTTAAGTAACAGTTTATTGCTGAGGTCACAGAATACTCCAACATGGTACTCGTCATCATCAATCTTGTTAGTAAGGTTTTCATGAAAAGAACGGAGTGCTGAACAAGTACTTTATTTATTTATTTATTTTTTGAAACCACGTTGATTATGATAATACTGTTGCTTTTCTCCTCTCCAAATAATAACACAGGCTCACGAAAAAGAAAGTCTTGTAGTTGAAAGGTGAGGTAACATACCGTATGTTTTTTGGTGTGCTGAAAACGAATCCGGAGTCAGAATTGACCCATCACCCAAGGATTTCGACATAACCTCAAAAAACTTTTCAAAGATGACCGAAAATACGTTTACAAATAAATTTAAAATTTAAGCGTGCATATTACTGTATCTATATATATTTTGGGGCGCTGTTATCGACTTCATGATCAAATTTCATCCACCATGTCAGCATATTGACTTAACCTAAAAACAATCCATAACTTATCAGCAGATAAATTCATGAAAACGGCAATTTTCTTGAAAATAAATTTAAAATTTTGAACTACGCGCTCTCTCCTCGCAAAATTGTTCAAGGACGAGGGTGGAAATAACATTTCACTTTTCTGAGGCATTTAGAACATTTCAAGATGAAAAACCCAACAACTTTAAATCTAACATAGCTTAAGGCGTCTAGTCTCAAACCTAACGACATTAAACCTAACGTAGCTTAAGGCATCTAAGAGATGTGTCTAAGCAAGTTCTGGTAAAGTTTACTAATGAGGCCATTCACCAGGACAGGCTAAAACACTATGTATTTTAGTAAAATGTCTCCAAAGAACGAGCAATGCTTGACCATCGGGTTGCTTTATTTTGGTGAGTCTCCTTGCCTCCCAAGTAAAATATTTTAGAAATATTTGCTTTGTCCTTTACGGACTTTTTTATCTTGGAAAGATCTTCGATTGGCTTTAGGTTTATGTTTATTTATTGTATCTCTTTTAAAACACCCCGATGGTCAAGCATCGCTCGTTCTTTGGAGACGGTTTATTAAAATACATAGTGTCTTAGCCTGTCCTGGTGAATGGCCTCATCAGTAAACTTTATCAGAACTTGCTTAGACACCTCTCTTAGATGCCTTATGCTACGTTAGGTTTAAAGTTGTTAGGTTTAAGAGTATGTATATTAGTAAACTGTCTCCAAAGAACCAGCGATGCTTGACCATCGGGGTGCTTTATTTTGGTGAGTCTCCTCGCCTCTCAAGTAAAATATTTTAGAAATATTTGCTTTGTTCTTTACAGACTTTTTTATCTTGGAGAGATCTTCGATTGGCTTTAGGTTTATGTTTATTTATTGTATCTCTTCTAAAGCACCTCGATGGTCAAGCATCGCTCGTTCTTTGGGGACGGTTTACTAAAATACATAGTGTTTTAGCCTGTCCTGGTAAATGTCAATCAGTAAACTTTACCAGAACTTGCTTAGACATATCTCTTAGATGCCTTAAGCTACGTTAGGTTTAAAGTTGTTAGGTTTGGGACTAGACGCCTTGAGCTATGCTAGGTTTAAAGTTGTTAGGTTTGGGCTTAGACGCCATACCTCAGTAAAGTGAAAAAAATGTATTTCCCTCGGACTTGAACAATTTTGCGAGGAGAGAGCGCATAGTTCAAAATTTTAAATTTATTTTCAAGAAAATTGCCGTTTTCACGAATTTATCTGCTGATAAGTATGGATTATTTTTAGGTTATGTCAAAATGCTGACATGGTGAGTGAAATTTGATCATGAAATCGATAACAGCGCCCCAAAATATATATAGATACAGTAGTATGCATGCTTAAATTTTTAATTTATTTATAAACGTATTTTCGGTCACCTTTGAGAAGTTTTTTGAGGTTATGTCGAAATTCTGACTCCGGATTCGTTTTCAGCACACCAAAAAACATACGGTATGGTACCTCACCTTTCAACTGCAAGACTTTTTTGTGGGCCTGTGTAATTAATACTTTCCCTCGGTTAGCGAGGGAAGTAAGAATGTAAATATTATTATTTCAAGTAATATACTATTTTCTAATGCACCGTGTATTATTATTAGCCGGAGTACTTAGATAATCCGCGAAGAAGTAGTTGCTGTGCCTTCTTATTGTTCCAATTAAAACAGAATCGATAGATTTAATTAAACGGAGCTATCCGGATCGATAGGTTCATTAATTCAGTGCTTAAGGACAGGACTCCATCAAGGATAATTGTATCGCAATGTTGCTTAGAGATCGCCACGCAAAAACCACTTTACTCAAATTGGCTGCAGATGTCATGACTGTGTAATGACTACACCCCCTTCAACCCCCATCCCTGCCATCTAACTCGCGCCACTCAAAACCATTAAATCTCCGGAGTTAATACAAAATGCATTTGTTGTTGTTCCATTATGTAAATGAAAACTCAAACCACTCTCGCTCGGAAAGCATGTTCCATCAGCGCGATAATGCATTTCCGGAATTCATAAAAATACTTTGCAATGTATCATTAATGTTTTCAATCTGTTTTAAACTCGTATGTACGTACTTACCGTGTGTGTCTACTTTAATTTAGCATCAACTGAATTAGGATCAACTATAAAACGATAAATGATACGAGGATGGATATTCAAATAAATATAGAATCAATATATTTAAAACGTAAGGCCTTTTCTTTCTACAGTCCATCAGGGCTTTTACAGGAGGAGCGATTTTCATAGTTTTTCTTTTTAAATTAAAACTACTGACCAACTTTGCCATCATTTACTATTATTATATTATTTGAAACAAATAGTATATTGAATCCGATTGGCACATTTCTAAAAGCGTATTTGCTGTATGGCACGTCTGACAGCATTGCGCCATCTGTCGTGGTTGTCTGTTACACGCATTTGGTTTTGGTTCGAATCCTACCTAGGCTGTGGATGTTTAGTGGCATTTTCAATGTGTTACCGAGACGGTAGCAGTGGACTAGTCCGCGGTTGAGGGAGACAACACTGTTATCTGCTATCAGATCTCTCCTGAGTCTCAGCTGCAGCAGTGTAGCATTTCGCTTAGATTAAAATTCATTTTTAGTTAAAATCTAGTAAAACACACTTTATTTTAGTACACACTTACATATTTATTCTCTTTAATTAATAACGCCTAATTACTTGACAATAGTATTATATTTAGATGTAAGATATGCCTGTTTTATGTATTCATATTTAAAAAGTCTTTTTATCTTTTCGTTACAGCTCCTTATCAATATTGTTTCACATATAAAGCAGAAGGAGCACAGTTTTATTTAGATTCCTATTAATTATTCGATCTAGTACAATTTGTAAGTGAAGGTATATGAAGTAAGTTACACACATTAGTATTTTGAGTTACCAAAATGGTAATTTCACAGGTTTAGTTCTATTTTAAATTATTATGGTAATCTTGTGCAGATTTAGGAGTATGGTCAGAGGTTATTTCTTGTGGGACGCATAGATTGGAAACTCATTTCCAACTCTATAGCAGCATTAACAGGTAAACTCAAAGTTATGATAATGTATGTACAATGTCCCTTGTGTAGTTATCTGAATTTGCGTAATCCATCCATCAAGATAAAGGTAATTAAATTTATTTATTTCATACCTGAAACCGATATTTTGTAAGTAAAAGCCATATTTTTCAAGTATAATTTAATTTATTCCATATCATAACCTTGATCTTACAAACAAGTGCTAATGAGAACTTTTTCTTTCCTTCCTACCGTAGAGTTTTGCTGCTGAAATTAGTTTAATTGCTGAAATTAACTTACTAAATTTAATTATCGACATTAAATTAAACTAAATTATTCTATAGGAAATCCATTTAATATATGGAAATAGTAACTTTACCAATTTCACATTTAATTTGGAGACGAGTAATTATCAAGTAATAATGTGCTTATTATTACGAGATGGATCCAATTAAATTGCTATCAGTTCGGAGTTCCTTAATAATAGATGTTATGTTAGTAATGGTTAAGTCAACTTGTGATGTATGAATTGTTCAGCTATAACCCAGTCAAGCTCACTAATGTGGAGTCAACTTGTAGTCCAGTTTAATCTGGTAGAGTTCATTTTCTTTAGTATATTGTCATAATTTTTTGTCTCTAATAACATTTAGCTAAGATGCTTGGGAAACTGGGAAAACTGCTAAATAAACTGTTTATTTAATTTATTTTTACAAGTATTACAAGTTAGGTCCATCCGGGGACACTAGGGTGGCCCATCTCTATAGGGGGTGAATTTTTTTTGCGTATTTTTTAAGTCTCACCCCACGAAAATATACTATTATACTAGAAATAATTTATGTCAAAGTTTCAGATAATTCGGTGAACGGTAACCCGTGCCCGCATTCAGGTAGAAATTTGTAGATAAGATTTTATTACGGTAATACACTTAAATTTTACTTAAAATCATTTCTCATAATGTTTTATTGGTGTAATTATTTCCTAGAAATTATTTGTTTTGGAAGTTTGGAAATATAATGCACCTACGGTAGGTTTTTATGTCAGTTTGCAATTGTGTTTTACAGTGGTGACAAAGTTCTAGCATACGTTCCTTTTTGAAAAAACATTTAACGATGGCTGATGGTAGATCCTTACGAAAGGATACTTTCATTTACTTAGTTGGACACTATTCGTCACAAATCATTGGCAATAAATTGCCGTCTAATAGACAAGTATTACAAGTGCTCTTTTATAACATTCGTGAAGTGAAGCTAAGTGTACATGAAAGTGCTAAATTAACAATAAAAGAGGTGTCAGTTTTTTGGTATAAAGCTCGCATTCCGACACGTCAGGATTTTCATTGTGTTAAACAACTAGATAAACTTTATGCAGAGTGGAGGAACTTACAAAAATCGGCTAAAAAGGCCAGTGCGGGAGGTAAAGAAAAAAATTTCGTTGAAAAATTGGACGATCTTTTTGACATTTCTCATGCAAATGCATTGGAGTTGATGAAAATAGATGAAGATAAGCAGTTTTTAATTAACCAAAGAAAAAAGGGACGTCCTGGATTTATGCATGGTATTGATTACCAACTTGCTTCTCAAGAAAAATCAGCTGAGGAGAAATTACAGAAATTATCCGAACGAATGCAACGAAGTCAACAAGAAAAAGCTAGATTAGAGGAAACAGTCACCTGTCCATCATCAAGTAGTAATTCAGCCGACTCCAACGAAAATGAAGATGAAATAATCGAAGCCCAAGAAGAGTTGTTACAAGACCAGCCTGGCCCGTCACAGCCAAAAAAGAGGAGATTGTATGGAACATGTAACATCATCACACCAAAAATAGCCGCTGCATTTGATGCTTGCAAAATAAGCGACAGGTATGGAGTCCATATTTTGACGGCAGTAGCAGAAGCACTAGGACATGACACCACATCTTTGTCCATCAGCAGAACCACACTTCAGCGCTCTAGACAACGCATCCGCGAAGAAAGAGCTGAAATATTAAAAACTGCCTTCGGTAATTCTGAATTGCCGGCCCCAGTCATCCATTGGGATGGAAAACTTTTACCTTCTCTCACTGGAATAGGAAATATCGATAGACTGGCTATCTTAGTTACTAGTGGAGATATTGAACAACTACTTGGAGTACCAGCTTTGCCCAATTCAACTGGAAGAGAACAGACTGAAGCAGTTTATGATGTGCTTTGTGAATGGAATTTGGACGAAAAGGTAATAGCTTTATGTTGTGATACAACAGCATCAAATATGGGTTATATAAATGGGGCAGCCACACTATTGCAACAAAAATTAGAAAGAGATATTCTATATTTTCCTTGTAGACATCATATTTTTGAAGTGGTTTTGAGAAGTGTGTTTGACACAAAAATGCCTTCCTCATCTGGTCCAAATGTGCCACTATTTAAACGTTTTAGGGAATTTTGGCCTAAAATAGATCAAAATAAACTAAAAACTGGATTTCAGGTATCAAAAATTAAACACATTTTACAACCAGTTAAAGCCGAAATTGTAAAGTTTCTAAATGCAGCTTTCACTTTGCAACAGCCTCGTGATGATTATAAAGAATTTTTAATGCTTTCTAAACTTTTTGTTGAAGAAGAGCCCACTCACACGACATTCTATCAACCAGGGGCATTTCATCATGCACGTTGGCCAAAGCCATTTACTGTCTAAAAATATTTTTTTTTCCAAGATCAGTTCCAACTAACTAAAAAAGAAAAAATAGGTATTGAAGATATATGTCTCTTTATTGTAAAGGTTTATGTAAAGGCCTGGTTTACAGCGTCATTTGCTAGTAAAGCACCGCTTCATGACTTAGACTTTTGTAAAGAACTCATTAATTATCAAAATATTGACAAAGAAATATCTCAAGCCGCAAGTAGGAAAATAGTGAATCATTTGTGGTACCTTAATTCAGTAAATGTTGGCTTATCTTTCTTTGATGACGATATTTCAGTTACCACTAAAAGAGAAATGGTTAAAGCTTTGAATAGGAAAGCACCAAATCAAGAGGGTATTAAACGACTTATGACTAGTAACATTACTGACGTTGAAAACAAGGAAATTCAGGACTTCATATGCGAGAACACTAAATAGTTTTTTCAAAAATTAGGTTTGTCTATGGAATTTTTGGAAAATGATCCAACAACATGGAGGGAAAATGAAAGTTATACCCGATGTTTCAATATTGTAAACAAAATTAAAGTTGTAAATGATGCCGCTGAGAGAGGAATCAAACTTATTACTGACTATAATGACATTTTAACAAAAAATGAAGACCAAAAACAGTTTTTACTCCAAGTTGTAAATGATTATAAATCACAGTTTCCAAATGTAAAAAAAGAAACCCTGTCGCATGCTTTGGCTTAGTGCAAAAAATATTGTTTTTATTACTATATGTCTTGTAGATTTAGGATAATATTTGGTACTATGTATGAAAAAAACGTTTCATAATAAAATACACAAAGATAAAACGAGAGTTTTATTTCAAAAACTTCTAGTCTAGTTTTCTTAGACTACGAATTTACAGTAGTATGACACATGTCATAGTCACAACAGATAATGTCTTTGATATTTGTATGACTTGATTAGTCATTCTAAAGGTAAATGTTGCTGATTAAAAAAAAAAACAATGCATCAACCAAAGAATGTAAATAATTCCATTTACTTTTATTATTGTATAATAATGCATTCTGCGGCACCCCTTGCCTTCAATTTGCCTCAATAATATTTTGAGGGGACTGTTTTTCTTCAAATGGAACCATTTGCAGGGGTGAGAAATAAAAAATTTCGATTTCGAAAAAGATGGGCCACCCTAGGGGACACACTATATATTGTCACTCGGCCATGATTAAATAAACCTCACATCGTTGCGAAATATTTATTAGTGAATGTCACTTAATTATAAAGAATCGATGAATTAAATATTGCAATTGTTTTTATTGAAAAATGTTTGATCCTGTTCTCGTCCGTTAAATAGAATACAATCATGCAAATTCAACAAAATACGACCAGAAAAATTCTGTTTCTTAGACATATCGTTACAATATGGAAACAAAAAAGCGAGCAGGAAGTCGCATAGAGGAATCGGTGGCACGAGTGAAAATCTCACCAGGGCCATTTGTCAGCAGCCATTAGCGGCACTTTGCAAGCGGGCGCGATGTGACACTCTAACAAGCGGATAACTGAAATAAAGAGCTCACCTTGTCTCCTAGGAATTATCTCTACTACTCTCTATCGGACTGCGAGCCCATTAATACTAATTTTTCTCCGATGTAGTAGAATGTGTTTGATTTACTACTACCTGTTACTGTTTGTACTCTTAATGTGATCTATTAGAAGTTCCTTAGTGACGAAAACGTCTTTATAAATCTTCATAATGGACTTCTAAAGCGATTTCAAGTCAATAATAACGATGCGTTTGAAATAAGCACTTACGTATATTAAAATTGCACGTGAAGATATTACTTCCACGTCCAGTGGAAGTATAGTAACGACAAAAAAAATTTTAAAAATTTTTATTGTCCAAATAGGCTTAAAATGTCATGAAACGTCGAGATTTTAAGTTTGAGCGAAAAAAAAATTTCTGTCGGTCTGTCTGTCTGTCGGTCTGTCTGTCTGTAACTTTTTTTTGTGCGCACGTTTACTCTGGAACCGTTTAAGATATTGACTTGAAATTTGGTACACATATGTACTTTAACGAGATCTAGAACTAGATTATATTTTCATCCTGTTCCGTCAAAGGGTTGGGGGGTAAATTGGGGTAAATTTGGGGTAAATGGGTAAATCAAGCAGGTAAGAGTCCATGAAATTGGTATTTAGTATATACAAGAGAAGCTAAGGTCTCAAAAAAATTTTTGGCATTAACCTCCTTATTAAAGGGGATGAAAAAAATTGTGATTTATTGTATGCACAGGAACCAGAAACCTCAAAATATTTTTTTACTTTATCCACCCCCCACTACCACCCCTTATCATCACCCCCACCCCACTACCGATGTGGGGTATCGTTTTATGAGTTTTTGGGGTAGAGGATTTCAAATATTATGTTATTAAAGTTCCATAAACAATTATTTTCACATACAAAGTTTTTTCGTTGTGAGTGACTTGGATAGAGAATCTGGATGTGGAAGTAGTGATTCCTTGGGCAGCGGTTTTTTTTTTCTGAAATAGATAAGAATATCTACTTTTTCGGCGCAATTTCAGACCACAAAATACGCTATTCTAGTATTTTAAACCGTTGCCAAGCAACTATCAAAAAACAGTCCGGGAAAGTTACACTCCCGAACTGTTTTTTATACAGTATTTGCTAGTAATGCTGCAACACCCTTTATTGGCCGATTTTAATTTTTTTTTTTTTTTTTAGATATAGTGCTCGATGAGCTTTATTTCATTGCTTTGAAAAAATTGTATTTTTCATATTTTCACGGTCTACTAAGTTCCTCTAAATGGGCTAAAATTTCGAGATCGACTATTAGACAATTTTTTATCGGGAAATTGGATAGCGTATTCGATTCGAAGTTGTCTCAAATACCTCTATACAAAATTTTAGTTCATATAGGGTGTTTTTTATTCTATAGCCAAATTTAAAATTTCTCACTTTTCGACTGGCCCTGTATAAACGTCGGTTAAGCTTACTAAAAAGGTAAAGTAGTCATTCGACTTAAGGAACATCAGGCACTAAATGAGGAAGAAAAGGCGTGCATTTCGAGATTACCAACTTAAATTTAAGTAACAAACTGAGACAATGGCAGCCCCCCAAATGGGGCCCATTCCCGATATTTTGCTTCGCGTTGAAGATATCGAAAAAAATTATTAGAAAAAATTGTTCAGAATCTAATTTTGAGCGCCAAAACCAAATTTCATTACGAAATGTGCATTTTCAGTTTTTTCAATATTTTCCTGCAGTCCACACACGGTTACAATTTTGGTTTTCAATTTAATAGGATGCCATTTTTTTTTATTTAAATATTTAACGTCGGCCTATTTCCGCTACCAGGGCCTATCACCGACGCCAGGAGACGAGCTACCCCCAACCTGGAAATTTTGCCGAACATCTTCCCTTAAGAAGAGTAGGGATCTTTTACTTGCCTAACATTTAATAGACAAGGGACCGCCTGCTTTACATCCCCTCCGAAGGATGGTATATCCACTACGTAATCCTCGTCTGAAATTACGTAACTTCCGAGTATACACTGATATACAAGACTCTAGAAGGTGGGACGAGAACGCTGTATTTCCCAAGATAGGTGGGTCACCCATCCAAGTACTAACCGCGCTCGACGTTGCTTCAACGGAATATCGACTGATATTCACATTGAAGTCGCCTCTACGCTCGCCCCATATGATGCCATAGAATTGCAAACAAAAATATTGAACAAGTGTCGATTTGACAAAAAATATATTTCAGGAGAAAAGAAAACAAACAATTAACTTTTGGTAACTGAAATAAGTAAAAAAAAAACAACAGTTTAAAGTAACGATCAGTTTTTGAAATAATTACTCATTACATTTATTTAACTGAAAATTTTAATTAATTATCGGATGTAGCCTTTCTCAACTAATCCTCCTTCACTTTGAATACATTTATCAATTCTTTTACGATTATGTTTGCCAACTCTTCTCAGCTCTGGAATGCTGATTTCGCGACAGGCTCGTCTTATTTTAGCACAAAGTTTTTCTCTATTTCTGGGCCTTGGTTTGGAAACTTTATTCTTCACTGTTCCCCGGAAATAAAAATCTAATGGTGTAATATCGGGTGTCCTAGGAGGCCAGAGTTCAAAAGGACTACTTCTTCCTATCCAGCGCAATGGAAAATGTTCGTTCAACCACTGACGAACATTTATGGAATAATGTATTGACGCACCATCCAGCTGAAAAAACATCTCCTGTCGCACATTAAGAGGAAGATTTTCAATTGCATCTCATAATTCCATATCGAAGAAGTTAACTAAACGCTCACCATTTAACGAGTTATTAAAGAAAAACGGATCAATTATTCGGTCTCCTAAAATTCCACACCATACGTTAACTTTCTCTGAATATTGGTCTTTACAATTAATAACCCAATGAGGATTTTCTGTGGCCCAGTATCTACAGTTTTGAGAAGTTACCACCCCATTAGTGGTAAATGTAGGCTCATCAGTAAACAAAATTTTATTTAGAAATTTCCGGTCGTCTAAAAAATTTCCCTAGGCCCAATAGCAATAATCTAACCTTCTATTTTCATCACTTTCTCTCAAAGTGTGTAAAAATGTTGGTTTATAAGGCTTGATTTTATGACGTATGAAACATCTTCTAATTTTCTCCTTGTCGATATTCAGTTGAGACGCTAAATTTCGTAGACTCGCTCTTGGATTCGCTTGATTTGCAGCTAAGATTACGTTATCTTCAGGATGCGGATGTATTCGACGGGATTGATCATTCTGAGGTCTTTTAATAACACTGCCAGTTTCATTGAAACGAGCATTTATGGTGGCTGCAGTTCCATGACTGATATCGACTCGTAAAGGATGTCTTCGGTTAAATTCGGTGGCTACTTCTCTGCTACTACGAACCCCTTCACCAAATAACCTTATTATTTCGATTTTTTCCCTTAAATGAAGACGCATTTTACGATTGTAAACTAGAACTTTACACTATAACTCAAAGTTTTCTTAGATTGACATTTAATTTAATTTTTTGTTTCCATGGCATCCTATTAAATTGAAAACCAAAATTGAGACCGTGTGTGGACACACTGTATATATTTTTATTTTTATACAGTATGTCCCACTTAAGGACTAGCCACCCCCCTAAAATTTTTATTTATGAACCGATTTTTATGTTTTTTTTTTAATATGTAGATTTCGCAACCTGTTCCGTTAATTCCGGAACTTAAAACCACGGCCAACTACGACTATTGTTTAGGTACGAAATATTGAGAAGTACTATTAGGGATTTTTTTTTAAATATTGGAACTGATTCTTATTCAGGACTACCTATATACTTATTGTACCAATTTTTGTCGTGATAGTAATACAGGGTGGCCCAAAACATTAAAAATAAGTTTTAACATAATTTAAATTAAAAAAAACATTACTTTTGTATTATTTAAATTATTTATTGATAAAATATTATTATTATTTAAATTTTCATTTACTTTGAAATTTTATAAACAATTACCATAAACCTGTAAACATTTTTAGATTTTTAGATTTGTAAGAACCTGAGCGGTTTGTGTTATTAAAACTTAGCAGGCGGGGAAAACAAAAAATGTTAGTTGAAAAATGGCTGTCGCTGACTGTTTAACTAGCATCTTAGTTCTTTGATAAACGACTAAAACAACTTAGTTATTACGTATTAATATAATAATAGCTCATTATTCTTTACAAGAAAAAGTGGAAATTGTGCTATTAGTTAATTAATCAATATTAATTAATTAAGCAATTAATTAATTTACTAACCGCTCAGGTTCTTAAAAATCTAAGAATCTAAAATTTTTTTACAGGTTTATGGTAATTGTTTATACAATTTCAAAATAAACAAAAATTTAAATAATAATAATAATAATTTTATCAATAAATAATTTAAATAATACAAAAGTAATGTTTTTTTACTTTAAATTTCGCTATTTTCAAAAATTATTTTTAATGTTTTGGGCCACCCTGTATTACTATCACGACAAAAATTGGTACAATAAGTATATAGGTGATCCTGAATAAGAATCCTTTCTAACATTTTGAAGAAAAAAATCCCTAATAGTACTTCTCAATATTTTACACTTAAACAATGGTCGTAGTTGGCCGAGGCTTTGAGTTCCGGAATTAATGGAACATGTTTCTAATGCCTTTTGTGAGATCTACATATTAAAAAAAATAATAATAAAAATCGGTTCATAAATAAAAATTTTATGGGGGTGGCTAGTCCTTAAGTGGGACATACTGTATATTTATAATAATATTGATTGCGATTTCAGAAAAAATAGCATGTGTACCTCGTAGTAAAAGCATATTCCCGGACTTCAATACTTGTTTACAATTTACATGCCCTTTGAAGGGAATAGTGCCCTTTTTTAACATTGGATTCGTGTTCAACAATACATAGGAAAACGCTTCTCGCACTTATTTTTTCAATAAAAGTTTTATTGTCCTTTAGAGGGCAGAGCGCCCTTTGCTGAGGACTTATTCGTAATCATCGCCCAAAAATATATAGGACACAGTAATTTTTATTATGTTTTGGGGTAGGGACCTCTCATGTAATACTTATAAACACATTTTACGTCGAAATTTGGCAAAAAAAAACGTATTTTGACAATAAAAACGGGTTTTACTCGAAATCTACGCGGTAGAAAGTTTTTTAAACTGAAAATTTGGTTTCAGCATACAAAAATACTTAAAAGCCTTGATAGGTTTAGTCCTTGGAGCAGAACATTTTTTTGCAGACCTGTTATTGACCTTATTATTAACAGTATATAAAATATAAAATTTGATATATTGAATATTTTGACTTAAGCTATCTTGAGGAGGTTCAGCCACTGAAAAACCGCCACTGAGTTCTACCTCCGTAACAAAATTCAAATCTCTACTTCTAAAAATAAATTATATACAGATGTATGTTTTCATCTTGAGTGTGTCACACTGTAGATGAATCACTCTAAATTATTTTTCTTATTATCATTATTAATATGTTATGGCGCATCCTCTTAACTTATTCGAAAAATGAAGACGTAAATGTGAGAAAACTGAATTAAAATAAGTGTATTTTTTATATACAAACTGCACTGAATTACTAATTACTTATTAGTTGTGTGCTACTGTATATTCAGCTACCCCACCCGACAAAATATTCGAAGTATCATCATCAGCAATTATAGTTATTTTAGTAAATTTTATGTATTAGCCGAGCGTAAACGACTCAAAGTAGAAAAGTAATCAGCCAGAGCACCCCGTCCTGTGCAATAAACCGGCGGATTCCTATTAAGAAACTTTGATATTACATGAAGGAGGTGTAATACATTGGTAAAGTTTGGCAGAGTGACGGATGATCGAAGAGCATGTGTGGCGTGTGTGTGAGAAGCGGGCAAACCTTTGCCTGACTCATTGGTCCCACAGGCCAAATTAGAAGCAGGCTTCAGTAAACAACTTTACGAATCAAACAGGCAAAAACAAAGGACTTTTTCAATAAAGCTCTCCTAAAACCAAACGGGGAAAATTAAACGAGTAAATCCTAAGATGTTGCTGTAAGTAGAGGAAAGCAAAGGCTAATTTAATTTCACTTAAACACTCGTATGCTTGTGGCCTGGTCAGACTGGGAGAAGCAATATCGCGATCATAAATTACCAAGGGTGGGTATTTGAGGTGTATTTAACTTCATATACAGGATGTTTGGTAAGGCGATGCCGACCCAGAACAGGAAAGCAGAGTGGGTCATTTGGCATCTATATGACCAAACATACCTATATGGAAAATGCTACGCTCTTTTTATATTGCCGATTTTGTTCTTTTTTAAAAAATCTCCATATTTTAATCATTTATTAAGTATATTTTTTTCTTTATCCGAAATACATGAACTTCCAACAAGAAAAAAAATAAATAAAAATTTCTGTCGCCCATAAACGAAAAAATAACATTTATTAGAAGAAAATTGTAATGGTAATTAAAAGTGTCGATTTTCGAAGTCTTGCAATTTTTTTTTAAAAAGTCATCTAGATATTACAATTACTTTTAAAACTTCTCTATTGTATCCTCTTTAAGTGGCAATATAATACATACCATCAAGTTTTACCAGTCACTAAAAATAGACAAAACACTATCGGTCGACAGTAATTTTTCATTTAATCAAAAATTAAATATGCGCGTTGTTTCAACAAAAACAAAGCTATCATTTCAAAAAACTTTTTGTAAAACAAAAATTATTATTTGAGAACAAGTTTATTATTTTTTGTGTTCAAAATGAGTCCCATTATTTCTAAAGCCTTTCCTCGCCCGTCTTCCAATTTCAACAGTAGTTGTCCTTAATCTTATTTCTTGCCGCAGTTGTAGAGCGGCTCGCTCTATTTTTGCTACTAGTTGAATACGGCTTTGTATTTTGTCATTGTACACAAGTTCCTACATCATACCCCATACGTAATAGTCCAGTGGTGTTAAATTTGGGGACCTTGCAGGCCACAGAATAGGTCCACTACGCCCAATACACCGATCGCGATATGTTCGATCTAAGAATTGCCGGACTGTCGGTAAGGAGCTGGGCGTTTTGAAAAATGATACGGTGGCGAATGTTTTTTTTTTTTTTTTTTTTTTTTTTTTTTCCGGATTTAGATTGGCCTCGGGTATTTCCCATTAGCCAGCTACTCAGAGTGGCGAATGTTAATGGCAGATTTTCCAGGAGCGGAGGAAGATCGTTCTGCAAGAACTCAAGGTAAGCGTCTTCGTTCAGGTTATTTGGTAGGTAATGAGGCCCAATGACATGTCCAGCAATTACATCCATCCAAATATGGACACTATAATGGTAAGGATGTTTCTTTTCTGTATTCATTACTGACCAAGTCTTCAAAATTGACAATCCAAGTTGCTGTGCCACTTTTCTAATGCTTGTTGTGGGATCTGGAGCAAATGCGGCTAGAATATTTTCGTCATCTTCGGGGTGAATCCGTGCAGGTTCTGCAGCAGGCTCATGTTGATGTAAATTACCTGTTTCCGCCATTCGGTGATAATTGTTGCTAAATACACGCGGATCTGGAGTCTTTCTACGTGGTAAACATTCCCATCTGCTTTGTCATAGTACAAGAGTATGTCAGCATACTCTTGGTTATTAAAAGTAGTCAATAAAATTAATTTTACTCAATATGTCAGAAACTTAAAACAAATTATCAGTACAAAACAACACAACACTGAGGATAGCTATAAACTGCGTTAAAAACACAAGAAATACGAAAGTGTGCGCGTTGACAGCTGTTAGTGATATTACTAACAAACATATGACTGGTTCTGACTGCTTCTGAAACGATAGCTTTGTTTTTGTTGAAAATGGAATTTTTGATTAAATGAAAAATTATTATAGCACAGCCCCACAAAAAAAAAATTCAGACCAGCGAACCAGACCAATCCCACCTAGAGATTAAAGCCAGACAACCAGCTGACATGACGTCACGCTTCAACGGCTGTCAAGTGTAGTGTCAAATGTATCTTATTGTTTATTCTGTTTTTTAAACTTGTAAATGTGATCTAAAACCCCCATCTAAAACAGTCAACAAATAATACATTCCAGTGATAGTTATAAAATACTTAATTGCCGTGCAAAATGGTAAACAAATGCTGTATTCCTCGCTGTACTGGTAATTATGCCACCGGGAAAAAGGTACACGTTTTTAAATTTCCCAAAGATGAGAAACTGAGAAACAAATGGATTAAAGCTATTCATCGAGAAAACTTTAAAATTTCTATGCACTCTGGTGAGTTATTATTTTTAAGTCTCGTAATCTAGGTTTTCACTTATCTTATTTGAGTGACCAAATACGCTTTTCGTTAGTTAGTTCTGCCTCAGAATTTAATTAGGAACCTCTTTTATTAAAAAAAAAACCGTTTTACTTTATAAGAATTAGTAGAAGCAAATTAGAAGTGATTTTTATTGTTCTAATTACGTCCAAATGTATTATGTATCTCAATATCTAAAACCAATATATGCATATTTTATATTATGGTATAAGTAAAACATCACTCTAAGCTTAAAAACAGCAAACATTACCGCAGGTAATAAATATTTCTTATTTGGGAGTAGTCACATGTAGTATAATAGCATTGCTTTAATGCATTACGCCGTATATGCTGAGCCTTCCGTCAGTGACGTCACCAGCTGGTTGTGTGGCTTTAATCTCTAGGTGGTGTTGACCAGACCCATGTATCCCTATGTATTTTCGGTCGCTGAATCCGAATCCGAGGTCAAAATCTTCAGCTAGTGCCAAAAAACACCCCTGGACTGGGGTAAAAAGAATATTAAGCTACGAGAATAATTGTTGCATCCTAATCGATCGAATTATACAAATTAAGGTTAAACAGCAGCGTAAATATAATAGATATGAAACATACCCCCAGTGAATGGCGAAAACTAGCCCCATTTATAAAAATCGATCCAAAACAGTAATGACTACTGAAAAAGCTCAAAATGTGTAAGTTTTGTTAAAGTGATAAAAAACTGCATCAGTTCCGACGTAATCTTCATAAACTGCCCCTTTAGGGTTGAGAACAACCACCCTTAAGTTTGAAGGACACAAATCAAGAGAAAACGTAAAATCCAACAGGATTTCTATTTTGCGTAGTGCTCTAAAATAGAACTAGAAATTTACGTACCATCAACGTCCTACAGTGTCAACACTCAGATGGTGTGAAAACTACCCCCTATGTAAAATTTACCCATTAAAAGTTACAGTGACTACTATAAAAATTCGAAACACGTGCGTTGTGTGGAAGTGAGACTATGTTCGACGCAGTGCTTGAAAACCACCCCCACGGAGTTGCGAGATGTCATCCCTATATCCGTAGGATGCTGGAAAAACAGAGAGAAACTAACCGGATTTACATTTTTATGATTAGCAAAAATCGTGATGTACACTTCCAGCGTCTTACGGATATAGCAACCCCATGGGGGGGGGTAGTTTTCAAGCACAGTGTCGAACATAGTCTAGTTTCTTCTCACTTCCACACAACGCAGGTGTTTCGAATTTTTATAGAAGTCACTGTAACTTTTTATAGATAAATCTTATATAGGGGGTAGTTTTCACACCATCTGAGGGTTGACACTGTAGGACGTTGATAGTACGTAAGTTTCTAGTTCTATTTTAGAGTACTACGCAAAATAGAAATCCTGTTGAATTTTACGTTTTCTCTTGTTTTGTGTCCTTTAAACTTGGGGGTGGTTGTTCTCAACCCTATAGGGGCAGTTTATGAAGATTACGTCGGATCTGATACAGTTTCTTATCATTTTAACAAAACTTAGACATTTCGAGCTTTTTCAGCAGTCATTACTGTTTTGCATCGATTATTTTATAAATGGGGGCTAGTTTCCGCCCCTCACTGGGGGTCTGTTTCATATCTATTTTATGTACGCTGCTGTTTAACCTTATTTGTATATAACGATCGATTAGGATGTAACAACTATTCTCGTAGTTTAATATTCTTTTTACCCCAGTCCAGCGGTGTTTTTTGGCTCTAGTTAAGATTTTGGGGGTGTACGAATTTTTTTGATTCGAATTCGGATTCAGCGACCGAAAATACATAGGGATACATGGTTCTGGTTCACTGGTCTGAACTTCTTTTTTTGTGGGGCTGTGATAGTCTTTTGTCCATTTTTAGTGACTGGTAAAACTTGATGATATATATAGTCCAGTCATCTTAGTGGTTTCACCTCGGAATTCAAGATAACCGGCTGTAAACTCGTATAAACCTTTATTTTAACATCCTAAAACTTGTCTCAAAACCTACTTACGATAGCGTGGACGCAACTTGTAGATAACTAAGGTCAAAGGTCAAAAAATCGATTTTTTGCGCATTTTTTGCAAATATCTCGTTTCATGTAAAATTTACGCTATTTGTATTTATTATAAATATTGTAGGGGATAAAATTCTCTACAACTTTTGTTTTAAAAATTTTTTTATACCTCAAACCGTTTTTGAGATAGAGGGCGGCGGTGAGCGCGCAGTCTTTCACTATGTACGGTGTCACTCAAGTTCGATCTGTAGTCTCGGTCAAAAACACGCCGTATAAAGCCCGTTTATTATTGAAAAATATATAATTATAAATAATTTACATTTTTTCATTAAATATCACATTTAATATAATAATTTTTTTCATAAATTAAGTATATCTTCATTTAATAACACTTACCTCTTTGTACAATTAGAAAATTATTAACAGAAATACTTTAATTACATTTTAATTATATTCAGATTTATACTAATTACTTCCCAAGTAAATAAAAAGACAATAAATAAATTTTTAATTTATATTTTTATTAAAAAATACGATTTCATGCATTTTTCATGGTTGAAATTAAAAAAATTGAATAAAAATAAGAACTCCATGTTGTTATTTTTGGTCGTTGTGGAATTTTAAATTCTTCTTCGTTTTCATCTTCAACGACATTTGTCTCCAAGTCTTCTAGGATTTCGGGGTCAAATGTATCATCTCCATTGACATCACTCTGATAGGGTGAAGCATTGAGACAAGCTTGCCCATTACACTGGCCACAAGCTAAAGAGCAAGGCAACCCCATTTCCTGCATCCACATCGCGAACCACAACCATTCTTGCAGTTGCAGAATATTGTGTTCAGCAAATCTTCTGGAGCTGGAGGTAGAATTGTAGTGGTAGGTTCCAGGAATCCATTACGCATTATCCAACCCCATTCCTGGGGTTCTAAATCATGCCCTAACCAAGTCTGAGCTTGATAGTAAACACGGTTAAAATGTTGGTGAGCTGCTGCACTTGTTGGTGGAAGATTTGATAACTGCACAGGTTTATTAAGTTTGGTTGATTTGACGAATTGTGTATAACGAAGATGATCGATACTGTCCTCAGATTTTGGAGCATTATAGATTGCCAACTTGAATGACACCGTACATAGTGAAAGACTGCGCGCTCACCGCCCTCTATCTCAAAAACGATTTGAGGTATAAAAAAATTTTTTAAACAAAAGTTGTAGAGAATTTTATCCCCTACAATATTTATAATAAATACAAATAGCGTAAATTTTACAGGAAACGAGATATTTGCAAGAAATGCGCAAAAAAAACGATTTTTTGACCTTTGACCTTAGTTATCTACAAGTCGCGTCCACGCTATCGTAAGTAGGTTTTGAGACAAATTTTGGGATGTTAAAATAAAGGTTTATACGGGTTTACAGCCGGTTATCTTGAATTCCGAGATTCTTACCCTATTTTGACTAAGATGACTGGATTAATATGATATTGCCACTTAAAGAGGATACAATAGAGAAGTTTTAACAACAGTAATATCTAGATGATTTTTTTAAAAAAATTGTAAGACTTCGAAAATCGACACTTTTAATTAGAGCCACCTTCCTATCGCGTATTACGTCGATTGAACAGTCTAGGCATGAAGATAAAGGTGATTAGCTCTGTACCTAGTAATTTATAATAACTCACTCATTATAACTCACGCTATTTGTTTATGGATACTGTTAATTGTTCAAAAGCAGTTCATTAATTACTATATAACTTAATAAGAGTAGATAAAATAATTTGTACACTTCTTATCGAATTTTCACTATTTTAGAAAGCACTGTATATTATCTAAATATTTACACGTACAAAAGTGTGTTATTCTAAAGCAAAATAAAATCCTATCACAAATCAATCTGCCGGGAAACGGGTGTATTCTCTTATAATTAAATTACACCGGCATTGTGTGCTCTAAAATAAAGCGTTTCTAATTATATAGCTAAAAAGCCCTGCTGTAAACGTAAAACGAAACAAAACTATAGAGAGAACGTAATCAGAGACGAAGGCATACAGCTATTATGCAGTAACAATAACCACGAAGTGAGGAGGAGTGAGTATCTTGAAGAAGGCCTCTTTTCTGCTGCGAAGATTTGTCTACTTAAATTAGCCGTTGGTTTAATTAAAATAGTTTAAGCAGAATGAGAAAACTGATGAAAACAAGCTCCAAGTAAAATGGCTTTATGTATTCCAACTGAGCCACTATCTTCTTAATTTCCGCCTTTAGAATTATTTTCTGGAATTACCATATTATGCCGATGTCATATTTGGAATGACGGCTGCAATTATGTGGCGCGAATTTAATGTGCGTTTGCTATAATTAAATTTAGCCGCTGCGTTTAAATTAAAAGCCAGCCCACATTTGAGTGTCTCCGCTGATTTCCCACTCATTTATCAACGTCTACGTAATAGGTAATGTAATTTTCAGTGCGCCAAAGTACTAATTGCGAATTTCATAGTTTAATAGTGCGCCGTTCTGGAAATAAACTAAAACAAAGAAATTACTAATCTCTAAAAGTTAAGACAGTGTGAAATATTGCGAATCAACACTTTTTCAAACCAACTTGAAAAAATCAAGAGAAGAATTTTGTTTTATAATTATCGTTTCAACAACAATTTTGTTTTATTGCTATTTTATTACATTTATAAAATTGCAATAAAACAAAATAATTGTATAACATTTAAATTTTGCTTGTTGGGGAGGTTCTCAGCAGATACTCTAATCTGTAGGAGTTTCTTTTTTAATGACATTATGAGTTATCTATGCAGCCAGGCACAAGTTGTTATATACAGGTGTCCATTAAAGAATGGGCCATATTTCAACAGTAGGTTTCTTGAGTAAAAATAAGTCGTTTTTGCTTAACATACCCTAGTACCATGTAGCTTCCTTAAAACCTTATGGGACGTCAAAGGCAATTTTTTTTAATTTTCTTTTAATATTTTTAAAAAAAAATTTTATTTCTTTTCTGTTTTAACTATTATTTTAAATTGTTTTATAGTACAGTCACTGAAGGTTTTCACCTCCGATTTCGTTGAACCTCCATCGGTTTTCATGAAAATTTGTGAGTAGTTAGAGGATACCTCAAGAAACAAAAGTGACATAGTGCCAACTTGCGCTTTTACCCTGGGGGTGGATGCCACCCCTTCTCGGGGGTGGAAATTATTTTATGAAAAATAACCCCAGGAATCGATAGAGGGACCAATTCTAAGCAAAATTTGTTATATAAAGTTATTAAAATAAATCAATACTTTTTGAGTTATTAAAGATCAAAGATTTTGATTTTTCGTGAAAAAAATGCATGTTTTAAAGCGGTTTTTCATAAATAACTTAAAAGCTATAAGTTTTTACAAAATAGTTGTCATTGCCAAAATTGAAGTTAATAAAAAAACGAATAAATTCCTTCCTTAAAAAACCTTTTAATATTAATTCAAAGTGAGCTATAGGTAATTGAATGTATATTTTTTTTCGGCGGGTACTCAAATCTAAGTACTCAAGCTTAAATAACGGGAAAACGATGCATTTTATAAAATATACTTACTGAACATTTTTCAAAGTACTCAGAAATACCTATCAAATGAGCTAGAAGAAGTTGATAGCATCAAAATTAAGCAAGTTATGATGAAAATAAGAGGACCCTTTCGAATTTTTTAGGAAAAAGTGAAAAATAAAACCTACGCCATTTCCACAAAAATTAAAATTTATAGTAATCCTATAAGACTTTCTTTATTTTAGCATAAGTAATGACTTTAAAAATTTTGACCGGTTTAGAACGCATATTTTTGAAAAAAAATATAATTTAAAAAAATCAGAATTTTTCAAATTTTCGTAAATTTCATTTTCTTTTGATAATAACTCCAAAAATACTCGATATACGTAAAAAATTATAGAGAACGAAATTTGAGTTTTTTTTTAAACAAAGATTTTAGTTTTTTTTTATTTTTGTAGGATAAAAAATAACCGAGATAGAAACGTTTAAAGCCTAAATTTTACTGTGAGATCCATGTAACCGGGGCCCTTTCACCTTTTATCTTTTAAAAAATAAGGGTTTTAAAAGATTAAATTTAACACGATCATATAGCCCTTGAAATTACCTTTCAAATGATTTTTGGATGAACCTGATATCATAAAAATTAACGGAGTTATTGTAAAAAAACCAATAACATTTTTTTGGAAAAATTTTTTGAGCAGAGATTTTGTATGCATATATAGGAAAAAAGATAGATAGTAAGAAGTAGATGTGTCAATAGGTACATGCTCACAAAATATACATGTGTGAGTGTGTGTATGTTTCTTATAAGTCACATAAGTACTGAAAAAATTGTTTCCAACGTTAAATTATGCTTTTTCATCAATTTGTACACGAAGGGTAGTTTGGGGAATGTGGAAAGAATAATATTAATAAAGTTTAAAATATATTAATAAAGTTTATCATAAGTAATAAAAAAGATTCTAAATAATTAAAGCTATTAAAGCTGATAAAAAAAAATTCCATTATTTTTATGACAAGTGGTAGTTTTTAAGGGTGGAAAATTTCGCAATAAATAAATATTTACTTTAATACTCAGTAAATGAGATTTCAATTCAGTAATGTGTTATTCAAATGATTAAAGTTTCTTGAAACCAATTTTTTCAATGATTCTGCATTAAGAGGGTGGTTTTTAAGGGTTGAAATTTCATAGTCAACCAAAAATCATATCATAAACATTAAGCAAACCGTTTGTGTAATGTTAATATGCGATTTCATATTTCAGAAATACAAAAAATGATTTTTTCATGATTTTCGATTTAAGGGGTGGTTGCTAAAAGGGTTGAAAAATTAATTAAAATCATAAATCATGCATATAAGTGTTGAAAAATATTTATTTTATCCAATTAAACGAGATTACTTACGCCAAAATGCTTAAATCTGCATTTTTTCCCATTTTTAACAATAAGGGTGGATTTCACCCCTAAAATGCAAAAAGCGCAAGTCAAGCATATGTCACTTTTGAAGTTGAGGGTAAAATATACTCAATCCCAAATTTTCATGCAAATCGATGGAGGTTCACCGAAATCGGAGGTAATAGTTGATTTTTACCTTCATTCACTGTACTATTACTAGATTAAAATAAGTTAAAAATATAACTGGGTATATTGTGTCGCAAGAAATTGAAACGCATGTTTCTCTAAAACGGAGCATTTTACAGATACAAAACAAGTATACTTTTTTTACATAGAATTGAACACTGCATTAAAAAAATAGAAACCAAAAATAGTAACCAAAAGAAAACAAAAATTAGACGTTCCCAACGCCCTCTACGTTATTCGTCTAAATTATTAACTTGACTGTTCTTAGCATTCAAAAAACTGCTATATACCAAAGAACAATGTTAAAAAGGATTTTTCGGCCCATCCGTGGTAAAGTGCGGAAGCCATCTTTTTTACTAATTTGAGGTTCTGAAATCGAATTCTTCACCCGTTTTGGCAAAAAATCTCAGGAACACATTAAAAAACAACTTATTTGGGGCTGAATTGATATTAGTCTAAATACTAAGTTTCGATAACTAAGTAGAAAAAGAAGTAAAGAAACCAAATTCATCCCTTCAACCCTCCTCTCCATTCCCTCACCACCCTTAAGAAGGTTGTAAGCTACTGTAACTACTTATTTACATATTTAAAAAAAAAACAGAATACCTCATTGAGTGTATCAAAATATAATAATCTGATTACTTCTGAATACACTCATACGCCTCCTCACCCCTAAAAGGGTGGGAAGGTGAGGTGGCTCTCACCATCTCAGGGATATTGATCGGTTTTAAGTACAAAAAATCCTAATACTCAATATCATATTAAGATGGCCAATTCATATCACTCCTGAATATTTCTTACTCCTCTAGGAGGTGTTGGTGTAGAATGTCAATGTCCCCTTTAAAAAATGTTGCTTGATTTTTATAGTAAAAAATTATTTAGTTATTTAAATAGGACAACTATTTTTTTCTGATATAAATCTGTCTCAATTTGCACACTTGTAATTGAATTTTGACAAATAACTGACAATGTCACAAAAACTTAAAGTTAGATGTACACATACGTAGGCGTATAAGGGCCAACAACTTTATTTTTATATAATTATGCCGAATTGTCACTTCCAATCGACAATTGTCACTTTGAATCGACAATTGTCACTTCGAATCGACAATTGTCACTTCGAATCGACAATTGTCACTTCGAATCGACAATTAGGAAGTTTCCTATTTTAGAAATATCATGTACATTCAACCTCATTTAGTAGTCTTTCAGATAACTAGTCAAACAAAAAAAAAATTATCTCGAAATCTGAAAAACTCACGAACTTATTCAATTTCTTATTTGAATACTTCGCCTTGGCTTAAGTCCACCGTGACGTCACAATACATAACGCGCTGACTTGCCATGCCGGCGACCCGCCGTATGTTCCCTTTATTTAGTGTATGTTCTCGATTTTCTGAAATGTCACAAAATGTCACTTTTGATTCGTTCGTGCCGAGCCGAATTTTCGAATTTCGCCGTGCAATTTACGATCAGATTTATCTGGAAGACTTCCTCTTTACGTCGCGACATCATACGGCCGTTTCAGTGGTGTTTTTCGAAAAATATGAACGTGCCAAAATTGCATGTTTTAGCAATTTTCGCGGCTCTCAAATGCAAGTTGGCTATAAACTGCCGATGCCTGCCAGCGAGTATAAAGGTGCCCGCGCCCGCTCGCTGTTGGCGGAATCATGTATTGTGACGTAATCGAGCCTCAGCCCAGATGATCGCAGCATTTTAAACTTAGAAGGACCATAACTTTTTTATTTATAGAGATAATTTAAAAAAAAATTACAGATATTTTCTAGATTTTTACGACTATTTATTACGAGAAAATGAGAAAAATGGAAACTTCCTAATTGTCACTTCGAAGTGACAATTCCATATGTAATGGTAAACTACATACTCAGTTTAGGCCCCCTCTCTTACAACACCACACCGTCACATCTTTTTGATACCTCGGATGAGGCGTGGGGAATATTTATTGATGCTTGCTTCCCCCCACCCCCCTTCCCAATTGGAGGGACTCCCTCTAACTCGGTTTTCAGACATTCTGCCTGGGGGCATCGAAGGGGGAGATGACTCGATGGGCATTTCAAGTGGCACCCCCCTTTGAAACACCAAGACAGGAAGTCCGAAAACCGCATCCGGACCGAGTTAGAGGGTGTTCCTCCAATTTGGAAGGGGGTGGGGGAGGAGGCATCGCCAAATATTCCCCCCGTCTCATCCCAACCTACATACCAGGCATCAAGAAGATCCGACGAGCGCGTGTTGGTGCGCAGTGGGCCGGAGGAGGTGGAGAGGGTGCCACTTCAAATGCCCATCGAGTCATCTCCCTCTACGACACTCTCGTATGGTCTAAACTGAGTATGTCGTGTACCATTACATATGGAATTATCACTTCGAAGTGACAATAATTGTCGATGCGAAGTGACAATTGTAGATTCGAAGTGACAATTGTCGATTCGAAGTGACAACTGTCGATTCAAAGTGACAATTGCCGATTCGAAGTGACAATTCGGCATAATTATATAAAAATGAAGTTGTTGGCCTTTATACGCCTTGGTATACCTAAGCAGATTTTAGCAAAAATACGTTATAAGACTTGTCCCATTTTTTTTGCGCACGACAGTACTCCCACCGATTTCGTGGGTAGACTTGGAATGAATTTGAAGGGGGATATAAAATGAAAAAAGATTCACATTCTAACAAAAATTATTTAAATAACTAAATACTATAAAAATCAAGCAACATTTTTTAAAGGGGATATTGACACCCTACACCTACACCTCCTAGAGGTGATAAGAAATATTCAGGAGTGATCTGAATTGGCCAAGTCACCTTAATATGATAAAATATCCAACTGAGTACTAGGATTTTTTTGTAATTAAAACCGATCAATATCCCTGAGAAGGTGAGACCCATCCCTTTTAGGGATGAGGAGATGTATGAGTGTACTCAAAAGTAATCAGATTATTAAATTCTGATAGCAATCACTCTATGAGGTTGTTCTAGTTTTTTAAAAATATGTAAATAACTCTATAGTAGTTATAGTAGCTTACAATCTTCTTAGGGTGGTGAGGGAATGGCGAGGACGGTTGAAAAGGTGAATTTGGTTTTTTACTTCTTTTCTACTTACTTATCAAAACTTAGTATTTAGACTAATATCAATTCCAATGTCACCCCCAAATAAGAGTTGTTTTTTAATGTGTTTCCGAGATTTTTCACCAAAACGGGTGACGGATTCTTTTTTACCACCCCAAAACTAGTAAAAAAAGATGGCTTCCACACTTTACCACAGATGAGATAAAAAAGCCCTTTTTTAACATTGTTCTTTGGATCAAGACGCGAAAATGGTGATAGAGATATAACAAAAAATAAATAAAAAAATTTTTCCTTTGACGTCCCATAACTTTTTAAGGAAACAACATGTTACTATGTTATGTTTAGCTAAAACGACTTACTTTTACTTAAGGAACCTACTGTTGAGGTATGGCCCATTCTTTAATGGACACCATATTAACACGCAGCACATACCTATACATACTGGGTGTAATTAGTTTCATGTCATTTAAAAAAACTGGTGGTGAGGAACGGCTAGACAAACAAAAAAATATGGGGTTTAAAGCCCATAGTTTTGGAGAACAAAAATAAACAAAAACTTTTAGTAATATTGTTTAACTGCTGGAATATTAGGGTGGGCTTTATTATCATCGTGTACGTCGGCGCATTTGACCATCAAACACGCCAATGTGGTCCCATGAAAGTGTCGCGTTCCTTTGTTTGAGACCGCGCTACGACGAGGACACAAGTCGGTAATCTTTACACTTTTTTATGACTTTTTAAAAGTAAGAAAGAAACTTCTATGATTCGGAACTATACAGCAGTGGTTCACAAATGTCTCCTACCTAATTCAGTCACCTCATCACTTTGCTTACTTCTTGGTCTTTCTGAATTCACTATCTGAACCGAACTGAACTCACTCGACTTCTCCATTCCCTTATATGTCTAAAGATGAGGGTTCTAGAATATTCCCAAATATTCTGTCATTTTCAAGTAGGCTAAGAACAGCAGCGCCATCTCTCGGATTACTGACGAACTATCAACTTACTCACTTACTTATTTGAGTAGGTTTCTACTGAAGGAGGGTATATTACAGATCTCTGTAAAAAGGGTAGAAATATGTCAGATTTTTTAATATATTTTCCCCATTACTATTATGTCTGAGCATAAAAAGTCAAAGTTTCTTAATCTTTTGTTGACATAATTTCTCCACCCATTAAATCTTACACCTTTTCAGAATTTTTGTCAACTTTACAGGGTTTTGGCCCCTCTGCAAATCCTTTAAAAAATTCAGAATTTCCACAGTAACTTCTAATTTTTCAAATCTAAACAATTAGTTAGTAAATGACAACATAAAATGACCAAAAGCATACCTACTAACCCTAATAAGTAATAATGAGCAAAGCAAATTATCCTTTTGGATGACTAATGTAACACGAGAGGATATTGCGAGCATTGCATTAATTCATATTGTACATTCGAACGGTATATACGGTGGTAAATCACGGAAATAGCAAATAGGATAAATAAGTCTGGAAGTCATCTTCCACGGGAAGCCGGTGGCGTTTGGCAATTACACTGCTGCGTAGGTACACACTAGTTTAATTAAATCGGCAATTGTAATTCGCCGGGCAGAATAATCTCATATTGTGATCGCGCTTCCACTCAGATACTCTCCAGTTTATCAATTTGCGTTCCGACGAGCAAACATTCACTGCAAACCCGAAATCCAACTCATTACTATAGGAGGCTTTGATTGATTTATATAGATTTTAACAAAGTACGGAATCGAATATAAATTATGAATAGGGTACGCAGCGCAGTTTCCGACAACTGCTTAGCGAAACAAAGACTACTCAGTGCGAAAGCGATTTGATTTTGGAAATCGGAAAGGTTTCCTGAAAAAATGACTGAAGTTTGACTCATAATAATTAAGTATTATTAATAGCAGTTAGACAAGGCGAAAACCTCGCCATCGTATGAAAAAATTTTCCCATTCGATTTTTTTGCCTATTCACGTTCGAGACGTGCCCCTGAATAAGGATCAAGAGTTTGCCGGACGAAAATCTGGCCCCAATTTGTTTAAACTAATTTTTTTGAAACAAATTGCAAAAATCGCTTTTTTGACCCGAATAATTTTTTTTTTTAGGTTTCTTTGGTCATTTTAAACAGAAAAAGTCTCGTCATTTTTTAGTAAAATTGACCGTTTCCGACTTTAATACAGCGGTGAGAGCATAAAACGTGGGATTTAGTCCGAATAAGTGCGGGAGTTTTGAAACTTTGCGAATTTGTAGATTTTGATGCCCTGAATGAAATAAGAAAAAATGCAAAATGTAATCTCAGCCGCCAGTGCTGCCATATTGAAAAAATGGCACACAAAAACAGTTTCTTTGAAATATCTCGCTTCGGGTGTCTCATACGGCAGAAAATGTATGAAAATAAAAGAGCATTAAATTTTCTATAAAATATGTCGTATACATTTTTTCATTAAATTCAGTTTCGGTGCAGCAGCCGATTGAAGTCAAGCATTCTTGACAAAATTATGATTTCTTGTAATTTCTCAAATTAGTGCGACTTTTATGAAGGAGTATTTTTGTGTTGATACAAAATTTGCTTTCGTACCTGAAAATCCTCAAATATAGTTGATTTTACTTGTCTATTACGAATGTTTATGTTTAATACTCGTTTCCACACCACCTTGAGATAGAGTATATGGCGCGTTTTTTTTACGTGGCTGTCTCCTATAGGACTAATCCACGACTAGCCTGCTTTTTGAGGTTAGGTGCTTGACGTCGAAGGTTCAGGTTCGTTGCAGTCTTCAACAATACTTTCTTCGGAAACTGCTTCCGTTGCACTGTCCACTGATTCTACGTATTGATTGTTCTCCATGCTTGCGAGAAATATTTCGATTGGAGAGTCGACTTCCTCGTCGTCATGAAGCTCGTCGACTGTTACTGGTGCATTGTCGCAGCTTTGTCCGTTACAAAATTTGCAAATTACAGAACATTTTAACCCTGCCTTTCTACAACCACATGCTGCACTGCACCCTTTCTTGCATTTACAGCAAATAAATTTAAGTAGCTCTTCAGAAGCCGGATCTTTCAGTAAACAGCGCAACATGAGCAATTTCCGAAGAAAGTACTGTTGAAGACTACAACGAACCTGGACCTTCAACATCAAGCACCTAAAACGCTTCAAGATGCAGGCTAGTCGTGGATTAGGCCTATAGGGGACAATCATGTAAAAAAGCGTCATATACTCTACCTCAAGGTCGTGTGGAAACGAGTATTGAACATTTAGCTATGCGTAGCAGACAAGTAAAATCAACTATATCTAAGGATTTTCAGGAATGAAAACAAATTTTGTCTCAACACAAAAATACTCCTTTATAAAAGTCGCACTAAATCGAGAAATTGCAAAATATATAGTTTTGTCAAGAATGCTTGACTTCGATCTACTGCTGCACCGAAACTATTCAGTTTAACGAAAAAATATATAGAATATATTTTGTAGAAAAATTAATGCTTTTTTATTTTCATAAGGACATTTTTTTGCCGTATAATGCACCCGAAGCGAGATATTTCAAAGAAACTGTCCTTGTGTATTATTTTTTTCAATATGGCGGCGCAGGCGGCTGAGATCACATTTTGCATTTTTTCTTATATCATTTAGGGCATCGAAATCTACAAATTCCAAAAGTTTCAAAACTCCGGCACTTATTCGGACTAAGAATCTACCTATCGACTGTACTATTTATAAACAATTTAATGTTTGAAAAAACGTGAAAACGGACATTTTCAAGGTTAAAACACATTAACACATTATTAAAAAATGAATTTTTTGAGTTCATCAAGCTTCTTGTATAATCTTTGAACGTCCATTAACAAAATCCTGAAAAGAGTAAGTACAAATTATTTCTTTCTAAAGTTTAAATTGTTAAAATGAATTATTTTTTATTTATTTGCTTTTATTAGTACAGTACCTGGAGGTAAAAAATATGCAAAACTTCGGAATAATGTCATATTAAACGGATTTCGTTCATTTTTGGCAGTATAACAGTAAATGCTTCACAGAAAAGTTTCTATATTGTGCGGGGGCTTGCTAATTTATAGGGGGTATTACTTTATCGAAAAAATGTTACAGACCAATTACGGAAAGTACAAACTGAGAATTAATTATATTTTTTGTTTATTGATGTAGGATTAATAGTTTCGGAGATATTTAAGTTTACATTTGGCATCCAAGTGTTCATAAGATAATTATTTAGAGTTAAATATCTCAGAAACTGTGACACCTACGTCAAGGATGCTAATAGGTAGAATAGCTTTCAACTGTTTCTGTAGCATAAAAAACAAAGAAGTTATGACCGAAGCAATGTGCGTCGATACATTTTTTTATTAACAACGTCGCCATTTCGTTACTGTAATTAGCCAGTAATTAAAAAAAAGGAATTTCACACACTGTTTCTCATTAATATATAGCATGACGTAGATGCTCAAATTTTTTGGTTTGTATACAGCACTTGCTTTAGAAAAAAATACAATTTAAACTATAAAGGTATTTTCGATAAAACGTAATTTTTTGTCCTTTTCCAAATATCTCAATAAATATTAGTTTTATTGAAAAATGGGTAGAGACCAAAAATGAAGCTCATAAACTCATAATGAATTTCGGTTGTTTATTTATTTACATAGATTTAATAATTTCGGAGATATGAAAGTTTACAAATGGCGTCCGAACGTTTATAAGACGAAAAATGCAGTTTAAATGTTAAAGAAATTGTTACACCTACGTCACGCATGCTAAGAAATGAAATTAATTGCGCTTTCAAATTATTTTTTACTCGTTCTTGTAGCATAAGAAATAAAGAAGTTATGACGGAAAAATATGCGTATTTATATTTTTTGATATAAAAAGATCGCCATTTTATTACTCTAATTAACCAGTAATTTAAAAAAATTATCTCAAGTACAGTTTTTCGTTACCTAGATGCTCAAATTTTTTTGCTCATTTAAAGCACTTGCTTTAGAAAAAAATGCATTTTAAACTTTAAAGGTAATTTCGAAACACTTGGATACCAAATATAAACTTAAAATCTCCGAAATTAATAATTCTACATCAATAAACAAAAAATATAATTAATTCCCAGTTTGTACTTTCTGTAATTGGTCTGTAACATTTTTTCGATAAAGTAATACTTTTCGAGATACTTGACGAAAGCCGTTTGGAAATACCTTTTTTAAACTAAAATCGCAACTTTAAAGTCGTTATAACTTAAAAACTATCAATTTATGTGAAAAATTGCATAGAACCTTTTCTTCTTAAAACTTGATTCTATTTCAGCCCCAATAAATATATATATTTTTTAAGTGCCACCCCCCTAAGAGGGGCATCCACTCCCTATAAATTAGCAAGCCCCCGCACAATATAGAAACATTTACTATTATACTGTCAAAAATGAACGAAATCCGTTCAATATGACATTATTCCGAAGTTAAAATCTCTAGTTACTGTACTATATCATGATTAGATTAGAGATCATGAATACCTAAATAATATTCTCTAAACTTACATTTTTAATTGTTAAATAGACGTTTTTAGCGGGCGCGCGCCCTTTCAGAAACGGTCAACTTTACGAAAAAATTACAAAAGACCTTTTTTGTTTAAAATGACTAAAAAAAAAACCGTTCAGGTCAATTTTTTGCAATTTGTTTCAAAAAAATTAGTTTAAACGAACTGGGACCAGATTTTCGTCCAGCAAACTCTTGATCCTTATTCAGGGGCATGTCCCGAACGTGAATATGCAAAAAAATCGAATGGGAAAATTTTTTCATACGAAGGCGAGGTTTTTTGCTTTACGCACTACACAACTAGCGTAAAACATGTACTTTACGCGCGGTAGTAGAAAAAGTATTTTACCACTCAGAGTATGGTAAAGTACTTTTTATCTTATTAGAAACAGTGCGGGAAACTCCATATTACCGTACGGTTGTGATGGACGTTTCCGTCTGCGTTGACTCGTTATCTAGCATGCACATTAGTAGTCATTAAATCAACAATAGTTCAATTTTACTGTTGTTGCTTAGTGTAATTTCACACAAAAACTGTATTTTTACAATGAATTAAGATGCTGCTGAGTAAATATTAGGTAAATTCACTCCATGTAATGTGTACTGTAATTTAACATTAAATAATCGTGCTATTTTACAGTCCTCCCCTTACAAATATTCTACAATGTACTCGTGAATTCACCCTTCACTTGTAACTTCACAACCTATATTGCTGGCAAAAAGTAACCCATTTTATCTGCCGGAATTTTTACAGTGCATAACCCTAAACAAATAGAAGTTTTGTCTAAAGTTTCGGCAATCACAAAGCATTTGCGCATTTTCGGTTATATTAGGAATCATAAATTATTTTATCCTGGATATTTTCAAAGTGTTCTCACAGTACACCATTATTTTATATTTTTCAAACCACTATCCTGTATTCAATTGCGTATGACTGACGTATTCTTCTTTTTCAGAATCCGGAGGGGATCAAGCATCGACAGCCAGAACCACCCTGTCAGTGTCTGGAGCAACGTCAGTCTCAGTCTCCAGCACCCCAAACACCTTGTCAGGTGGTCCGGGTGTTAGAGAATGCGCTGGATGTGGAAAACGCATCGTGGAAAGGTTCCTGCTCAAAGCACTGGACCTTTTCTGGCACGAGGACTGTCTCAAATGTGGCTGCTGTGACTGTAGATTGGGAGAAGTTGGTTCGACGTTATATACTAAAGCAAATCTTATACTTTGTAAAAGGGACTATCTTAGGTAAAGTTTCTAAATCAGAAAGTGATAAATAAATATTGTGGTGGTGTTGTGAAGTGCCAAATGAGTGTGCTCTGTTCGATATTATCAAGATTACCGCGTTCTTATTGATCTTATTTTTTTCTGTGGTAGTCTTACTTAATATTAACTGCGTTACTTTTAAGTCGTATGACAGGATTTTACAGACGAGAGGGAAATATGCGTTTATTTTCGGTTTATTATCAATGTTTAAAAAACTAAACATAGTATAATCTTTGAAACTGTTGTACATACTTGAAATTGTTCTAATAAATACAACTATACCGTGTGTCAACGGAATCATTAGACAAGCCATAGTTTCCAGGATTCTCAAAATATAAGTCTTAAATTTGGCAGTGCTAATATATACCAAAGACCGCAAATTTTTCATAATTTGACACTTTTCCAATCATTTATAGACGGACAATTTTTGACATATATCGTGGTTTATCTCACCCTGGTATTAAATCAACTAGACCATTAGATTCTAACCATTATTTTTGGACTAAAATGAATTTGGATTGTAACCTCTGAGCAAAAACTTGTATTAGCTGCCAAACTAATAAAATCAGCCGTCACACTACAAGTCCCATAGGTTATTTGGATATACCTAAAGGCCGTTTTGATCACATACATATAGATTTGATAAGACCGTTGCCTCCTTCTAAAGGTTGTTCTTATATTCTGATTGTGATTGAACGTTTTACTAGATGGCCCGAAGCTTATCCACTTCCTGATAATACGGCAGAAACTGTTGCACGTACCTTATTTCAAAATTTTGTTTGTCGTTTTGGCGTTCCATTATATGTCACTACTGACCAAGGCGTTCAATTTGAATCGAGATTATTTCATGAATTCGCAAGATTTTTGGGATTTCATAGAATACGTACCACAACGTACCATCCCAGTAGCAATGGTATGATAAAGATATTCAACAGGACTCTTAAAACTGCTTAAGAACTAAAGCTACCACATCACATTGGGTAGATGAGCTTCCTATCGTACTATTAGCTTTTAGGACGATCCCCAAAGACGATTTGCAGTGTTCTTCTGCGGAACTACTATTTGGTCAAACTTTGCGACTACCAGGTGAATTTTTTATTAAATAAACTTGTCTGGATATTCCTTACTTTATTACTAAATTACGTACTTTTTAAAATAATTTAACGTTCATTTCACCAGTTCATCATGTTAATTACAAATCATTTGTCAGTTCTGACATTTTGACTTTGGATTTTGTTTTTGTTCGAAAAGAACATTTTAAACCTTCTTTTTCTCCTTTGTACGATAGACTATTTAAAATGTTGTCGCGTACAGACAAGTAGGTTACTTTTGTTAAAGGAACTATACCCGTCACAGTAAATATTGATGGGGTTAAACCAGCATATTTACTGACAGACAAATGCGATGTCACTATGCTGTCGATTAAGAAAGTTCGTTGTGGCATCGACGAATTAAATGACTGACTGTCCTTTTTGTTAGCGGGGGAGTAATATGGCAGCTCACTTACTTTCGAATAAGTTTCAAGTAACCACGGATTTGAAGAAAAACAAAAATAACAACATATAATATCACAAATTATAGAATGGTATGTATTTTAAGAAATGTAAAATTATATTTTAAATATTGAATATACAGTGTGTCCCCGGATGGAGTTGACAAGAGGAAATCATCTCTATTATTGATTTTACGACGAAAGGTTATTCTTTATAAAAAAAGTCTGCTTGTCAAAAAAATGAATTTACCATATAAAAATCTTAGATCGGATGTACCGGGTGTTAATAAACTAAGAAAACATCAAAATGCCTCAAGAGAAAAGTACCTTTATTTATTATTTTGGACAAAATGTTTATAATCCAAAACAAAGCCTAAATACAAATTATGAAGTCTAAATTTTGACTTTTACATTTATGTCAACTTACATTTTTTTTCAAACATTAATATAATATAATAACATTAACTTCAACGATTGTGGAAAAACAATTTATTCTACATAGCCTCCTCCAACCTCAACACATTTCTCCATCCTTTTAATAAATTCACCATAGATCTTACGAATGGTTGAGGGTACATTCACTTCATTCACCGCGTCTTGTATTCGTGCTTTTAGTGTTTCTCGATCATGCGGCAGGTCATCTGCATAAACTTTCCGTTTTAAAATACCCCACAGAAACAATCCATTGGTGTAAGGTCTGCTGATCTTGCAGAAAAACTAATTGGAGCATATCTTCCCATTCATCTGGTTCCGAAGGGATCTGTCAACCACTGCCGTACCAAAACTGAGGAATGAGCTGGGTAACCGTCTTGCTGCCAAAAAATGTTACGCCTTACTTCCGGTTGCAGAGTGTTTATAAATGGCAATACAAAGTTTTCCAAAAGGTCCAAATAAACATGCTGATTTAAATTTTCTTCTAAGAAATATGGACCAACGATTCGATCATAAAAAATCCCACATCATACATTCACTTTTTTATAACGTTGACTTCGTTTGTGAATGACATTGTTTGGATTTTCAAAAGTCCAATAACGACTGTTTTGTAATGAAACGTGGCCATTGGTACAAAATGTTGCTTCGTCAGTAAAAAAAAACATTCTGTGAAAACTTCTATCTACGAGGTAATTCTCACTGACCCATAAACAAAAATCCAATCGCTTCTCTTCATCTCCATTTTCAAGTGTATGTCTGAACCTTGGCTTAAACGGTCGAACTTTGTTTTCCATATAAATTCTCTGTAAATGACTTTTACTTACTTCCAGTCTTTGTGAGCGTTTCCGTAAAGATAATTTCGGGTTTCCTATTACTGAATTTATTGCCAAAAGTGTTGCCGCATCGTCTTCATTGTACTTTTTCTTGGGTTTTTTTGACATCCAATACAGATCCAGTTTCATTGAATTTTTTTACAAGTTTGCGCAATGATTGGCGCGATACCGCTATGCTAGGGAACTTTTGGTGGAAAAGGTTAATTGCATATCGATAAGAGACGTGTTCAATCCCGTAACATTCGATCAAATAAATTCTTTCTTGTTTGGTAAACATTTTTAAATGATCAACAGAACACTAATAAATGCAGATGTAAGATAGTAATATTCTACACAATGTCACAATGACGTTTGTCAGTTCAATATTATCGACAGCACACTCTGTTTCTTATTTTGAATTCTTATTCATAAATTCAACGTAAAAAGATAAACACAATAAAAACATAAAAGTCAAAATACAGACTTCATAATCTGTAATTAGGCTTTATTTTGGATTATAAACAACTTTGTTTTATAAACATTTTGTCCAAAATAATAAATGAAGGTACTTCTCTCTTGAGGCATTTTGATGTTTTTTTAATTTATCAATATCAGGTACATCTGTTCTAAGATTTTTATATGGTAAATTCATTCTTTCGACGAGCAGAATTTTTTATAAAGAATGACTTTTCGTCGTAAAATCAATAATAGAGATGTTCTTCCTCTTGTCAACTCCATCCGGGGACACACTGTATATAGCTATGACGTAAATATTTATTAATTATAGACATTTAACATAACAAATATATCTATATATGGCTTGTCAAATGATTCCGTTGACATCCGGTATACAAAATTTATTTTGTTTATTTAAACTGTATATGGTTCTATTCCATAGAGCAATGAAACTATTTTAAAGATTATACCATTTATAATTTTTTAAATATTTATAATAACCGAAAATAAATGCATATTTCCGTCTCACTCTACAAAATCCTATCTTTAATTTTGATACGTGACAAATTAAATATTTTAACATTTTATTATAAAAGCTATAATTTCACAGCAAAAAACTCATAACTAAGCAAAAATGCCACTGTTTCATGAGTTCTGGTTTCAGAAAAATATGACCGTTTGAAAAAAGCCATTTATAAAAATAATTGTTTATTTAATTTCAGTAAAAAAATAATTTTGAAGTCACAAAGTTTTAAACAATTTATCTCGCAATTTATGTTTTGATTTTCCGTTTTAATATATTATTTTCATTTGCAATTTTGTGGTTGTTATTAATGAGCATATTTTTCCGAAATTTGATATAAATCAATACATCATTATTAAAACTATATTAAATTGTTTAAAAAAGTTGCATATTGGCTTTTTCGTTTATTTTTACTTTTGAACGGAAGTCTTGTATATGCAGATCTACTTGAAAATCTTATCGCGAACAATTTCCTTTTCAACCAGTCTCTGTTAAAAATTCACTGTCATACTTCTCTATATGTGTATTTCAGATTTCAAAATAAATCCCATTTTCTAACACTTTTTTAAGAAATTTATTTTTACTCCATCAGTTTTCAATTCTGAACACGACCAAATTTTCTTCAGTCATGAAGTGCGTCATCTTGTTTTCTTGTACCAATATCGCTTTTATTTTTTTTATAAACTGGACACTATTTATTTCATAGAAAAACAAGTGAGTAACTTAAGAGGGAGAGCAATTTTTTAATAGCATAAAATTTAAACTTCAAAAAACTTTACCAAGGAAAGCATTTTAAATTTAAACTTTGTCATAATAAAGAAAATTAATTACAAAATGGTATATTATTAAGATCGTGATAGCGGTTGTTCCTATTCGAAGTCAATTTGGTGTAATGTAATTTTTATAGCACGCTATACCTATAAATTTTATAGCAATCTACACGCGGAAATTGGTGCAGCTCGACAAGGACCTTATAAATATTGGATCGAATAGCTTTCTCTAATCATCTTGCGGTTACTTTGATATTGCCATCCAACTAAATTATTTTCATACAAATTTAATGATCCTGATGCAATATAGTGCCCGTTCCGTCCCTACTTTTATTAGGCCAATTCGTTTATTTAAAAGGCATCTCCCAAGAAAAATGAATATCGACCAGGCTGAACACATTCTTAATGAGATGTTGTATAAAAGAATGGGGAGAATCATCAAATCGATGAAATAGGCTTTCTAATAGGAGGATGAGCGATTTAGTACAGTAAAATTAAAAGTTAACCCGGAACAAATTTGTAACAAGCTGATTTCTTCAGGATTGTATTCTATGGCTGTCCAGGAGTCTCTGACTGAAAATCCAAAAAAATCCACCGTGCAGAAATAAAGAAAAAAGCGCCGCCATATTGAAATTAGGCACTTTTTTCCTTTAATCGGTAATAACCCACACGGATGACACTTCAAGAAAAAAGTAAAGAGACAAAATTTTGAGAGAAAGAGCTAAGTTTTAATTTGCAATCGGTTAAACATTAGCAAAGTTACGGTTGTCAAAATGATAGATTTGTATAAAAAAATATTACTTCTAGTATTTTAATACCATAAAATGCAACGACAATTATTACTGGTAATACTAATTAATTAAAGTAATACATTCGTAAAATAAAATCCATTCTAAAAACAAGAGAATGTAACAACAAACACAATAACAGAACTCATAAATAGCGAAAGAATAAACTATAAAATCTTTAGCATGAATAAATTAAGCAAGCATAAAAAACTCTCAAATACGAGCTTTAACTAAAAACTAGTCTCATTCTCAGAAAGTAACACCTCTGACGCATTGTCACAACCCTGTCCAAGTGCCCAATGCAATTTACACAGCTGGTACTGCACTTAAGGTTATATTTTTTACATTTTCAAGACTGTGTGCAATTTTTATTGCAACCACAGAATAAAATATTTAAAATGAAATCAGGGGAATACTTTTGTACTGTTTTTATTGGTTCTAGATAATAAAGTTTTTACAACCATAGTTCTCTGGATTAAGATTGTCGCCTAACCAGACTTGAATTTGCCAGTACACTCTATAAGTATGATATTTAGTGGCATCGGATGTTGGTGGAAGAACTGTTAGATCGAATTGCTGGAAAATATTTTGCCTATCAAAAATCTGATTATTCCTAACAAACCTGTAATCATTTAAACTATTAGTTTTTTTACTGCCATACCATCTTAAAATAAATTCTTCCCCAATTACTGCAAACTGATTTGCTTCAGCAAAACTTTTGAAATATAACAGGCTGTTAGGTACTTAGTTCAGTATTATTTTCTAAAACTGAAAATACAGTTTTTTGCCATTTTTATAGAATGCAGAGGTGGTATCGCATCCGAATATGGCATGTGTAAATAGAGTATTTTTTACTCCATTTTCACTTAGTTCTGAACGTAACTTGCAGATATTCGTTATTTTATCAGATTTACCTTAATCACCGGGTCTCATGTATACATTTTTTGTTTTGCAATGCCCAATAACTAACGTTATTAAGTCTGTATCTTGACCAACAACTATAACGGGGTTACACATATCAGCTGAGCAATCAATAGCAGCTTTTACAATTAAATAATCAGCATCTGCATCCGCACATTTGACTGTGATATTATTTTGATTGCTGTTTGATGTTAGAAGTTTAATTAACCGATGTTTATTTGACGCTGATGCTAAAAATTCGTTTTGAGATATCTCTACTACTTGTTTGTGGGTCAATATTAATTTCTTTCTGAAATACATTTTTAGCTCTTCTTTTATATTCTGTAAATTTAACAGAAGTGCTTTCATTAGAATAGCCATCGCAAATAATAATACAATTTAAACCATAATTGCTAACAAACAAACACACTGATGAACAATATCTTTACATTGAGCCGGGCGTTGCCACACAACTTTTCTAAGGAGAAACCCCCCGTCTATTACAAATTGTTTAGCACTTTCAGGCAAAGTTGGACTTAGTGTAAGTTTTTTATGAAAATAAGAAAAAAGAAATGATTTTGTTGTTTTTCGAAACAAAATATCGTCAAATAAACTAACCGGTATATGATTTATTTCATATTTAAATAAACCATGTTTAATCAGTATTACCAACAAAAGTTTTTGTTGACTATTGTTACATTTTTACGGTGTGGTATTATTTTTTAAAACTGAAAATACTGTTTTCTGCCATTTTTATAGAATGCAGAGGTGGTATCGCATCCGAATATGGCATGTGCAAATAGAGTATTTTTTACTACATTTTCACTTAGTTCTGAACGTAACTTGCAGATATTCGTTATTTTATCAGATTTACCTCAATCACCGAGTCTCATGTATACATTTTTTGTTTTGCAATGCCCCTTTTTTGAAAAGAATCTGTCATTTTGAAAATCATAACTTTACTTTTTTTCATGTGGGCTATTACCGATTAAAGAAAAAAGTGTCTAATTTCAACATGCCAGAGCATTTTTTCCTTATTTCTGCACGGCGAATTTTTTGGGATTTTCAGTCAGAGACTCCTGGATAGCCATAGAATACAATCCCGAAGAAATTAGCTTGTTTACAAATTTGTTCCGGGTTTGGTCCAAATTTAATTCTATTTTACTGAAGTAATTAGGGTATTTTTTAATCACATTATGACTAGTTTATGTGATTTTTTGATATCAGGTCAAAAAGCGTGACATGATCACTCTTGAGTTTTATAATGGAATACCTACTAGGAAAATTGTAAATTTATTTTGGTGGTCGATGATAAAAAAAATTGAGACCTTTGCTTCTCGTGCACATACTAGGTAAATAACATTTTTGTATTCCCTTCAAGTGGTAGTGAGGATGGATGATGCCAACAAATTCTTTAAGATTTTTGGTTCTTGTTCAGGTTGGAGCAAATTAGATGGGATTTGAGGTTCTCTCTAAAACTATGGCAGATAGACAACTCGATTTTCGAGAAAAACAATGGCGTAAATGAGCTACAGAGCGTTTTTGGAAAGTTGGCATTTTTCGATGACCTCTATATCTTAATTACCAAGTGTCGAATCGAAAATCGAGTAACACATTCGTAAGGCACTTTTTTGAGGAGAATCCGTCGCTAATAAGAAAAAAATAGGCATGCCTCAGTTTTAGAGATCTAGACATAACTTGAGTTTTTTTTTTAATGGAACACCCTATAAATTATTTCATTATTCAATCACAACTTAAATTTGATAATTATGTCATATACCATATTTATCTCTAGAAAAAGTGGTTAATTTTCGACACATTTAATATATCTGTGAGGAGGCCATGGAAAACTATTAACAACAACAATCTTCTTATAATATAAATAGGCCAGGCGACAGGTAGTTCAATAAGGAAATAATTGGTGGAAAGCTGGAAATTGCTTTAATCGCTTTATTTGGACCCAAATATTACTCTCCCAAGTTTTCCCCCTCGAGCGAAGTTGGCGTTGGCCCTTCTGGCATTAAAGAGGTACCATTTTTCGGTTTTTTGCAAATATCTCCCAAACCATCAACTTTATCAACAAAATACCTATTATGAAAAATAATCTAGAGTAAATTTGCTAAAGTTCTTTACCGTTTGTCTCTAAAGTGAACCGTTACGATGCTACGACCTTTGATTCTTGCGGAAAAGTTATCGATATCTTCTGCACCGTGTAATTTGGCACCAAACCGATACTTTTGCCGACATTAGCGCCAAATATGTGAATTACGTCAAAAGATACTTCAAAAACAGTGTCATCATTTTCGATGGGTATTCTGACGACCCAGCAGCTCGCAGTACCAAGTCCGCTGAACGTCTTCGACGATCGCACAAGCATGATGCTGCTAATGTTTTTTTTGATGAGTCCATGACGGCACCTATACCACAAGCAAAATTTTTGTGTAATGACACAAACAAACGAAGATTGATCGACTTGTTGCGCGTCAAATTCGAAAGCGAAGGAATCGAAACCAGACAAGCTCCAGAGGATGCCGATGTGCTCATCGTTACCACCGCACTCGAGTTATCTCGGCCCGACAATTCGGTCATTATAGTGGCTGAAGATATAGATATCCTGGTCATCTTGGCGGCTCTCGTGTGCCACCCTCCACGAAAATGTATTTTATGAAACCCGGCAAAGGTTCAACCAAACAACAACTATTTTGCACAACAAGTTTCAATCTCCCGCCGTGTGTACAAGAAAACATCCTCTTGTTGCATGCGTTTAGTGGGTGCGATACAACGTCTTCGTTTTTCAGGCAGGGCAAAATGAAATTCGTAACACTGCTGAAGAGTAATGAGGAACTGCAGACAGCTGTTAGGGTTTTCCGAGACGTGAACGCAAACCCCGATGAAATTGACAAAGCGGGCCAGTTGGTTGTGGCTAGGCTTTATGACAACAAAACTACGGGAAACACCCTGAATGAGTTGCGGTTCCAACTGTTTGCAAAATCTCTAAGCAGACATCGATTTAATCTCGCAAGCCTACCTCCCACCGAATCAGCGGCACGTGAGCACTCTTTAAGAACATACCATCAAGTCCAAACATGGTATGTAAATGATACAAATCCACTGGATTGGGGCTGGAAAAATTCTCAATGTGGTTTGGCTCCCATACATACGACGTGGGATCCGGCGCCACAAACGCTTCTAAACACAGTGTCCTGCAAATGTTCGAAAGGATGTAACGTAGCGTGTGGTTGCAGGAAAACGGGCCTCCGATGCTCCAGAATCTGCATGAATTGTATGGGACGGTCATGTACAAATGCTGCCGAGGAAGATGATATGGATAATTGTGACAGAGACATCGACGTTAATCTTGAGCGCCCTGTGACGTCGGACAAATGTACCGATGCAGACGATGAAAGCGATGACGGAGAAATTGAGGCAGACGATCAAGACTGCCAGCCTTCATCAAAACGGTTGAAAATGGACTAACTTTGACATTTGAACGGTGGATTAGGCCTCCTGGGGACACCACTTACAAAACAACGTGCCATTTACTCTACCGCCAGGTGGTGTGGAAAAGAGTGATTTTATGTCAATACTAGTCAATAATAATACTAATCGTAGGTACTTTGCCACAGCTGTTTATATTGAAAAGCTGTTATACTTGTAACAAGTTAACAGCTTGTGCACCTGGAATGCTGACAAATATTTATAACATGTAGAAACTTTGAATGGCATATGATTTCGATAACTTTTCCGCAAGAATCAAAAAGGGCTCCATTTTGAATGGTCATAGCATCGTAACGGTTCTCTTTAGAGACAAACGGCAAATTTACTCTAGATTATTTTTTATAATAGGTATTTTGTTGATAAAGTTGATGGTTTCGGAGATATTTGCAAAAAACCGAAAAATGGTACCTTCTTAGGGCCAGAAGGGCCAACGCTGACTTCGCTCGAGGGGGAAAACTTGGGAGAGTAATATCTGGGTCCAAATAAAGCGGTTAAAGCAATTTCCAGCTTTCCACTAATTATTTCCTTACTGAGGCTTTTTTTTTACCTGTCGCCTGGCATAAAAATAATTTTGCCAAAAATAGGAAAAACTAAACTACAATTGTCGAATTGTCTTCCATTGACATTTATGCATATTTATTGCATTTCTAATATTTATTGAGAAGGGCATGGTAAAAAAAATAAAATCGAAATAATCGTAAATATCAAAAACTAATTTGTGAGTCAATTGTGAGTCAGCTTTGTTAAAAATGGTTCAATTTAGTAATGGTGAAAAATATATGATTAAGTGTTTTATAGAATGCGGAGAAGATTCAAATTTGGATTCCGAGCTTTATTTTAATGGGTAAGTTATAGACAGCAAAACTTTGTGCCAAAAGTGCCACCTAAACAACATTTTAAATATCCAGAAAAAAGACAGCCAGACATAAAAATATTCAAAAGGCTACAACAAAATTTAAAAGAGTTTGGATCATTTGTAAAAATACAGGAAAATTTAGACATCTCAAAACCAACTGCATTGCGTTGCTTAAAAATAAATAAATTCAAACCCTACAAAATTAGGATTAGTCACCATCTAGTCATATCTATACGACTTTCAAAGGCGTCTCGATTTTTGCCAGTGGTTTTTACGTCAGTGCAATGAAGTGCCAGGATTTGAAGGAACAATTATATGGACAGACGAGGCCCATATAAGCAGTACAGGAATTTTTAATCGGCATAATAATCACCATTGGGTTATGAAAATCCGCACGTACCGCTACAGTTAATCGTCAAGAACGGTTTGAATTTGGTGTATGGTGTGGTTTTATTGGATACCAAATAATAGGTCCTCATTTTTTCACGGTAATTTGAATACTGAAAATTTTATTAACATTCTACGACAAGAAATAGAGCCCTTTGTAGACAATAATTTCAAAGGTAAATTTACCAACACGATGGCGCCCCAGATCATGCGTCAAATGAAACACAAAATTATTTAAATGCTCAATTTGGGAAGGATTGGATAGGTATCTATATATCACTGATGACTAGTTTATCAATGTCTAGTTAGCTAAGTTAACTAAATTGATAACTAACAATTAATTTAGCTAACTGGACATTAATAAACAACAAAGTAGTTTAGATATTGTTTAATTCTTAAGAAATAATGGTCCTATTTTGTGGCCAGCTAGATCTCCTGATGTAACCCCTGTCGACTTTTGGCTTTAGGGTTATTTAAAAAATATTATATATAGAGAACGTTCTAATATATAGGAAATACAACTAATGCTGTAAGGAGAAGGTGTGAAAAATGCATAAATATCAGTGGAAGATAATTCGAACATTTATTGTAGTTTAGTGTTTCATATTTTTGGCAAAATTATTATTACAGGAAGTGTTGTTGTTGTTAGTAGTTTTCCATGGCCTCTTAACAAATATAATAAATTTTTCAAAAATTAACTTTTTCTAGAGATAAATGATATATCGTTGCATAGCTAAGTTAAGTTGTGATCGAATAATGAAATAATTTACGGGGTGTTCCATTAAAAAAAAACACAAGTTATGCCTATATTTCGAAAACTAGGCATGCATAATTTTCTGTTTATCAGCAACGGATTCTACCCAAAAAAGAGCTTTAAGAATGTGTTACTCGATTTTCGATTCGACACTTGGTAATTCCATCCCAAAATGCCAATTTTCCAAAAACCAAATCCTATCTAATTTGGTCCACCCTGTATAGGCAGATACAAGTAGTCCTTTTGAGGGGGGTCAGTGGGAGCAGACATGATTTTTCGAGGTGGATCTGTTCGAAAATCTACTTGTTTTAACTTGTTCTATGCATGGTTAAAAATATTTGCTTTTACTCTAAAGTGGAAGTTTCGAGTCATTTTCGATCAGCAAGCCACTACTATATTGTATATCATTTTAGACTATAAGCTACGCTTGTAAAATTGTAGTCCGTTTTGTGAATTTTCTCAGTTGAAATAATTTGTTGTAGATTATTTGGTACAACAGGATATTGTGCAGCATGTAATAAAGTCATCCCAGCTTTTGAAATGGTAATGAGAGCAAAAAATAATGTTTACCACCTAGAATGTTTTGCATGTCAACAATGTAATCACAGGTAAGATATTTAAATTCTTATTTCAAATTGACAATAGGCAAATCTAATTTAGTTATGTCAATAAACAGTACCTTACTTAGAAAAAAAATTTCGGGCGTTTTTTGAAGCCCTTGAAACATAAGGTAATAAACATGTATTATAAATAAATAATAACGTTACAGGACAGAGATTTAATATTCTCGTAAAGAGTTAAGTATCTTTGGATTAATATGTAGTCGGAGAACGAGGGATCTCTACGATGCATTTTAAGAACCCTCTATAACACTCGCGAACAACCACCTAAAAAAAATTGATTCTTTTGTAAATCGACCTGGCGGATTCGATTTTGGAGTTCGCCAGACAATGCGGAATTGCGAAACTGGTCAAAATCGGCAATTTCCGAAAAATCTCAAATTTTACGGAATTTTTTACTTATCACCCTATATCTCTTTTAGTTTATGTGCGATTAAATTGAAATTTTTAGGAGAGCTAATTTAGACCTTTGTTATCATGACTGACATGGCAGAAATGCAAAAAAGTTTACGTGTCACCAGTAATATTTTTTTTTAAAATTGGTGACACGAAATTTGTTAAAAATGCAGCAACAAATACTCGATCGAGAAAACTTTTTTGTTTTTAAAGATAGATGTCTATAGTAAGCTACAAAGTTGTAGCCAAAGAACTAAAGAAACTTTTTTATTTCGGTGATTTTTTTGATAACTTAATTAGTTTTCAAGGAAACGGTGCTGCAGTATTTGACCGCCGCGCCGGGTCGCGTCGGAAGATAAAAGATTGGGTTGGGTTATACCGCGGCTTTGTTTCTCGTCTTTCAGGATGCCCCGCCCGATGTGAATAAAATAATGCGTAGTTGTGAATATTGGTTTTTCTAATTTTGACATATAAAGTGACAAGTGTCAAAACGTCCTACTTTATGTAACCAGTTATGAAAAGTAAAATTACTTCCACATCCAATGGAAGTATCGTAACGACAAAAAAAATTTTAAAAATTTTTATTGTTCAAATAGGCTTAGAATGTCATGAAACGTCGAGATTTTAAGTTTGAGCGAAAAAAATTTTCTGTTTGTCTGCCTGTCTGTCGGTCTGTCTGTATGTCTGTCTGTCGGTCTGTAACTTTTTTTTGTGCGCATATTTACTCTGGAACCGTTTGAGATATTGACTTGAAATTTGGTACACATATGTACTTTAACGAGATCTAGAACTAGATTATATTTTCATCTTGTTCCGTCGAAGGGTTGGGGGGTAAATTGGGGTAAATTGAGGTAAATTTGGGAGGGAAATCAAGCAGGTTAGAATTCATAAAATTGGTATTTAGTGTATACAAGAGAAGCTAAGGTCTCAAAAAAAAAAAATTGGCATTGCCCACCTCATTATCACCCTCACCCCATTATTAAAAGGGATGAAAAAAATTGTGATTTAGTGTGTGTACAAGAACCAGAAACCTGAACATATGTTTTTACTTTATCGTCTTTTATAACTGGTTACATAAATAGCTATTATAAAACGTTTAGTTAGTTGTTTTTAACCGACCGAGTAGGAGTAGTTGTCGTCTGTGTGGTTTATGACGCTTATTCTTATTGAAAATTGATGAGTTATAATAATAATAATTATTGCCTTAGGAAAGTGCTACAGAGGGTAAAGTGCATATTAAAGTAACGGAATTTCTTTTCCAGACATTTAAAACTAGTTTTAATATTTAATTTGAACAAAGAACAACTTTTAAGCAATTTTTCTAACGTCAGCAGTTTTGTGCGCGTTTTCAACTTTTTTTTAACAGTGACTTCCCAGTTAAACCCAGAGTTAAACTTTATGAAATGCATATTTTGCCAACAAAATAGTGAAGAAACTGTGCAGGGTGTTACAGAAGAAGCACTGGACTAAGCATTTAAAGCAGTTTCTATAAAGTCGGATGATATCTCTCTTAAGTTGAAATATTACACCAAAAAAAGGGATTTATTTTTGTCAAAATGTCCTGACTATCATGCAAGATGCACCCGAAAAGCTTATAAACAAAAATCAGAAAGCACAGATGTGGCTAATACTGGTTATAAAAAAAGGAAGACCGTGGAAAGCCCAAAACGTTGTATAATTTGCGATAAAAAAAATACAACTATCTCTTAAATATTGCTGCTTAATTATACGAGTAGAAGTTAAATGTAGAAATAAAATGGGTATGCCTAAATTGCCTTTATCAAAATTTAAAACTTTATTTTTTATATTTTGCTCCTTTTTCAAAATTAAAATTTACTGAATAAACGATTATTAAATAGGTTATTATTAGTACAATACAAATCCTGGCGCTCTCAAGCTACGCATGGCGTTATCGCTTGTGCAGTACGTGACCGGCCGCGGCCGGCATAGTTCTTTTCTATATTGCGGCACCGTTATGTTAAAAACCGAGCCAGTTATCAAAAAAATCACTGAAATAAAAAAGTTTCTTTGGTTCTTTGGCTACAACTTTGTAGCTTACTATATACATCTATCTTTAAAAACAAAAAAGTTTTCTCGATCGAGTATTTGTTGCTGCATTTTTAACAAATTTCGTGTCACCAACTATTAAAAAAAATATTACTGGTGACACGTAATTTTTTTTGCATTTCTGACAGGTCCGTCGTGATAACAAAGGTCTAAATTGGCTCTCCTAAAAATTTCAATTTAATCGGACTTAAACTAAGGGAGATATACGTTGATAAGTAAAAATTAAAAAATTTCCATAAAATTTGAGATTTTTCGGAAATTGCCGATTTTGACCAGTTTCGCAATTCCGGATTGTCTGGCGAACTCCAAAATCGGATCCGCCAGGTCGATTTACATAAGAATCAATTTTTTTTAGGTGGTTGTTCGCGAGTGTTATTGAGGGTGCATCTTAGACATTGCTCGTTCTCCGACTAATGACATGTTGCATCGGCCCAAAAAGCTTCGTGGTATGAACAAATGAATGTTCAAGCGCTCTTCGTCGCTTTGTACTTTTTATAAAGAATTTTGACTCTCTACGAATAGACAAGTGTCTTTCTAACACTTTTCGATTTCCAATTCCGAGTAAATTTTTTCTCCTTCAGTGGCATTTAGTTCCAACCTCGGATCCAACCTCGGTTCCAACCTACAATTGTTAGTCGCGATATACTTACCAACCACAGTTTTTTGATACTTGATTTATCTTGTTGTAAATAGTAGTCCACCTTAATTCAGTAGCGTTATAATATATTTTTTTTTTAGGTTCTGCGTAGGAGACAGATTCTATCTCTGTGAAAATAAAATTTTATGTGAATATGATTATGAGGAAAGACTAGTTTTTGCAAATATGGCGTACAATCCTAGCAGTTTAGCCCATATCAGAAGGCAAGTCAGTAACTTACAGGTATGATTTCCAGCTAGGCAATGCGCTTATAATCATTTACCATGCAAAAATATAATATAAGAGATGTGACAGCTTTTGAAAAAAGCGGTTTTTGCGAATATGTTGATAACTACGAATTTTATCAAAAAGTGTTAAAACATGACTTAAATATCATGAAATTACCTTGATTGAGTCTAAGCCAATCCAATTTAATCAAAAATTTGCCGAGATATGAAATTCAGTTTTTTATTCCTTTCTAAAAGTCAATTGTAATGCGGGATCGTTCGTGATTAACTGAAGAATAAGGCTTTAAAAAAAAATGCTCATCACAATGTTGAAAAGTAAAAAATTAAAATTGTTAAATTCATTTTAACTGAGAAATCTCCTACAGACCCAGAGTATCTGGTAAAAATTATGAAAAAAAAAAACAAAATTTTGTCTGTCTATAAATAAAACTTTATTTTCTATGTTACGAAGAGACTATAAAAGCAGTAAAGAAAATCGCGAAATGTTCGTATACATTACAACATATGACGTACTAACTAACATCCAAACCGCTGTCAGTGAAAAGAAGCTTTTAAAATTCATTTTAAAAGAATGTATAAATCAAAAGTTGTACTAAAAAATTAAGCCATTGTAACGATAAATGCGAATCATTAAATGCTTTTGAGTAAATGGACTCGAGCGATGTTTTCAGTTTCAGTAAAGTGGTTTGTTTGAAAGCTAAAAGCAACTGAATGAAGCTCTTAGCCTTATACGGGCTTTTAAAATATAACAAATATTATTTTATGACCGTACTGCGTATGGGAGTATTTAAAACTTCACATTAACTTTTGCTTTCTTCTAATTGCCAATTAAATTCAACACAACTTTGTCAAAAATGGTTTACGATAATTTATAATAAGTTTTGAGTAATAATTGTGTTTTGGATTACATACCGAGTGTCAACGGAATCATTATTATTAGACAAGCTATAGTTTTCAGAGTTTTCAAGGTATAAAACTTAAACTTCGCAGGTGACCACGAAATGACGCTCGCCTATATCTTCTTGATTTTACAAGATGTGAATTTCAAATTTGGGCATGTCAAATGACGACTAAATATGCATTAATTAGACTGATTTATCATTTCCTGTCGCTTCCGGTTTCACCGAAAATAATGATAACTTTGGATTTTTGAATGGAACACCCTGTATACTTTTACTTTTTGGATTCAGGAGGTACTTTTGCATACAAACATGGCATATTGAAAAAAATATTAATGACTGACATTTTCATGAGCAAATTTAATATTTCATCTAGGCTGCCGCCACCCCAAAAAAATGTTTTGTTTTGCTTTAATAATCAAAAATTACAATTATGACATTATTCATATGGCACCATAATGGCTCACTGTACGTTATTTCAATAAAACATTTTAATACCGATAACTTGGACCAAACACTCCACTGTATATTTGTAAAAATAATACATGTGAATTATAATCAATAATAATAATAGTAATAATAATATATATGGCCTTCATATTACTTGCGGGGTTTTCCATAGCTATTCTTCCACACCAATGATAACAAATGAACGAATTAAGAAAGAAACGAATTAAAAGTAAGTAATTTCTTTATCACATTATCAAAAAAAAATTATGACAATTGTTCAAAATGTTGACCACCAACATCTACACAACGTCTAGATCTTGCCAAAGTTTCTCTCATCACATTGGTGAGATGTCCCTGTGTTATAGATTGGATTTCCCTCCTAACCCAATCTTCTAATGTAGTTGGTACTGTTGAATATACACGTTCTTTAATATGGCCCCAAAAACTAAAATCGAACGGCGTTAGGTCAGGTAATAGCGCTGGCCACATAACTGGTCCATTAGTTCCTATCCATTAATCCCCGAAATGACCATTTAAACATTCTGGTATAGGGGACGGGGCAACATCCTACTATAAATACCAAAACTGGTACTGATTTAAGGGTAAATGTTCCAACAACTCTTCAATTTCATTTCTCAGGAAACTTAAATATCTTTCTCCTGTCAGTGGACCATAAAAAATATGGGAATACTGTTACCCATAATGCCCGTCCTAACATTAAAACCAAACCGTTACTGAAAATTGCTTTAGTTCAGAAGTCTTGGATTTTGTTGAACATACCGTCATTGATAATTGGAATTTGATGTTCTTGAGCTATTCTCTCTTGTTTCAGCTCCCGTTCTATTCTAAGAAAATAATGTCTTCCAGGACGATTTCTTAGTGGCTAGTGCTCTGCATATAAATCGCGGGCTGCCAGGCTATTTCTGCAACATTCCCCGTATATCAACAGCATATCAACTTTGCCACTTTGTGAATAAACCTCGATTTTTTAATACACACCAAAATAATATCGAATTCTCATATAACTAAATATCGTTTAAGCTGTCTAATTCATTCATTCGTTTCTTTTGTTGCATTTCAAAGACACCTACGTTATAGAGATCCACTGTTAAATATTTTCATTTATACCTATACCGATATCAATATTACGTATTCTTATGTATTATAAAGTGGAGTGCTTGGTACTAAGTTATCGGTAATATTTGTCGTGAAAATTAATATTTATCTACTAGGTGTCTAAAAGATGTTGCCGTTTGAAAAAGTTTACTTAATTACAAATTAATGATTTTGGAAATTTTGGTTGATCGTAGATACTAACCGAATTCGAAAAATATCACGTTTACAATTTTCTCTTATAGTGGAGTAAAACACAGGGGAAAAGTAGCTTCCTTCTCGAGTTTTTTTTTTTAATCTTAGAACAAACTGAGACATATACCATTTCGTTAAGTAGGTCGATGTTCATTAGAAATCATGAAATACGACATTTTTTAGTGGTCACGGATATTGTTATTTTTAAAAAGGTGGGAATTTTTTTTTTTAATCATGTTTTTTTGAACATCTAATGCCATATCTCAAAAACGAATGGAGATATCCACATGAACTTTTTTTTGTTATAAAACACACACTTAAGCGCTTCTATCTGTGTATAGTATTGTTAATTAAAACATTTTTAAGCATGTTAAAAACTTAGATAACCTTGAAAGTTCAGAAAATACGCAGTCAAATTTTCACTAAGCTACAAACTTTTTGTTTTTGGAAATTTTGTATATAACATGCTGCGAAGAAAATAAAGCCAAAAGACCAAAAAAGTTTTTGATAGCATAATTCTTATTGTGTCTTTGATAGTTTAGGTACAGTGATTTTTTTGGAGCGCGCGAATTGCAGAAATTGAGTATTAATACGCCCGCGTCCACTAAAACTAACTAGTCTCAGGGCGGTGTACGATCAACGTTATTCGTTTTCGTCGAAGGTTAAATTATAAAACCGCTGCCCAAGGAATCACTACTTCCACATCCAGATCTTCTATCCAAGTCTCTCACAACGAAAAAAAATTGAATGTGGAAATAATTGTTTATGGAACTTTAATAATAAAATATTTGAAATCGTCTATCCCAAAAATCTATAAAACGATATGCCACATCGGTAGTGGGGCTGAGGGTGGTGGAAGGGGAGTGGTAGTAGTGGTGGATAAAGTAAAAAAAAAATTGAGGCTTTTGGTTCTTGTACACACACTAAATGACAATTTTATTTTTTTCGCCCCCTTGAATAATGAGGTGGGAGTTGGTAATGAGGGTGGTTAATGCCAAAAAAATTTTGAGATCTTAGCTTCTCTTATATATACTAAACACCAATTTTATGGACTCTTACTTGCTTGATTTGCCTATTTACCCCCATTTACCCCCCAACCCTTTAACGGAATAATCTAGTTCCAGATTTCGTTAAAATACATAGGTACGTGTAGGTACGTGTACCAAATTTCAAGTCAATATCTTAAATGGTTCCGGAGTAATCGTGCGCACAAAAAAAGTTACAGACAGACCGACAGACAGAATTTTTTTTTTTTTTCTCAAACTTAAAATCTCGACATTTCATGACATTCAATTTGTATTGTCCAAATAGGCTTACTATTTGGACAATAAAAATTTTCAAAAATATTTTTGTCGATACTATACTTACACTGGATGTGGAAGTAAAATATGTAACGATATTCTTTCCCTTATTACCACTTGTATTATATTGTAAAACGTATGGCCATTGTGCGAATTGTGCTTGGATTATCTGTTAAAAAAATATTTAAAATAAAAAAGCAATCTAAGTTTCATTGTAAAATGGAGTGGATTTTATGTGGCGTAGTAATAGAGGAGAACGATAAACTTGTGCACAAGCCATGGAAACGGGGTTTCTATAATTGGGGCTGCGAAAATTAAAAGAGACTTAATTTAGGATATTTTTTCCTTTTTGTTACCTAATTTAGGCGAAAATAACACGTTTACTCAATTATTAAGATTGCCACGTTCAAAAAAAAAAGTGCTAAGAAACTGTATTTTCTATTTAGCTCCAATAATAACGCAAAAAAAGGAAAACTCGATAGTTTACTTTTTATCAAAACACTCCAAAATTATTACTTTTCCTAAACTTCTGTTTATGGAATTTTATTAGCCCCCTAGTTGCGCAACTTTTTTTTCCATTTACTATATTATTTGTTACCGTTTCCGAGATCCCAATGCAATGCTTTTTATCCCAGATACTCTATTTAAGATTTTTAATTCCTTTTTGCCTTCAACCTTAGTCCTTAATGCGCCACTGGAAAAAATAAGTTATCCTTTCAGATCCTAAAAAGTGATAAAACAGTCCTAAACGTAAAAAAAATAATAATGAAAAGTTCCGTTACACACAATACATAATCATTATTATTCTTAAGTGCCGCGCGCGTACGCTTCGACAATTCCTCCATACTAAAAAAATCGTAACTAGCAAACTATTGCTAATAATGGAAATATTTTTTTCTAACAACTTTTTTAGTATATTAACTTCATTTTCTTCATAGCATGTTACACAAAATTTTCAGAAACAAAAAAGTTCTTCGCTTAGTGAAAATTTGATGGCGTATTCTCTAAACTTTCAGGGTCATCTACGTTTTTGGCATGTTCACATTTTTTTTTATTAGCAATCCTATGTATAGAAAGAAGCGCTTAAGTGAGTGTTTTATAACAAAAAAAAGTTCACATCGATAGCTCAATTCATTTTTGAGATATGGCAATAGATGTACAAAAAAACATGATTTAAAAACAAAATAAATTTTACACTTTTTTTTAAATAAGAATGTCTGTGACCACTACAAAATGTCGTATTTCGTGTTTTTCCGTGTAAAATGATGTTGTCGGTAACACCCACTGTGTCTGATCTTGTTCTAAGCTGATAAAAAAAAAACGACACAATTTTACCTTTTCGCTGCTCTATTATCGTTTTGGTCAATTAGATTAATTTTAGTAGGTACATTAACTGCACTATAGGGCAAAAATAAAAATTGTCTTAAAATGTCAAGTAGTCTCAAATTTTTTTTTAAACTCTGCAAACGTAAATTGTCTCTGAAATTCAAAGATGTTAAAATATACAGGGTGCTCCATTTGAAATTTCAAAGTTGGAGCCATTTTCAAGGAAACCGGAAGCGATGGGAAAGTGTCAAATAATGAAAAATTTTAGGAAAAATAATTTTAAAAATTCTGTTGATAAATATATGGTTATTGCGGAATAGAAATTAAAATAATTAAAATAGAAGTTGGAAATCATAATAAACAGGATAAGATTATGAAATTTTGGATTCATATAGATACATCCTCCAAACCAGCAGTACAATCTTGTTCAGTTTCTCCTAGTTCAAATTTCCGTACTCGAAATAAATTTTTTTATGTGAAAGGCGTTCAATAGGCTGTAATTTCACAAGCATAACAATCGGAAAGTCTAGTTATTGAGATTGGGGGGGGGGGGGGGGGGGAAACTTTAGACGTCCTCTTACGGGTTAGGAAGGTTTGTCCCAATTTCGATAAACTAAAAGTTGACAACCCTGGCATTACCTATTATGTTTTGTTGTAGATTTTCCTAACATAGGTACATTTTTAGCATTTATTTTGGTGAACTTAGACCGTTTTATTTGACCTTAAATGATTGGCTCTTATCTTATTGAGCACTCCATGTGTCCTTCTTGTAATAGACCAGTATAGATTTCAATAGGCAACGCTGCAGTAAGGATTTGACGTGACGTCATATCCTTACTAGCTATTAGCCTCTATTCTGGGAACGTTCTCTAGCCTCGCTCCATTGGAGCAATGTCTATTACGAATAACGAATAAAAAATAGATTAATTTTTTCTTTGCTACAATAGCTTATACTAAATACCGATAAATCTATATTTTTGAATTGAAATCAAAATTTTGCGGGCAGACTTGTTTTCTGCCAAAGTAAAAAAAATTAAATGAGGTTGGTTGATCTCTTTCAGCCGGCAGGAGACAACCTAACCGCAGTCGGTGAGGGTAGAATTGTGAACAGCCCGTCCTGTTACAGCGAGAAGAATTCGGACATGGTGCAGCCCGGCCTACTGCGGCAGCCCATTAGCATAACCAACCACAGAGACGATGGCTCCAGTGGATATGGAAGCCCAGACTCCGAGACCTTCGAGCCCCTGCCTCACCAGTGACGTCAGCCCACCACTGTGTCTTCAAGAGGACGCCCATCCCAAAAAATGAAGTCCAAGGGGAGGTTTACCACTTCTTAACCCAAGATGAATTTTAGTATATTGTAGTGTAACAAAATTTGAAACCTGTAAATGTACTAACAGATGGTGACAAAAGCAACGGAATCTGTTGGTATATTATTATAAATTAATATTTATTCTTAAAAATTCAGGTAATAATGCCAGATGGTTAAAGAAATGAATCTATATTTATTTTATATAGAAACAAGAATTTTCTCCCAATATTCACAAAAGATATTCTTGAATGATTTCTTTTTTTTTTAATTAATAAGTACTAATTATTTAGTAATAGTCCATGAGCCAGCGTGTTCCATCGTGACTAACATCAAGCTAAGATTTTGTGAATGTGTTATTTTGACGATATCTGCCAAAACTAATAGTAACTACAGGAAAACTTTACTTTAACTCGAAAAAATTTGTGCAGCCCTTAAACTTTGGTTATAGGTTCAAAATAGGTCAAGGCTCACGAAACAAAAAAGTTTAGTTTTACGGATACGTGAAAAAGGGTATTTTTAACTAAAAAATCTATTTTTCTCTATTTTCTCGGAAAATAGTTCAAATGAAAGTTGTTTCTGACAAAATTATCCTTAATTTGGTGCTTTTAAATTTAATTTTATAGCAATAATAATTAACCTAAATACTAGAGGTTTTAACTTCGGAATAATGTCATATGAATTAGATTTCGATCATTTATGACAGCTTAATAGTAAATGCTTAAAGAAAGTTTCTATATTATGCGAGGGCTTGTGGATGCCACCCCTTTTCAGGGGATGGCACCTAAACAAAAAAAAAAAAACATTAAAGCTGAGAGAGAATTAAATTTTAAGAAGAAACGGTTCTATGCAGTTTTCATATAAATATTTATAGTTTTAAGTCATAACTACTAGAAAATTTGGGATTTTAGCTTTAGATATTTCAAATACGTTTTCGTCAAATAACTCGAAAGGTATTACAATGAGCAAAAACATGCTAGAGACAAATAAGAAAGCTACTAAATTAAGGATGAATTTCGTTTTCTTCTAATTTTTGTAGAGTTAATGGTTTCGGAGATCTGGAAGTCTAAAGGTAGCATTCGAACGTTTATAAGACGAAGTATTTAGTTTAAATGTTAAATATCTCAGAAACTGTGGCACTTATGCCAAAAACTAAAATGAAAAACTATTACTTAGGCTTTCAAATGATTTTTTCCTATTTTTATAGCATAAAAACAAAGAAGTTATGATAGAAACAATGTGCTTTTTCACATTTTTTTTAAATAAAAACATCGCAATTTTGTTAATGTAAGTAGTCAGTAATTAAAAAAATATATTCCCATATACTGTTTTTCGTTAACATTTAGTTTGGGCCTTCAGCGCTTACTTTAGAAAAAAAAATTGTATTTTAAACTGTAAAGGGATTTTATAAAAAACGTAATATTCTTGTTTCTCTGCAAATATCTCAATAAATATTAGTTTAATAGAAAATATGGTGGACATCAAAAATGAAGCTTATGAACTGAGAATAAATTTATTTTGTTTTTATATTTGTGTAGGGTTGATTGTTTCGAAGATATTTAATTTTATAGATAGCATCCGACCATTTTTAGGATGAAGTATTAAGTTTAAAATGCTGAATATCTTAGAAACTGTGACACTTCCATCAAAAGTTGTAAGAAACAAAATTAAAAGTAATTAATCAATCTTTAAAACGATTTTTTTTTGTTTCTACATCACAAAAAATAAAGAAGTTATGGCCGATTCAATGTGCGTTTTCATATTTTTGCTAACAAAATGTCTGCATTTTGTTATTGTAATTTCTCAGTATTTAATTTTTGTTTCAAAAATGCTGTTATTCGTTAATATATAGCATCACCTAGATGCTCAATTTATTTGGTCCCTTTTAAAACACTTGTTTTAAAAAAAATTCATCCGCCACCCCCTATCGAAAAATGGACGTATTTTGGTTAATTATTGCCATAAAATTAATTTAAAAACACCAAATTAAAGATAATCTTGCCAGAAACAACTTTTATTTGAACAATTTTTTTGTAAATTCCCGAAAAAATAGAGAAAAATCGTTTTTTTAATAAAAATTATCCTTTTTACCTCCTATAGGTTCCCACAGATCCGTAAAACTCGCAAACTTTTCTGTTTCGTGAACATTGGCTTATTTTAAACTTATAATCAAAGTTTAAAGTCACAAACTTTTTTCGAGTTACGGTCATTTTTTTCAATGTTTTCCTGTACCTATTATTAGGGGACCGCGAGAGTTCATCCACGGGACATGGCTTACTCAGAATTTGCAACTCCGGAAATGTTTCCTTTTTTCATTGACTAAAAAGCATCAAGTTAATTCTTTTTATTCGTTTCTCGTGACGTCACAATTACAAGAATATAACTGTCAGATAAAAAAAAGATTGTGAGGGGGGCAATGTCTGCCGTTTTGATTTCGAAAATTTTAACTTACAAAGTGACTAAGTAACATCAGACTAATTTTTGGTCTACTTACTAATTATGTACCCAGGATCATGGAAGTCCCTTGTCCGACAACTTGGACGGGACAGAAGCCCTTTCTGACGCTCCAAACGCGAATGATCGGTTTTTTTTTTACACACATCTGTCAGACAGGATTACCAAATTGTTACAGGTATGGTTTTTTAACAATAATAGTTACTGTTACAAAAATTTTGGGACATGTGTTGAAAATAAATTAAAAAGTGTAAAGGAAGAGGATAGCTAAGGCCGGTTTTAGGCCTATTTTATTTTTGGATTTAAATTTAAAAAAATAATTTTTTTATCATCTGTCATCAATGTTTAATTGATTTCACCCCAAACGAACCGTTCCGTCCACTCGCACATATCTTTTCTACCCATTTTAAGTATTAGATAACCAGAATTCAGGGACGGTATCACTAAATTTTTTTTTTGCATTTAAAAAGTGTTTAGAACCCTCCAAGTCTTTTTTTTTTTTAATTCATCAGTACTACCTTCCCCACTAATCTCTTCCCCCACCACGCCTACTTACCCACCCACACCCTCATCTTATAACTCGACTTTATAAACATACAGTTATAATATAATGGAACTACAAGGATGCTTTATTTTTATTACAAAAAAGATGATTTTTTTATAAGGTCGAGTTATAAGATAAGGGTGGGTAGAAGAGATATGTGCGAGTGGGGGGAGGTTTCGTTTGGGGTGAAATCAATTAAATATTGATGACAGATGATAAAAAAAATTATTTTTAAAAATTTAAATCCAAAAATAAAATAGGCCTAAGACCGGCCTTAGCTACTCTCCTCCTTTTAGATTTCTATAATAACACAGGTCTACAAAAAAAGGTCCTGAGGTTCTGATCTAACTTTTCTGAAATATTTTGATAGGCTGAAGACAATTTTAGACACAAAACAATTTTCTATCGTGTCAGTTTTTCTTTACCACCCACTTTTATCCTCTAAAAAGGTTAAAAAGTATATTTTCCTTTACACAGGGTTTTTCACGAGAAAACTGACAAGGTTTAATGGCAGCTAGAAGACAGCGAGGGTAATCAGAATTAGCCCTAGAAAAAACTAACTGGGCCCTCGTTGCAAAAATACAGGGTGCTTTATGTATTTTTACCAAAATTTCTTTTGGCTATAACTTTGTAAAATAACGGAATAATAGCTTCATGTTTGGCACATGTAATACACTAGTGATCTTGAATAAGTACATGTACGACTCAAAAAGATTCCAGGTCTTGACTTGAAAAAAAATATATTTTTGTTGCTCTTCAAGAAAAGAATGCCCTGTATATGTTTTTTAAAATTTCAATATTTAATTCGAAATGTATGTAAAAATCTAACAAAATGGCTTCATAAAATATTTTGCCACGCTTTTGCCGCTATCGAGATAAATTACACTAAATACACAATATTAGATTTTAAAAAAATATCGGTGAATGATACGTGCACAAAATGCAAAATCTAAAGTTTCAAACAAATTTAACCGAAAGCAAAAATCAATGAAAAAATATTTCAGATATCTCTCATATTGTAACGTTAACGTTATTTTAAAATCTACAGGTTGTTTCTCAGAGTGGTGGAAAACTTGTTAAGTGGAACACGAAACATTTTTTTATTATATTTAAATCTGACTTGTAATTCTCTGTTCAGGTATGTTATTATTGGACATGCACTTCAGCGTTGCCACGTTTTTTTCCAGTTTTTCCGAAAAAAAAAACAATGTCAAGAGTAAAGTATGCGGAAAAGTAGTTTCACTTTGACCGTGGTTTCACTTTGAATGTTATTCAAGACCATTTAATAATTTCCAAGCCTCTTAGAGTTGAATCCAATTCTACAGGGTGTTGTCCACGATGATTTGATATTTGACATATTTAAATTATCATAACTCCATTTTTGTTCAAATGGGATATCAGGTATATTTTTATTTAAAATGTGTCAGCAATCAACTACCTACATGCACATACCTTATAGTGACTAATTTTTCAGAATTATTTTCGCTTGAAATCATAAAGAAGTATTCACTGTGAGGTATCAGCATGTAGATATTTGATTGCTGAAGCATTTTAAATAAAAATATACAAAGTGTTCCATTTGAAAATATTGAGTTACGGCTGTTAGAAATGCAAAAGTTTAAACCATCGTGGAGAAAACTGTAGAATTGGGTTCTACTCTAAGAGGACTGAAAATTAGTACATGATCTTAATTAACATTTAAAGTGAATCCACTTACGTTTTTTGCAGATTATACTCCTGGCCGCTACAATAATATTTTTTTCTCCAAAAGTAGAATAACGTGACAACGCCAGGGACGGATGGAAAGGGGGTGGGCAAACGGGCAAATGCCCGTCGGGCCGGTGGCTCTGGGGCCGGGCAGGGCCGGTCAGAGGTAAATTGGCATTTGTACCGGCGGATAAAAAACCCGACGGCCAAAAGAAATTTAATCGGCAGCTCTTTTCTCTCCTTAATCCTTACTTAGGACGAAATATTTTCAAGCTGCTATCTCGGCCACTGACATAAATGCCAGATGTCATTTATCATTTATAAAAAGTTATTAACTTAATAACCTAATTTTCCATGTTCGTTCCAAATTTTACAAGTTTGCTTAAGAAAGTTTTGATGTATTAAGGGTCTTCTTTCTTTTTATTTTGACCCCTGAAACTTTTTTGTTTTTTTTTTTTAATGTTTCGAGATGTTTATGTAGACAATATTAGTCATAATTATTATTGATTTATTGTTCATTGTTATACGGTTAAAATGTTTAAATTTTTTATTTCGTTCTTTGTCTTTCAATGTCAATAAATTTTAATAGAGTATGGATGTTTAGTGGCGTTTTTAAAAATGTTACCAAGATGGTAGCAGTCTGCTTTAGACCGTGGTTGTCAGATTACGTGTTAGTACTTTGAACCTTTAAGTAATTTTTGCAATTGCATGAAAAAATGGAAAATTCGTTTAACGAAACCTATTTTTCGAAGAAAATGTTTTTGCTACTCGAATTTCTAACTTTTCATTTTAGAGCGTTTGACCTTGACCCACCAAAAAAAAAATATATATTTTTCCCTGGCCCACTCAAATTTGAGGTTCTAGTTCCACGCTTGATTGGACCGATTCCCGAAAAATTGCCAGAGCCGGTTGGACTGACCCCATTCGCCCCTGGACAACGCCGCATTATAAGTCCAAAAAAAAAATGCCTAGATAGAGAATACAAATATATAAAAATATTGGATATTTGGTTTAGAAATCCTAGCAATCTTATTAGCCCATATAAATCTTCTAAAGCATCTAAAATAATATAAATCAACCGTTATTCAGTGTTTCCTACTTACAGCGTAGGCCCCAGATCAGATAAAAACTTAATAAACACCTATGTAGAAAATCATATGCAATGAAGAACATTTTTAGTACATTGCATTGTGTGGTTATTAAAAAGCCCTGTTAAGTTAAACTTTATATTTGTTAACCATCTGGCATCTTATAATATTAGTTTTTTACATTTGGGTGTAACCTGGAAGTGCAGTGTAGAGTGAGAGACGGCGTGAGGATCTCAATAATGCTAGTCTACTTGCCAAAAAACCTAAGAGACGTTGTCAACGCAAATTGAAATCGATGATCATTATTGTTTATTGCCTTTTATTTATTCATTAAATAAGTCTCTACATAGTATACGAACTAGAGTACGTTTAAAGAGGCAAAATGTTATTTTGTAAATACAGATATTAACTTTTTCTGGATAAAGGGGGCATATACCATGTTTACAAGAGATCATAGCCTTTTTAACCGTACTTTAGCATTAATTTTAAGCTAAACAACAAATGAATTGTGATTATATTTAATAAAAATATTTAGAAATAAAAAATTGAACCATGTTAAATTATTTCACAAAAAAATTTTGATTTGATATTTTATTTTAAACTGATTTGTGCTATATAAAATTTTAAAAAGGTGTAACTTTATAAAAAATCTGCTTGTCTTAATGAAATTTGAAAATCGATTTTCCTCCTGATTCTGGAATAAAATCTTCAAGTGTCTTATTAATATTTGAAACACATTCTTTTCTGTAAGACTTCTTCATTTAGTCATGTCTTAAAATAAGTCTTGTATCGCATGTAGGCCAGTGAATGGAAACAAGAAATACCAGAAAAAGGAAAAAATTATTTATTTTAATTTTTTTTATATAAAATAATTTATTTATGTATAAAATGAAATAATTCAATTTTTTTTAACAATGTAGGTGGGTTTAAAAATTTTAAATAATGATTTTCTTTTACTGTGTGTTATTGTTGTTAAGAAATTTGTATTTCCCATTTTATACTAATTTTTGAAATGAAATATTACTATATAATTTTTTTCCTGTTGGAAATACCCAATGGCCTAATGCACCAATAGAAAAATGGCTAAACTAAATTTGCACGAGTTAATTAAATTAAATCAAATTCATTTGTTTCATCCAATCACCCATGTATACTATACTTGTGGCCTGTCATACATCCCTCAGGTGTGTTAATTTTATATGTAATTTCATGCGTAAGGGGGCATAATTTTGTTATATTTATTGCAGTTGCGTCGATTTTAATAAATAACTGTATTTTTCCTTAATTAAAGTAGGTACTGAACAGATTGACTGTTGTTGGATCTCTAGTTTTCCATAGTTTATTTATTACAATTTGACTATCATAAATTTCTAACGCGAAAACCAATTTTGGAATAATGTTTTGATTGCTAGTAAGATTACAAATAAATTACTTCCAATTAATAGTACAGTCGAATTGATTTATTACAATATTTTTCAGCGACAACATTTCACTAGAAATGTTATTGTTGATTCTTGGGTATTATGAAGTACGAAAAAAATATTTGTGCCCAAAAATTTCTGGTGCGTCAAAAGTTATATGCACTTTTTAACGCGCTTTCACGGCTCATTTGAAATAAAATTCTTAAAAAATATAGACCTGTTCGATACGTATAGTCAATCCGCCATCTTGGAAATAAATAGAAACTAGAAATGGCCGAAAAAATCAAAATTGAATATCTTTTCGATAAGTAATTAAAACTCAGTTATGAAACTAAAACTCATTTATGGTTAAATGCACCAAACCCGGGCGCTATAAATCAAATAGAATGGTCAAACATGGCGGACGAAATATATTTTTTTAATTCTTCGTCAAGTATCAAGAAGGCATTGTGAGTTAATTTTTTTCGATTGTAGGTTCTTTTAGGTATTTTAAGGGATATTTTTTTTTATTGTCAGAAAAAGTGCATTTTTTACAATTTTCAAAAATGCATTTTCTTTCACCTTCCTTTTTTTCACCCAATTTTCATCGAAACAAAATGAAGTATACTATAGAAAGTCTCGTATAACTTCAAAAATTTAATACAAAATGAAACTTCATTAATTTGAAAAGGAAATTTATTTCACCCAAAAAATGTACAAAAATACGCCCCCCTATTCGATCGTACTCCATTTTAGGATCATGTATATAAAACACATTTGTGATTAAACTGTATAATTTGTATAAAATCGATTGAGAAAAATTCCTACTTTAAGTTAGTATTGTGATATGAAAAAATAACTATTTCTAAATAAATTTAACAAATATTGATATCTATAAGCTTTTTATATACATATCTTTGCAGTTTATGTTGATGTTATATATTTTTATATTAGTTTAAGACTTGTATATTAAAGGTTTTTATCGCAGTTTATTTGAACTATATCTATGATTATATTATGAACATACTTTTTTTGTATGTATAACTTGTATATACTAGTTAAACATTAAATAAATGTTGTCTTTTCGTTAATCGTGTTTTTGTATCAAATTATTTCCTTTTGTCGGTGTATCCAGGTATACAGAGTGTATACAGACTACACATGGTGTTTCTAAAATTTATGTCAAAGTTTTACCAACGTTATGGGATGAAAAACAGATTGATAACACCTCATCTTTATACAAATATGCGCCCCCAAGCCAGCAAGGGCGGATCTATGGGGGGGGGGGGATGGAATTTCGTAAACCATCAACTTTTGTTTTTAAATTTCATAATTTTTATTATTTTATTTTATGTTTTTGAATATATTTGAGATCCCCCCCCCCCCCACTATCAATTTTAATTTTCGAGTAAAAGCATTTTTTGTTATTTTCAGCACGCGCCTATGTTACCCCCCCAAGTTCAAGGCCCAGATCCGCCCTTGCAAACTTGCAAGCCCTTGAAAGCGAGCCCTGTAAAAATAATATTTTCACCTCCCAATTCTGACAGATTCTTAAAATCTTTTTGCTTTTATACTATTAGATATTTAAAAAAAGATCCACTTCCATGCTTTACATAGCAATTGGCATTAGGATTCATATTTTGTAATAAATTAATAATAAATTTAAAAAAGGGCCGCCTAAGAAATTACTACTTCCGCATTCAGACTTCCTATTCAAGTCTCTTACAACGTGAAATAATTGTTCATAGAACTTTAATAATATATTTAAAATTGTCTACCCAAAAAATTCATAAAACGATATGCTCTATCGGTAGTGGAGGCGGGGGTGATGGTAGTTGGAGTGGCTGATGCCAAAAAAAAAAATGAGGCCTTTGGTTCTTGAACACACACTAAATCACAATTTTATTTTTTATCTCCTTTAATAATGGGGTGGGAGTGATAGCAGGGATGGCTAATGCCAATTTTTTTTTTAGATCTTGGCTTCTCATGCATACTAAATTTCAATTTTATGGAGTCTTACTTTACCTATTTACCCCCATTTACCCCCCCCCCCCCCAGCCATTCAACGGAATAAGATCAAAATATAACCCACTTCCAGAACGCAGTGTAATAGACAGGTGTACCAAATTTCAAGTCAATGCCATAAACCGTTCCAGAGTAATCGTACACACAAGAAAAGTTGCAGACAGACAGACAGAATTTTTCTTTATTCAATTTTTTTTTACCGTTACTATACTTCCACGGTGCGGAAGCAAAATAAAATATGAGTTGCTATTTAGTACAATACCTAAAGGTAAAAAATAACTAAAATTTAGGAATAATCTCATACGTAATGATAATTTCTTTCTTTGTAGATTATTATTATAGTAAAAGGTATCAGCTTCAGTTTCTACATGATTCGCACAGTTGCTCTCTGGTTTTCATTCTCAGGGTGGAAACCACCCTAAATTTAGATATTTAATATTTGAAAAATATTACTGATTTATTTTTCAAACGTAGGATTCTCAAGGGGTGAAAACCACCCCTAAATTTAGATATTTAATATTTGAAAAATATTACTGATTTATTTTTCAAACGTAGGATATTTATGTTTTTGAGATCGCTCATTATAGTTAAGGAGCTAGTGGCAATACGGATATATAATTTCATTGCAATTAACAATAATATGGAACGAAGGTATTAATATAAGAGATCGATTAGAGCAGCTACCGAGCTGGGTTGCCGCTGATTTTTTAAATAAATGAATTTCAAATTTGCAAAAGGAAAAACGTTCCTATATTATTTGATTGTTTCAACCATTGCTATAAAATTGTTCATGTATCAAAAATATAAATGAAGAAATGGTTGGATGAAATCTGATTTTTTTATAAAATTGTTAATTTGCAAACAAAAAGCGCTATTAAATCATTTCATTGTACTTCGCATTGGTTTTAATTTGTTAGTTCTTATATCTATAAGTAGAGGAAAACATTGGCTGACGTGTACGTTGCTGATTTTCAGAAGTATTCCCAATTTACTCCAAAAAATGCCAAAGTAAGAAAGTATTTCAATCAGTGGAAGATTTTGTCCTGCAAAAGGTGGAGTAGTAACGATTTTGATATGTTGTTTAAGTCGAGGCCTTGATAAAAAATACAAGTTTTCGACCTTGAGAGGGGGGGGAGCGTCTTGAAAAGTAAAGGTGCAAAAAATTGTTTTTTCAAAATAATTCCCACCACTTCCATCGTGTTCAGCACCCTCGTCTTTGCACGAAATATTTACACTATTTTTGCCTTCATTAAGTACATAGACTATATTGACAAGCAATTCAACATTTAAAACACGTGGCTGGCACAATGATATATAGGAGCGTTTCTATTGCATTTTTAATTAACTGTTAATTAAACATCAGCAACGCCGTAATGACTGAAATGGTTTTTCCGGCTTTTTATTATGACGTTTTTACACTTTTCAACTTCAGCAATAAGATATTAAAAATTTCTACCACCAGCTCCCTAGCTATTTTTTGTCATAAAGTGCTAAGTACAGTGTCTAAGATATTTAACATTTAAACGAAATACTTTGCTTATAAACGTTTGGACACAAGCTTTATACTTCCAAATCTCCGAAACCAATAATTCTACAGAAATTAGAAAACGAAATACATCCTTAGGTTAGTAACTTTCTTATTCATCTCTCAATGTAATAATCTTGAGTTCAGTGGCGGCTTTTAGGGGAGGGGGCGATGGGAGCGATCGCCGCCCCCCCCCCCTTAAAATGTTTTAAAATTTTTAAAAATAAATTTGACAAAAAAAATTTGAGATGGCCCAAAAAATTTTTTCCGGGCGCAAAAATCTTGGGACGCTAAATCAGCAGTATTATTTTCTATCAACGTGTTTGAACAGGGCTTAAATATACTGGGATTCTAGGAATCGGTGACGGAAGCGTAAACGATTAGAAAATAGCAAATGATTAAATTTCCGGTAGATAATTCCTCTATTGCTCAAAAGAAAACAAGAAAATCAACTATTTGAAGCTTCCAAAAGGGGTCCTGGGCCATGGAAGCTGGAAGCCCAAAAATATGCTGTATGTTAAGGGTTCTTAACTTTTTTTTTTTTTTCGGAAATTTTCTCCTGTTAAGCACATTTTCTCATTTTCATTAATAAATTCGGCTAAACCGTGGTTTTTTAAATGGGTTTCAAATAAAAAAGTATAGTGCAATTTGCAATTTTAGTACATATATTTTGCGTTTTTAATCCAGAACTCAACCCCCCCCTCCCCCTCAGGAAAAAGTCAAAGCCGCCCCTGCTTGAGTTATTTGATGAGAAAATCGTTTTGAAAAGCCTCCTTTTTCAAGCAAAAATCACAATTTTGTGGTCGTTACAATTTAAAGACTATCAATTTGTATGAAAAGTTATATGGAGCCTTTTCTTCTAAAAATTTGATTCACTTTCAGCACCCTTGAAAAGGGTTGGCATCCACCCCCTATAAATTAGCAAGCCCCCGCATAACATAGAAGTACTTATTAGATAAATCGAAGCATTAATTTCTTTTTTATTTTAACAAATCTCTAGAAGAGTGTAAATGCCACAGCAAAAACGTATAGGTATATCTCGTTAAGCAAAACGACCTTAAAAGAAAAGGAGGGGTATCGGATAAGCTAAGAAAATTGACCCCAATATATGACAAAAAATTTAACTATATTTTTTTTTATATTTCTCATTATTTTAGTAAAATACAGGACACTAACTTAACGCTACAATAAATTAAAAGTAAAAATGACTACGTTTTCTTCACGAGAAAAATCAACAAACTGAGGTCAAAATGGCTTTTTTTTGAAAATTGTACCCTTTTTTTACTATATCGAGTTTTTTCAGACATGAGCGCATTTTTTTTAGCATGGTGATTTTTTTACATGTTGCTCTTTAGACGTCAACAAATATAAAAATACAAAAATTAAACTGCTAAAAAAAATGCGCTCATGTCTAAAAAAACTCGATATAGTAAAAAAGGGTACAATTTTCCAAAAAAGCCATTTTGACCTCAGTTTGTCGATTTTTCTTGTGAAGAAAACGTAGTTATTTTTACTTTTAATTTATTGTAGTGTCCTGTATTTTACTAAAATAATGAGAAATATAAAAAAACATATAGTTAAATTTTTTGTCATATAGGGGTCAATTTTCTTAGATTATCTCCTCCTTTAAAATAACGGACATAAATAGATATAGGTAAGTAAGTACAGGTAATTTATTAAGTAATCTGCATTTAAAAAATAATTAGTCTCCGCAGTTTTTGATTATGTTACTATTAAGAAAACATATTTTCTTTCAAATATTAAGAACTCATAAGTAATAAATTTGAAACAGAAATTCTAGGTTGAATTCGTGAAAGTGGATGTTTTTTCAGTATCAGTAAGTACCTAGGTAGGTACCTACAAAAAACGTTTGGTAATAGGTACATACCTCTAAAGCCCGAACCAAAATATCGACGAATTCGTGCACAATCACTTAAATTAAAAGTTTTTAAATATTATTTAAGAAAAAACACGTCAAACAGTCAGAAAATATACGAGTTTAACACTAACAAATCATCGAACTAAACTAAGCAAATATTGAAAATGGCGGATGAAACAAAAGACGGTCGACTTGTAAAACATGGAGTAGTGTTGCGTACCTACTAGGCACCTACTTGATTTTAAACAAATGTAGTATTAGGGACATAGGTATATATTTTTGCGATTTTTCCATATAAGTTTGTATAATATATAGGTACCTACGTAGGTACCATTCTTACAAGATTATGCTTATAAGTACCTATGTGGATAAAGAAATATGAAGTAGGTATATTATGCAGAGACTTATAAACAAACAGTACACTATACTTATATCGTATTAGTAGGTATTATTTACGATTAAGTAATACGTCATTTTATTGTACCTATTACGCTAATGAAGATCTACTTCCATAAGTAAGAAAGTTGTAAATACCTACAGAACTGACTGATTCGGACATTTTAACATTTTCTAACTTTGTATTATATTTACTTATAAATAAAGTAAAAGACTGATAAAAACGTCCTTCCCCGGCTAAAAGAAAACAAACTAAAATTAATTTATTGACAAATTAGGGTAGGTACCTCAGGTACCTGGCAAAATTTCAATTCCAAAGTTTTTTAAGTAGGTACATAAATTGAGTAACATAATTGACTAGGAATTAAATCACGTAAAGTCTTTCCATCTATGTGTGAGCACTTTAAAATTGAACCGTTAAGATTTTTCATTGGACTAACAGATAAAGGATTCTACCTCACTGAGTGAACGTATGCTATGCTGCACCGTCCAATTCCTAGATGGCGAGCTGTTAGCCAGTTTCACATGAATACAGGACAGGCTTTAGCTAGACATAATACAATGAAATCAAATCACAGCAAAATATTTCTACTCAAGCTCGTAAGCTCAAAATTAAAAATTGTTGCATTAGAACATTTTCTTTAACTTCCAATGGATATATTTTTTTTATAAATAGTTGCTTACTTCTATATAGAACAAGCATAATTGATAACGATTTGAATTAGCGCCTGAAAGCTTCCGTTTGGCTCCTCCTCACTTTGAGAATCAAATGACGGAGGTTGAAATTTATGCACGGGACTGAACATTTCCATTACAATATAGCTCACTCGATTTTGGCGAAAACTTTTAAATTTACTTAAAAGAGTCCAGTAATCATAGACAATTACAAGTTATTAGATTTAACGGGAAAAGTAAAAACAATGGAAATTTTTCTGTGACAGATTTTTTTTATCGGCTTATTTATATTATATGTCCTGGCGGAGTTTAGCCGTATTCTATTCTACCACTCAACCAGGACGGACGGACACCCATAGACAACATCACAACACCCATTCCCTGCTACATTGCCATCTGCCGCAACTGAGACTCGAACTCACGAGAGAAGAGCGACTAGACCGTGTTGTCTCTCACACAACCGCAGTCTAGCTCACTATTACCGTCTCGGCAGCACGTTAAAAACGCCACTACACATCCATACCCAGGATTCGAACCCAGGATGGTGGAAGATTCGAACGGTCGCAAGTCTAACACTTAAGCATGCACTGCCCCACGGAGCCGATTTTGATAGTAGTCACTACACAGAGCTGGAATTAGCGGCTAACAAATTGGCGACCACCAAGGGCATAAGCCTTCAAGGGGCAAAATTTGGTTCATTAACAAGCTTTATTCTTTAATCCTAGGGTAAGAGTCAGTAAGGTGTGCCAAAACCAAGAATGCCAAAGGGCAATATGCCCTTGTTCTAGCTCTGTTCAGGGGCGCAGCCAGGGGGGAGCCATGCCGCCCCCAAGCCGTCCTCAATGAACCAAAAATAAAGACGGATAATCTCTGTCAGTACAAAGCAGTATTTAAACTATCCCTTGAAATAAATACTTTGTAATTAATACCAATATTATCTAGTAGAGGAATCTATACATATCGTTTACAATAAATTTCTGAAAAGATTTCCTCATCCTCTGAAGAGGCCGGTTCTATTGCCCCCCCCCCAGATGAATTTTCTGGCTGCGCCACTGGCTCTGTTAGTACATTTTATTTAGTCGTATTGTGATCTCAAGGACTCATTCAGTTTAGAGACTAATGCTAACTATATACCTACACTTACTATAATTGTAAATAAAAAGAAATTTCCAAAAGATAATAATACACAACAGCTGCCAAAGAAAACAATATTTAGTAGACATATTGTACATTTCCATGATTTCAGGTATGAAAACTTTCATTTTTACCCCAACTGGTCATTATCGTTTGGTAATGTATTAATCAGTTTGGCTATTAGTTGCCCCTAATAAGATCAATTGCTATTAAATACAAAGAGTGTGAAATATGATGAAATCGGTCATACGGCTAGATGTTAGACTAACAGCCAGTTTCACAATCGTTGGTTACCTTTTTGGTTGATTAACCAGAACCTGAAAGTTATAATTAGGAAGTTTCCATTTTTCTCATTTTCTCGTAATAAATAGTCGTAAAAATCTAAAAAAATTTGTAATTTTTTTAAAATTGTCTCTATAATAAAAAAGTTATCGTCCTTCAAAGTTTAAAATGCCGCGCTCATCTGTGCTGAGGCTCGATTACGTCACAGTACATAATTCCGTCAACAGCGAACGGGCGCGGGCACCGGCAGTTTAGTTCATTCAGTATTACTCTTACCGAACACAGCGTAAGATATTTTTGTAGTTGGACTTGTTTAACGTTTTAATCGTTTGAAGAAATAAGTTATGAATAAAATAACAGGTTCTTATAAATACTGTATTGTTCGCAAATTCACTAACACCAGTGTAACTAGTCCCACTAAACATTTTTCCCTGTACCAAAAGATGATAAAGCGAGCACACACACCAGGCGCGCCACCGGCATGGCGAATTCAGCAAGTTGTGTACTGTGACGTCACGGGTGGACTTCAACCGAGCGCGAAGTATTCAAATAAGAAATTAAATAAGTTCGTGAGTTTTTGAGGTATGGAGATGATTTTTTTCTTGTTTGACTAGTTAACTGAAAGACTATACTAAATGAGATTGAACGTACATGATATTTCTGATATAGGAAACTTTCTAATTATTAGTACACACAGCTTTATCAGACATTCTTACCTTTATATATTACTCAGAGCTGAGTAATTCCTTTTGACAGAGTAATTAGCAATTATAATTCCCCTTTCCCGTGTAATTGTAATTGTATTTAAGTACTTTTCTTTATTAAAGTAGTTTGGAATTGTAATTGCAGGAAAATTGTTATAGGAATCGTAATTTGTAATTATATTATTTGAACTATCTAATTACAAATTACTTCTATAAGTACAATTACGGTTTCCAATTACAATTACTTTGAGAACATGCGTATGTGGTTTAACAAACAAGAGGAGACTTGCGGACTCTGGAAATAGCATCATCCTATTTGTTTCTATTTCATTTGAAGAAAAAACATTCTAATAACGATTCTAATAAATATTAAAACGCAATATTACACAACACTTTTAATTAAAATTTTTAACTTACCTTTTTTCTGTTTGGTCACTATAATTTACTTTATCAGAAAAGTAATTAGAAAAAGTAATTGCTAAATCCATTTTTCATGTAGTTGTAATTAAATGAATATAATTCCTTTTTTAAAGACATGTACTTTGTAATTGTAATTAGTTCCTTTTTTAAGGTAATTTGTAATTGTAATTATTTTTAAGTTCCAAGTAATTACCCAGTTCGGATAGTACTAAATCGTTGGTCAAATCCTAACTATTAATTAACCAAAAATTGTGAAACTGGCTGTTAATGTCACAGATTTTTATAATAAACTATTGGTCAAAGCCTAATCATTAGTTAACGATTATGAAACTGGCTGTTAACGCAGTTCAGTTGTTAGACTCATGAGTAGTTATTGATTTGGTAATAATTTTAGAGCCTGTCCTGCCTATGGTACTTAACTTCTATACTCTAATTCTGTGGTCTGCAACTTGAGTTGTCATATGTTTTCTGTCTCACACTGTCAGATCTTAGATCAGTCGGCGAGATCAGAGATCGCTGAAATCTTTGTTTATAAGTTTGTGAAATTCCGGAAGTACTTAATTATAAGTATTATACTCTGTTAGAAACTACAGGCGTTGGGGCTTCATTGTATTTTTTAAGTTTACGTGAAATTTCAGTTAATATAATATAGGAGTTTCCACCCTTTGGATAAAATAGCTGAAAATAGCAAACGTAAGTAGATTTGAGGTTATCTTCCTCTTGAAATGTTAACGACTTTACCAGTTAGGAGTGGGTGTTATGTTACATACTCTAGATGTACAATGATGATGTGGAAGTGCTCTGAAACAGTTTAATTTAGCCAATAAACGCATACCACGCACTCTAACTCGCCAATAGAATTAAGTTATTAATTTGTATTTTTGATTTTGATTATTTCAGATTCGAACAAAATGATTGTTAGGCAAGTCATTTTATTGCTAGTGGTAGAATTTGCATTGGCTCTGCCAAAAGAAGAAACACTTAAAGACAGGACTTATAATAGAGAGCTGAGTGATAAGGAGCATTTTGAAAACGAGCATCACAACCCGGAATATGATCACGAAGCATTCCTGGGAGAAGATGCTAAGACTTTCGATCAATTGCCTCCAGAGGAGAGTAAAAGGCGATTGGGGTAAGTAGTTTTTTTTGCAAATTAACTTAATGTTAACAAGTTTGTCTGGTTGATGTTTGGATATGCATAATTATGAATAGTGGCAAATAAAGAATTTTTCCTGTAAAAGTTGTACACACGAATGACAAGCTGCTTGGGAATGTTGAAGGTTATTAGGCAATGCAACAACCTGTCAAATTATGGTGCTGTGGGCAAACACGGGGTTTATTTTATTTGTTTTAACGAGAGGACACTACCGACTACACTTGCATAGATCACAATGGCAATATTACTGCATATGCAGTAGCTGCTCTGCGATATATCCACATAGTTCAAAAATGACTTGTTACCAATAAGGCATTTACAAGACTTAAGAGGACAGTGTGCAAAATTTCACAATGCTGCTGTGGAACAGTAAATAGGCAACGTCACATAGTCTTACCTATAAATCTACTGCTACTGAAAATGAAATATATTCAGGGACTGTTTGGCCAAAGGATGTTATGATAAAACGTTTTGAATTTTTTCGATCGTCCTACACACACACAAACAAATCGGCAACGATTTAATTCAAGCGGACGTTTTCAGTCAATCAGACAAAACTATACAGATAGAAGACATCGTAACAGATACTAATAAATTAAGTGCTGCAAGCACTAAATTCAGTGAAACTACAAAAATTTTAAATCTCAATATACGTAGTATAAAAAATAAAATTAATGAATTCAACGTAATTTTAAATGAAACTAATCCTGATATTGTAACAATAAATGAACATTGGTTGACTATGGATGAAATTTTTTTCTATAAATTAGACAACTACCTTTTAATAAGTTATTCATGCCGTGTCAATTGTAAGGGGGGTGGTACAGCCATATATGCCAAAGAACACTTAAACTTAAAAAGAATAGGATTTGAAAATATTAAACCGACTGAATAGCATTGTGTTTTCATGTAGTGAACTAAAAATAAGGAATATTACTTATATAATTATCAGCTCCAACTGGAGATTTAGATATATTTTTTCAAACTCTTACACGTTTACTAGAAGATATATATAAAACCAACAAGAAAATTATAATCTGTGGTGATTTTAATTTAAATTTTGCTAACCCAAATGAACATACAAATGATCTTAAAAATCTATTTTTAACGTATAATTTAATTTCGCATATAAAGGAAAGTACGAGAGTTACTCCAACATCCAGCTCTCTAATCGATAACATATTTTCTTCTTGCAATGACTGTTCTAGTCAAGTATTAAAAACTGACATTTCGGATCACTATGCCCAGATTTTTGAAATAAAGACTAAATTACCTGAACTTACAAAAAGAACTACAATTCTCAAACGAAAATTTAATGATTTGAATACAGATTATTTTGTAAATAAACTACGAACAGAAAATTGGCTAGAGATATACCAAGAAAATGATGTAAACTGATACATATGATACATTTTATAAAACTTTCTTTTACTATTTTGACATGTGCTTTCCGCTTACAAAATCTAGGGTTGGAGAGCAAACAAGAACCCTACCGAGAATCCCTGAAATATGGTAATGGGCTCAGAAAAACAGAGATCTATATGAGCTTTATAAAAAAACCCACTGTGAAAATGTGTTAAATAAATATAAAACGGAAAAAAAAAATGTATGCGAAATATATCAATGAATACAGGAAAAGTTGGAATGATAATCTAATACACAACTCCCATAATAAGGCTAAAACTGCTTGGAGTATCATTAATAAAACAGTAGGAAATCATAAGAGAGAGACAGAATTGTCAATAAAATTTAACCAAGAAATAATTACTGACCCACAAATTATTGCAAATCTCTTTCTTTACCAGAATCAACAAAATCTGACACATAATTATGTAAGCACTGTTAGCATAAAACAGCACGACACGAACCTGTTTCTTGAACCAACTTGTCCGGATGAAGTGAGGAGAGTAATAATGAGGCTACCACCAAAATTCTCTACCGGCTTCGATCAAATTTCAACATCAATCATTAAAAAAGTTGCTAGTATTATAAGTTTGCCTCTAACTGATATAATTAATGAATGTTTAAGCGCAGGCACATTTCCAGAACAGTTAAAAATAACCAAATTAGTTCCTATATACAAAAAAGGCAATAAAGATCATATAGATAATTACAGATTAGTTGCTCTTTTATCTGCATTTGCCAAAGTAATTGAAAGAATTATCTATGACAGGTTTCTTACATATTTTATTGAGAATAATATAATTACTAAGAGTCAACATGGGTTTCTCCCTAATAAATCTACTGCCTCCGCTATCTTTGAATCCCTAAATTACATGATCTCTGAAATAGACAAAGGCAACTGTGTGGCTGGCCTGTATTTTGATTTTACTAAGGTCTTTGATCTTGTAAATCATGATATTCTATTGCAGAAATTACACGATTATGGGGTACGAGGGGTTGCAAATGCGTTAATTAAATCATATCTAAATAATAGAATCCAAAAAGTTTGTATTACGTCAGTAAAAAGAGACATACGAGAGGAAACGTTTTCAGAGCAATGTAGGTGTCCCACAAGGCTCCGTCCTAGGTCCACTCTTGTTCCTAATATTTGTGAATGACCTTGCATCTCACGTGGAAATTAATTCAATTTTCCAATATGCGGATGATATTTCTGCGGTTATAGCAGAAAAAAATCTAGCATCACTGTCATTCAAATCAACAAGAGTGGCCTCTGAGGTGGACCAGAGGAGTAAAAACAATGCTCTAAAGCTTAATGTGAACAAAACGGCCCTATTAGTATATAAAAATCATTCTAATGAATCAATGTACGTTAAACTTGGCGGTAAGTCTATTGAACAAATAAACGAAACCAGATTCTTAGGAGTAAATCTGGACAGTGATTTGCGCTGGATTGAGCATATAGAGATTTTATTGAAAAAAGTTAGCAAAGCAGGATTTGCACTAAGATGTTTAAGAGACCAACTTCATCTAGACAGTTTGAAACTATTCTACTTTGCCCATATACAGTCAGTGCTACAGTACAGCATAATTTACTGGTACCATTCCGTGGATAATGAAAAAATCTTTCTCTGTCAAAAAAAATTAATACGTACTATGCTCAATCTCTCTTATAACACCCCTTGCAGGGAATATTTTAAAAATCTGGGCATAATGACTGTTCCCTGTCTATATATATTTAACATAGCAATGTATGCAAAAAAAAATTTTAGTTCTTTTCCTAAAAATAGAGATTTTTATACCAATATGGAAACTAGAGGTGAAAACGATTTAAATATCCCAATACACAGAACAGCATACTTTGAAAAGGGCCCATTCTATAACTGCATAAAAATTTACAATGCGTTGCCTAGAGATATCAGACAAATACAAGTATTGGCAAGTTGTAAGTATAAACTTAAAAAGTTATTAATAGATAAAGCATACTACTCCCTAAATGAATATTTTATTGACACGTAATTGTTGAAATTTATTGTTATATGTATACTGATGTTTGTTGTATTATTTTTTAGTGTGTTTTACATATTCCTAGTTATATCTCTGTGTAAACTACCTGTTTACTTATTCTGTTCTTTTCTCCTTTTTTGACGTTGTTAATGTTTCTCTGGAAATTTATGACAATAAATGTATTATTATTATTATTATTACTACAGTAGTTTGTTTTCTGGCCTCTCAAATATGTACTGCTATAGCAGTTGTGTCCTATGACATCATCTAAAATTTACTTCTATAGCAGTTACTGTGTGCGAATGTGTTAATTAACTTGTGGAAACGTAGCCAAGGCAACCAAAAACCAACTCTTTAACAAACGTTTAACGAATGAAAACAAATGTTTGCCCACAACGCCGTGTTAAAAGTCACCTGGTTTGGATTGCCTAATTGTGACTTTTTAAGAATTTCAAAATTTTGGAATTATTCGGGAGAGGCCCGCCTTTCCCCCCTGTGTATGCCACTGATTATGAACCAACCAATACAACATCATTTATAATTTGAATAATTATCAATATTTCGATTGTTGTTAAGTATTGCAAACATATAGGTAGGTACCTATATGTCTGTGTTGTCCAATAGTGTCTGTTTTTAAACTTTTTCCTGGGCACATGGCTGAAATTTGCAATGCTTAATGACCTATAATATGTTAATCCTGAGGTCAGACCAACTCATTGTCTACCTGCATGGAAAAATTCAGGTTAATAACTGCTGTTTGCATAATTCAATAACATACAAAGTCAGACATTTTACTTTATGTACCTATTTGATATTAGGCAGTAATTAAATGTATAGTATTCTGTTTAAATGTGAAGTATATCTGCTAAGTAAGAATAATAAAAGACCTGTAAAAGTAATAAACATTCAACAAGATAAAAGGTAGATGTTAAATTAAAGTAATAAAAACACAATAAAAATAATTTGAAATGCTTAGCAACCCACCAAACATTTATACACGGGTTTTCGTTGGTCCTATGCCATACACTCGGCACTTAAACTCAGACCATGTGACCTGGTTGGTCATTTAAGAGTTTTGGAACTAATTCAATTCAATCCATGTCCAAACCCACTAAATTAATGCCAATCAAGCATGACTTTGACTGCCCCTTTGATGTGCTGATTGAAAGCCGTCAGGCGAGCAGGGTCCAAGCACTGCAGTTGGGTTGGAGAAAGAGTCACTCATCTGGTGTACAAATGGATCCAAGATTGATGAAGGGGTTGGTGTGGGAGTAACGGGGCCTAAATGCAGGCTATCTAAAGTTGTTGGTAACACCCCGACCATCTTCCAGGCAGAAATCTATGCTATAGATCAGTGTGCCCAGGAATGCCTAAATAGAGGCACTCGAAGGGCGAAGATCTATATACTTTTAGATAGCCAGGCAGCACTTAGGCTCTTAGGTCCTATACCTTCGAGTCTAAAATTGCCTGGAAATGCAGATAATCCCTGAAACAACTGGCAAAAAACAACAAGGTTACTTGATGTGGGTGCCAGGTCATGAGGGAATCGAAGGCAGAGAATTAGCTAACAGCCTTGCAAGGAATTGAACCTTTCTGTGATTTATCTAAGGGACACATAACCACAATGTCACAAGGCTTTTCGAACTTGAAAAATCCGCTAAGGCTGATCATGTCAAAGTACCTTTTTCTAGCAACTTAAATTCGATGATTTTATTTTCAAAATTTCGTAAATAAATTCATTCTGTCGCTCCGTATATAATTCATTTCATAAAGAACATTTATTCTATTTTTAAAAGCATTCTAAAGTCACATAATTGAATTTGATCCTCCATCCGACCAACTTAACTTTTATATTGCATATAATCTTGTACGAATTTTTTGATTGGTTAGTCTTAAAAATCAGGCCACACCTATAGTATAAATATAAAAGTGCACGCGGACGCGAAATTTCGAGAAGCACCAGAATCTCCAGAAATTTCTAATTTAAAACTTTTCGAGAATCTTTTATTTTATTATATAAATCGGGACTCTGAGACGCGAAGTCAGTCTATCTTTTCTGGTAATACATTTGAAACAACTTAAAATGCAAAACGAACAAGGCAAATTTTTACTACAAGTATTAATCTTCTCATCAGTGATCTATTAATTAATCTCTACTAATTAACTTAGTGATAATTACGTTTATTTTTAAAGCAAGTATTGTTAGAACGAGAACCGTAATATATCTTTATTTCATCTTGTTGAAAAAGTGACTTTAATTCGTACCATTCCTGACACAAACTCATATACAGGGTGTTCAAATTTAAAGTGACAAAATGGGTGATAATGCAGGATCTTCTGTGCACGAATCTCATACCACTGACGAAAGGTTCGTGTTCAATCACAGGCCTTCTAATTGGGCATTGCACCTTGAGATATCATCTCAACAACATGGGCATGGCAGAAAATGACAAATGCAGATACTGTAAAGCAGCAACTGAGACTGCGGAACATATGCTTTGTAAATGCAAGGTACTATCCGCATTAGGTAAGGTACCTAGAACAGGCGGATTTAATGCCTGAAGACGTAGTTGTAGGGTAATTCACAAAAGATCTTTTAGGTCAAGGTGAAGAAAGGCCAACTCAGGGCCAAGCGATCCTGTAAACAATCTACAATCTACACCCAGCATATGAATTGATGGCCTGTTACTGGCATACTTCATTGGGCCAGCATATATAGGTGTCTCTGGTCGGTAGCCGGGCGCAGATCAATTTCCCTTCACTTAATGTTTTCGGGCCAGCATTGTGTCATCACATGAAAATCACAATGTCGACACTTCTATTATGGGCCATTAAATTAAATATAACTTTACTTCAGTGGTTCAGCATATGGTATACACAAGGTGTCCTGTATTATGTTCAAATTTTGGGAGCGTAAAGTAGACTTAATTGTAAGAATAAAAAACTCAAAAGTGGTGGATTTTTATTTTCGAAATAACAGGCCTATAAAATTTGTCACTTAATTAAGCACAAGTAATGGCCCATTATCTTTAAGAGAGAATTATCCGTTTAAAAAAGTTTTGTCTAGTTTAAAAATTAAATTACCACCATATGCATATTGATATTTACATTCAAAATTTCTTTTAGATGTTACCCAAGTATGTAACACATATTGCTTGATTAGATTTGTCAACTAACATATTTTGGAACGTCTAACTGAAAGTTTGAATAAAAAAATTGAAAATGAGTAAATTTCTCTGAAGTCTTGACACATTATGTTTTAAGAACTGAGTACACGTTACTAAGAAAAAATTAAAATTTATTCAATACGTTAACATTAAAAATCATAAAAATTACAGTTCTGTGAACTTAATAAAATACATTTTGTATTCCAACACAGGTATATAATTACTTCCACGTCCAGTGGAAGTATAACGACAAAAAAAATTTTAAAAATTTTTATTGTTCAAATAGGCTTAGAATGTCATGAAACGTCGAGATTTTAAGTTTGAGTGAAAAAATATTCTGTCTGTCGGTTTGTCTGTAACTTTTTTTGTGCGCGTTTACTCTGGAACCGTTTAAGATATTGACTTAAAATTTGGCACACATATGTATTTTAACGAGATCTGGAACTAGATTATATTTTCATCTTGTTCCGTCGAAGGGTTGGGGGGTAAATTTGGGTAAATGAGGGTAAATAGGTAAATGAAGCAGGTAAGAGTCAATAAAATTGGTATTTTTTAGTATATAAAAAAGCTGAGGTTTAAAAAAATTTTTTGGCATTAGCCACCCCCATTACCACCCCCACCCATTATTAAACGGGATGAGAAAATATTGTGATTTAGTGTGTATACTGTGTACAAGAACCAAAAACCCCAAAATATTTTTTTACTTCATCCACCTCCCACTACCCCGTATCACCACCTCCACCTCACTACCGATGTGGGGTATCGTTTTGTGGGTTTTTGGGGTAGAGGATTTCAAATATTAAATTATTAAAGTTCTCTAAACAATTATTTCCACAAAAAAAATTTTTTCGTTGAGAGAGACTTGGATAGAAAATCTGGATGTGGAAGTAGTGATTCCTTGGGCAGCGGTTTTTTTCCCTAGTCTTTCTGTTTTCTTTTTCATTTAATTGTCTTTTTCTTTCTTGATCAGAAGGGGATCGTACCAAACCTGTTACGGTAGCTTCTATTTGCCTTTGGATTTCCTCGTATTACAGCTGAAACAAGTCTTCATTAGAAGCAAAGTTGTGTTTTTTTACATAATATTTCCTGATTTATTTATTTTTTGGCCTGATAGTATGAAATATTAAGCAAATAAACCAATTTTTTATTCTCAAGGATTTAAATCCATCAAATTTAAGAAAAATGAACATAATAGTCTACTGCAGGTTCAAAGCAATTTTTTTTTTGTTTGGTGTACCTAATATTTTATTCATTGGAGCTGTGTAGGTATATAGTTTTTGTTCTGGAGCGAACTAGAGATTTTATATTGATTTCATTCTGATACAAGGAAAAAATGTTCACCCAAAAGAGAAGCAAATAAAACAACAAAAATGCTTTTAATACCTGCTGTGATTAATTGATGAAATGACTACACTTAAACTTAAAAAGGTTTTCTTAGTAGCATGTCCAGGGTTGTACTGAGGAGGGCACATAGTACGAATTTAAAGACAAAAGTGCTGGGAGATGTACTAACATGATGACTCACAGCGGAACATGATATAATCTGAAAAGATATGAAGTGATATCTATGACATTCCGTGACATGAGTTGACTTTACATGACTTCATATGACATGACATGGTATGACATTCAATTACACTTGACACTTATTCAGTGTCATTAAATCAATCTGAGCTCCTTGAAGCAAAAAAAAAACGCAATTTGAATCAAGTCCGATATACTTCAAATACACGGTCATTCAATTCAATTCAATTCTTTATTCGTGTTAATACAATAAACTGTTTACACAATGTCAAATTGGTAAGTAAAGTAATAAAAGTAATAAACTACAATAACGATGATGTGAACAAACAATAAACAATTAATGTAAAATATAAAATGGAAATAGTTGTAACTTTTAAGTTCCAATTACAAAATCTGAAAAATTATTATTACAAAATTCATTTAGTGAATAAAAACATTTATTGAGCAAATACTCCTTGATTTTATTTTTGAATAATCTTGGTTGGAGGTTTTTGATATTACTTGGGAGGAGATTGAAAAATTTAGGTCCAAAATAGGAAATGCTTGTACCTACGTGATTTATATACTCTATGATAATCTAAGTAAATACTGGAATTATTTCTAGTTTCATAATTATGTACATCGTTATGCATTTGATACCGCTCGCTGTTATTTTTTACGTACATAAGGCATTCAAGTATAAATAAACATGGAAAGGACAGAATCTTTAACTCAATGAAACTCTTTTTACAGTCTTCCCTATATCCTAGCCCATCAATTAAACGTACAGCTCTGCATTGAAGACTGAATAATCTTGAGGCCGAAGGTGCATGGCCGCAGGCTAAAATTGCGTAACTGAGCTTAGTTTGGATTAGTGCATGGTAGACAGTTTTAAGTACTGGCTGGGCTCCTATCAAGTTTCTTATGACAAAGATATTAGTTGTTAGGCTTTTCTAACTTAAGGAAGCCGTATCTCGAAATTCTGAAAGTTTGGGACTTTGTGCCCATTGAGACATTTGATCAGGGCGCCGAGATACACAACATATCAAAAATTCAGCCAATTTAATGGAAACCATTTTTACACAAGAAAAGTGTGGTGCCCTTTAAACTTGTCATGTATTTGTGTGAAAAATGGTGTGTTCAACGAGTATGAAAAGTTGATTTTGAAGCTTTTATAAATTTAATGAACGAGCATAGTGTGTGCGACTGCGAGTGCGATTGGGTTTGTTTATAAAAAAAAAATTATGGAGTAATATACGCTAAACTTAATTTTCTTTTCAGCTTGATCGTGGACAAAATAGACACCAACAACGACAGCTTCATTTCCAGAGAAGAATTGAAAGACTGGATCCGTTTCACTCAGAAGAGATATATCAGTGAAGACGTTGATCGGCAATGGAAACAACAGAACCCCGAAAACAAACCCACTATCTCTTGGGAGAACTACCAAAAAATGGTGTACGGATTCTTGGACAACATGGATCCTTCAGAAGCCGAAAAGGACAACGAGGGCTTCTCCTACAAAAGCATGCTAAAAAGAGACAGGCGAAGATGGGCTACTGCAGACAGAGATGGCGACGATAACCTGACAAAGGAAGAATTTGCAGGATTCTTACATCCCGAAGAATCCGAATACTTGCGGGACATCGTCGTTTTGGAAACCATGGAAGATATCGACAAAGACAAGGATGGGAAGGTATCGCTTCTTGAATACATTGGTGACATGTACCGCGGAGAAGAAAATGAAGAGGAACCTGACTGGGTAAAAAGTGAGAGAGAACAATTCACCACTTATCGTGACAAAGATGGCGACGGTTTTATGGACGAGGAAGAAGTCAAAAACTGGATCTTGCCTCAAGACTTCGACCATGCTGAGGCTGAAGCCAGGCATCTGATCTATGAAGCCGATTCAGATGCGGATGAACAACTGACCAAGGAGGAGGTATTGAAGAAGTACGATCTGTTTGTTGGATCACAGGCGACGGACTTTGGGGAGGCCCTTGCGAGACACGATGAGTTTTAAGTAGCGGGCAACTTGGTAAAAAGGTTTCATGTTGCTGGAAGGGCTAGTAAATTAGAATCTCAGTAAGGACATGGCTAGTGCAATATTCTTAATACCTTGCTACTAATTCTAGAATCTCATATCTTCGAATTTTCGTTCTTTTAACATTCCTGGTGCTGGTACGATATAGGTACGTTGAATATGGGTTGATGTTATTGTTCATTTTGTATCTATTTTGATCTGCAGATGTTTAAAATTGATCGCTATCATTTGGACCCCATATAAAATCACTTCCTGCAAACACGAGCGAATCAGAGTGATTTTAAAAGGCCTGGAATTTAAATGTCGGTAAATCTTGAAGTTTCATAGTTTTATAAATTTTTTTTTATTAATATGAAGATGACTGATATTCATCATTCGTTACTGGCACAGAATGAACAAGTGACTGATGATCGCTCTTTTTGGTAGTCAAGCGAGGATCGACTGAATCCTCTCAAAATGAATCAATTAGTAACAGAGTGAGTCAGTGCAAAATCTTGAGTAAACTTATTCAAATTAATTACATAATTCAGCACTAAACATTATAGTTTAATGATTGCCATATAGTCCACGCAAATTAGACATTTTAGAAGAAATAATTTATAAAGTAATAATATTTGAGATGCGTACTCTAGATAGTTTCACAGCGAATATCTTATCTCTATGATATTTTCAATAAATAAAAAAAATAAGCAAAAAAAATAAATAAATTAAAAAAAAAATCATTCCTGTGCATTTTTCTCGTTAAAGTAACCTGTTTTAAGATATTCACTGTGAAACTTCGAATAGAATCGATTTTTACCTGTGCGCTCCAAACTACCTCTCTGTTCGGATGCTGTTAGGGCGAAATAGGTGAGGATAAGCTACAAGGTTAATAGGACATTTTTTATGCAGAATTTAACGACAATTTTTTTATTTCCTATACTTTTTTCTCTTCCAACGAACGGTTTACAAGATAAAAGTGAAAAAGCAGCTTTAAGTCCCCGTTAGGGGTGGTTTTTTGCAAAAAAAAGGGACGTTCCGCCCCTAAATTGAGGGGGAACTTTTCGGGTATCTATTTCTAACCCCATCTAGAGTACGCATCTTAAATATTATTACTTTATAAATTATTTCTCCTATTCAGTGTTTTTTAATCTAATTTGCGTGTACTAATACGTCCAATTAATTCTAGACACTGGTGTCGAAAACGTAGCATTACTTTGATTATTTCCTTCATAAATTATAGACCAATGACATTTCGCGAATTTTTAAATTTCAACTAATGACAACAGTTTTACACTGAATAACCGCAAGCTAGCTTTTTCTTAAATTGACGATTTGCATGAAAGAAAGTTTGGTAAAAAGTGTCTAGATTGGTATCACTGTAATTCACTGCACATGTTGACCAACTCCTCTAATTTCCAAACTTTGCAACAATTAAATACCTATAATATAATAATAATATTGTTTTCGTTATCTTTAATGTTAAACCTACTTCCATTGAATATAAATCATATTTGTTAGGTTGTTTCGTAGTCTACAATATTTAAAAAAGATAATGAAAACAATGTTGTGATTATTATATTACTGTGTTTTAAAGAAATGTTTAAAACATATTTAATACAAAATGCAATGTTTTAAACAAGTGTTTAAAACACAGTGCGATGTTTTAAATAAATGTATTATTTTGGAGTTTGTGGAAAAGCAGGAAAAGTGCCGATGATGGTCCATTCCGATAAATAATTCCGATATAGTGGTTACGTGCACTAAACTGAGCATTTTATTTGCAGAGTGCTGTAAAATCCGTTTAAGAGCGCCATCTGACATCAACTAGTAGTAACAAACATAGTGTGCCTGGCACCATTTAATTTTAGTTGAATATAGTTTTAAACGTTTTAAACCTGTTTTAAACATACCTTCAATAATTAAAAAAAAAACCTATTTTAAACAAAAAAAACTGTTCAAAACAAAAAAAACTGTTTTTCTTCCAACCCTGCTGATTACTAAATACAATAAACATTTTGTCCTAATAATTTCATTGGATTTTTTAATAAACATTTGTTCTATTTGATATAATTTGATAAAAACATCAAAATATACCCAAAATTGACTAGACTAAAAGGTTTAATAGGAATTGTTTTAAGATTTTACAGGTCAGATTTAATTTTAGTCACTTTGTAGCAGCACCATGTAGCGACAACCTTTCTATGTAATTAAAAATAAAAAAAATATTTTTAAGAAAAACTTTTATTTGAAAAAACTACTAAAAAGTAAAAATAATTTTTTTAAAATTTATACACCTGGAAACCAAAAACTTTGGGGGCAGTCATATAGCGCTATTGCATAGTTACTTTGCTCAATTGACCGCCCCCAAAGCTTTTGGTTTCCAGGTGTTTGAATTTTAAAAGAAATATTTTTACTTTTTAGTAATTTTTTCAAATAAAAGCTTTTTCTTAAAAATATTTTTTTTATATAATTTTATTTTTTACTTTTTAGTTTACTTATTTTTCAAACAGACAGACAAAACCCTTTCATTTGCCACCGCCATCCACCTCTTCCCTCTCCCGTCTTCTCACCCCTTTGAGACTACTTAACACTTCTTCCCACCCCCTCCCACCTCTTACCACCCACCCCCCCTTTCCCATTTCTTCCCACCCCTTCCCCACCTCTCCCACGTCCGCCATATTGGATTTAGAATGACGTCACATTGTTTATCGTATTTTACTTGTCAAACCCTTTCATTTGATACTCATGTCAAGGGGGTTGTGACTGAAAAGCCGATCCGTCATCACGGATCAAAACAAATCAGATGTTTCACTTAATAGTATTCCCTATGTAACCAGTTTCATTTTTTGTCAAGTGACATATACCTGCCAGGATTCTGCGCAGAAGAGGAACCTTGAGGTTGACATGGAAGTCAAGACCAGCGAGTATAATGTCACAGGAGTGAGTGTTTAGTACTGAAATCTGAGACAGAAGTCGTCATCAGCTACACCGGTGATATTATTATTATTTTGGAATGTGGTGTATTGTATTGAAGGTTAGAGTTGTTATTGTTATACATTTAAGTGATTTTTTGAGTATTTATTAGGTGACTTTTAATTATTGTTACGTATGATAAGCTCCCTCCTGTGACTCTATACTCGCTGGTTATATAATGCGTAGACCACTCCACAAATTGGTACCTGCCTGGAGTTGATTTATCTAAACCATGATACGTCATAAGTGAAACATCTGATTTGTTTTAATCTGTGCCGCCATCTTGGGACGTCTGCCATATTGGATTTAGACCGATAATGGCTATACTGTGTTGCATTGTCACCGGACTTATACACGTGTGCCAAATTTCAAAGCTCTAGCTTAATTAGAACTAGTCGAAATTCAGCTTGCAAGATTTGACCTAAACTAACAAACAAACAAACATACAAACATTGCAAGTTAAATAAAAGCTTAAAAAAAAAATTTAGCTTTCGTTGCAAATTCAGTTTTTGGGCGAATTATGTCCAAAAAAGTGCATAATTTCCCACTGTATGCCATTGGTGAAATTTTATTTCATTATTTTTAGCGATTTTCTTGAAGTCATTTCAACTGTTTTTTCACGATTTTTTTTTTATTCAAAGAAAATTTACAAAATCTGACGTACCTATATCATACAAGCACCACATTCCTATACTGGTACTTATACTCTGTCACGACTACTACTAGTGTCGTGTCGCTTTTCCCTCAAATTGCATTTTTATTAATATTTTCCAGATTTCTAAAATTTGAAATTTATAAATGATTTTTTATTGGAAACATTCCTAACCAATCAGTATGTTCAACCAGAACACAGCTGCATTTAATTATAAAAAGTGGTTGAAAAAGAATTAAATTTTAACTTACAACTTTTTGAGCTAAATTCAGTCCTAGGACTTTAAACTCTTGCTAACCTCAGTTGGAAAATGGTGAGATGAGATACGGTACGGTTTCAGTGATGACGATCGGCGAAGTTAAGGCACGCTGAGCGAGTCTGTCACTTGATCTCATCTCACCATCCTGGTTGAGTGGTAGAGTAGCATTAGCTAAACATCGCCAGAATGTTAATATAAATGTAAATAAGGCATTAAAAAAAATCATAAAAAAGACCCACAAAGCGCCGACGTTTAATCTGCGCCGCTGTCAAAGTACCGCCGCGGTAAAGATCAACATCGCTTTTTCAGTTGAGAATAGATAAACTCTACAGCCTTGTGTTCAGTTTTTAAATGAGTGTATTTATGACAGATATTGCCCAATTTCAATATTTCTGCATGCTATTTTACACATATCAAATTTTTACAAGAAACGATCTACGCTCATACATATGTAGACATTTTTTTTCCATATTTGAGTTCAGCATATTGTGAAGCAGATTTCTTCATTTTAATGCCTTCCTAAAAAAAAATAAGTTCATGTTTACCTGAGAGGAAATTTCGACTATTATTAAATGGCACATAGATTTTCGGTGAGAATAATCACTAAAAAAGACCTGGATTTGAATTATTCACGTTTACATTAAATGTTCGTATATTAAACGAAAATACTTGGCGGAAAATTATCCCTAACCAGCAATTTATGTCAAACTAGATATAACACTGCAATTGACGATGTCTTAGCTTTGATTTTAGCCTAACGTCTAAAAAATCAAACTAAACAAAAAAGTTGTAAGCTAGAATTTGAAAACAAATTTTTATAAAGTCCCACCATATCTCTATTAACATGTACTTATTCTTATGAATCTGGATGGTATATTCTATCTAAATTTTCGTGCAACTTACCGTCTCTTTAAGATTCATTTATATTATTTTATCATTATAAGTTCTTATTTTGTTTTTTTTCACTGCCTGATCATGTAGTGTAATCTATTATCAATTTTATCTAATAATATTAATAATAGTAAATTTTATAACATTGTATGGCTTCCTTATAAGACTGAAAAACAAACCAAATTTTTTTATTCATGTAGTTGCAAAATAGCCGTAGAATTTTAAAAATAAATGTCATAGAAAGAAACGTAGAAAGAAGAAAGAAATATGTCTAACAATGAGGATTACGTAGTGGATATACCATCCTTCAGAAGGGATGTAAAGCAGGCGGTCCCTTGTCTATTAAATGTTAGGCAAGTAAAAGATCCCTACTCTTCTTACGAGAAGAGGTTCGGCAAAATTTCCAGGTTGGGGGTAGCTCGTCTCCTGGCGTCGGTGATAGGCCCTGGTAGTGGAAATAGGCCGACGTTAAATAAACAGATAAAAAAGAAAAAAAAATATGTCTAACAGCAACTTAGAAAATCACTTGGTAAAATGTTTATTTACATTAAACTTTCTAATTTTCAAGTCGAGCCTTGAGGTGGATTTCCACCAAAGGAACAATATTACAACAAAACACAAACTGTCGATTTTAACAAAATAGCCAGTCTAGTTTTCAACACGTCACTGACAACTCTTTTCGTCATCAAAGTCTAGTCGTGTATCTGAAGATCGGTGGGTGTAATATTTTATGCTGGTAATGGTTGACAGCTATAGACCAGAGGGTGTTACGAAAAGACTTTTTTAAATAGTTGACGTTTCGTCACAATTTATTGACATCCTCAAGACTATTTAGGTGAACTTTCCTTTGTCACATTGGATTTAAAAAATAAGACAAAACACATTCACTGATATTAACAAATAAAACAAAACTCAACGTTATCTATAGACTAGGATATTAACAAATACAACAAAACTCCTCAACGTACGAGTAACCTAGTCTATAGACTAGGTTATTCATATGTTGAGGAGTTTTGTTGTATTTATTAATATCAATGTGTTTTGTTCTATTTTTCAAATCAAATGTGAAACCTAGTCTATAGACTAGGTTATTCATATGTTGAGGAGTTTTGTTGTATTTGTTAATATCAATGTGTTTGTTTTATTTTTTAACACGTTGACTGCCATAAGTATTCAATTGAATACACATTAGGGGGGTCCAAGACGCCACGTGTATGTATTAGAATACACAATCTAGTTTATACATATAGGACAAAAAGTACTCGTGGCCTAGAGGTCCCAACCACTGAATTTGGTGCGGCAGTCAACATGTTAAATCCCATGTGACAAGGGAAAACTCACCTAAATAGTCCTGAGGATATCGATAAATTGTGATGAAACGTCGACTATTTAAAAAAGTCTTCCTAACACCTTCTGGTCTATCCCCGTCAACCATTACCAGCATTAAAGCACAGACCATCAACCACTAATCAATATTTTATTTTTGCTTCCGTAATCACGGTACACTTGTTCGAAGCAGCACTCACAGTTTGTTTTTGTTTGTATACAAGTAAATAATTTTCATCTAAATTTAATTTTAGTAAGTTCTTTTCCAAGATAAATAGAAATGATTAGCCGATATCTGCATTTAGCAATAAAAGATTCGAGGCAGCATGAATGGCAAGAGTTCAACAATTTCAGACGCGAATAACTAAGCATAATTTAATGCTTTAAAATTGAATATATTTCTTTCTTCCCTGGTCTTATTCAGTGACTACTAGTTTTAAATATTAAATAATTTTGTGAGGTAAAATTTATAAAATTTGAGATATAATTTGTCAGTATTTTCTTGGTTTTGTTTTGAATTTGTTATGAAACCTGAAACCTTTTTGCTTATTTAAATATTTAGACCAAATGTTAAGGTTAGAAGCGGCTTATATACACAATAATATACATAGTTATGTGTATTATGTAGTAGACAGATTTTACATTTTACTTTATTTATTTTTTTATATAATAGTATATAAATATTTCTTTTAACATTTTGCTACTGCTCTAATATTGGTAATGATTTAATACTAGGTAAAATAATCAGTTTTATAATTTTAATTTTATGTGCCATTTTATTAAAATTACTAATGTAATTCAGTGTTCTTATGTTACGACGAAATAAATAGAAATATTTTTCAGTAACTATTGGTGCTTAAATAAATTTTTATAAACTTATAATAATCTATTCCTTTGTCTAATTATATGCATCTATCAGTTGAATGATTAAGGCGTGATAAAGTTGATAGATGTTTAATCAGATTTGGTTTACTTCAATTGTCAATACTCAAGGATGGTAGGTAATGAGGCCTTGAAGTTAGTTTATACCATAAGTCTAATTTACTAATTGCACAATTAATAAAATCTATCCTTAACCCTTTCACTGCTCAAAGCGTGTATACGCGCGAAAAATAAATGGGCCCACTGTGCTCCAAGCGCGTTAACTCGCCTGTCGTTTTTAAATTGGTTCAGACTGCTCAAAGCGATTTAACACGCGTACATGTACTATTAATACATTTTTATATACTTACACAAGTTTCTGTTGTACCTTAATATTTTTGATAAGAATGTTGTTTTGTTTTTATGTTTATGTTTACTTGTACTGTTTTTAACCATTTTTTAAAAATAAATTATTATTATTGAAACTAGAGCACTTGGTTTTTGTTTTTCTTTCAATTTTATATATAATAATAGACTATGCATAAAATAAACCAAATGAAATAGTAACGTAATATCGGATCTGCGTGCTCCAAGCGCGTATACTCGCAAGCGGTCAATTTATTGCGCACTACACGAGAATTGCGTGAAACCGCGCTGCGCAGCGAAAGGGTTAAAGAATAATTTGGATCTCCATATACAGGGTGCGGCATAAGTTAGTTAACGCTGTCCAAAAACTATGATTGCGTGAATTATCTAGAACTGCTTATGGATTTAAAGGGTGAGCTTGAAAATAACCCGGAGTTAGCGGGTATTCGATATTTCCAACAAGACGGCGCTCCGCCCCACTGCGGACTACAAGTTTGTGAACATCTGAATGCCAAGTTTGGCATGTGGATAGGGAGAAGAGGAAGAATCGAGTGGCCCACACGGTCACCAGATTTAACGCTGTGCAATTTTACCCTGTGGAAAATACTCAAAAATAAAGTGTTTGCCACCCCACTACGTGTTATTGAACATTTGAAATCAAGAATTGAAGAGAAATTTGACACCGCTCCGCTCGCACCCACAATTTTTTCAAAAAACCTGCTCTACCGTAATGAGACGGTGCCAGATCTACATTGAGGAAGGTGGTATGCAGTACGAACACAAAATGTAACATTTAAACTGTCATGACTTGTGTATCTGTACAATTAACCATGTTTTTGTATGCTCTTCTTTTCATTTATTTCGGTGTGCAAATCGGTTAACTGATTTATGCCGCACCCTGTATTTTGGCCTCGTCAAACAGAATTTCATACATATCGAATGATATCCTTCAAATAGCATTTAAACCTAGCCAAAAAAATTTAAACACCTACAATGCAAAATAGAAAGTGCGAAAAAGGTTTATAGGCTCTCTTTTGAGGAATGCAATAGTTATTACATTGGTTAAACAGGGAGGGCATGTAATATAAGATTATTAATAAGATGTCCTTTGCAAAGTTTACTGAAAGAACATGAATCTCCAACGACGTAAAATTTTCAGGTACTCTAGGAAGGACCTGCATAAACTTCAAAGTCATTATTCTTATCTTCAACCTTAAAACATAAAGAATGAAAACTTGAGGATAAAAGTCTAGTTAACAAGAGGTAAAATATTTTGATAAAATTATTCAAAATTCCTATAATCAAGTAAGTCGTAAGGCAATTATCAAAGAATGAAGGAATAAAATAACTATTTTATCAAATTTGAAAATATTGCATCTGGTGAAACAATATGGTCACCTGTTCAAATTCATTAACACAGCAAAATCTGTAATACATATTGACTCAGTTGCAGTGTTAGGCTTGCGACTACGGGGCTCCTTGTTCGAATCCTGGCTAGGGTATAAACACGTAGTGGCGTTTTTCACGTGCTGTCGAAACGGTAGCAGTTGGCCAGACTGCGGTTGTATGAGAAACAACATGGCTAGTCTCTCTTCACTCCTGAGTTGGAGTCTCAGTTGCAGTAGATAACAATGTTGCTGGTAATGGGTGTTGTGATGTTGTTTATGTGCTTGTCCTGGTTGAGTGATGAAATACCTATAGCTAAGTTTCACCAGGACGTTAATATAAATCATTATACTAACCCTCTAGTTAGTAATCCACATACTACGATACTTTTTTTTGAAGGAGGAAATGTTGAATAGTATATTTCATTAAGAATCCAGAAGATAGGTTTTTCTCGTGCATGTGTGACAAATGTAAGCACGGGAAAAGCATTTATGGATGTGTAATGAATGATATTGCAGAAATTGCAGAAATAATACCTGTTCACAATAAGAACTCAAAGAATTATGTAGACAACTATAGATTATGCTGCTGGTTTCCAGGTCTTTTTCCCCCATTGACTTTGTTGAGTTGACGTTTCAACAATCTTATCGTGGCCCTCTTCTGAAGCAAAGTGAGCTCTGCTGGACTGAGCTCCTCTATTTATACAAGTTATCAGGAGGCATATTCTGGATCATTGCTCATGTGGAACATTGACTTCCACTTTATTGATAATTGTAATTGGAAAATTGGTAATTAGAGGTCAATGTTCTGCATGAGCAATGATCCAGAACTTGCCTCCTGATAACCTGTATAAATATAGGAGCTCAGTACCGCAGAGCTCACTTCGCTTCAGAAAAAGACCATGACGAGATGGTTGTAACGTCAAATACTCAACAAAATCAATTTTAAAACCGGTCAAAGAAATCACGGATATAATTAGAAATCCAAAGATATAGGAGTGTACTTAGATGGTATATCTACTAAAGCAATAAAGTACACATGTGAGCTCATTGCAGAACCTCTTGCTGACCTCACAAATAGGTGCTTACAAGAAGGTTACTTTCCATCTATCTTGCCCATATACCAAAAGGGAGATGAACACAATAGTGACAATTATCATCCTATTTCTATATTGCCATGGTAATTGAAAGTATTATAATAAACCGGGTCACAACATTCTTAAACAACAAGTATACTGTGGTAAGTACCACCAACATGTGTCCCAAAAAAAAAAATCTGTTGAAACGGCCACAAATCAACAACTACAAAATGCATATGGCAAGTTGGACAAGGGTAACTACGTGATTTTTTGCCTAAGTTGAGCCTTCGACACTCTAAATGGGGATTTCATTGTGTACAAACTAAGCATATTGGGTATTAGGAGTTGAGCTCTGAAACCCATAAAACCCATTCAGAGACTTTGGACAAATGTTAATTAGTTAGTCTAGTCTTAATACCATGGTACCTACTGACCCCCCCCCCCCCCACTGGGGACATACATAATTATGATACAAATCTCGCCTCTCTGCACACTTAAAAATTCTCTGATTGCATTGTATTATAACTCGAATGAGTCCTTTCTAAGAGTAATTTTACTGTAGTATCATTGATTAATTTTTCTAATTAATCAATGGTAGTATCTATCTGTGCAATTATTGTTATAATACGTATTTTTAATTCTTTTGAACAATTGACGTTACAAAGCAAAATTTGTATAATGTACAAATCTTAGTTACAAAATCCATAAAATCACAGGTTTTAGATAACATTCTTTGACGCGATATCTATCCACTGTTCTCTGAACTAATAGCGGGATATTATAAAAAGACAGGGTTCATGTTTCCCTTCTACTAAAAGACTAGCGCTTTTGAAATTACTAAATATCTAAAAGAAACAATACGAACTTACCACATACAGATGTCGCTAGAGGAAAGAATGATGCTTAAACTGAAAAACGGCTGATAACGTCCTGTTTAATTTGAGAAGGGTTATTTCAAAATGCGCCTTATCCACTAGGCGAAAATTACAGGAAATCGAAAAAAACCGTGTTCCATTATTAACATATCTCTTTGTTCCCAGCTAGATTTTTTTGCCATAAAACTAGAGATGGTGATATTGTGAAAAACTGACATTTACATTCAAAATTGAATAAGGACACGGCAACCAGTCTTTGGAATGTTAATTTTAAAGATAACGAAACAAAGGAAAACTATTAAGTACACAGAATTTGTTAACGAAAAAATATGGATGACCATATACTTACATTGTTCTTTGTTTATTTCGCGCATTCTCCGTAATTTACCCTGATACTACAAATGATATCCAAATTAGTCAGTTCTGTTTATTTAAAGCAATGAAATTAAGGTTTTACGAACATAAAAAAAACCTTCTTTATATTTTTTATCCATGTAATAAAAATGATAGTCAAGTACAACCTATATCTAAACTAGTGGAAGCATTATACTCTTCGCCGATTTACTGAGCTTTTCATATAATTGTTACACGTTCTATAGGATACTCTTCGCAGCTTTTCTGTAAATAAGAGAATCTTTATAGATTTTAATGAATCTCCTCCCCAAGTAGGGCAAGGACGAGTGGGAACTTTGGTTTCGCAACTACCATTTAATTGAGAGCATGCAATAACAGTCGATTAGGTGAAAATATTCACACAACTTCCTCGGAAGTTTCTGTAGGCACTTTGGTTTTGGGACTGAAAATAATATAAAAATATTTTACTTTTTCAGAATTTTGTGACACTAGTGGTTAGCTTTAGGGTTCCTTTTAGTGATTATATCATTCATAAGAATGGAGTTCAACGATATATGAGTTTAATTTGCTTTCCTGCCTCCTTTACGACGACATAAGTGCCCCATATAGATTCAATATAGGGGATGTGACACGGCTTCGCTTTTGAGCAACTATTTTGCAAATTACGTTTTTATCTTACTTATGCACAAGGCGATTTTTTATATAACTTTTCCATCTTTAAAGACCTGCAATTGGTTTTGCTGCCACAGCTTTCTGTCGATTCTCCAAGACACTCGTCCAACTGACGACAATTTGTTTTATTCGAGAAACCGGCCTTCTCCATTTTTGCCGATTTTTGTCTAATAATTGCCTGTAGAGGCTACACACAGTTGCCACATTTTTTGGTTTCACCTTTTCAGTACGTCGCCTCGTTAAAATTTTATATTCATTCTTTAGAATTATTTCCATAATGACTGTGTCTCCATTTAATAATAGGATATGAGTTTTGTTTTTCAATCTATTATTACTGTATAAATGTTTATGTTTAGAACAGAGGAAAATATAGGTGATGCAATTTTTTTTATAATAAAATATTTTTTATTGGTATTTTATATTTGTATGTCTTGCTACCATTATTTTAAAATTTGCTCGGACAAACTTAATCTCATTCTTGTTCAGTTATTTCAAATCATTAATAGATAGATCATTTAATTAATAGATCATATGAATTAATTAATTTATTTACAATCTTCCTTGTGACATTTTATGTCAAATTTCATTGATTTTAGCTCCTATATGTTATTTATTTGTCTGTGTGAGTTTTGTGTCACGTAAAACATATTAAGACGGGTTACTTTATTGTGAGTATTTAAGTTTATATTTATAAAATAGTTATTTTAAAATGTAACTAAATTCTGCGACTTGCTATAAACATTGTATATGTAATATAAATTAAATAAATGTCTATCTATTTATCTATCTAATCTATGCTTTTAGTCCTCAGCTTTTCTATGTATTCTACCCATTTTATTTTTCCCAAAGTTTTCATAACATTCTGTATACCGAGTGGCAGTTCATTTATTAGAAGTCACAACATTAAATAAATGTGTTTTTCCACGCATTGAACTTTCTGGAGTAACGATTTCGAAACTCGTGACTTAACATTGCTTTGAGGATTTTATTTAACTTTATTTGGATATTCGCGTGGCCCAATGGCGCAAAAAAATTGCCGAATATTTAATTATGGAAAACTCCCGGAATCACAAAAAACACTTCAAACGTTGCGTTGCAGCCGTTACAGTCCTCGAACCATCATCGGAAATCCCAGTTAGGGATTGCATTACCGGTTAACCGGTTAACCGGTTAACCGGTTATTAGGACAAAAAACACATGACGATAATTACCGGTTATTTTATTTTTTTACCGGTTATTTCGGTAAATTCTGAACTTGCAATATGTCACGTATTCAACGTTTCTATTTATGTCACTGACTAGTATTCACTAAATACAGAGTGACTGTCCCAACACCGAGCACTTTTAACAATAAATAAATAATATTATAAAAAGTAAACTCCAAATACCAAGCCCCAAGAAATACAAGAGAAACATTGACAATATCTTACGACAGAAAATTGAATATGTCACTGCCGCAAATATCCGTGGAATACATTTAGAAGTATGTTATTACCAATTCTTATTAACTTATCGACCCACCAATATCGATGGAGGAAGGGCATCTTCAGCTGGTAGTATTCTATGCACAAATATCAGACGATTAACAGATATAGCTTTGAAAAACTAACCCTTTTAACAGGCTATTTTTAAAAAATATTGTATTTTTAGATTAGGTATTCAGTAAATGCCCTATTTGAGTTTATGTTTATAATTTTTGTTATTTAAGTGGATATTTTTGTTATTTACAGAATAATTATTTATTTAAATTTATTTCATATATATTTTTTCCTTTTGGTAAATTAACTCCTATATAAAAAAGTCTATTTGACAGTCACATTTTTGTCACTTTGACAGCGATAAAAAAGGTGCATCGCTTTTTATCACCGATAAAAATGCCTGTTTCTCAAAAGCAGAGTACACCAGTAGTCGCACGTCACTTTGAAATCTGTACTGTCAGCTATAATTTTTAAGAATTGTGGAAACTATACTGTACGATATGAGTCGTTTTGGGAAAATTATAATTATTTTTAATAAATTATTGTTGTTGTTCGTTCACATTCATATTCTGTCGTTAATTTATCTTGCCAAAAAACACTCGAGCTTTTCTTTTATGGATAAATTTCTTTTTAACTCAAAATTTTGCCAATCAGTAATTTTGCTCGAAAAACTGACATTTGACAAAATTGCTCGACCTCCAGTCTCGCGATTTTTTCATGTCAGTTTTTCTTATAAAATCATTGATTGGCAAAATTATTTCGTTACAAAGTGAAATTTATCCGATAAAAAAAGCTCTTGTGATTTTACTGTAGATAAAAAACCTTTTGTTTGTTCATTATATCAAATATACGTATATAAAAATGTTTTTTGTTAAATTTAGATAATTTTGTACATGGAAAAAGACAATTGCCATTTTCGCCACCCTATTCATCCATTCTAAAAATTACCGGTAAATACCGGTTAACCGGTTATTTACATTTTTATTTACCGATTTACCGGTTATTAAAATTTCCGGTAAATTGCAATCCCTAATCCCAGTCTATTAGCTGGAAAAGACAAATGTAGGAGTCCTGAAAATTCGTTGGGAATTTGTTCGATCGTTTGGAAAGGATCTGATTTAATGATACCCGGAGAATAATTTAAATTTAAAATATCAGTCGCCGGGGAGCTCGCCGTAATCCAATTTAAACTTGAAATGCAGTTGTAGGTGTATAAATTATTCATCGTTTTGAAGTGCAGTTGTACCATTTAATAATGATTTTGTTATGAATATTATATTAAGCATCGTGTCGGCGTGTTGAAGCATATTTTATTACGTTTATCTATGTAAACTTCATAGGGATTAAATTTATATAATAAATAGCTGTGCCCGCGACTATGTCCGCGTGGAATTTTGAAATTAACTAAAAAGCTTCTTTGTACACGACGTTTGAGGTAGAATCACCAGGGACATGCACAAAGATATTGTTTGCGTCACTGATATTAATTTTATCGGCGACTCCGCCATATATTCGGATATTCTCGTAAAATGTCGGTAAAAAAAAATTGTTCTTAATTTAAAAAAAAATCCTGACGTGATGGGGCAAAATAGTTTCAGATTCGGTTTCAGCGACCCTAAAAACATGCTACACTGGGTCTGATCCTGCGCACCTTGCAAAAAAAATTTGTAGTCCTGTGTAGTCAGTCTTTTAAATGATTTTTTGTATGTTTCTGTGTCATAAAAAATAAAGAAATATCATAAAAATAAAGAAAAAGATGCTAATTTTTTTCGTCCTTTAAAATGCAATGTACAATGTATTTGTAATCACCCCAGGCATATTTTTTATCCGAAAACCACACTTAATATATACAAACCTTAAATTTCACAAAATTTTTCAAAAAATTTTAAATTTGAGTTTCAAAAAATAATCTGGCCCAATACTCATGTTTTTGATTTTGAATAACAATATAATAAACATTAAAAAAAAATCATCAAAATCGGATATATTTCTGAGGGTTTAGAAGATTTAATGATTTTTCTGCTTTATTGACTCAGCATGAATGTACAGGGTGGACCAAATTAGATGGGATTTGGGGTTTTCTCTAAAACTATGGCAGATAGACAAAAACCAATATAGGTGTCCTGAGGTCGATTTTCGAGAAACAAACAATGGCGAGCTACAGAGCGTTTTTGGAAAATCGGCATTTCAAATCGATATTTCAATTACCAAGTGTCGAATCGAAAATCGAGTAACACATTCTTAAGGCAATTTTTTGAGTAAAATTTCATTGCATTACATTGCAATTATGCATGCCTCAGTTTTCGATATATAGACATAATTTGTGTTTTTTTAAATGGAACACCCTGTAAATTATTTCATTATTCGATCACAACCAGGGTGTATTAAATAGGTGCTGCGACGACAACCCTCACATGGCTTCATAAGTGCTTACTTTGTACATATAATGTAATAGATGGCAGGAGCAATAAGGTCCGTCGTTACTTACGCATAGAAAGATAATTTTGCAGGTTCTGTACATACGTGCACACAGTGTTGCATACATTTCCGGCCTTTTGTTTTTGTTTAGTGAAACAAGAGTCCAGTGACAACTGACATTAAGTAGCTAAATTAAAACATTGAAAGAATATATGCAATACTACATATTTAGCATGGCTCCAAGCTAAAAATGAGAATAAACGAAAAAAACCTTAAAATTTGAGGTTATGTTAGTTATACGATGCAGATGCGGACCTATAGCTCGCGCCATCTACTAAAGTAAATAGAAATCATGCACTTATGAACCCATTATTATAATAGGAAGGTGCCGTATGTCGGACCACCTATTCAATACACCGTAATCACAACTTAAATTAGCTATCAAACGATATATCATATGTTATTTATCTCTAGAAAAAGTGGTTAATTTTCGAAAAATTTAATATATTTGTCAGGAGGCCATGGAAAATTATTAACAACTCTTCTTATAATACAATTAATAGGCGTCTGAATTTAAGATGCCAGCGCCAAAGTGGAGAACTCGTGAACTAATTATAGGCTTTTTGTTTGTTTGTGAGGCGAATACTTATATTGATTTTTTTTTTGTTTACTGTTATTTTTGGCGTTAAAAATAATAACATTAATAATATATGACCTAAAGGTTTGCAAGATTTTGTTGTAAGTGATTTGCAAGATGTTAATGGCATTATTCAGCAAAATTCATATTTTTTTAGGTTATCTAGTTTTTCCCTTGAAAAGTACAGTTTCTTCGACATAAACGGTGTCTAGCTAATTAAATATTAATAAACTTAAACATTTCTTCAAATTTATGTACAGTTGTAGTTTAAATCACTTTTTTTTTCAGGAAACATGAGTGGCATTTAGGTTAAGCATATTGCAATGTATGAAACATTTGTGAAGCATTAAAAATGTAAAAATTCTAAGTGTGTGTATGAAGGGGAATATGTTTTAAATGCAGGACATATTATTTTGTGTGGTACAACCCATATTCAACACAAAACTTAGGAAATGTGTATGCTCTATGTTTACAAACAAGTGTCTCAGATTCAAATGCCCATGAAATTAGTGGTACATTGAATATAACTATTTATTAATTCTTTAAGTAAAATAAATGAAACAGTATTTTGTAAAATATGAAATAGAAACATTCAGGGGTAATAGTGCATGGTGCAATAGTATATATTACTTTTAAATATACTGGAATTACATATATTTACTTATTTCAAAAATTTCACTTACAAGGTGTGATTTTCTAAGACACTATTATTTTTACTCGGGCCACGGTTATTTGCACCAGCTTTTTCCCTCTCAATGCCTGGTTAAAGGTGTCTATATCAAAGAGGGTATGCTTTGAACATTGCCGTGCCAACTCAACTTTCACGAGTTGTCCCTGCAATCTACAAAGGATACCGAGTAGGTTGGCTCCAGCAAATTGTAGCCCCTTTAAACGCTATCATATTTTTAATAACTCAGCATCTCAGTTTTATCATTTACTTATTGTTTATATCATCGTACACTAATGATGCAATGACAGAAAAGCCCATAATTAGTTTGACTATAGACCACCAGGTGGCGTACTCCTTATTTTCAGATGCCTATAGTATATTATATTACTAGGAGTAGAACGCACTCTTTTTTTGTGTTGAGCCCAGGATTTGCGGCTGAGGCGAAGCCGAAGCCGCAAACTGGGCGAAACACAAAAAAAGGCGTTCTACTCCGTGTAATATATACTATTTTTTCTTCAAGCGTATTAAAATGCAAAAATTCATTTATTTATCATAAATGTACAAATATTCAAACTACAGTCTTACATGTTGACACAATATGACAAGTGCCTAGTGGATAGCGCGCCACCGGTGGCTTTCGGTATTAACATTGTTACTAGTAAAACAATACCCACTGCGGTGGCGCTTTCGGAACTAACATTATGTTACTAGTAAAACAATGTCCACTACGGTGGCGTTCGGTACTAACATTTTGTTACTAGTAAAACAATGTCCTACTTCTACTTCTGTTTTTGGTGACATAATTTAAACATTTTAATACGCTTGAAGAAAAAATAATTTTGCCAAAGAGAGGAAAAACTAAACTACAATAAATGTTCGAATTGTCTTCCATTGACATCTATGCATATTTATCGCATTTCTAATATTTATTGAGAAGGCCATGGTAAAAAAAAAAAAAAATCGAAATAATCGTAAATCTCGAAAACTAATTTGTGAGTTAATTGTGAGTGAGCATTGTTAAAAATGGTTCAATTTAGTAATGGTGAAAAATTTGATATGACTAAAAGCGGCTTTACATTTAGGCAATGCAATGAAAAGGATGGCATGCAAAACTTTGCCTGATAATTTTTGCATCTTGAAAGTACTTTACACTACTGCAATATTTTGTTGGCAACCCAAATATTCCCAAAGAAAGTAACTATATTGCATCTGCCATGCAATCGAATTAGAACACGCGCTAATTCAATGCAATGAAAAATATTGCCATCAGCTGATCAAAATAGCTTGATGTACGCATGCGCGCAATAAAAATTTGCATGCCACCTGCAATATTGCATTAATGTAAAGTGCAGTGGCGCAGCCAGAAAATTCATCAATAGAACCGGCCTCCACAGAGGATGAGGATAAATTTTCAGAAAATGGTTGAAAACGGATGTGTATGTAGATTCTTCTATTAGATAATATTGGCATTAATTACAAAATATTTATTTCAAGGGATAATTTAGATACTGCTTTGTACTGCTTCTTTATTTTTTGGCTCGTGGAAGATGGCTTGGGGGGGGGGGGGCATGGCTCCCCCCTGGCTGCGCCCATGGTAAAGTGGCTTTAAGTGTTTTATAGAATGCGGAGGATATTCAAATTTAGCTTCCGAGCTTTATTTTAATAAGTAAGTTATAGACAACAAAATTTGTACCAAGAGTGCCGCCTAAACAATATTTTTAGATATCCAGATAAGAGCCAGCCAGACAAAAATATTCAGAAGGCTACAACAAAATTTAAAAGAGTTTGGATCATTTGTAAAACCTCGAGCAAAAATATACGATAAAGCAGGTTGAAAAGCTGTAGAAAATATTGTTTTAGAAACTGTAAGAAAAAATCCTAATATAAATTTAGAAATCCCAAAAACAACTGCGTTTCGTTGATTAAAAAAAAATAAATAAATTCAAACCCTACAAAATTAGGATTAGTCACCATTTATACCCAAATGAATTTCAAAGGCGTCTCGATTTTTGCCAGTGGTTTTTTGCGTTAATGCAATGAAGTGCCAGGATTTGAAGGAACAATTCAATTTTGGGAGGATTGGATAAGTATCTATGTCACTCAGAACTAGTTTATCAATGTCTAATTAGCTGAGTTAACTAACGATTAATTTAGCTAACTGGACATTAATAAACAACAAAGTCGTTTAATTTTTAGAAAAAAATGGTCCTATTTTGTGGTCAGCTAGATTTTCCTACCGACTTTGGCTTTGGGGTTATTTAAAAAATATTTTATATAGAGAACGTTCTTATTATGTTATTACATAGAAAAATCGGAAAACAAAACATTAGCTGCGTTTCGGAGATTAACTCTTGTCATGATAGGAAATGCAACAAATGCTGTAAGGAGAAAGTGTCAAAAATGCATAGATGCAATGGAAGACAATTCGAATATTTATTGTATTTTAGTTTTTCCTATTTTCTGCAAAATTATTTTATATTATAAGAAGTGTTGTTGTTGTTAATAGTTTTCCATGGCCTCCTCAAAAATACATCAAATTTTTTGAAAACAAACCACTTCTTCTAGAGATAAATATGACATATGACTTGTCAAATATACGTAATGTATCACATAATGGTTAATAAAGAATTTATTTATTTATTTATTTATCGTTGGATTGCTAATTTAAGTTGCGATCGAATAAAAATAGTATTCCTTTTAAAAAAAAAGTTATGTCTATATCTCGAAAACTGAGGCATGCATAATTGTTTTCTTATCAGCAACGGATTCTACTCGAAAAAGTGCCTCAAGAATGTGTTACTCAATTTTCGATTTGACACTTAGTAATTGAGATATCGAAAAATGCCAATTTTCCAAAAACGCTCTGTAGCTCATTCTTTGTTTCTTGAAAGTCGAGCTCAGGACTCCTACATTTGTTTTTGTCTATCTGCCATCGTTTTATGGAAAACCTCAAATTCCATCTAATTTGGTCCATCCTGTATAGGAATCATATTTAATTTATATAGTACATGTATTTTGTAACACGAGTAATATTTTCTGGCGAGCGGTTATACCATTTCACCGTCACGTAACTAAATGAAATTTGGAATAAAGAGAAATTTTATTTAAGTATATCCTTAAACATTTACAATCGCGTGTGGGATATTTACATCTATTGCCACCTTATTCGTACCTGTAGCTGTATAACTTAAAGCTCGAAATAATAGCAAGAACCAATCTCATGGTAAATCGAATCGTATAACTGTCGAGTTCAAACAGATGTGTGTTGCAATAGGGAGTTGTTATTTTGGTATGCGTTTTGCTGCCTCACTAGATCAGGAGTTATATAAATCTAGCAAGTTATGCCAAATACGAATAAGTTTTTACCATTATGTGACATTACGAAGTATGACAATATTTACAGTGAGGTCAAATTAATTGACTGATCGACTTATCTGTAAGTATGATCAATCGGAATTACTCAGTCTGTTATATGGAATGATTGTTACACCCTGTAGCAAGCATGATTCCGTTGGCCGAGCACAGCATCTTAAAAGAAAAGACCTAGATCGAGTCATTTAGTGATTCAATTTTTTTTTTGTTTCCACCGCCATGTAAAGCTTTTGTGGGTTGGCTTCTAATAACATTCGTTCTGGACAACAGATAGAATAATTTAGTTATATATATTTTTAAGTCTGTTCAATGTTTTACAAAAAAAAAAAAAATTCACCCCCAGCGACAATATTCCACTAGAAATTTTATTGTTGATTCTTATGTATTATCACCTCCTGATTACGAGAAACATATTTGCACCCAAAAATTCCTGGTGCGTCAAAAGTTATAAGCACTTTTTGACGCGCTTTCACAGATTTTCTACTTTTCTGTTAATATATCTTGTACTATAGTAATCGAATGGGAATTTTAAAAATACTGGCTAATTTGAAATAAAATTCTTAAAAAATGTAGACCTCTCCGATATGTACCCCATCTTGGAAAAAATAGAAAACACCAAAAAATGTCAGAAAAAATCAAAATTGAACATCTTTTCGATAAGAAGGAGTAATTTCACCAAAGTTGGCAAAAATAAAATTCAACTATGGTTAAATATATTGCACCAAACCCACATGCTGTAAGTCAAATTGAATGGTCAAAGATGGCGGACGAAATACATTTTTTTAATTCTTCGTCAATTATCAAGGAGGCATTGTGCGTCACTTTTCTTTCTTTTCGATTGTAGGTTCTTTTAGGTACTTTGAGAGGATAAAGTTGAAATTTCGAATATGACCCTTTTAAAACATAAAATGTTTTTGTCAAGATTTTCCAAATAGATTATAATCGCGAAGGTTATTGGTGTTAGATGGCACTCTTTTCCCACCCTGTATATAGCGAATTGTTAATTGTTCCCAATTTAACGACACGTTGCTGTCCCTATTACATAATTTTAATCCTAAATCAATAATATTCATTATATCTATGTGCATAAAACGGTTTACATTGTACGATTTTATGTCTTTCATTATTACACATATTTGACAAGGTCAAATACGTATTGAAACTAGACAAACTATTCCATTAAGGGCATTAAGCGCTGAGGAATATTAAAGTTTACAATTGACATTCGATACCACAGCTTATAACGAACGTCAAAAGAAACGACATAATGTTGCCGTTGCAATTAAAACACAGGGATTAAATTAGTTTCTATCAAGCTGTCGTGCTACAAGAAGGATAAACAAGGAGTGTCCAATAAGGCGAGTGCCAATCAAAGTAAAGCGTGCAAAAATGATATCAAAATAGACATGTTTAAATATCGTAAAATAAAAAGATTTAAGACTAACAGTCCAAAGTTACCAAAATGAACACTACGAACATACATTAAAAAGTTCTCCAACAAAACATATAATAATAGGTAAAATGCACAAGTTTATAAATAAATAAAAAGATTCTCATAGTTTCTTATGACTGTCTTTCGGGAGAAAATTTTGGATTACCCGCGTATATACAGGGTGTGTCATTAATAATTGGTCATACGCTAACTAAAGAATCCTTAGCCCAAAATATGAATATTTCACCAAAAACGATTGAATAAAATGTGCCTCATTACTGAGATACAAGGTGATGAAGTTAAAAATTAAAAAACCATCTTCACATTATTTTAAAATTACTTAATATTTCTTTACCATATTTGGTATATAGTGCTAGTGGTCCAAGACGCATAATATGAGCGAAAGAACTGGTTCCTCACTATTGCCAGGGTTCCACGGTAGAGGGAGGGGGTGAAGGAGTTCTCCCCCCCCCCCTCATTTATACACCACTGACCAAATATTTGTTTTTTGTTTTTCTTTATTTATCAATAATTTTTACGCAAAAAAGGTACTCTTAATACATTGCTCTAGAGTGCCTATTTCTAGAGATATTTGGATTCGAAAAAGGGGCTACATGATATTTTAAATTTCAGTGTTCCTCATTTCACAAATAAATTTCTAATCACTTTGACGTCTAACTAATGCCTTATTGTTTTTGTACATAGTAGGCTGAAACAATAATGTTTTTACTTAGTAAGCTAATGATATTTAGTTTTCATAGAACTGTCAAACGTTAGTTTTGCCATAATAGGAGTTATTTAACAGCTCACAAAATTTATTTATTCATAATGCCCCGTCATAATTTGTCGAATACGAAAATACGAGACGTTGTATGTATTTATGCACAAGAAAATTACAAAACACGTGCGTTCCCTCTCGAATATGTTTGGAATTATATCCCAATTGAATTCAACCGAATCACAAAACTTTTAGAAATGATTACGAGCGGTTAGGGGAAACAGGCCGTCCCAAGCGTGATGTAGGGCACCCAGAAATAATTAGTGTCGATCAAGAGGATGACGCTTCAGTAAAAATTGCTGAAGATCCCCATCTGAGTACAAGACGTTTATCGGCAACTGTTGGAATAAGCAATGCTTCAGTTTGTGGAATACTAAAGATAGAAAAACTGCGACCATATAGTTTCACCCCTGTTCAGAATTTGTTACCAAGGAATCTTTTTCAGCGAGTGGAATTTTCACAATTTATTCGAGGTAAGCAAAGTGAACACTTTCATTTTAGCGACGAAGCTTGACTTATCTGCAGATGAGTTTTTAATTGAAAAAATGCTCATATCTGAGATATTGAGAATCCACATTTACCCAGAGAATCACATTTCCAGCATGAATTTAATGTGTGGTGTGGCTTTTTAGGAGAACGTCTGTTAGGTCCATATGAACTACCAACATGTTTGAACGGTAATTCATATTTAGAATTTCTTCAAACTGATCTTTTTCATGAGCTGGAAACTTTGTCATTAGATTTAAGGTGGAATATCTGGTTCATGCAAGATAGGACCCCGCCTCATTATTTCATTGCAGTCCGCAATTACTTACATGAACAATTTCCCCATCGATGGATTGGCCGAGGAAGCGAATTTCAATATCCACCTCGTAGCCCAGATTTAAACCCGTTATATTTCTACTTTTGGGGGCATATGGAATCATTATTTTATGCGCAAACGATTAACCGTCGTCAAGATTATGGCAGCAAGTACCAGTTTTATTAGAAACCAGCCCAACATATTTTTTAAAGTAAGGAGATCTTTTAACACGAGATTAAGAAAATGTATCGAAGTTAATGGAACCCAATTTGAACTGTTATTAAAATTACTACTATTACTACTACCTGCAAAGCGTACTGTTTTATTTTCAAAGTTTTTTCGGGAAATATGCACTCTAGAGCAATGTATTAAGAGTACCTTTTTTGCGTATCTCAGTAAGGAGGCATATTTTATCTAAGTGTTTTTGGTTAAATTATTAATGTATACTGAAAATAAACGTATAAAGTGAACTTTTTATTAGAAAAAGTTACGTGTCTGTTTGATTAAACCAAATAGGCATAATAATAATGCAAAATACTTAATTTGTTAGTTTTTTATTTTAAACAATAAAAATCATAAAGACATGTGAAATAATATAATATTTTTACATGTAAACCTTAAATTTATTTTATGCCCAAGTGTAGTTTGTTAAAATAAAATTACCAAGCCAATAAATTTTGCAGTAACTTAATTGGGTTGCCTTACATGCACTCCGGATGAAGTGGATGTAAATAGTTGCCAGCAACGCAGCCTCGGGCCGTTCTTCCCAATTTAATGCAAGTTCCAACAACCCTCTTCATTACCTACAATATAAAGAAAATAATACTCTCTATTCGAAATGTAGGTACGTTCAAACTAGAAATTCTACTTAGATATTGCATTAATTAAATGCCTCTAGAAACGGAATTAAATCCGGGAAATTGTAGAGCATTTGACGTGTTATTAACAAAACGAGAGGCTCATATTCATATAACATTTAATATACCCATTTAATATATTCATAGCACGTCCAAAATAAAAATATTAAAAAAAAAAAGAAATAGTCACATTTTGTTTCGTCACATGATCTAGAAAACAAATCTTAATTCAATATTGTGAGAAATTATATGGTTATTTATGTACACTTCTGTGCAATGAAATCCCGTACATCTATTTTTCGCTAGGTATATTAAATCATTCTTTATCTACTCTTATTAGGTTATATATTAATTAATGAACTGCTTTTGAACAATTAATAGTATCAGTATCCATAAACAAATAGCGTGAGTTATAATGAGTAAGTTATTATAAATCACTAGGTACAGAGCCAATCACCTTTATCTTTACGCCTAGCCTGTCCAATCGACGTAACGCGCACGACACGAAGTTGTCTTTGTCTGAGAGAAATTCTTTTCCAATACGGTGACATAGAACATCATCATCATCATCAACCAGCAATTTGCGTCCACTGCTGGACATATGCCTCCCGTAAATATTTTCATCGATTCCTGTCTTGTGCCGTCTGTATCCAATTTCCCTGCAGCCGCTTTATGTCGTCCGTCCACCGCGTGGGGGGTAGGCCTCTACTTCGATAAGCCCCTTGTCTAGGTCTCCACTCCACGATCCTCTTAGTCCATCGACCGTCACTGAACCTTGCAACATGACCTGCCCAGTTCCACTTTAGGGAAGTTATTCTCTCTATGGCATCTGTTACGCCTGTTCTCTGCCTTATGGTTTCGTTTGATATTCGATCCCTCAGGGAATACCCAACATCGATCGTTCCATGGCTCTCTGAGCGACTCGTATTTTGCAGATTGCTTTCTTCGTCAGCGTTAAAGTTTCCGCTCCATTACTGGGAGAACGCATTGGTCATATACCTTTCGTTTAAGGCTCATTGGGATATCTGCCTTAAGAACATCCCTCACATAGAACGGTCCATTATTATTATTGGGGGGAGGAAGGTGATTTATCATGTTTGACATAGTTTCGACGTTTTCAAATCAAGTTAAGTAATAGCTGTGCCAGAAATGATGAATTCGGTTAGTGAAAATGAACTAATATGTACACCACCAGAATGAAGACAAGTAGCTAATGATACAATACATAATTTATTACCCGAAAAACAGAACAAATATAAAAGTGTGTACAAAAATTAAATTTTATAGTTAATTTTATTAATAAACAAACTGAGTCATTTAAACAAAATGTTATCAATATAATATTTATTGTTATAATCGTAGATAGAAGAAATGGTATTCAACTTGCGGTAATGGTAATAACTCACTTGATGAGTTACACTTAACTTCATAATATACTATTATCTATTTGTCAGTGTCAGTGTCAGTGTTATATTTTCGCAATGCCAAAATTAACTGAACATGAAAACATTTTAATTCTTTCTAAAACTGAAGAGGGATGGTCTATCAGAGCAGTTGCTAACCATTATCAATTGAATAAAAGTCCTGTTATGAGTGTGAAGAAAAGGTGGGAGGAGGAAGGTAGCGTAAAGAGAAAAGACGGTTCAGGCCGATCGTGAAATTCAAATCTCGTTCAAGATGAAGCGCTCCTTGGCTATTTGAGGAAAAATCCGTTTCAAACAGCAGGAGACGCTGTGTTTATGACAAATTTTCCAGCATCGAGGTCAACAGCTAGCCGAAGGATAGGAAAATCGGAATTAAAAAACTGTACAAGTGCAAAGAAGACCATATTAACAGAAGAACAGAAGCAAACCCGCATTCTGTTTTGTTTGAATAGGCCCGGTCAGCATTTTTTTTATTTTAGAAATCGAAAATAGAACACTTTTTAAGGCAATTTCCAAGGTTTTTATTCGAACGTTTAAACCCTTAAATAAATCACCAAAGTTGGACCGCGCGAAAACAAGGCGGAGCTTCGCGTGGCGTCACTTTGTAGATGCTGATCAGGCGACAATCGAGATTTGATAATTAAAAACATTGGAGGTGAAATAAAATGAAATTTTAAAAAGAAAAGGCTCTATGCAACTTTTCATAAAAATTGATAGTCTTTAAGTTATAACGACTTGAAAATTGGGACTTTAGCTTAAAAAAAAAGATATTTCAAAACAATATTCGTCAAATAACTCGAAAAGTATTACATTGAGCAAAAACCTGCTAGAGACAAATAAGAAAGCTACTAAATTGAGGATGAACTTTGTTTTTTTTCTAATTTCTGTAGAATTAACGGTTTCGGAGATATGGAAGTATAAAGGTGGCGTCCGAACGTCTATAAGACGAAATATTTAGTTTAAATGTTAAATATTTCAGAAACTATGGTACTTACGGTTCACGTCAAAGCGGTAAGAACAAAAATGAAAAGAAATTAATCTTTCAAATGGTTTTTCTCTATTTCTATAGCATAAAAAACAAAGAAGTTCTGTCAAAATAATGCACTTTTTCAATTTTTGTTTATGCAAAATGACGTCACGAATCGGCGAAGCGCTTTTTACTGAAACCCAATCTTTAACATTGAATATCTAAGGATTGGATATGCTTATGAAGCTGAAATTTTAACAGCTTATCTAGATGATCGAATTCTATTGAATACCAAAAATAAATGATCGGTGACAAGCCCGTTGGAGTTTTGGAACAATGTTGTGTTTACCGATGAAAAAGTTTTTCAGTCTTGTAATGACGGACATATTCGGGTATACCGTCCTGCAAATACCAGGTTTCACGAACGTTACGTGTCTCCGCGGAACAGGTCCAGGCGATTTTCTGTTAATGTTTGGGCATGGATAAGCGTGCGTGGCCCTGGTGTAGCGTGGCGTATTATGGGTAGTGGTAGATTTAATGGACAGGCTTATAAGGATATTTTGGAAAACGTTATGCTTCCTTCGGTGGAGCAATTATATTCAAATAACACCTTCATTTATCAACAAGACAACTACCCTATTCATACTGCCAGGAGAATTACTCAATGGTTTGGAAACAATAATATTGAATTATTACCGTGGCCTTCGCACAGTCTCGATATAAACCTAATTGAGAGAGAACGTCGGGGTTTGCTAGAAAAAAAAATATATGAACGAAACTTCAGACCAAGAAATGAAGAAGAATTGCGGTCGGCCATCGAAAATTGCTGGGAGGAGCTAAGAGAAAAAGAAAACTATTTTCGTAGACTAATTGCTTCTATGCCAACAATCACGTCTTGGAAGGAAACGGAGCCATGACAAAATATTAGGTTACATTATTTACACAATAAATACAATTGCAGTTATGTGCAGTCGTATCTGTGCATTTTCAAGGTCAATTTTTACATTTATTATAAATCGAAATCATTCCCATCGAGTGGGGTAAAAAAGTAAAAAAAAAACAAGAATACGTATTTTTTTCTTCTGGATTAACATTATTCAAATAACTTACTTATGACGTTTCACAATCAATGTCAGTTTTTATAACCCATATGATAACTAGCTGACCCAGAAAACGTTGTTTTGCCATACAAATTATACATTTTTGTCCAAAAAATAAAATAAAATTCCTGGATAGGGCCACCCTTATCACCTAGGGGTATAAAAAATAGCCTACGACCTATTCTCAGACCTACCAAATATACACCAAAAATTTCATAAAAATCGGTCAAGCCGTTTCGGAGGAGTTCGATAACAAACACTGTGACACGAGATTTTTATATATTAGATAAAAATCTAAATTCCAAAGAGACTGATTCACACCACTCAATATTAGTAAAAATTGAATTACTTTATCTTTATATTTATAAATGTACGGGATTTCATTGCACAGAAGTGTACCAAGGGTCGTAGGTGCACTTCTCTAACCTTCTCTTTCTTTCTCAACATATTCTCCCAATGCCCCCTTTCATCCTTCCCCACTGATCTACACGTCTACAAAATTTCATCAAAACAATATCTTGAGCCTTTTCGAGTTATGAATTATGATAGAACAAACATTCTGAAAATTTTTTGGCTTTGGTGTCATTAAACAAATCCAAAAATATCCAAAATTTTAAGATTACAACATTACAATAAAGTCTATCTCCACAAATTTATTTGTAGACAGTGTGTCTCACTTAGAGTGTAACACCCTTATAACTTTTTAGTTTTTATCAGATTTTCTTTAAAAATAGAACACATTGTGACCAAAAAACCATTCGCTCCTTTCAAATGCAAAGCCACCTGTGATACTAAAACATATGGAAGAAATTAAAAAATCTTATTAGGCATTCTTTAGTCTAAAAATTTTACTAACATAAATTGGCGACAATTTTCGAAAATTCTTAAACCCAAAGTTTGAGGAAATTTTAAGTCCGAAAATACCATTTAAAGGGTGTTTTACGTTTGCAAAGAGTGCTATGTATGATTAAAAATAACTGAGAAATTAACTGACAACTAAAAATCCATTAAAATTATATGTTCAGGCATTTTTAAAACTAAATTTCTATTATATTTTTTTTATCAAACCTTGGATTTAAGCTTTATAAGCAATTCTGAACAACTATTATTAGTAAAATTTAAAAAACCTAATCAGATATTTTTAAATTATCTCCACTTATTTAGGTATCGCAGGTGGTTTTGCATTTGAGATTATTATTTTGGCCTTAAATAATGTGTTCTAGCTTAGAGGAAAATTTGGTTGAAATGGGATAATAGTATATTATTCAACGAGAGTGTAATAGCTATTACACGCGAGTAGAATAATATACATTTTCTACTACTACTCATGGCTTTGATTTTTTCACAACAAACCTGTGGAAATTAGTAAGAAAAATCTGATACTAATTTTAAAATTTAAAGAAATTCAGATGCCCATGACATATATTGATATTTACATGACAGATTGAATTGAGTCGTGGTAAACGCGATATTTTTGAACTCATTACTCCACAAGTGTTGAATAATGAAAATGAACTCTTGTGATTTGTCTCTATTGAGTAAATGAATTATTATCCACGGCAGTGAGTAATGAGCCCCATTACTTGTTCAAAAATGTATCTATAATAGATTCAATAGTCGTAGAAAAAAGGTATTACACTCTTAAGTGGGACACACAATAGGTTATAAAATATAAACACTTTTTTCTCTAGTGTACCGTTCTAAAAGTTATAATGTTATAATACATAAAATTACCTGATATTCCATATGGCATGGGGCGTGCTCAATAGCATCAACATTATCTTCGTTGTCGTACTCTTCATTTTTATCAACCTTAAGTATAGGTCCCTCGTCGTCGATTAAAATTTCTCGAGGTTGTGCGAATATCATACTTAACAATAATAAAAGTAACCCCAATATTTTTAATATACAACTTCTGGCCATTGGGAAATACTAAGAAGCGAGGCAACAGTCTATATAATTTATATACTGGCGAATTCTTACAAATGTTCAATTTCCGTGCAATATTGTGGGTTTAATTGAATTGCCATCGTAAGGCTTTATTTGATTAATCATATTTATTAGATCTGTTTGGAATGGCAAACTAATTGACGTAAAATGTGACTATATCGAAACACGTGGGATGCATTGAGATTTGTTAGGTAATTAGTGATATTTTTATAATAATTATAATGAAAGATTAAAGTTAAAATTTAAATATTATTTATTAATAACGTGGTCTAGTAATGTAAAAAGTGTAAGTTGATAGTGTGACGTGCTTACACCCTTTTTGTAAACACCCTGTATCGTGGGTTCGGAAATTATAACAACAGGGTAACACTAAACACTAATTTATTAACTTACTTAATTACAACAATAACTACTTGGCTAATAACACACTTGATCACTTTACTCTCTTCTGATCTTACTACTCTTGCTATCTAAACTGAACTTTATCACTGTGTTTACTCTCTGACCATTTCAATTGACAATTAGTACTCCACTAACTTCTCCCCTTTTGGTTTACTCCATGCCTTATATACCTAAAGATGACAGATCTAGAAGCTTCTCTGATGACGTCACCATACTCTAGACAGTTCCAGAACAGATATGTCATCACTCTAGACCTTCTAGTAAGTTCTTTCCACATTCAGACATCCGAACTACTGAATTCTGTACCTACTTTTCAGTGCAACTAACATAACCTTAAATCTAAAGGGGTTGCAACATATTACAATAGTTTATAATTGTATGCAATATCACTATACCTTAGCCGGGAAAGGATGATAGTAATAAATGCACCTGGTCAGTGCGTGTAACATGTCTTATTGTCGTTTAGATGTGGTGGGGGTATAATTCAAAATAATTTGTATAAAGGATTATCAAATCAACGTCGCTCAATGACATGTGCCGCCTGGCACTATTGACAATGCAATTCATCATTATGACCTTCAATATCTCGAAATTTAGGACATTTTGGGCTTTGTGGTCATAAGCACTTTTGATCAGGAAGTTATGGACTATAACATACCAAATTTTCAGCCAAATCGACGGCTCTATGAAATCCCATGTATTGTGTGCGTGGTCGTTTGTAAATGTGAATATTTTTATTCCTAACTTTTTCTGCATTGAAGTACCACCTTGAACTAAACTAAACTTGACAGGGTGTTTTTTTTTCATTTTTTTTTTCACAACAAAGCTGGTATCACAAAATTTAGAATGTCCAAAAACTAACATTATTTACAAGAAAACTGCGAAGAGTATCCTACAGAATGTGTAACAATTATATAAAAAGCTCAGTAAATCCGCGAAAAGTATAATGCATCCTCTAGTTGTTATTATTGTTTTACATGTATACAAGTGATGAGAAAGTGGATATGTTATTAATTTTTGGAGAATGCCACAAAAATTAAATGACAATTAAATTGATGACCAATTAATTAATTCTTATAATATACTTGTCGCACTTGAACTCTTAAACAGAGCAGTTATTTCTTTAACACTCTGTATATATATTTTCTAAGCTACTTTACGTTTTCAATTTTACAAATAAAAACTGCATGTGCAGTTTTTTTCTGCATTTATTATTTAGTATATTCCGAGCAACATAATTCTGAAATATGACGTGAAGGCATAAGTGATAATTGACCTATTAAAAACGATCAGTCAACTGAAATAATCTTTGACTGATTTTCCGTTAGGATAAATTTCAATACCGAATCACATCGAATATAGCTGTAGTTAATGATAGACACTTCTTAAGTTTATCAGATTCCATGGCAGCTGTACCAGAGATAATCCTGCACAAAGCAAACTATCTCACAGTTCTCACAAACCTCTGACCACTTTAACATCGTTAGTGAAATTACTGCAGCGAGTACACATTAGTGGCTTTGTCTTTATAATTGAGTACAGTACAAACGAAACATTCTATGAACTTAAAAACAGCAGCATCCATCTACCGTCATGAAAATACCGAGTGCTTACAAATTCAGATAATGAGAAAATGAACAAAAATAAATTACCTACAATAATCCTCTTAGTTCAATGAATTTAGATTTTTGTTTCGGAAATTCTTTCGAAAGTGTGATATATCGTTGAAATCTAAATTTTTTCAACGGTTCGATTACAAATTGTAAAAAATCATAACCTTTTCGGACCTTCTGGAGCACTAAAGAAACCCTCATACAATGTGACAGGTGTTTAAAAATAAATTTTAAATATGACAGTTGACTGGCATCTGACATCTGTCAAAAAATATTGTTAGTGTTATTGTTGGAGGGAAATGTATTTTGACATCTGTTAAAATATTTGGGCTGGTAACTTTTACGGATATTGATTTATAGGTTATGGGACATTTTATCAATTGTATAGGTGTATACCGTCATTCTTGTCCTAATTTCTTTGCTCTCTTTCTTGCACCCGTTTATCTCAAGATAAAACTGCATTTGCCTAATATGTATACGGGTAGGAACTACGTTCTGACAGAGAAAATAACTAAATCATCTAGGTGGTGGAAGTATTCGTTATGCAAAAGAGGATTATTAGAATTATCAACAATTGACCCACGAGCATTCTTGTCAATACAAATTTCAAGATAAAATAATTATGACACTATCTTGTATATATCTATAAATTACTTTGCTTTGAATATAATATCAAGAAATTCAGTCTCAATATAGCAGTATACAATCATAGAACTTGCAATGCACATTATATTCACATTACTAACTATAGGCTAAGTGAATTTAAAAAATCCCCTTTTGTGCTGATACCTATCTTTTTAATATACTTCCTGACAAGATAGAATGACTGCACCCTTGCAAATTATTCAAAATAGGATTAAAAAGTATTCAATGGAAAACTCCCTCAAATTCTGTAGAGCAAAAAGTAAAGTATAAAACATTCAGAACTAGTCCTGTTTGTATTGTGTATAAATTAGTATTCTATGTTATATGAATATTTTTTATGTTTTTAGTTGGATATTCTTTTTGTAATTTATTGTTTTTTATGTGGGTATTTCTGTATAATCGAGGAAATGTTTTCTGTTCTTATAACAGTTTTTATGGTAAATAAATATATTCTAATCTATTCTTTGTAAACTAAGATTATGGTAGTATAGGCTATTTACATCTAATCGTTCTACGTTATTTTTAAATAATTAATTCACTAATATACCACTAGATACTGTAATTCACTGCTTCAATCACTTTAATACTTTGCTTACTTCTTCTTAGTGTTTATCAATTCACTATCTCTACTGAACTGTCTTCTGAACTGAACTGTCTGCTGAACTATACTGCATTGTACACACTGTTCTCCATGCCTTTATATACCCAAATATGAGAGCTTCAGAATATTCTCAACTAATCTATAATTTTCTAGTTTATGAGACCGCGCGTCATCTCTGGGATGATTGCCAAACTAACCAACCAACTTAGTTTTTTGTTACTTACACATGGAACTTAAGGGGAATTCCCATAGATGTGGTATTGTTGTAGAACTCTCCAAAATCGTCCTAAGTTGAAGACATAATCAAAATTCGACTTAGGCAAAAATTTCATTTAAAGACATTTTTGGGAGTCTGCAGAGGCGCAGATCAGTCCACAAGGACCGTTTTGGGTTCTATAAGGCGTTGGAAATGACCAGGTGAAAATTCGAAGAAACATCGAATTTTCACTTAGGAAAAATGTTTTTGGTTCAGAATATCAGAGTAGAAGTATATAATGACAAAGATTTATGAATAATATACTTTTTCAAAGGTACCATAAATTGGACTTTGAAAAATAATATTTTTGGAAGGGCGTCAAAATTTGGCCTAAGAATCGATTTATCGAAAGTACGCCAAAGTTTCACTTGCAGACTAATTTTTCAAAACTGCGTTGAAATTTGGCTTGAAAATCGATTTTTCAAAAGTACGCCAAAATTCCACCCGCGGATTAACTTTTCAAAAGTACCTTGAAATTTGGCTTGAAAATCGATTTTTCAAAAGTACGCCAAAATTCCACCCGCGGATTAACTTTTCAAAAGTACCTTGAAATTTGGCTTGAAAATCGATTTTTCAAAAGTACGCCAAAATTTCACCCGCAGATTAGTTTTTCAAAAGTACCTTGAAATTTGGCTCGAAAATCGATTTTTCAAAAGTACGCTGAAATTGGTCTTAAAATGGATTTTTCAAAAGTACCACGAAGTCAGTTTAAAAAGTACCACGAAAATATACTTTAAATTATTTTTTATTTTTTATTCCTCAACCAAAGACATTGACCTTTGAGGTACGATCATTGAAAGCACAATTCTAAAGTATGAGCATAAAATTTTAACGATGCACTGCATCCAAAAGGCAAAATAGAAGATTTTGTCAAAGCCGGCGTAGTGCCGATAAGCAAAAATTGATAAAAATCAATGCACATGTACAAGGCCGGTTTCTCGCATGGAAGGAGTTTGGATTGACCCAGCGGCTCGCAATTTGGTCGAGCGCGTTGAGTAGTCCAGACAAAGCGATGGTAGAAAAGCCACTAACGGGGCTTTTCAAATGACAAAGTTATAGAGGAAAACGCCTTGTGCATAAAAATCCAAAAATTCAATTTTGCCTAATAGTCGCTCGAAGGTGAGACGCTGCCAAATCGATATTATTAATCGACTGTGATAAGGGTTAGTAAGTCGTGGACTGATCGAACGCCACTCAACTTATGCAGTAATAAGTCCTCTGAATGTGTTTGAGTACGTGAATCTCCACGATACAAGAACTTTAAAGCTAGGTAGTCTCTAGCGAAACTAAATTCATTTAGTAAAACTTTTTTAAGTTAATTTCAGTCAGCCTTAATTATTCATTTACCCAGAGTCTGAAATGATTCTAAAAGCTCGCATTTTGATTCTGAGAAGGTACGTATGAATCTTTTCTACCTAATCGATCGTTAGCGCGAGCGCTCTCGCTTGTATGGTCTGAAAGTCACTACCTTGATTGGGGAAGGCACGATTCTTTCTTGAGAATTTTGTATAACCAATTCTGTTAAATAAACGGATTCTTTGAACTAATATTTCTTAATTGATCTTGAGGCCTGTTGACGGTCTATAATCCCTGGAACTTTCGTATAGAAAACCGGATGTGTCGAGTTAATTCGCATTAACGTTCGACCTTCTGGTTGTTTTACGGAGGTTCGATAGGGATTTTTTTATGCGTTTTTTGAGAAATATATTCCGTTATTAATGGACCAAAACGCGATTTTCGCGTACCAAAACTAATCCCTCCGCAGAGAAATTCTTCGGTTGGGATTTTTTTATGCAAAAATTCAGGAAATTAAGAGGTGCCTAAACCCCTAACGAGGGAATTCGGGTCCAGAGAGAGCGTAGTTTCCGATCTGTGGTAGTGCAGCCTTGGTCCCGCTTTTCGGCTACCGAAGTCATCTTATCTCGAACCCGCCTGGGAGGTAGAAGAACGGGGTAATACGCGACTGGCGCCCCCTGAGAAATAAATTGGTGTCGCGTCATTTTGACGCCCGGTAGTGCGTTCTTCTACATGGCGCCCAACGTGGGGCGTTGTTAGTCAGCAGGGCTTTCTGGAAAGGATATGGATGAATCAACGCCTTTCCAGTTTTACGACGAGCCGACATCTGTGATGGACAACGTCTCTAGAGGGTTAGAGAGGCCGTGCGCGGAGGATGTACTGGGTAGTTCGGGGGTTGGCCCGAGTACCACTGAAGGAGTCATACAGCCCTCCTCAGAACAAGTGTTCGCCCAAATGGCAGCAGGTCTTGCCAAAGCTCTAAGCGAAGCCACGCACGAGCATAAGTATCGGTCGAAGCATCCAAATGCGGAATTTCATGGCTTCGAACACGAAGACCCTGAAACCTTCATTTATCAAATGGAGGAATTTTTCGTCCGAGTACGAATTACGCAGGATAACGACCGACTATATAAAATATCAGAACAGCTCAAAGATGATGCTAAGAAATGGTTCGAACAATATCGAACCCTAATTACCACGTATCCTCTATTCCTCGAGCGGTTCAGAAGCCGTTATGATTCAGGTGAAGTACTCACCGAAGCAGTAGCTAATTTATATGGCAAGAAACAAGATGCCGAGGAAAATACGTCAGTATTTATTTCAAGGAAGGTATGTCTCTTCAAGAGGATCGATCCGTTTAAGCCGGAGGCGATGAAGGCGGCTACCATCTTCAATCAGTTGAGACCTGATATGAAAATGCTCCTAAAGAGTGCCGTCATACCAGATACAAATACACTAGTGACGATGACCGAAAAAATGGCTAAAATCATGGATGAGAATAAAGAATTCGAGATTCTGCAAAATGCAAAGAAAAGCAAAGACCGAGAAGCGTCCACCTCTACCGCTTCAGCTCAAGGGAATCAGCAATCGAGCAGTAACTGGAGAACGGAACCCTCCGCATTAGCGAAGCCGTCCTCCAGTTCCTTTGGTGCATCTAGGACACCATTCAATGGATCTCAAAGAAGAGATAATCCGCCAGCACCAAGGGTGCATTTTGCAAATAATATTTCCTCGCTGCCTAGAGGGGATATACCGAGAAGGGGTACTGGAGACGTAAGGAACTCCCGAGTCCCGTATCGCCCTTGCAGATATTGCCCAACGGAGCAGTGGCATTTTCATGCAGAATGCCCAAACAATCCCTATCGTAATATGAATACGGGAAACCAAGCGGGGGTCAGAGGCGATGGCCCAGGCCGAACTGTACCAGCCCCGCCTACCAGGCCCCAGCAGGCTCGAAGCGACCCTCGAGGAAGCTCCGAAGCAAGAAGTTTAAATTAAAAAACTTCGATGACCTTCCTGACCTTAATTACCTGTTTAAGGATCAAGAAGTCAACCTATCTCCCCACCGATTCACTCCATTAGAATCTATCAATCAAACTAACGACGCTTTCCCTCTGCCTCGCATTAAGATTATAATTAATAATCGAGCGGTTAACGCTTTATTGGATACAGGTTCGACAAGGAATATTATCCAACCGAAATTTTTGAACGACATTGATCAACTTACAGCTCCCCAAACTTTTGTTATGGCTTGTGGCGATGGTTTAGTAGAATCCCTCGGGACTACGACCATAAACGTTAATGTACTAGATGTACCCTTTCAGACCACGTTTCAGGTCATTCAAAATTTAAATGAAGAGCTCATTCTGGGAGCCCCGTTTTTATATGCTCACAATGTCGTATTCGATTATCAACGTAAATGTGTCTACGTCGGCACTGAAGAGCGAATAACCGTCTTCTGGAATCAAGCGGCACATCAAGCAAGGAAGCAATACCGGCTTCCCGAAGAACTGATCATCGGAAACGATAATTTAAAACCTCTATTCGAGGAATTCGCTGAATTGTTCACCGCGGTGCCTACCCAAGCTACCACGGTGACAACGAAACATAAAATAAAAGTTAAAGACGACCGCCCGTTCAATATCAAACCCTACCCCATGTCTCCTTCTAAGAAAAAAGTTATGTACGATCAAATTGAAGAGATGCTGAAAGCCGGGGTCATAGAACCGAGTACCGCTCAGTACAGTTCGCCTCCCATTATAATTGAAAGGCCCGGCAAGAAGCCTCGCTTCTGCATTGATTATCGTCACTTAAATGAAGTAACGGAAGACGAAGCATCCGTCTTACCAAAGATATACGAGAGTATAAAGGATCTAGGAAACGCCAACATATTTACGGTGTTGGACCTCAAGAGCGGATATTGGCAAATCCCTCTTGAGGAGTCGTCAAAAAACTATTCTACGTTTACAACATTAGATGGAGCATCTTACCGATTTAACGTGATGCCTTTCGGATTGAAGACCGCTCCATGTACATTCCAAAAATTTATGGCAAGAGACGTATTGACCGGCTACTTGCATCATTTCTGCAAAGTATATCTCGATGATATTATCATCTACAGCGAAAATATAGAACAGCATGTAAACCATCTGAGAGCCGTCTTTGAACGCCTGCGTTTGCATAATTTAAAGGTGTCACCGGAAAAATGTGTGGTAGCCACGTCAAGCATAACCTATCTCGGGCATCAAATAAATGCCAACACCACTCAACCATTAGAAAAACACATATTACAGATACAAAATTATCCGGCCCCTACGACAAGGCGCCAGCTTCAGAGTTTCCTTGGTCTATGTAATTGGGTACGTGAATATATCCCTAATGTTGCAATAATTACAAAGCCCTTGACCCGACTACTCTCGAAAGACTGGCGCTTCAAGTGGAATCCGGAAGCCCAAGAAGCTTTTATTTTACTAAAAGAAGTATTGAATAAACCTCTAGGACTGCACCGGCCAGATTTCAATAAAATGTTCATACTGCAGACGGACGCATCCTTAATAGGATTATCTGCAGTATTATATCAATTGGGGGATAATGACCAGAAGCACATCGTCTCTTATGCTAGTAATACGTTATCTCCGACGGAGAGAAAATACCATATTAATGAATTGGAATGTTTGAGCGTCGTTAATTATATAAGAAAATACAAAATATATTTGGCAGACCGTCCATTTATAGTCAAAACCGACAATCGAGCTTTACTATGGTTAAATAAGCATAAGGACGAGAAAACGAAATTTACTCGTTGGTCATTATTACTTCAGGAATACAGCTTCACCATAGAACATTGTCCCGGCAAGGAAAATATATTGGCTGACTATCTTAGCAGGAATCCTCAAGGCCCAAACGTCGAAGCAGACGACGAAGAGGAGAGAATGTACCCACCAAAATTCTCGTACAAGGAACGAATATCAGTGATTACCACATTGGAATTAAACGATCAGGTCAGAGAAGCGCAAACGCACTCCAGAGATATCCAAGACCAAATTGAACGATGGAATACTCTAGTGCGACAAGCAGATAAAACCGAGGCAGAGGTGAAATTCGTCAATACAAGACAAGTGATAGGCGGCACACTTTGGACGAGAGGCGAAAATGTTATAGAAAAATTATACGTACCAAAACGTATGGTCATGAGAGTAATATCTCATTTTCACGACCGACCGGAAGTAGGTCACCCCGGCCGCGATGAAACTGTTAGAATCATCTCGGGCCGCTATTATTTTAATAATTTGTCGAGACTAGTTAACAAATATTTAAATGAGTGCATTATTTGTAATTCCGTAAAAAGCAGACAGTCACAACCGAAGGCTCCTCTCAGAAGCCATGCTCCATCGCATCCGTTCGAAGTTCTAAGCGTCGATGTAATCGGACCGCTTCAGCGAACCAAAGATGCAGATAACCGATATATATTAATGGTAGAGGATGTATTTAGTAAGTGGGTCGAAGCCAAGGCGTTCACCCAAGTCAGTGGAAAAACAATAGCACAATTTATCGAAGAGGAACTAGTGGCGAGATATGGCGTTCCGAGGGTCATCATTTCCGACCAGGGAGGCCACTTCAATTCCGGCTTTTACGATACGTTCTGTACACGTAACAATATTGAAAGATTCTTCACAGCAGCTTACCACCAACAGGCTAATCCAATAGAAAGGAGGGTGCAAGAAGCTAAGAAGATCTTAAAAACCTTATTATATGGTTCACCCAACGACGAGTGGGATCGACATGTTAGTCAGATGGCATATATCTTGAGAACAAGAAAAAACGCCGCTACGGGGCATACGCCCAGTTTCGTAGTGCTCGGCTATGAATTACCGCAGATTGGTGATTGGAATATGTTCGCTTATAGACAAGAACGTCGTAATCAAGCGGACGTTCCCCGCCTTGAAAGAGTCAAGGAAATTCGTAAAAATCAAACAAATTACCAATGGCGTTACGCGCCCAAAGTGGCGGTAACGCCGGTCGTATATAAAGTGGGAGATATGGTAATGACTAAAAGGATCAGGAAGGATCATACCTTCACACCGTCGTGGAGTGGGCCACACAAGGTTTTAAAGAGATTGTCTAATGAAGTTTACCTCATTCACAAGGGGGTAACTTCGACGAGGTTACATGTCGATGCCATCAGGCCGGCACCTAAGGGAGACCCCGATGTTGAATTGGAATTGTCTGAAGAATCAGAAGATAGTCCGGATGAAACTCATCTTAGTGACGACGCTTCCTCATCAGACAATGAGATCGCGCCCAGGTCAGAGCGACGTAGCGATACCACACTAGTTCAAATCAATGTTCCCGCAAGTGCTCAAGATGAGCCGGATGTAATAAGTCGAGATCCCGAAGATGCTCGAGATGAGCCAGATATAGAAGAGTCACCTCTAGATATTTCTGAGGTCGACCACGGCTAATAGCCGTTTTCGCTTTTTTTTATATTTTTTCTCAAAATTCTAAGTAGCGATTTTGACCTGTATGCGGTCGAATCGAAAATTTAAAGTCTACCCCATGAGCAGACATGGAAAGACGGCGAACCCGACGCAAGAGCGCGATCCGGTAAGCCTAGCTTCTCAAGAGCGAGAGCCGCCAAGTTCGAGTAATGGACGTAGGCATAAGTACGAATCAGTACGAGTTTCGGAAGCTGTTTTTTTTCTTATGCAAGAAGACAACTTCAATTTTAATCATTTTAAGTCAACAAAATTAACGTATACCCCAAATGGAAACTACGAGTTTCAGAAGCCGTTCTTCGCTCAAGAAGACGCTTCAATTTTTTTTTTTATACTTTTTTCACAAGTCGTGATGACCGCACGAGTATCGTAAGCCGATTTAATCTACCTTACGAAGTAGAAACTACGAGACGAGTTTCAGAAGCCGTCCTTCGCTCAAGAAGACGCTTCAATTTTTTTTTTTTTATATTTTTTTTTTCACAAGTCGTGATGACCGCACGAGTATCGTAAGCCGATTTAATCTACCTTACGAAGGAGAAACTACGAGACGAGTTTCAGAAGCCGTTCTTCGCTCAAGAAGACGCTTCAATTTTTTTTTATACTTTTTTCACAAAGTAGTGATGACCGCACGAGTATCGTAAGCCGATTCAATCTACCTTACGAAGAACCAATTTCTAACCATTATAAGTTAACAAAATTCATGTTAGAAAAATATTTCATTAAAAAACAACACATTGTGTTTGTTAGTCGACGCGTCCCAGTCGACGACTTGCTAAAAAGTCAATCTAGTTGCAGAACTGCATTTTCCATGTGCAGAAATGGAAAGATGACCCAGCCTGTCGCAAGGGCGCGGCATGGTGAAGTCTGGAACTCAAAGGCGAGGACCGTCCAAGCTGCGGCATGGAGATATAGACAGACTCTTCTAGAAAGGGCCGAAGTTAAGCAAGAGCGAGACCAGGGCAAAAAAGCGAGTGCAACGAATTAGTGAGAGTGGACGCTAATCAAAATTGTGCTACGCTTCGCACCTCGACGCGGGTGTAATTAAGTTGATAAAAATGTTGTATCAACTTGTCGTATTGTTTAAAAAATGTAATTATTTTTAAGTTAGATAGGCGAATCAGCCGTCTGCCCCAATTAAGGCCGTTATTTTTAAAACATCTGTACCATAGGTCAGACCGTCAAATGAAGGCATACAGACATACAAGTGAATATGGAAATTAAAGGCAATCGATGAGTAGAAAAGATTCAACCAAAGGAGGGGAGTGTTGTAGAACTCTCCAAAATCGTCCTAAGTTGAAGACATAATCAAAATTCGACTTAGGCAAAAATTTCATTTAAAGACATTTTTGGGAGTCTGCAGAGGCGCAGATCAGTCCACAAGGACCGTTTTGGGTTCTATAAGGCGTTGGAAATGACCAGGTGAAAATTCGAAGAAACATCGAATTTTCACTTAGGAAAAATGTTTTTGGTTCAGAATATCAGAGTAGAAGTATATAATGACAAAGATTTATGAATAATATACTTTTTCAAAGGTACCATAAATTGGACTTTGAAAAATAATATTTTTGGAAGGGCGTCAAAATTTGGCCTAAGAATCGATTTATCGAAAGTACGCCAAAGTTTCACTTGCAGACTAATTTTTCAAAACTGCGTTGAAATTTGGCTTGAAAATCGATTTTTCAAAAGTACGCCAAAATTCCACCCGCGGATTAACTTTTCAAAAGTACCTTGAAATTTGGCTTGAAAATCGATTTTTCAAAAGTACGCCAAAATTCCACCCGCGGATTAACTTTTCAAAAGTACCTTGAAATTTGGCTTGAAAATCGATTTTTCAAAAGTACGCCAAAATTTCACCCGCAGATTAGTTTTTCAAAAGTACCTTGAAATTTGGCTCGAAAATCGATTTTTCAAAAGTACGCTGAAATTGGTCTTAAAATGGATTTTTCAAAAGTACCACGAAGTCAGTTTAAAAAGTACCACGAAAATATACTTTAAATTATTTTTTATTTTTTATTCCTCAACCAAAGACATTGACCTTTGAGGTACGATCATTGAAAGCACAATTCTAAAGTATGAGCATAAAATTTTAACGATGCACTGCATCCAAAAGGCAAAATAGAAGATTTTGTCAAAGCCGGCGTAGTGCCGATAAGCAAAAATTGATAAAAATCAATGCACATGTACAAGGCCGGTTTCTCGCATGGAAGGAGTTTGGATTGACCCAGCGGCTCGCAATTTGGTCGAGCGCGTTGAGTAGTCCAGACAAAGCGATGGTAGAAAAGCCACTAACGGGGCTTTTCAAATGACAAAGTTATAGAGGAAAACGCCTTGTGCATAAAAATCCAAAAATTCAATTTTGCCTAATAGTCGCTCGAAGGTGAGACGCTGCCAAATCGATATTATTAATCGACTGTGATAAGGGTTAGTAAGTCGTGGACTGATCGAACGCCACTCAACTTATGCAGTAATAAGTCCTCTGAATGTGTTTGAGTACGTGAATCTCCACGATACAAGAACTTTAAAGCTAGGTAGTCTCTAGCGAAACTAAATTCATTTAGTAAAACTTTTTTAAGTTAATTTCAGTCAGCCTTAATTATTCATTTACCCAGAGTCTGAAATGATTCTAAAAGCTCGCATTTTGATTCTGAGAAGGTACGTATGAATCTTTTCTACCTAATCGATCGTTAGCGCGAGCGCTCTCGCTTGTATGGTCTGAAAGTCACTACCTTGATTGGGGAAGGCACGATTCTTTCTTGAGAATTTTGTATAACCAATTCTGTTAAATAAACGGATTCTTTGAACTAATATTTCTTAATTGATCTTGAGGCCTGTTGACGGTCTATAATCCCTGGAACTTTCGTATAGAAAACCGGATGTGTCGAGTTAATTCGCATTAACGTTCGACCTTCTGGTTGTTTTACGGAGGTTCGATAGGGATTTTTTTATGCGTTTTTTGAGAAATATATTCCGTTATTAATGGACCAAAACGCGATTTTCGCGTACCAAAACTAATCCCTCCGCAGAGAAATTCTTCGGTTGGGATTTTTTTATGCAAAAATTCAGGAAATTAAGAGGTGCCTAAACCCCTAACGAGGGAATTCGGGTCCAGAGAGAGCGTAGTTTCCGATCTGTGGTAGTGCAGCCTTGGTCCCGCTTTTCGGCTACCGAAGTCATCTTATCTCGAACCCGCCTGGGAGGTAGAAGAACGGGGTAATACGCGACTGGCGCCCCCTGAGAAATAAATTGGTGTCGCGTCATTTTGACGCCCGGTAGTGCGTTCTTCTACAGTATAAATCTGCAACAATACCATTGTGGTGAGGGTGTTAAACGTTATATAGCAATTTTGAAAAGTAGTTTTTGTTCAATAACACTATTTTTTCATATGAAAAACCGCTGCCCAAGGAATCACTACTTCCACATCCAGATTTTTTTATCCAAGTCACTCACAACGAAAAAATTTTGTATGTGGAAATAATTGTTTATGGAACTTTAATAATATAATATTTCAAATCCTCTACCCCAAAAACCCATAAAACGATACCCCACATCTGTAGCGGGGTGGGGGTGTTAGTGGGGGTGGATGAAGTAAAAAAACATTTTGAGGTGTCTTTTCCTTGTACATACACTAAATCACAATTTTTTTTATCCCCTTTAAAATGGGGTGGGGGTGGTAATGGGGGTGGCTAATGTCAAAATCATTTTTTAGACCTTAGCTTTTCTTGTATATACTAAATACTAATTTTATGGACTCTTACCTGCTTGATTTACCTACTTTCCCCAGATTTACCCCAATTTACCCCCCAACCCTTCGACGGAACAAGATGAAAATATAATCTAGTTCTAGATCTCGTTAAAGTACATGTGTGTACCAAATTTCAAGTCAATATCTCAAACGGTTCCAGAGAAAACGTGCGCACAAAAAAAGTTACAGAGCGACAGGCAGATCGACAGACAGAAATTTTTTTTCGCTCAAACTTAAAATCTCGACGTTTCGTGACATTCTAAGCCTATTTGAGCAATAAAAATTATAAAAAAAACTTGTCGTTACTATACTTCCACTGGATGTGGAAGTATGGTAATACAATATTTTTGCACAAATCTAATGATTTTATATTGAATGAAAATGGTTAGGATTACAAAAAAAAATCTAAGATATGCTTTGCAGAAAATGTTCTGTTCTTTAGTTTTTGTACATTCTTTATAGTACATTTTGTTTATAATGAACGGTTTATAGGATGATTGCAATACACCGTTTAACGAAATTATTTTTTGCATACTTAAATGTAGGTAATTAGACCTTGTGTCAGCCTCCAAATTTGTAATTTGCGGGCGAATGCAAAATAGTATTATTGCAATTAGGTATTGGTAATCACTAATCACTATTCTAAGCGTATCGTGTCCAATAAGATCGCTAAATATCGTGTCAACACAAAATATTAATCAAGCTAAAAACATTTTGATATTATTTCGATATTATGAATAATGTAGATTATCCCAATCAGAGCAACGTGTTTCTTCACAAATAAATGGCCATGTTTCATTTTTTAATGAAAATTTTCGAGTTTCTAATAAACGTATTGTAAATTTTAGGGTACATATTTCTTTAAAGAAATTTTTTTAAAAACTAAAAGCATAAAAAAATGCCATTTTGTAGAAAAAAATTAAGCAGTTTTTTCTTTTTAGTCCATATCTCCGCCATTTTAATTATTTTGGGAAAATGCCGAGATATTTTTTTATACATTCTGAATTTAACTAAAGAATATCATTTAAGTATGACAATTGGTTTGGAAGATATAGCAAATGTAGGAATTTGTTCAGCCGCCATTTTGAAATAGCCGCCATATTGAAACGCTCAACTTTTGAGACATTTAGTGATTACCAATACTCCAAATATTAATTCACCTCCCCCTAATTATACCAAAATATTGACTGGTACATGGACATGTAGATGTGGTACTTCCTGGCTTTATCTCAGAAACGAATGGACCTATTTCAATTCCTAATCTGTACAACTGTGGGATACTCATGCATTTTAAAATGACGTGCCAAATGATGCGATTTGAAATTGGGATGACTAGTGAGTGGGGGAAAAGGTGGCACATAAAATTCAACTAACAGTGCTTTATAAGCACAGAGACGTACTGAAATCAATAAATTATTTATGACATTGATTGTCATATTGCTATTATTGTAAATGGTAAGGCATTTCTCAGCAAGGCACGTTGAAGATTTCTGAAAGTTTTCCATTACCTAGAAAATACTGATACAATATTAACTTCCGCATCTAAGGACTTGGAAGACGAGCTCCATTAAATGTATATCCCGAGATAAAACGATGCGTAAAGGAACATCACACACCATAATATCATGTGTGTTGATATGACCTGGAAGCGAAATGTTGTGAGACTAGAAAGGGGCGGCCTTTATCAGAACGAATCCACTCTTCTCATGCCTGCCAACCTGCCAGTCGACATCAATCATGGTTACTCTTAGTGCGCTAAATTCCTTATTACACATTAGAATCAGATTCAGTGTGTGTTGAATATATTATTATGCCACCAGAGAACAAACACAGCCTGAGATAAATTCCAGTTTAGTTGTTGATCAGTTTAGCGTTGTTAACATTAGATTACCAAAAGTAAATATTTCTGGTTCGGATTTCAGTAGGATTGTTGATGGCTTATACGTAGGAATATTCCAGCAGTGTGTAGAAAATGTACGATTAAATCGAATTTGTAGAAGTGTACTTAAGTATTATTATACTACTAGCTGAGCCCGCCGGAACTCGATGGAATAGGAATGTTTAAAAATTTATCCTGTAATTCCCGAGGCCCGGGACTCCGGCTATATTACATCATATAGGCTAGGCATTCATTTGTGCACATTTGGCGATTCTCAAAAAAACAAGAATATTTAAATTTAATGATATATTTCCAATATGTATCTCCAGATGACATTATTTCAACAAAAAAATTCATTACATCCAAGTGGTACGGAGATAGTCAATAATAATATAGGAATTAAAGAGCTAAGTGGATAAAGGTGTTATGTGACATTTTTGAAAATTTTGAGATTTCTACACAGACAACTATTTTAACTTATAATCTATCATTTCAATAAGTTTTTGGGATAATAAACCTTTCCTAAATGCGTTTTAATGTTTGATAAAGGTGTTATGTACATATGGTTTTATATAATTTAATGGATAAAGGTGTCATGATCAAATACCACCTTTATCCATTACTGTGCGATATTAAATTGTTTTAATCCAAAACACTTTGCTTTTAAAGTTATGTTATATTGACATTAATGTGCCAAGTTGTGTTAACTGTTTCTTACTATTATAGTGAAAATGGTCAGTCGTAGTAAACTGATATTACAAATGGCAATGAATAAACGATTTCACGAATCATGTAAGATGTTTATAAATTGGCTGATATTTGGGAATAGTGCTTATAGTGTATAGTTTATATTCATTTCGTTCAATTTCAGAATGGTATGAGATGGTACAAGAGTCGAGATGGTACTTGAGTATCTAACTGCTGTAAACACATTTATACCTTTTGGCAATTCAGCAGAAATCAGTCACATAGTGGCAATTTCTTCCCAGGCAAGTTTTAATAATGTTTTAAAAACAAAACATTATCAATATAAAATGCAATAATAAAATACGAATTTACCAAAGTATTCTAGCAAATTAGTCTGTAAATCAGAAATACTGGAAAGTGACGCTTTGCGGTGTTGATTTTTGTACAAACATTTTTATGCTGACAAGTAGAAGAGGGCTGGACCGTAAAAATTTGTATGACAAGAGCAAAACTGATATCTGGTATGGCTTCTGCTCACCCAATATTTTGAAAGAGCATTAAATTGTTTAAGGCAAATCTGGCGAATTCCGAAATTCTTGCGGAAAAAATAATAAGTATGATAATTACGCCAATCAAGTCAAAGGTCATTTGGGTTTGTAAGGTTATCGTTTAAGAATTACAGGGTTCGCTATGCTTACATCTATTGGGTTAAAAAAAAAACAAAAAATAAAATAAATAATACTAAAGAATACGGAGAAAATTACAAACTAGCTTTCGAACAACAAAAGCGTGACGCAGCAAAAGTTACAGTAGATAGAACGATTTGCTTTCTTACTTTAGATCTTCAGCAAACCATGCCGCTGCCAAAATTAAGTACATCGAAAGCATTTTACCTTCGTCAAATGTGGTTTTACAACCTTGGCATACATACATTGAGGAATACTGAAAAAAAAAACGTTCTTTTTCACATGGACTGAAGATATGGCCAGCCGTGAAAGCCTAGAAATTGCTAGTAGCTTACATACCTTTTCACAAATTTACAATGAATATTTCCAAGAAAAGATCGATCACATTATAATATGGCCCGACTCCTGTGGTGGACAAAATAAAAACTTCAATATCATTACACTTTACCAGTTGTTGATTTTAAAGAGAGAATTTAAAGTTATCGACCATAAATTTTCGGAGGTGGGACATTCATATTTAGATTCAGACAGAGACTTTGGCAGAGTCGAGAAGATTTTAAGGAAACATCAAAACATCTACGTTCCGGACCAGTATCGAGAAATTTTAAGAACTCCCAAAGACGCCGTTGTCATAGATATGAAGAATCATTTCAAGGATATTGATGGAATTGCCGCAAAACTCAATTTGTACAACAGGAAGAAAAACTTGAACAATGGAAAGGTTTATTTTCACGACGATATAAAATGGCACCTATGGGTGCTACTATTACATCACTAGATGAAATGACTCCATTTTACAAAGACGATATTTTAAAGAAAAGGAATATGCATAAGATAAATTCCGACTGTATTGCTCTAACGGTGTTTAATGAAAACAAGGGCAGCCTAAGTGTAGGGAAACTGGCCAATCTTAAAGAACAATTACCATTCAAAAATGAATGGTAAGGCCGTATTATCACAACATACTTGGAAATGACCAAACTGTGGCTCAAAACCGTAGAACTGTCCGACTACCTAAAAATTGTACAATTTTTAATAATAATAAAATACGTTTAATTTCTTAACACTTTTATTCACTAATTCCTTATTCATTTCAAAGAAATTTATGAACGGATAAAGGTGTTATGTACATTAATTTTTTAAAATTTTCGAAAATAATGACAACTGACAACTTTAGTTATTTGTCTCTGAAAAGTACATCAAATGTCAATATCATCGCAAAATGCAAGCTATATAGTCGTTATAACAAAAAAGTTCTCGCCTAAAAACTTTCGAGTTAAATTACTCAATAACGTGTTTTTGTGACATAACACCTTAACACCATAATTTCCGGTTATAGACTTTTTTATCTAGTTTACCTGTATATTTATTTTAATTTCTAGCTATCGTAGGACTAGAGATATCGAAGTCCGACACACTATTGCCCACCCTGTATATAGAATTTGTAAAATTATTTGCCCCCCCCCTCTCTATTTGACATCTTCTATTCGTTGATCATCTTATTCCTTTCAGTGATCGCTTTGCATATTTGTATTTTTTTATCAAAATTGTATCAGATCTTCATCTTTGTCAACCACATTTCAGATAAAATGCAAATATTTTCCCAACCCTAGTCAAAACTTTTTTCGTTTTTATCGCCTCCATATACCTTAAATGCATAATTAGAAAATAATTGATTAACGCAATGCAATGCAATTTAACATGACCAACGTATGCACCATATAACGATAAAAAAATGTTCACATTCAATTAAATTATTAACGGACTGTGTCTAAACAACAAGAAGAACAAATTATTTATAATATTAAAAAATAAACAAATTAAGAATAAACAATTGCCGTCACCTAAAATGGGAATAATATGTCGTTCCATGATGAAAAGAGATATTCTCCAAAAAATGCTTTATATTAGAAATAAATAAAACAACAGTGCAAATTAGTTTGAATTCGTTTTCGACTGAATATATGATATGCGATACACACACACTGGTAATCGCTGGCTCTGACTGATTTACTCGAATCTTCTCGGCCAACTGCGGCCTTCTACATACGCAGTTTGATGTAGCAGGGGCCATCAGTACGTTATAGCTCGAGCGCTGAGGAAAATAAAAATTAGTGATGACACATCTGTCAATAAAGAGCTTTATTTCAAAATAAGAATCATCAAAATCGGTCCAGTGGGAGACACTGCAAAAGAGGAAGAAGAAAACTCCTTATGTTTTAAATCTATAGATTTTTGTAGTAGTAATCATTTAATGGCATGTGCGGGTTGGTTCTAGAGATTTTCTTTTTTAATAATTTAGTAGTTACCATCATTAATTAAATTTCCACAAAAATATCCAGATGTTGGAAAAATGACTGTCAAAATAGGTTTATCTCTATTATTTCCTTTCCTGTTGATTTTATCCTAACAACCGCTGGCCAATGAATCACTAATTCCACATCCAGATTCTCTAACCAAGTCCACAACGAAAAAACTTTGTATGTGGAAATAATTGTTTATGGAACTTTAATAATATAATCTACCCCAAAAACCCATAAAACGGTAGTGAGGTGGGGGTGGTGATAGGGGGGTGGTAGTGGGGGACGATGAAGTAAAAAAATATTTTTTTTCTGGTTCTTGTACACACACTAAATCACAATTTTTTTCATCCCTTTTAATAAGAGGGGGAGATGGTAATGGGAGGAGTGGCTAATGCCAAAAATTTTTTTGAGACCTTAGCTTCTCTTGAAACACTAAATACCAATTTTATGGACTCTTACCTGCTTGATTTACCTATTTACCCTCGTTTACCTCAATTTACCCCCCCTTCGACGGAACAAGATGAAAATATAATCTAGTTCCAGATCTCGTTAAAGTACAAATGTGTACCAAATTTCAAGTCAATATCTTAAACGGTTCCAGAGTAAACGTGCGCACAAAAAAAAGTTACAGACCAACAGAATTTTTTTTTCGCTCAAACTTAAAATCTCCACGTTTCATGACATTTTAAGCCTATTTGAACAATAAAAACTTTAAAAAATTTTTTTGTCATTACTGTACTTCCACTGGATGTGGAAGTAAAATTAGTTATTACCAATGTCGAAAGGAATAACAAGAGCTATAACATTTATTGAAACAATTCTTTTTCATTGTAAATACTTTACGATTTTCCAGCCGCACATGGTGAAAGCTGATCAAATTTATTTATCTTTGTTTTTTCATTCCCAACCTCTTTGTTACCTGATTTTAGTTATTACTTATTATTTTCAGCGTGTTTTATTAAAGAAAAAAAATAACAAAAAACAATGTAGAGAAGAAATATAATTTTATTTTTTCTATGTAGAAATTTGATATTTTTTTTTTTACAAAAAAATTTATTAAATAATTGGTATGTTTTTGGATTTTTTTTCTTTTGGAGACAGTTTCGCATAGATCTTATTTCAAAAACAAATCAAAATTGTGCCTTGGAAAGTTTTGGAAGTTAGTTAAAAACCTTCCAGTTTCTAATAAAACTTTCTATTTTGAATTAATTCGTGTTTAAATTAATAATAAAGTAATCAAAGCGTTTGCTGACATAAAAAAACAAATTTTTAAACGGTACATACCTTTTATATTAGAATCCAGAACAGAAAATTCTACAATCGCACACAAAATTGTCTAAAATTTACAATGAAAGTTCTTTTACAAAAGAAATAACCAATTTAAACAAATTGAAAAAAATTGTAAAAAACATCTTCTAGAAAATATATTCTATTCTGTTGACGAGTGTTTTAATTCTCGCATTGAAATATAATGTTTGTCTTATATATGAAATATTCTATTTGTTCTATATACTTTTATTGTATTTACATTATATACTTGCTACTTGCTATTTTTTGACGTTTTTTCATGCATGTAAAACATGTCGTATGAAAATGAAGCTATTATTATTATTATTATTATTTACACGAGAGTGTAGCAGGTAACAAATCGTGAAGCGTATACAACAGTAAAGTTCCGACTGGACTCTCAGACAACGTGCTCGTGCATGCTTTGTTTTATGCCGGATATGTACTTCACCAACTTGTGGTACCACATTACCGAGTGAAACTACGTTTTAGATTTTCAGCTTTCACCATCAAATACCTTTATGTGAGCGGCCAGAAAGATCAAAATTTGTGTTTCACTTCAGATTTTCGAATTATTTCTGTCATCGTTGTCCCTACGTAATAATCAGAGCCGGGTTATCCATAAGGCCAACTAGACTATAGCCTAGGGGCGACAATGTGTGAAGGGGCGCGCGCTCTCTGCTTATTAAAAAAAAAATTTTGTGCCCCCCCCCCCCTGCTAATCAATTTTCGTTTTCGAAAAAAAAAATTTTTTTTCACCATTTCCTTCTCTCTGCTTGTCAATTTTGGTTTGTTTTAAATTTTTTTTAGATTTCTCCCCCTCCCTGCTCATCAATTTTGAAACCAGGACGAAAAAAAAAAATAATAATCTGTTCTTATCAATACGTATATAATATTTCTATGAACAATTATTTCCGCATAGTGGAGCGCAAAAATAGAATCAAAATTGTTTTCGTTGTGAGAGACTTGGATAGAAAATCTGGATGTGGTAGGAGTGTTTCCTTACGCTCTTTTCACACTATACGGTTTTGACCGTACGGTAAAAAACCGTACGGCTTTTTGTCGTGACATTGTTGTTTTCATATTGCACGGTTTTTTTGCCGTTGTATGTTCCACATTTTCATTTCATTTGTAATAATAAGACAGTTATACGAAAATTTCATGTTCTGATTTTTTGTTTTTTAAGAAATATTAAATATACTTACCAAGCGTATTTTTATCTTTGTCTTCCATCGAATCAAAATCCTGTTTCAGTACTAAGCAAACTTCCAGGCTTTCTTGTGGCAATCTGATTTTTATAAACGTTAAGAGTTTTGTCCCATAGTACAGACCTACTTTGAACCAAGGTTATCAAAAGTTCCCCATCCATTTTACAAAAGTTAATAACTAATAATCCAACAAAACAATGTAGCTGCCGTACGGCTCAAAACCGTTGAATGTGAAAGCACGCATTTAGTTATGTAGACCACTGAGTCAAAGGTGCCGTACGGCAGCCGTCGAGTCCAGTGGTAACGCTCTTTTCACACTACATGGTTTTGATCGTACGGTAAAAAGCCGTGCGGCCGCATTCTTTTAGTGGAGTGAAGAAAAGCATGGGACCTTTCACATTATACGATGACGGCAAAACGCCGGTGCCGTGCCGTGCAGCAGCCGTCCCTTGCCACTGGATTCGACGGCTGCCGCACGGCACCTTTGACTCAGTGATCTACATAACTAAATGCGTGCTTTCACATTCAACGGTTTTGAGCCGTACGGCAGCTACATTGTTTTGTTGAATTATTAATTATTAACTTTTGGGAAATGGATGAAATTGATGCGGAAGTTTTGATAACCTTGGTTCAAAGTAGGTTATGCTATGGAACAAAACTCTTAATGTTTATAAAGATCGAATTGCCACAAGAAAGCCTGGAAGTTTGCTTAGAACTGAAACAAGATTTTGATTCGATGGAAGACAAAATAAAAATACGTTTGGTAAGTGTATTTCATACTATATTAAAAAAAAATCAGAACATGGAATTGTCGTATAATTGTCTTATTATTACAAATGAAATGAAAATGTTGAGCTTACAACGGCAAAAAACCGTGCAGTGTGAAAACAACAATGTCACGACAAAAAGCCGTACGGTTCTTTACCATACGATCAGAACCGTATAGTGTGAAAAGAGCGTAAGGGACGACTGCTGCACGGCACGGCACGGCACCGGCGTTTTGCCGTCATCGTATAATGTGAAAGGTCCCATGCTCTTCTTCACTCCACTAAAAGAATGCGGCCGTGTGGTTTTTTACCGTACGACCAAAACCGTGTAGTGTGAAAAGAGCGTTACGCTCTTTTCACACTATACGGTTTTGATGCCGTTGTAGCTCAACACTTTCATTTAATTTGTAATAATAACACAATTATGCGACAGTTTCATGTTCTGATTTTTTGTTCATTAATAAGTATTAAATATACTTACCAAACGCATTTTTATCTTTGTCTTCCATCGAATTAAAATCTTGTTTCAGTTCTAAGCAAACTTCCAGGCTTTCTTGTGGCAATTCGATCTTTATAAACATTAAGAGTTTTGTTCCATAGCATAACCTACTTTGAACCAAGGTTATCAAACAGTCCGCATCAATTTCATCCATTTCACAAAAGTTAATAATTAATAATCCAACAAAACAATGTACTTGCCGTACGGCTCAAAACCGTTGAATGTGAAAACACGCATTTAGTTATGTAGACAAAGGTGCCGTACGGCAGCCGTCGAGTCCAGTGGCAAGACACGGCTGCTGCACGGCACGGCACCGGCATTTTGCCGCCATCGTATAATGTGAAAGGTCCCATGCTTTTCTTCACTCCACTAAAAGAATGCGGCCGTGCGGTTTTTTACCGTACGATCAAAACCGTATAGTGTGAAAAGAGCGTTACGCGGAGGTTTTTGTATAATCACGACCAGTGCTGACACAATATTTTGCTGAGATTCAACACATATAACGGCTTTCAACAGTGGCTCAATTATTATGAATAATAAATCATAATTAAGTTCAGGTAGAGAGCCGACTGAAAATTTGATTTCGTATTAATTATTAACACTAATAAATTCTCCCGTTTCAAAAAGCAATTTGTGTACGGTATGCGACCAGCGTCAGCATCGTGTTGGCATGACAGTGCCATATGTGGTTTTGGATAGCGATCGGGCGAGCATTTCTCATTTAATTGGGATTAGATGCAAACAAAGTTACTTTTACCCCAAATACTGGACACTGTTACAGAATGTGATCAAAATGTACTCATTTAGTCGTTATGAAACTGCTTTGGCAATAATTACTGATATATTGTTTTACGAGGGACGCCAATTTAGCAAGGAATGAAAATATCGGTACTATTGCAGGTTTTTTAAATGGTCGGGAAATTGTTTCATTATACCGTTTCGAAAACAAGACATATTGGAAAATAAATGTTTCTGACAAAAGTAGTGAATTTTTGAGTAAAAAACAGAACAGCATAATTCATGTGTGATTCAGCGAATTATTTCAGTGTCTTCTTTTATGAAAACGTATATTTCTGAATTCTATTTCTAAATACCTAGCTGTTTTATAAGTAATACATAGTATCGTAGATGCCTAGGATAAAAGCTACGTAGGATCAATTTTCTGTAATTTAAGTAATGCGTTCGATTATATTTCTCACGATATCCTGTTAGGACAAATTACATTTCAAATACGTTAAGTTAAACATCCTACTTGTTAAATAGAAGACGGAGTACATGTTTTAATAAAGTAATTTCCGACTTCTTACCAATCGATCATGGTATACCACAAGGATCAGTATTGCTACCAGTGTTGTTCATTATTTATATCGATGACTTAGTCTATACAAATTTAAATGATAACCTCAAATGTTTACATGATATGGTCAAGATTTTCAAAACTGGCTCACAGCAAATAAATTATTACGAAGTAATGAAAAAACAATAAACATGGTATTGTCAAACCGTAATTTAGATAGCGTAAGAAAACCTGGGCTCAAGTGCACTTAGATCCGCCTCTTACCTGGAAACACCAAATAGGATTAAAAAACTTAATATAAAACTTTATATTTAATAATAAATCTTGTATATGTCGTACCTATGCGAGTAGTAAAACCTGCCTACTTCTGTTTTTTCATTCGGTAATCAGCTATACAATCACTTGAGGCCATTCGGCACATACTGGTCGAGTATTTTCTATACGCCGCACAGTGGTGCTTTTATTGGAAACAGGTGTCAAAAATCGGTAACCTAGCCAATTTTCGATTGAAATTTACGAAATTTGGTAGAGTTAAGTATGTGAATATGCCAAATTCAGTTTTGCTGCAGATTTTTTTTTTTTTTTTAATATGGCGACTTCAAAATTTGGGTCAGAAGAAGCAAAAGGGATGAAAAATTCAATAAAATAACCCAGCCAAAAAAAAAGTCCTGATGCTGGAACTTGACCCGAGTAGTCAATGTATTTTTCGACGCTGAATTCGAATCCGGCCTCAGAAAAGCCCAAACACCCTCAATAAGTACATGCAAAAAGTACTTCTACAGTCGTTGGATTTTTGAGGTTGCTGATTTCAAATTTCATTCTAAGGGTGAAAATCGAGTAAAATGGGGTGTAAAAATGAAAATTTGACAAAATACATAATTTTCATTCTAAACTTATATTTAGGGGTTTTTGAGGTTAATGTTTTCAAATTTCAACATACCAGAAGCCAGAAAGGGGTGTAGAAATAAAAAATTGAATTGAAAATACGTAATTTAGATTCTGAATTTATATTTTTAGGGGTTTTGAACTTCAAGTTCGAGTTCGAGTTCAAGTTCGACTCTGATCTCAGATAAGCCCACGTGCCCTCAAAATTTGGAGCCTTTAGCGAATAAGCAACTCTAAGATAGGGTAAGCCATCCCTGATTTGTGGTAATAATAAATACATGCAAAAAGTAGTTAACAAGCACAAACGTATTGTATTTAAATATAGATTTTTTTTTAAATATAGTTTTTGTGTATATGGCAAAGGGTTTTCTAGGTGGTTAAGCAACCCCTAGATAGAGGAAAACCACCCTAATATAAAAATAAAGTTCATGAGAGGGATTAAAGTCACTTTGGTTTCTATTCAAACATTTCTAAATCAAAAACTTCCACATTTTCCATATTTTAATGGTAATTAAGTATTTTATTTTTATAGTAACGACAAAAAAATTTTTAAAAATTTTTATTGTCCAAATAGGCTTAAAATGTCATGAAACGTCGAGATTTTAAGTTTGAGCGAAAAAAAATTTTCTGTCTGTCTGTCGGTCTGTCTGTCTGTAACTTTTTTTTGTGCGCACGTTTACTCTGGAACCGTTTAAGATATTGACTTAAAATTTGGTACACATATGTACTTTAACGAGATCTAGAACTAGATTATATTTTCATCTTATTCCGTCGAAGGGTTGGGGGGTAAATTGTGGTAAATTTGGGGTAAATGGGTAAATCAAGCAGGTAAGAGTCCATGAAACTGGTATTTAGTATATACAAGAGAAGCTAAGGTCTCAAAAAAATTTTTGGCATTAGCCACCCCCATTACCACCCCCACCTCCTTATTAAAGGGGATGAAAAAAAATGTGATTTAGTTTATGTACAGGAACCAGAAACCTCAAAATATTTTTTACTTCATCTACCCCCCACTACCACCCCCCTATCACCACCCCCACCCCACTACCGATGTGGGGTATCGTTTTATGGGTTTTTGGGGTAGAGGGTTTCAAATATTATATTATTAAAGTTCCATAAACAATTATTTTCACATACAAAGTTTTTTCGTTGTGAGTGACTTGGATAGAGAATCTGGATGTGGAAGTAGTGATTCCTTGGGCAGCGGTTTTTACACTCGTATATACTTTGATAAATCTACATAATTCCAAACTTTCAAATCTTCATTTTTTATGTCATTTTTTAGCATTTATGTACTGTATGATGGTTATATTCTTTGCAAGAACACGGGTATTTTTTAGCCTAATCTAAGAGTAGTTGTTCCGCCATTATTTAAGGAGATGACTGCTAAATATAAAACTCCCTTCTTTTGATATTCTTTACCATTCATTCCCATCAATCAATAAATCCTGAAATGTGGGTTAGTTTTGCTTCCATTTTGGGGGTTGATTAACCGAAAATCCTTTACGATATACCAAAAATCTATATTTAAATACAAAACTTTTGCGCTTCTTAACTACTTTTTGCATGTATTTATTATTACCACAAATCAGGGATGGCTTATCCTATTTTAGAGTTGTTTATTCGCTAAAAGCTCAAAATTTTGAGGGCACATGGTCTTTTCTGAGATCAGATTCGAACTTAAACTCAACAAGTTCAAAACCCTAAAAATATAATTTCAGAATCTAAATTACATATTAAGAAGCTCCCGGTTTTTGGTTTTTCGCTCATATCTCGAAAACGGTTAGCCCTAACCAAAAAGTGGTTATATGCAAAATTAAAGCTGACTAAATTTTCTACAATAATGTTTCTATTAATTTTTTTCGTATATAGTTCAGTAATGAATCGTATATCTTTTGACTGTATTCTAACTTTATTATAAATTTGTTATAAACTGAAAAAAAAAAATTAGTAATCATCGTAGAAAAAATTTCTTGTACAGATATCCGTTTCACAGCTGACTGAACTCAAATATCGAATAAAAAATGCCTTTGCGTCTGTAAGTATGTGTCTGCGTGTATATGTATGTGTGCGTGTATACCGTTTCTTGTAAACACGATAACTTCTGTTAGACTTATAATATTTAATTACAATTTGCAACATATGTAAAACAGCTTATTACAATAATCTCTATTAAAGTTGGGCCATATCTGTAATATATGGTGAGTTTGTAGGCCTCTGGATGCCTACAAACTCTCACTTCATAATAATCTTATTAAAAATATCATGTTCCATATTTTAGGATAACATTGATATATCATCTAATTTAAATAAAGTTGGTTTGCCTAACATGCACCCGGTATATTGCGGTTTATAAATCTTAAACATCTTCTTATTCTTGTATGCTTAATCAAAAACCTTAGTAATATTTTGCTCTGAAATTAAAATAAAGCCTATTTTACGTAGGGTTGGTAGGCCTCTGGTTATCACCATGTATTACAGATATGGCCCAATTTCAATAGGGAATATTGTAATATACTATTTTGTCAAATTTTCATTTTTACCACCTTTCAACCCTTATTTTACTCGATTTTCACCCTAAGAATAAAATTTGAAATCAGCAACCTCAAATTTGCTTCTTCTGACCCAAATTCTGAAGGCGCCATATTGAAAAAAAATGTCTGCAGCAAAACTGAATTTAGCATATCCAAATACTTAACTCTACCAAGTTTCGTAAATTTTTATCGAAAATTAGCTAGGTTACCGATTTTTGACACCTGTTTTCAAGCCACTGTGCGCCGTCGTGTCATTCGATTAGTTTGTTGATATTTTCTAATTTTTAGAATACTTGCATAATTTTTCTTAAGTTTGAGAAGTGTATATGACTTCCTAAGACAAGCAAAACATTTTATAAAGAATGACTTTTTCTCGGCACATCAAAAATAAGAAAGTTTACAAGAATGCGGTACCCCATCCGGGGACACACTGTATATTTATAAACACACTCGTTTGGTAACGTAAACGGTATCAGTGTCAGTAAACATTCAATTTGCTTGCATTTGAAAAACGTTGATACATCACTCACCTCAAGTGCTTAAACAAAGAAGTAAATGCGGATTTACAGCGTTCAGTCAGGTATTGAAAACAGGCTTAAGGTACCGCCTTGTCCCAAAGGATTTATACTGTGTGTGTTTCTTTTCTTATTACATTTCATTTGTTGTGTTGAAGGATAATAATTATTATTGTTTTCGTGGATAATTAAATGAACTTAATTTGACATCCTTTCAAAAATCATGCATCCTCTATTTATTTTTAAATTGATCATTTAATTTTATAAGTTGTCACTTATATTGCGTACTTAAGGCTTGGAAATGAATTACAGTAATACGAAAGAAGGGACTCCCTTTGATAATTTTATCGTACAAACCGGAGGGGAAAATTGTAAAGCTTATGTTTAACGCCCTAGAACGGGAGAATACGCTCCATCAGTCGGATACAGAATTATCAAATTTTCTTGAACGCCAAGTTTAGATAAGGGTATAATGGGACCTTTTTGAAGTAAGCCTGTCGAATGTCCACTTATTGCTATAAAGTACATATGCCCTCGGGTAATCCAAAAGCCTCTGTTATCTCTTCTAAACCCGAATGTACGGGCCCTCTCAACAACGTCCGTTCAAACAAATTACATATAAAATAATGATTCTCCTCGTTTTGCACTCTCCCGAGAAGTGAGTTTGAATGGAATACGTGACACTGCAAACTATATTATTATCTAAAAGCAGGATTATCTCTGCAGCATCATCGCCCGCCTTTATAAAATCGGGTCGCGGATCAGGGTGTGCGTCGAGATGCTATTTGCGCCTTCTAATTCTATTTACGTGGAACGGAAAGATTGTTACATTTATAGGCCGTTGTCTTTTTGCGTATAATAAATTTTTAAGTGTAGCTTTTAGTTAGATGTGGATCATATAACACCCAACGCCAACAATAATGAGATGTATGTATGTTATAAAAAGTTATATTCTACGTCAGGTTACAAGATAGTGCCTTCTCTGGTTAATCGATTATCTCAAAGCATTAGATTACATTCTAACCAACCAAAGGTTATGTTGAATTGTAAACTTGTACGTTTTATGTTCCACATTTAGTTTATGTTGCTTTTAAATGTCAATACAACTACCAGACGCTTGTAAATCCAGTTTTTATACTCACCTTGTATATCAATGATGTAGATTTATAGTAGTAGAATTATAAAACTCAACTCATATTTAGTGTATTAATCAACAACTGTAATCTCATTCAGTCATCGATGACTCTAGCAAAAAAATAAATGGTTTTTTTAAATTAAATTCACAAATGTGAATATACCAAAATGGCGCAGTCGGTAGGCCAATCTTCGTATTGATTAAAATTATATTGATTGTCATAAGGTTCATAATTTTAATGTTGAAAAGAACCTTTCGTTGATTGAAATGGTTGAAATTTATAAGGTAATTTTATTAGTCGTCAATTATATTCGATATAGTTTATCGTATTCGTTTAGGTAATTAGTTTTAAGCTTGTTTTAGTTGTGATTTTTCCCATTCTTTTGTTTAAGCAAATGACGTTCAGTACTAGGATTTAATTCAAAACTTTTTGCTAGATCACATGTAATATTTACGACAAGTTTCAGCAAAAAAATTGCTATATAGAAGACAGTTCCTTTTAGTTTTACTCCACTTTAATGTCGTTTTTGTAAAATCTACAGCAATAAAGTTTATTCTATTCTATTCATGTTTCATACTTTTCAAAAGTTTTTCTACAAGTATTCGCATAAATTAAACTATTTTACTTTCTTTATTACGGGATACATATCTCATAAATTACATTTTCACACGACGCGCGGACTCGACGTGATGCTCTAGGTGTGGCTGAGAATATTATGCTCCTATCTCGTTTTCTAACTTTCAATGAAATACCCTAGGGACGTCATTTTCAATGAGGCGGGCAATGAGAAAGTAAATTTGATATTGATTTTTACGTAATAACATAGTGTTAAGTAAAAAACTTGATAAGCTGTAGGTGGATGTAAGAAAGACGTGCAAGTTCAGGGAAGATTTATAACGTTTCACATAAATATCTATGAGGATAATAGACGCGGTGTATTTAAATACGGGATATTTAGTACTAATACACAAATTTATGAAATAAGTGTTAAAGTCAAATTATATGCCCAAATTGCATATCAAGTATCTTGAGGTAACAATCTTATTTTTGAAATTTGTTATTGGTGTGTTAAGATATATGGAAAAGAAATTGGGACAAAATCGGCAATTGCTTTGTATAACTAAAAACGATTCTTCCTATTCAAATAATTTCTCATAATTTGAAGTTTTAGAACAATAGTAATAACATCTTTATACACACATATAAAAAAGCTAGCAGATCGAACGTAGGTACAAAATAAATCATACAATACAATGTAGGTAGGAGGTATATGGATATGGTAAAATACACATCGTAATAAAGAATATGTAAAATGTGCATGAACACGAATGTACAAAAAAATATTTTGTCACTGTAAAAATATTTAAAAGCTTCGATGAAAAAAACCTCTGCGCCGAAAGGATCAGACAGAGGCTGGTTCTTCATACTTGTATTACAAAATGTCTAGCACCTAAAAATATATAAATTGAAGGAAAAATGTTAAATGATAATTAAAAATTAAATTGAAGGCTCTTAAGAAAAATAAATAATATTTTCCTTCAATTTAATTTTTAATTATCATTGAAAATTTTTGTTTCAGTTTACATATCTTTAGGTGTGAGACTTCTGACATTTTGTAACATAAGTATTAATAACAATCAGCCTCTGTCTGATCGTTTTGGCACAAAGATTTCTTTCATCAAAACTTTTAAATATGTTTACAGTGTCAAAATACCCAAACAGTAACAAGTCATGAATATACCACAAATAATTTATTATAGACAAAATATAGAATAGAAAAAGAAAAACCTGATGATGATGACATATGAGTACAGAGTACATCACATGTCAACATGAGTGCTGATTAATTTTCCATATACTCTTGAGAAGAGTAACAACAGTACGAGAATAAACACTGTTCTATTCTTATTTTAAAGAAATTGAAATTTAAAAATTTAAAATTCGCAGGTGGTTTGTTGTAAAAGTTTAGATTTAGCGAGTTTCGTTCAGAGATTGAAAGTGTAAATCTAGGTGCCCTTAAAATATCACCTGACCTAGTAGGATAATTATAAATCTCAGATTAGAGAGAATGTAAATGCTTGTTTCATGTATTTCTAATACTGAACGGAAAATATACAATGACGGAAGAATTTTATATCTTATAAACAAAGGTTGACATAGGTCTTGAAAACCAACATTTTCTATCTTCTGCAGACGAAAAACTCTAATAGACTGGCTAGAGGTTCCCCACAGAAGTACATATAGGGTAAGTGCGAGTGGAAGATGGAGTGATAGACAGTTAAAATTAATTATGTATTGACTTGTTTTAATTGTCTTATTGTTGCTATACGTTGTTATAGTATAATACTCTACAAATTTTAATTTCATTCCACTGGCCGCCAAATACGCAATTTTACAGTAAATTGAGTAAAAAGGCAAAAGGCAGCTCATCTATTATACCACAAAAATAATTCGAGTAACAAAAAGCTATTCACAATTTAAATATAAATTACATGTAAATATTATACTACTGGTTTAATTAAGTTTTTATATAATTGCAATGTTACAAAAAGGTTTTTGATTAACTACACAAAAATTCAAGGTGCCAAGATATCTAAAATGCAATAAGTATACAGTGTATTATTCAGGTTCGAACAAACATTACGTAGGTTATAGAATATATCAACTTTTTTATAAAATTACTACCAAACGAATGAAAGTTGCAGTTTGGCGTTACCTTTCACACCAAATGCTTATATCTCAGTTAGAATTTTAGATAAAATTTTCCAGCTGTTGTGGTGTTTCTGTTGATACGGCCATAGTCGTCTCATCAGCGAACGTTGTAACTAAGCCCACAGTGATATGATTCAGAAGGTCGTTGATAAATAACAAAAAGAGTAATGGGCCTACTACATCCATGGGCGCAACCAGGGGGAGAGCCCCCCAAGCCTTCTCCCATGAGCCAAAAAATAAAGAAGCATAATCTCTATCAGTACAAAGCAGTATCCAAATTATCCCTTGAAATAAATATTTTGTAATTAATGCCAATATTATCTAGTAGAGGAATCTACATACACGTTTTCAACCATTTTCTGAAAAATTTTTCTCATCCTCTGGGGAGGCCGGTTCTATTGCCCCCCCCCCCCCCCCAGATCAATTTTCTGGCTGCGCCACTGACTACATCAGATCCTTTTGGAACACCAAGTTTAACATTGTACGTAGCTGAATTAGTACCATTAATATTAATGACCATATTTCGCCTCTCAAGATAAGAGTCCAACTAATTAAGTTGCATGGTAAGTTCTACTAAGTTTCGTTATTAAAAAATTGGGGCACACAGAATCAAACACCTTAGATAGGTCAGAATGTCGTGAGGCAACAAATCTGCCCCTATCTAGTTATATGTAAACGAAATTCAGTAATTCACACGTAGCAGTCGACGACTGATCTGTTATTTCTAAAATATAGAAAGGCAACTATCGATAATTTTTCAAATAATTTATTAGATATTAAGGATCGAAATCTGTCTATAGTTATCAATATTCTTTAAGTCTTCCTTCCTATATATTGATAGACACTATCTCTTCCTCCGCCTCACTATATCTGTAGATAGGTCATAATATGCAGTAGATTCTTGAAAAATATTCATCTCCCTGAAGCATTTCCACTTATCGTTATTTTAATGTTAAAAAGCAGGCATTTTTCATTACTTATATCAAACTTATGGTAATTTCCTAAATTCTTATAGTAATCTAAGCGAGCTGGATTTTAAGATTTTTTATAACGCAAAAGCGCCCTACCTTTAAGTCTCATCGTCAACTTGATGAGTCTATAAGCCACGAGGCTTTCTTCTTAGTAATCCTTACTCTTCTCAGAGGAGCGTGAATATCAAATAAATTTAAAATAGTATGGGAGAAAAACTTAAGTTAATCGTTAATATCGTTCATATGATTTACTTGCTAAAATTAAGTTGTACTTATATCATTGTAAAAATAACGAAACGTGTGAAAAAAGGTTCTTTTATTGAAACAACATTCCCAATATTACATAAAACTAAGCAAAGATAATCATAAAAATCACAATAGAAGCAAAAAGCATCAATACTAAAATTGCTGAGCAAAATATTATAATGTTTAGATGTATCCATATCCATATATTTTTAAACTGACATAAATATACAGAGTGTAATAGTTAATCTTCACCCGGAGGAGTCTAACATTTTTTTCAAATGTAAAGGCATATCATGTGGCACTTGAAAGCTTATTTCTAGAAGAATACAAGAAATATTTTTATTTTTTAAATATTCTAAGGAATGACAAAAGATAAAAACTAACATTTAAAGTTAAGGTACGTTTACAGTAGTAGTACTTAACAAATGTGATACATTTTGCATCAATGCAATTGTTATAAGGAGGAGAAGAGAGGAAGAAATAATTGCTAAAAACTTTCAGTAAAGAGCATTTAGAGTACAAAAATGTCAATCAGAGAGGAAATTATTTTTCTAGGCAGTAGCTTGCAAGGTGTATACTTTCTGGAAAACAGGGAGAACCTGGAAAAGTCAAGGAATTTGATTTTGAACAGGGAAATCAGGGAAAGTCAGGAAAAATTTATTAAAATTACTTGTATCTAAAGTTGTTCCCATCTTGCACCACCCGCTCGCCAAAAAAGTTTTCCATTTCTCCTCCCTCGCTCATAAATTTTCATTTTCGGGCAGAAAAATTTTCTGAAATTTTTATTGAAAAATCCTGAAAAGTTAGGGAACTTCAAAATTGTGAATTGATATACATCGTGAGCTTCTGTTATTTTAGTGAAGCAAAGAAGCAAACGAAGATACTAGGTGCGGCCCTCATTATTAGGAATAGATATATATCCAGTGAAAGTGATCTTTAGAGGGAGCAAGGCGATCAAATCAGAGGGGAGCAGGCGGCAATGAGCCAATGTGAAGACAGATCTTCGTAATAAATAAATTTTAGCTAAAAACTTCCTTCAATAGAAGTGTAGTATTCATTTACTTACCAGAATATCTTTTTTTCAGTTTAATAACGCCAGCCGTTTGGCTAAAAACTGCTTTTTCCCAGTCAAGATTTTTAGTACTGTGCTTTTTAATAGATGGTGCCACCTACAGCACTACAATAGACCATTTTAGGTCACGTGGTTTTGACAAGTCAGCCATTTTGCCAACAACCAAATGCAGTTTGCGTGGTTTTATATATTTTTTTTCTAGTTTTTCTTAAGAAAATGTGTGTGTTTTCGTAATAATGTCATGTAGTGAATATTATTCAACTCTTATGGGTGATGTAAAGTGTCGCTATGATGAGAAAATCAAAATAATGGACAATATTGACCCATACACCCTTGGAGTGGAGACTGGAGCCCTTTCTGCAGATTTGTCTATTTTACATAATCTGCAAGAAGTTTGTCAAATATATTCATTGTTATCTGCAAAGCAAGTTTACTAAGTGCTAGATTTCAGTGATAAGCATGTTATATTATGCGTATGTAGTATTAAATAGACTCTGCCAGAAAGTGATTTCTTTACCTTTTTCCTAAGCTTTTTTTACCTTCAAAATACATCTTATCTCACAATCGCAACTTATCGCACAAAAGAATAGCATTTTATTTTTATTTCACGTTTAAAACTGAGATTACTTCTTTGCTTACAATGGAATAAAAAGTTGGGTTGTCCCTTAGGCAATATGGCCGACTTATCGTGACGTCATCCTAAAATGGTCTATTATGGGGCATCTGCTCATGTAACCAACATAACCTTAAGTTTTAAGTTTTTCAAGTTTATTCTCATTTTTAATGTTTGTATACGCATTTTTAGCTTGGAACCGTACTGGCTCCAAGCAAATATTTAAAAATTCACGTAAATAATTTTTCAATATGGTTGATTAATAAAAATAGACTGCTAATTACAGGTTAGATTTCCAACCTACAAAAAGAGTCCTATTTTATTAGGACAAAGTATTCAGAACTTCATAAACAGTACACTGAAATAGATTTTAGTTAAAAATACTGGAACCAGGCAGAAATTTTAATAATAGGTGAGTAATTCTCTTAAATCTTAAGAAACATATTTTTGAAGTTAGCTGTGACGTCACGTGCAGATGCCCATAATAGCCACGCTTCAGCTTTAGCTTTACCGATGAAACTTTGTGATTGGCGTTGTCTCTTAAATGATCTGAAACGTCCTGACGATGGCCATTTAAATGGTGAAATTCGATGTGATGGGAGGTTTAGTAATTTTTCAAGAATGACTAGTTCTGATTTGAGTACTTGATAACACTGATCACAAACTGATGAAGAAAAACACGAAAGTTGTATAACATCATTTAATCTTACCGGCACCCCACTGACGCCCTTTCGGAAACGTCGGTTATGCCTGCTCCAGCAGCTCAGAGTCCAGATCCCAACAAGTGATCCAGGACTTTCCTTTAAATATGCACTGTTCCTAATAATCTTCTGCACTTCTTATGCAATCTGTTGACCAGATAGCTGTTTTAGACTCCAGTCATGACCCTTCTTGACAGTTCCAAGGGCTCCTACAATTACTGGCACGACTGTGGTCTTTGCATTCCACATTCTACCAATTTCTATTTGAAGGTCTTTGTACTTGCTCAACTTCTCCTTGAGTATTCTATTTGTGTAACTCAAGACTTCTCCTTTTTATTATTATTATTACTTTTTAAGCGACACAACTTCTGTGGTTATTAACCGCTGCTACTGCATACAATATCAGGGAGTGGATTATATTTTCAATAACAATTGTATTTCATGGAGAAAATCAACGAGAATTTTTATGTTGCCAAATTCATTATTTAAACATATATTAATTTCATTGGACAATCCATTCCTCGCTCTACTTTATTATTATTATTATATACTTCATGTGGAGTTAAATCATAATGCCTAATCGACTAACCAAACAACGAGCAACTGTTAAAAACTTTACCGTTAACAGACAAATTCTGTGAACTATTTTGTGAAACTACAATTAATTGTTGTGGACTGTTTGATGTATAACAAGTTTAAAGCGCGCAAATGTAATTGAATTTAGAATATCATTTCGATGTTTAATAAAATAACATGGTCTGAAATTCGTCGATAGTGATTTAAAAAAGGATTAGATACGAAAATAACTGTGTGGATAGGAAATCAAATTTAAATTAAATAATAATAAACGTTTTGGATTGGTTGATGGACGAGTATGTTTTAAACCTATACATGTTATTGAATTTAGAGTACAGATTTAAAAAATAATTATAAACGGGGAAATAATTATGCAGAAAAAACATCAAATTTAAATTAAATAATAGTACATTAAAATCTGAATTCATTAGCAAATATTACATAAATCCTTTGTCAAAGTAACAATATAACCCTCAACGAACATGTACAATGGCATAGTAGCACAGTTTATGTTCAATTCATTTTCGAGCAGTTACTTGTTGAATACACTTAATTATTCGCACCTTCAATATCACGACCAGCTGCTTTGTGCAAGACAAATAATTTCCCAACTGTGCTGCAGTTGCCCCATAAGGTAATACCACAGGTTATTATGCCAAAATACACAATACGTAGAGCATCAGAATGTACAGATCGTTTTAACTGATGTATGCAAAAAATTTGATGCGAAAGTTTCAAGCAGAGATAGTCCACTTGAGGTGACCAATTTAAGCTCCAAGCAATTTAGATTCAGAATTTTGCGCCCATTTAACTAAGCTGAGACGCATATCTGAGTAAATATCAGCTTTGGTAATGATGGCGATGTTATCTGTAAACAGTATACATGAATCATTGCCAACAGAGAAATGCATATCACTAATGTAGGTGAGGAATAAAATAGACCCCAGAACAGATCCCTGTGGAACACAATTTTTAATAGATAGTAACTCCGGCTCATTACCGTTAAGACTTACGTATTGCTGCCTATTAGATACATGGGAATAAATTCAGGCATATTTTGCCCAATTCTGATTTATGCAGCAGCTTTTCTGCATTGACACAGTCGAAAGCCTTGGCGAGGTCGCATATTGTAGCCGTGGAACTTGTGCCCCTCGACTAAATTTGATTGCTATTGATTACTGAGATATAATTAAAAAATGGCGTTAGATACGTAATTTACCCCAATATTTGGCGATTTTTAGGGCAAAGTAAGGTCCCTGCCTCTATCAACTTTTTCAAACCCATTCTTTATATAAAATATATTGAAATATAAAGTTTACTTAGTTAACTAAATATTTTTGGGGTAAAATCCATATAAAATGGACTGTAACACCTGTTATTGATTTAAAGTACAAATAGAAAAAATAGGAACGGGAAAATACTTATTCAGATAATACATCAAATTTAAATTAAATTGTACGATATGATTCATAAAATATGAACTCAGCGGCATGCTGGAAAGGCAATCATTTATTATGACTTCAAAATGAGGATCGTTTTCTTTATTGATGGCATATTTTACGATTTCACGTGGCTTAATATCCCGTCGGAGTCGATTTTTTATTTCGCCAGAGAATACGTATTAAAGATTTGACATTATAGATGAAATTTTATTAGGAAGTAAAGTTATGCGCCACCCAAGTAAAACGAGAGTCATGAAAGCCCGTATATTTTTCCGGTATTAAAAGCATCTTGTCCTAACAGTGCCAAGGTCAAAGCAAACAACAAATGGCGGGACCCAAATAAATATTTTATTAGAATTCAGAGGAAACGAAATTCTACTTCGAACGATTTGATGTCCTCGAGGAGATCGTAATAGCCCTCTCCAGGATTCACCCCATACACTTATCATGACAAGAAATTATCATAAAGTTTTATGGCCTGTCCCTTGTTGAATGTGGTAAGTGAAATTACTTTATGGCAGTAATAAAATTAATATAATGTCTAAGACGTGCAGGGTTGAATTCTACGACTCGAAACTAAGGAGGCCGTGAAATGAGGTGACATTTCTCGATTTTTTCAAGATTCTTTACGATAACTTCTACGTATACAGGGTTGTCCATAAGTAATGGTCCACAGAGCAACAATGGGTTTCTGAAATTAACGTATTGCGATTTAACAAAACTTGCCTTAGCCCAAAAGTTGATAATAACAAGATACAGGGCGTTAAAATCAATATTAAGTATATTTTTAATATGGGTTTTTTAAGATGAGAATTTTAAATCTGCTCTCATTTTTGATGTAGATTCTAGATGGCGCCACATAACCCAGGCAGACTGATGTCATTTTGACGTCATTTCTTAGTCACATTGGTCGAAGACCTCGGGTGACTAAACATGGCGTTTCAGTAACGTCATATTGTGACGAAATTATGACGTCATGTTGAGACGTCTATGTGACGTGATTTTTTTCATTTTAGACGAGTTTATGCATTACCACGTAGTTTGTTGTTATTTCCAGATGGCACCACATACAAACCACTGACAATAACAAACATCGATTTGGATGGATCTTATAACGGCCAGGTTAAAGATCATTTTTCTGTGGCGGGGCTGAGAGAGCATAAAAAGAAGTGGGTGTTTAACCTCTTAATTATCCATTCACCTACATCATACTTATTCTGTAACCCACCACTCATCGGAAAATGTAGACGTCCTAGAGCCCTTAAGATTCACATGCCATTTTGCACCAAATTGGTTTATAGTAGAGTAGATATAGGTTTTGTGAAATACTACCATAAAAGTGTCGAAAAATGAAAATTTTGCAAAACTTCTGCATCTCGGATACTATTTGATCTATAGAGTCCGCTCTGATACCAATTTCTAGTAAATTTAATCTACTTTTAAAAAATACTAAAATGTTTTTACCGAAAAAGTAGGCCTCAGGTGTCAAAATCGACAAAAACTGAAAAAAAACAAAAATTTCACAGTTTTTTGGATTTTTGGCCAAGATCCGGAGGTCTGCCGAGGTCGTAAACTTGGAGTTAACATTACCTTTTAATCCTATTCAACATATTAAAAAAGCAGCCATACCTGATTTAATGTCAGGTAGAATGTACAAAGTTACTGTACTACTACTATACGGATATATCAAAATCCATTTTTGCACATACAACTGTGTTCATTTCACTATTTACTGATGTTAGAAAAATCTAGTACATAAAAATAGTCTATTTAAACTAAAAAAGCTAAATTAAATTTCGGATATGGGGATTCTAAAGCATGCTAATCAATAATATTTCATAAGTCTTTCAGTAAAAAATTGCCTAAAACGACTTCTCGAAAAATCAACCCTTTTTTTCTTAAGAATAATGCACGTCAATGACTGAAATAAGTTTTGTTTTAGCCTAAAAGGGTGTAGTAAAGATCTTTGATATTGATGCAGATTTGGTTGAAATTGACCAATAACTGGAACTACGAAGATGTTACCACGAAAAGTGTGACACACTGTATATTTACAATTTATCAAATTAGCCGTGGAAAACAAAAGTATGTCATGTAAACAATATGTTAGTCTTGAGATATTTGTTGGTAGGTAATAATTAATTTCACTTTGTTTTAAATAAAATGTAAAACTTCTGATATTCGGACTATCATGACTTAATAGTTACAAAATATAAAATTTAATGTCTCGTATAGTTTTTAAGATAAATACTATGGATTATATATCATTAGAAAGCTTTTTTATGACCTTTCAGATGATGTAAAAATATACGAGGTGTTCTATTACAAAAAGCCACAAGTAAAGTTTATGTCTTCTAATTGCGGCTATCAATTGTTTCTCTGAGATCATTTTTGGAAAATACATTTGATTTTTCACAAATTTTAGTATTAAACGCTTTACGTAACTCCAAAAATAAAGAAATTAAATGGAGATATAACTTTTGCGTGACCACCCTACGCATATATAAATATTTAGTTTATCATTGTTGGAAATATCTACTATTCAACTTCCTTACGAGGGCAAAGGCTAATTTTCATAATTTTTTGTAAGGAAGTGTTGTTTTACACCAGATTTAAAAAACCGCTGCCCAAGGAATCACTACTTCCACATCCAGATTCTCTATCCAAGTCACTCACAACGAAAAAAGTTTGCATGTGGAAATAATTGTTTATGGAACTTTAATACTATAATATTTGAAATCCTCTACCCCAAAAACCCATAAAACGATACCCCACATCGGTAGTGGGGTGGGGGTGGTGATAGGAGGGTGGTAGTGGGGGTGGATGAAGTAAAAAAATATTTTGAGGTTTCTGGTTCTTGTACATACACTAAATCACAAATTTTTTTCATCCCCTTTAATAAGGGGGTGGGGGTGGTAATGGGGGTGGCTAATGCCAAAAATTTTTTTGAGACCCTAGCTTCTCTTGTATATACTAAATACCAATTTTATCGACCTGCTTGATTTACCCATTTACCCCAAATTTACCCCAATTTACCCCCCAACCCTTCTTCAGAACAACATGAAAATATAATCTAGTTCCAGATCTCGTTAAAGTACATATGTGTACCAAATTTCAAGTCAATATCTTAAACGGTTCCAGAGTAAACGTGCGCACAAAAAAAAGTTACAGACAGACAGACAGACCGACAGACAGACAGAAATTTTTTTTTCGCTCAAACTTATAATCTCGACGTTTCATGACATTTTAAGCCTATTTGAACAATAAAAATTTTTAAAAATTTTGTTGTTACTATACTTCCACTGGATGTGGAAGTAAAATAACTCATTCATTCTTAATGTTGCGTACAGTTATCCTAAAAAATTAAAACATACTTTCTTTAATTTAACGGATCCATTTATTCTGATTTTAATATTTTTGGCGTTTGATCATCAATATCCCCAGGTAGGTACTCTAATTGGCTCGATGAAAAGTGATGATAATAACAATAATGTAAACATCTTTCTCTTGACTAAGTTGCTTTATGTCCTAAAGGCTGAAGAACTTACGGAATTTATTTCTTTGTTTTCAAACTTACCATATAAGCAAGCTCTGAGCATCTTAAGGGAGTTAAGTTAAACCTGAAGTTGTAAGTGGATAAAAGTAGGTAGTTGAGAATTTCCTTCTGGCAATAGGCCTCCTGTGTAGATAGTTACTGCTGCGTTGGCGAAGAGGATCGATAGTCAAATGTTTTGAGTTGAGATCATCCACTATTTTAGCTAAACTTTTTAAAATAATTTGGCATTATATCTGTGTTGCTTAAACCAAGTGTTACATTCGGACGTTGCAAATTTCCAAAAGTTACTATACTAAATATAACAGAATTTACTTTAAATTTTGTTATAGATAGAGAGATATAGTGTTTATTTCACCACTACATAATTGAACATTTGCAGCTAATCAGAGAAGTAGCTGGTAAGCTGCAGATTTATAAAATACAGCAAAAACTCTGCAAAAACAGATTATTTATATAACACTTCACATTGTCAAACAAGAACATAATAAATACAAAACCAATAAATAATTTCGGATCAATTTAGAAGTTGAAATAAGTGTCATTACTATCTACTGTCTGTTCACCAAGCTCTGAGACCGAGTCAAAACAAACAAATGTGTGATCATCACGTGGCCATGACGTAGCGCCTCCTTTGGTTGGATTCCAGATTCTGTATAGGTCGCATGCGCCGACGTCACAGATTCTGAGACCTTAGGAAAACAAACAGCTGTCATCGAGTGACGTGCCGATTGAACGTGTTGTTTTAAAGTATGTTTTGCCGTTTTTGTTATATTTTGAAACTTAATTTTGGATTATTTAACATCCACAACTATCCTTAATTATTTCGTGTGGTGAATTTTGTTCGTTAATATGGAGATAAGTTTATATTTTACAAAATCGTCTCATAATGTAGAGGTTAGGTACATGGAAAAAGTTGGTGTCATCGAATTAAATCCTTTATATTTTGAGAAATGATGACTTTAGTACAAATATTGGTGTATTTCATAATATTTCACATAGGGATATTGTGAATTACTTGGTTTTGTGAGTAATGCATAGACAAAAGGATGAGTTCAAGGCATTCAGAAATCTCGAAGCTATTTATGGTTGGGTGAAAGAAGTACTCTCCAAGAAATTTACAGGATAAAAGCTTTTTGCAAAGGTAAGAATTCGTTGTTGATGATCAACCTTTTTTCCAATATATGCTTACCTAATTAAATGTTGCTTAATGAGTAATTTCTAACATACAAATTCATTTTTCAGGTTATGAATTCTTAACTTACCATCTTCAACAAAAGCCATCAACTACTTGGACTATTACTGATCCAGATGATCCTTCAGTACTCATTGTGACTGTGTTACTAGTCTAGACAAAATTTGTTCACTACCCAGTCTTTCCTTTCAATGTTTAGCAGTAAACGGTGGCTATGGTCGAAGTGTTAACTGTTAAGAATTTTATGAAAAATACCATATAAATTAAAGATGAAGGACTGAAGTACTGTGAACTACTTGAAATATGTAAATAGATGTACACAATTTCTTCCAGTGTACCTATATGATATACTATAGATTGAACTATACAAACCATTGTAATTTGTGCAAGAACTTTTTCTTATTGTGTCTTATTGTTATATAATATGTTTAACATATATTTTATTATTTCATGTAGGTAGGTCAATTGTTAAATATTTATTGTATTTTATTAAACACGTATATTCACTTTTTTTTATTTATCACTCGTATTATTGTTGTTAGCAGTGAATTGAAATAGTCGATTATGTTGAACTTATATATACATGCATCTTTGCATCTAACAAAGTAAAACAAAATATACTTACTAAATATCAAATTCTTTATTATCCAATAAAGTTCCATATGTTCGATTAGTACTCATAAGAAGAATCAACAAGAAACTTAACAGGAGATACAAAGAAAGATCTATATTGCAATAAAAATAAATGATTATATTATACACTTACGAAGTATCTAAGTAATAACATTGTAATTACAAAATTCAAAGAACATTTATAGCTACAATTTGACAGTTTCAACGCCCCTTTTGGACTTTATTTATGTGTTCACTCACTTCAGATCACTTTGTCTTAGTTTCATAATTCATGTTAAAAATCCAACACTGGGTTTTTGAGCACCATACAATACCTATAATTTAAAAGGACGTTTAGTTGCCAGATCAATCAATGACAGCAATACTTTGAATTTCCTTAACTTATGCACTTCATCAGATATCTTAATGTAGCCTGTGTACTTTCCTCTTGAGGTGTACAACAATTTCTGCTGTTGTAATTCTTTCTCCCTCAACATCAGTTCTACCCTCACTCAACTAAAATTTAAACACAACAAATGATTATTAAAAATGCTGACAAATCAATATAAAGTGTTATTTTTTTACCATGAATTGTTTCTTGTTTGGTTTAGCAGTAGTTATTATTATCACAAGCACTATTAGTTTCACATTTGGGTTTTAAGTTGTATGCCATATTAACAGAGAACACCTAACTGGATGGATCATCATGGTCTTGAATTACAGCTGTCTTTCCTACAACATAAATCCACAATAAAAATCAAATTCTTAAATTATTAAACAACAACTTACTATTAAAATGCTTGGAATACTCCAGTAAAATAATTCCTTTTAGTTGCCTGGAATCTTTTAATCCTAACCTCTTCTGGCTGTAAATCGTCGTTATTTTATAAAAACTGATGTTGTCTCGGTATTGCCACACTTCCACAATTAATAATACAACAAAAACTTGCCATTTTGTACGATATAATGTCCATAAAAACTCTAATATTATGAAAAATTCAATTCTTAGGTTCAGACAGTAGACATTTGACAGCAATGACAGCGGTTTGTTTTCCTAAAGTCTCAGCTCTGTGACGTCACGCGCACACGACCTATTATAGCTGGGTTCAATCGTATGCAATTTTCGTAAGAAAGTAATTACATTTATTTTTCAACTTAAATGGATTATTTAATTTCAGTTATTGGGGTCTGCTAAGGAAGCGTAATTATATAGAATTGAAGAGAATATTCACCATAAATCTTGTTACGGGAAAAATATATTTTAAATAATTTGAGACAGAGTCAAAACAAACAAATGTGTGATCATCACGTGGCCATGACGTAGCGCCTCCTTTGGTTGGATTCCAGATTCTGTATAGCTGGGTTCAGTGGTATGCAATTTTCGTAAGAAAGTAATTACATTTATTTTTCAACTTAAATGGATTATTTAATTTCAGATTAAGGAAGCGTAATTATATAGAATTGAAGAGAATATTCACCATAAATCTTGTTACGGGAAAAATATATTTTAAATAATTTTACGCATAAATGGACTCTTGTGAAATAATTGCACTTTTTTTATGCTTTTGATAAAAAATCATTACATAAGTCATTTAAAAGAGTAATTTAAAAGGTACTATAAACTGAGTATATGAAAAAACAACATTACACGTAGCACACATACAATGAATAGTTTACAGATCATAATTTTGAAATTCTTCTAAGCTCTAGAATGCTTTAGAAATAAGAATTTTTTTTTATTTTAAATTGAATTAAAGGTAGTGCCCTAATTTGAAGAGGTAATTTATTATAGAAAGAAGCCCATAGTATCTGTAGCATGTCTTGATTTCTTTAATCTAAGATATTCAATAAATAAATTAGTATTATTGCATCTATTATGAGTATGGATATTAATAGTTATTTATGTAACAAGACTTGTAATAGTATATTACGTAATGAGAATTGTAAGAAGCATATTACGCACGAATGGAAAAGTTACGCACGATGCCGCGTAGCGGCGAGTGCGTATTTCCATGAGTGCGTAATTGCTTTACAACTCGAATTATGTACTATACTTTACCTACGATCATATTTATTTATTTATTTAGTAAAATGTGGATTTAGTTTACTAGTCAACAATGTCATTCAACAAATATTATGTCAGATTTGACAGCGTTTGAAAATTACATAGGCGCATTTGTTTTTTTTAAACCCCGCGTCAGCGATATAAGCCACCTATAATTGGGTGTCCCGTGCGTTTTGTTTACCGTGCGATTTGTTTACAGTGCGTTTTGTTTACAATACGTAAAATTCAACTTACATGAATGGCAGGTAGTGTGTTTTTTACTATTTACAGTAGTGATCGTAGGTAAATGTATTTTACAGGTCGAGAACATAGTTTGCACACCAAAGCCCGTAGGGCCGAGGTTTGCAAGTGTTTAAGACCTGTAAATACCCGATACAAACCGAGGTGCAAACGACGTTTTTCGTACTACTAGCAATATTACAATTTTTAGGAATATTCATTCAAAATTACAAGTTTATATTTCATTTATTAGTTGGCTTAGACTCTAATTGGAGTGTGTTTGCTTTCTGCTATGATTATTGTCAATAAGCTGTCAAATTCATAACTTCATAATATCCGCCATTCAAGTTAATTACGTGAGTTTTTGCAATAAAAATTTGGATTATGATAAAAGTATCAACATTCAGGAGGCAGCCAAAAATGCGTGTGCTTCGTTGGTGCCAGAATTTCATTATTATTTAAATTCCTTATTACTTTGCTTTTTTGTCCTAGGGCATAAAAATAAATTTTGTGCTTTTTTGCCCTAGGGCATAAATAGTATATTATATTACTAGGAGTAGAACGCACTCTTTTTTTGTGTTGAGCCCAGAATTTGCGGCTGAGGCGAAGCCGAAGCCGCAAATTGGGCGAAACACAAAAAAAGGCGTTCTACTCCGTGTAATATATACTATTTTTTCTTCAAGCGTATTAAAATGCAAAAATTCATTTATTTATCATAAATGTACAAATATTCAAACTACAGTCTTATATGTTGACACAATATGACAAGTGGCTAGTGGATAGCGCGCCACCGGTGGCTTTCGGTATTAACATTATGTTACTAGTAAAACAATACCCACTGCGGTGGCGTTTTCGGAACTAACATTATGTTAATAGTAAAACAATGTCCACTACGGTGGCGTTCGGTACTAACATTTTGTTACTAGTAAAACAATGTCCTACTTCTACTTCTGTTTTTGGTGACATAATTTAAACATTTTAATACGCTTGAAGAAAAAATAAATTTTGTGCTTTTTTGCCTATGGTCTGTAAGTGACGTTTTCATAACAGACAGGCGTCAAAAAATGACACTTACAGAGCTAGTACTATGAAAAAATATTTTCACATTTATGAATGTTTTTTTTTATATAAAGTAGACAATTAAAAATGTATAAACTCGGAACAATTAAGAAACCAAGGTTAAATAAAATGATCTTTTACATCGTCTCTATAATTTAGGTTCAGTAAAACTCTGAATGCTTTTCTTTGCCTATTAAAAACTCTTGCACTGTGAGTGGAGAGGCCCCATATGAGTATTCCATAACTGATGACAGAATTAAAGAGGGTGTGATAGGCCATAATAGTTATTTCTTTTGAAATTGTTTGAGTTGAATTTTTTAGAAGGTTTTTAGCTAATTTATTGCATGTGTAATCAACATGTTCATTCCATTTTAAGGTTGGATCTAAAATAATTCCTAGGAATTTTACTTTATTTAGGTTATTAATATCCTGGTGTCTTAAGGTAAATATTATTTTTTCGGTTTTATCTTCATTTAATTTTAATGAATTTGCTACAAACCAGTGAGAGGCTTGGGTTTGAGAGGCTTCCATATTTCACTCAAGAGTTTCGAGAGTTTTCTCGATATCTATTATAGCTGTGTCATCAGCGAATAACACGAAGTTACTACCCAGCCCAGCTGTTGATAGATCATTGGTATAAATTAAGAACAGAATTAGGCCGAGCAGTGGACCCTGTAGTACACCGTGATTGATCTTATCAAGTTTAGAATACTCGTTATATAAAAAGTTTTTTGAAATCAGTCAATAAGGTAACTATTTATTAGACAGATACTATCATGTGAAAAACCATAATATATTAGCTTATCAATTAACAACATTTGACAACACATATATTTCTTTTGACGCAGCCTCAAGGCTTGGTGAACCGATCTAAAGCAGTTTGATTTACTATGAAAAATTTCTAAGTTCAGTTTGCAGATTAAAAGCCAATGTTGTAACAATCGTAACCATGGATTTTGGTTTTGAATCAAGCTGAACTTGGCTTGAACTTAGTACAACTCTCCCTTAAAGGCTCATATACTTTTTTTTAAGTTATGGCGATTTTCGTTACTTAAAAAAAATTACATTGAAGTTAATATATCTCGAAAACCTGTGATTTTTTGAAAATATTTGCATTATGAAAGTTGCTTAAAATGTAACGCTGCGTCAGACGTACCACTTTTCAAGGTTCCTGGGATTGAACAGTTTCTTTGCATCGCACCGCCATCTATACCTCAATTTTTGAAATACTATTTTTGCTCAAAATTCAAGTCATTTCTATATTCCAGTGAATACCTTTCACATAATTCAGATATCTCCTTTAGTTATCGAGAAAATAGTTGCGGAAGTTTCAAGCGAAACACCCTGTATACCTACTAAAATAACATAACTAACTATTGTAGCTAACTAAAAATCATACATTGAATATATTATCTAAAACGTTCTTTCCATTCGCTTGTCGCTACCAGCAGACGCTGCACGCCGTGGGTAATCAGGTATATCTCCAGCTTTCATTTAATGCTGGTTTGCCACTTGAAGCTGTCTCGTGTGCCAGATGAGGCCATATTTGTGCCCCGCACGTATTCTGATGACATGGGACATTTTTGTATTCTAGAAGCGCCCGCTGTTGCAGCTGAAAGCCCTCCGAAACTTTACTTTCTTAGAGTTCTCGTCACATTTTTTGTTTGTTATACTTGAGGAGCAAGCTTATCCAAACTGTAAGCACAGTAATTACATTTTGTTTACTTTGCTGTTGTTTGGCTTACTTCAGTACAGGCGGTGTTGCTTTGTTTTTTACTAACGATGCTTACTTACTGTATCCTGTAACGTCGCTTTAAAAATATCCGTTTGTTTAAAAATTCTTGTTGATTAATTCAGAACGACGGTAGGTACTTTTTTGAGCGGTTTAGTGAACAGGTTATTAATTATCGTGTAATTAAATTAAGTAAGAAACTTTATCGCTTTATATTGAAAAATATGAGTGCTCTCAGCTTGAAGTTCGGCTCCGTAATAATAAAAGTGGGTACTTCTCTTGTTTACCTACAGAAAACTCAACTTAGATTGTAAACAGCCCGGCTACATGTAGCTTTAAAGATGAACCCCGTTTTGTTGGTTTTAAAATTAAAATTTGCGATAAACTAAATGTTACAGCATTTAACTTTTTAGAGGAAGTTGTAAAATGCAAAAAGTGCGTTGAAATTATAGATAGCTTACAGAGGTTGAAAATAAAATAAAGTGGATTATTAGAATTATCATTTTACTTTCCTGTAAAATCGTGTCTTGGATAAGGTCAGATTCTGTTTTCACTACGCTCAAAACGCAAAACGAGAATATTCCAGAATATGGTGAAGTCGTCAGTAATAATTTAATTGAATAAAATTTAATTTTGTGGTAAAAAATTCAAATTTCGTCGGAATTGCATTAAAACTGAGAGTTAGGTATTTTAGAATTAGCTGATGATGAATTTGAAGTTGGAAGTATAGTAACGACAAAAATTTTTATTGTTCAAATAGGCTTAGAATGTCATGAAACGTCGAGATTTTAAGTTCGAGCAAAAAAAAGTTCTGTCTGTCGGTCTGTAACTTTTTGTGCGTACGTTTACTCTGGAACCGTTTAAAATATTGACTTGAAATTTGGTACACATATGTACTTTTACGAGATCCGGAACTAGATTATATTTTCGTCTTGTTCCGTGTAAGGGTTGGGGGGTAAATTGAGGTAAATTTAAGGTAAATAGGTTAATCAAGCAGGTAATAGTCCATAAAATTGGTATTTAGTATATACAAGGGAAACTAAGGTCTCAAAAAAATTTTTGGCATTAGCACCCCTACGCCATTATTAAAGTGGATTAAAAAATATTGTGATTTAGTGTGCGTACAAGAACCAGAAACCTCAAAATATTTGTTTACTTCATCCACCCCCACTACCACCCCCCTATCACCACCCTCACCCCACTACCGATGTGGGGTATCGTTTTATGGGTTTTTGTGGTAGAGGATTTCAAATATTATATTATTAGTTTCATAAACAATTATTTCCACATACATACACATTTTCGTTGTGAGTGACTTGAATAGAGAATCTGGATGTGGAAGTAGTGATTCCTTGGACAGCGGTTTTTTAAAGTGTGTTGCTCCACCCGTCACGCGTGCGGATAGTTGACATATGATTTTTGACATTACAAACTATTCTAAAAAAAAAAAAAAAAATTGCGGATAAACGACATTTCGCACAAAAAAGCTATTCCAACTGGTCTATTTTTAGGCGGTTCATTTTTTTTTAAATTTTTTAATAAATAAAGTTTGCTATATCCCAAACAATTTTTTTGCTCAATGCATATGTCGTAGTCATTTTATGAAATCCGTCATTTCGTGAAAAGGCTAGGTAGTACATGAACTGCCGGCATATCATGCAAATTCTTGAGGTTGCACGATCTCCCTAGGCATTTCATGAAACACCGTGGTCTTCTCGGCACTTGACGTCTAAAGTCATTCTACATGATCTGCCGCAAATTAGACTGGCAGATTGTGTTCTATTACTTGAGCTTTTTTGTTTTGTATATTACGGAAAGTAAGAGTGAAAAAGACTTGTTCAATGATCATTACAAATAGTATTATGGAGCAAAGCCCAATAAATGACCGTATAGGTTAGATTACGTTATTATATGCGTGATTCGTAATTTCGTTAGCACTCTAAAACCTGAAATGTACCAAATAAATCTGAACCTAACCTCAAAATTAATTACATCCCCATCTTTCCCTCCTTGTAACTCTGAACTTCCCCAATAAACAAAAACAAACAGCACAACATGGCTTCTAAGCAAACAAATCGACTGAAACGGCAACTAACCTAATCTCAAACACACAACACAACACAATCTGCCGGGTATCAATCACTTCATGAATAGTCAACATCTAATTTGCGGCAGATCATGTAGAACGACTTTAAACATCATGTGCCGAGACAACCACGGCGTTTCACGAAATGCCTAGGCAGATTGTGCAACGTCAAAAATTTACATGATATGCCGGCAGTTCATGTACTGCCTAGGCTTTTCACGAAATGACGGATTTCATCAAATGACTACGACACATATATTACGTCATTTCAAGTTTTTGTTATTTATTTATTTGTCTTTAATTTTGCTATAATTGTTTATTGTCATCTTTACATTTACATTAGTTTTAAGGACCAACATTTGGTTACATGTCTTACATTTTAAACGTGTAAATTAGGATAAAAAATAAATAAAAATTAAACATCCTGTACATGAGCAATTATAATATAACTTTGGAGTCAATTTAAGGATTTGTAACGTGTGAAGGTATTGTACTTAATGACACGTCTACTTAATTGTTGTTAACAAAATTAAAAGGTCGCTATAAAAATGTCATCCGAGCAGCAATCTTGTATACGTGAGAAGTTCGGGACTAGTTTCGCAATTCAATTAAGCAACCAGCTTCATCCCCTAATCGATCTGGGTTATCTTTCAGCAGAAACGTCGGGAAGGTCGTTAGCAGAAGTCAGTATTGGTGAGCGGAATCACGCGTTGGATATGCCGCTAATCGTTGGAAAAGCCTTTGTTAAAATCTGCGCCTGTAGCTACTACAATGTTCCTTTTCGTCAGCCAGATTTCCTTAACGGCCAGCGGACACTGTTATCGAAGTCTGACGCCGCACAATGGCTCGTTTTCTTTCTTTTCAGCTTTAACTGCACAAACCCTTTTCAGATGTCAGAAATCGAAATATAAGAAGAGTTTATATGCTAGCGAACGGTTTATTTGAAATCGAATTGACTGAAAGCTACTTACGATAGATTTTATGTCACTTTTATATGTACATCTAGCATTGGTAGGTAGTTAAATAGTTTCATGAATCGTATTGAAAAATATACCGTTGCATCATTTTATAATAATTATGAATAGTAATTGTTTATTACACTTTATTACAAACAAACATATAAAAAAAATACAAGTACAAAAGGAAAATTAAAAAAAAAAACGAGAAACTATATAAACCTCCGATTAAAGAACTTATATCTAGATACATAACAGACTATCTTTTCACTATATACCTTGTTTGCTCCTAACATAGTCACATTATATGTCCATTAAAATGGATAGATGAACATCACATCCCATAGGCAACAGTGGCGTTGTGTGTGTAGAAAATGTGTAGAATGGTAAATATTTTCATTAAAATGAATTATTGCAATTCCTGCATTACCGGCTCTTTATATAACGTGATGTAGGCATACGATATTACAGTAAGATAAAACAGTAAGATAAATATGTATTGAAAGGATATTAAAATTTAATTGCTATTTACTTTATAACTGTAAACTGAACTTCATCATGTTACGACTATGGAACGATCGATTTTCTTCTTTTCTAAACTGCTTTCTGCAAACGGCACAGCACTTCACTATTTATTTGCACAAAATATATTGTCACTAAACTGTGTAAATATGAATAGAGAATATTATTTAGGTATTAAGCAAATCACAACTTAAAATAAAATTACTTTTTCACCAGTTTTTGGTCGGAGAATACGAAAAACATTTATTGACATTAATGGCCGAACTGTCAAACTGATATTATGATAATCGAACTGAAGCCGACCGTGTACGAGCGGCCGCGAATACGCCGATGGGCCAATCAGCAACTTATGGGAAGAAGTGCCTTAGAATGGAAGTTTTTCGGGATCATAAAATTCATGCCATTATGTATCTAGATATAAGTTCTTTAATCGGAGATATAAACATTAATAATAGGCCATAGTAGATTCTTTCGAACAAAAGGTGAGGATATAACCAAACATGCTTTTGTAAATTGTTGCTGTGGAAAAAGATACAGGGTGTCAAAATTGTAATTTTTTTTCTTTTCTTTTGCAATATCTTAACTACCTCTTAACCGATCTTCTACCAATTTGGCAAGAAAACATTTTTTAAGCTAAGAAACAATAATTTATGTAACACTATGCTAGCCCATGGAGGAAACCTCATGAGCTGTACCTGATGATGAATATTTTTTTCACGAAGGAGTCATTTCTACGTAACAAAAGGTATACTTCATAGAACTTGATAATTCCAACCGTTTTCGAGAAAACTGCCGCATAAATCTCAAGAATTCTTTGAAAGCAAAGTCAATTTGAAAAGTGTGCTTCGGTGACGTCTTGGTTCTGTCATTTACGTACAATTTCATTAGTTTGACATTTTGACTGAATAAAGCACACTTTTCAATAATACAATTTGTCCTGTTCAAATTGAGTTTGTTTTCAAAAGAATTCTTGAAATCTTTGCTGCAGTTTTCTTAAAACGGTTGAAATTATCAAGTTCTAGTGTACCTTTTTTTTACGCAGAAGTGACTCCTGCCTGAATTTTTCCAGTCAAAAGTTCCACTACGCCCAAGGAACAATTTAAAAGTCATTTGGACTTATATGGTAAGTTTTAAAGCATTCTGTAAGACCTAATTATAAAGCTAATTTGCTTCTAGGATAATATTTATTTATAATGGGTTTATCATCCCTGTCAAAAAAATCTCATCAATCCGTATTGAAAATTATCAAAAATTAATAAGTATCTATGAGAACCTATATGGTCAATAAGTTTCTATAAGAGTTAGGTAAAGTTGCTGTTGAAATTGTTATCAGTTTATATCCGAATTGACCAGCAAAATGAGTCAAGCCATATCCGTTTGTAAATCCAAACATTTACTTATACCACATCAATGAGAATTTATGAGCACAGTATCTAATGTAATTCGTGCGGCTTTCCGTGATTAAAAGACAAGTGTTTCTTTAAGAAACGAGCTGCATTAGGTTAGAACAGTTTTGATTTGCAATTGAAGATTACAAATTATAATGTTTGAATAGGGATTTATGAGATCAGTTTCTATGAGTATTAATGTTTTTTTTCAGTAATATATTAAATGTGTTTTCATTTGTTTGAATGGGTAAAAAGAAAGGTCAGTTTTCAACTGCAATTACAAATACAAGTTTAATCGCTTCGAAGGGGTTATATGCGATCGATTTCTAAAAGTATTTATGCTGTTTTCCGAATATAGTTATGATGAGGTTTAATCAGTAACAAATTGTTAACTACTTGTTATGATATGGTCGGAAATTCCAAGTACACATTTAGTATTCCTTCAAGAGGATTGATGAGAGCAGTTTCTACGAGTATCTATTTGTTGTTCCTATAGTAAATTATATAAGTCTTTATCAGTACAGATTCGGATCTAATTTAAATATGAAAATTATATCAGAATAGAGCAACCAAATATTTTAAACAGTATCTATTTGTAAATCCACACATTTACTTATACTATCTCAATGAGAATTTATAGAACAGTATCTAATGTAAAACGTGCGCCTTTCCGTGGTTAAATGGCAAGAGTTTCTATAAGAAACGAGCTGAAGATTCAAAATTATAATGTTTGAATAGGGATTTATGAGATCAGTTTCTATGAGTATTAATGTTTTTTTTTTCAGTAATATATTAAATGTGTTTTCATTTGTTTGAATGGGTAAAAAGAGTTTTCAACTGCAATTACAAATACAAGTTTAATCACTTCGAATGGGGTTATATGCGATCAATTTCTAAAAGTATTTATGCTGTTTTCCGGATATAATTGTGATGAGGTTTAATCAGTAACAAATTGTTCACTACATGTTATGATATGGTCGGAAATTCCAAGTACACATTTGATATTCCTTCAAGAGGATTGATGAGAGCAGTTTCTGTTGTTCCTCTAGTAAATTATATAAGTCTTTATCAGTAAAGATTCGGATCTAATTTAAATATGAAAATTATATCAGAATAAAGCAACCAAATATTTTAAACAGTATCTATTTGTAAATCCAGACATTTACTTATACTATCTTAATGAGAATTTATGAGAACAGTATCTAATGTAAAACGTGCGGCTTTTCGTGGTTGAAAGGCAAGTGTTTCTATAAGAAACGAGATGCATATAGGTTAGAACAGTTTTGATTTGCAATTGCAGATTACAAATTATAATGTTTAAATAGGGATTTATGAGATCAGTTTCTATGAGTATTAAGGTTTTTTTTCAGTAATATATTAAATGTGTTTGCATTTGTTTGAATGCAATTACAAATACAAGTTTAATCACTTCGAATGGGGTTATATGCGATCAGTTTCTAACAGTATTTATGCTGTTTTCCGAATATAATTGTGATGAGGTTTAATCCGTAACAAATTGTTCACTACATGTTACGATATGGTCGGAAATTCCAGGTACATATTTAGTATTCCTTAAAGAGGATTGATGAGAGCAGTTTCTACGAGTATTTATTTGTTGTTCCTACAGTAAATTATATAAGTCTTTATCAGTATGCATTCGGATCTAATTTAAATACAAAAATCATATCAGAATGAAACCCCAAATATTTTAAACAGTGTCCACCTGTAAATCCAAACATTCAAAGATAATATTATAATGAGAATCCATCAGAACAGTATCTAATGTAACGTGTGCGGTTTTCCGTGGCTAAATTTTAAAATTATTTGCAATAAATAAGCTTTAACGGATTCGAACAGTTTTCATTTGCATTTCCAGATGAATAGTTTTAATTGTTAGGGATCTATGAGGTCAGTGTAACGTTTTTTTTTTTTCAATAAAATGTGTTTTTATTGGAAAAAAAAACATTACACAAAGACACTGATCTCATAGATCCCAATTTAACAATTAAAATTATTCATCTGGAATTGCAAATTAAAACTGTTCAAATCCGTTAAAGCTATTTTTTTTAAATACTTTTAAAATTTAGCCACGGAAAGCCGCACGCGTTACATTAGATACTGTTCTGATTGGTTCTCATTAAAATATATCTTTAAATGTTTGGATTTACAAGTGGATACTGTTTAAAATATTTGGTTGTGTCATTCTGATATAATTTTTGTATTTTAAGTAGATCCGAATGCATACTGATAAAGACAAATTTTCTATTGGAACAACAAATACATACTCATAGAAACTGCTATCATCAATCCTTTCGAAGGAATACTAAATATGTACCTGGAATCAGTGGCGCAGCCAGAAAATTCATCTGGGGGGGGGGGGGGGTGGCAATAGAACTGGCCTCCCCAGAAGATGAGGAAAATTTTTCAGAAAATGGTTGAAAACGGAATGGTTGAGAACGGTGTATGTAGATTCCTCTATTAGATAATATTGGCATTAATTACAAAATATTTATTTCAAGGGATAATTTAGATACTGCTTTGTACTGCTTCTTTATTTTTTGGCTCATGGAAGACGGCTTGGGGGGGGGGCATGGCTCCCCCCCTGGCTGCGCCCATGCCTGGAATTTCCAACCATATCGTAACATGTGGTGAACAATTTGTTACTGATCAAACCTCATCACAATTATATTCGGAAAACAGCATAAATACTGTTAGAAATTGATCGCATATAACCCCATTCGAAGTGATTAAACTTGTATTTGTAACTGCAGTTGAAAACTGACCTTTCTTTTTATCCATTCAAACAAATGAAAACACATTTAATATATTTATTACTGAAAAAAAAAAACATTAATACTCATAGAAACTGGTCTCATAAATCCCTATTCAAACATTATAATTTGTAATCTTTAATTGCAAATCAAAACTGTTCTAACCTAATGCAGCTCGTTTCTTATAGAAACTCTTGCCATTTAACCACGGAAAGCCGCACGCTTTACATTAGATACTGTCCTCATAAATTCTCATTGATGTGGTATAAGTAAATGTCTGGATTTACAAATAGATACTGTTTAAAATATTTAGTTGCTTTATTCTGATATAATTTTCATATTTAAATTAGATCCGAATGCATACTGATAAAGACTTATATAATTTACTATTGGCACAACAAATACATACTCGTAGAAACTGCTATTATCAATCCTTTCGAAGTAATACTAAATATGTACCTGGAATTTCCGCACGTAACATGTAGTGAACAATTTGTTACTGATCAAACCTCATCACAATTATATTCGGAAAACAGCATAAATACTGTTAGAAATTGATCGCATATAATCCCATTCGAAGTGGTTAAACTTGTATTTGTAATTGCAGTTGAAAACTGACCTTTCTTTTTACCCATTCAAACAAATGAAAACACATTTAATATATTACTAAAAAAAAACATTAATACTCATAGAAACTGATCTCATAAATCCCTATTCAAACATTATAATTTATAATCTTCAATTGCAAATCAAAACTGTTCTAACCTAATGCAGCTCGTTTCTTATAGAAACTCTTGCCATTTAACCACAGAAAGCCGCACGTTTTACATTAGATACTGTCCTCATAAATTCTCATTGAGATAGTATAAGTAAATGTCTGGATTTACAAATAGATACTGTTTAAAATATTAGGTTGCTTTATTCTGATATAATTTTCATATTTAAATTAGATCCGAATGCATATTGATAAAGACTTATATAATTTACTATTGGCACAACAAATACATACTCGTAGAAACTGCTATCATCAATCCTTTCGAAGTAATACTAAATATGTACCTGGAATTTCCGACCATATCGTAACATGTAGTGAACAATTTATTACTGATCAAACCTCATCACAATTATATTCGGAAAACAGCATAAATACTGTTAGAAATTGATCGCATATAACCCCATTCGAACTGATTAAATTTGTATTTGTAATTTCAGTTGAAAACTGACCTTTCTTTTTACCCATTCAAACATATGAAAACACATTTAATATATAACTGAAAAAAAAACATTAATACTCATAGAAACTGATCTCATAAATCCCTATTCAAACATTATAATTTGTAATCTTCAATTGCAAATATAAACTGTTCTAACCTAATGCAGCTCGTTTCTTATAGAAACACTTGCCATTTAACCACGGAAAGCCGTACGTTTTACATTAGATACTGTTCTCATAAATTCTCATTGAGATAGTATAAGTAAATGTAAAGACTTATATAATTTACTAGAGGAACAACAAATAGATACTCGTAGAAACTGCTCTCATCAATCCTTTTGAAGGAATACTAAATGTGTACTTGGAATTTCCGACCATATCATAACAAGTAGTGAAAAATTTGTTACTGATTAAACCTCATCACAATTATATTCGGAAAACAGCATAAACACTTTTAGAAATTAATCGGATATAACCCCATTCAAAGTGATTAAACTTGTATTTGTAATTGCAGTTGAAAACTGACCTTTCTTTTTACCCATTCAAACAAATGAAAACACATTTAATATATTACTGAAAAAAAAACATTAATACTCATAGAAACTGATCTCATAAATCCCTATTCAAACATTATAATTAGTAATCTTCAATTGCAAGTCAAAACTGTCCTAACCTAATGCAGCTCGTTTCTTATAGAAACACTTGCCATTTAACCACGGAAAGCCGCACGTTTTACATTAGATACTGTTCTCATAAATTCTCATTGATGTGGTATAAGTAAATGTTTGCTGCTCCATTCTGGTAGAAACTGATAGAAATTTCAGCAGCAACTTTAACTCCAGGCTCCAGTAGAGGGAGCTGTATACGTGTCGCTAATTCATATCTAATCTAATGTGACCTAAGGAACTGACGTGTGTTTGTTAAATTAAAAGTAAAGCAGTCTCTTTCACTGCTAACTCATTCATTGCTTCTAGGCTAGAACAAGAACACCCGAGGAAATAAGGACTTTGCAGTATTTTGTGTTTACCACAATATTAGTATTTCTATTTGAAATATGCAATTTAAACTGTACATTTGTCGGCATGCATATCCAAATTAATACTAATAAAAAAGCAGAATGGAAGTTTACAATAAAAATACATCTGCAAAATATACAATTGAAACTGTACATTTGTTGACATGTATATCCACATTAATACTAATAAAAAGGCAATGTTGAAATTTACAATAAAAACATGTTGATAAATGGTGTGTTACATACGATAGATACTGGAGAAAGGACGGACTGGAACTCTTATGATATTACTTATAGAAAAGTTTAGAATCTCTTTAAAGTTGTATCTGTAATTCCATATGTTTACAGATATAAGGGCAAGGGTGCATTTGCAGACACTAAACTGTAGATTTGTTGATGTATATTTCATATAAGTACTCATGAAAAGGCAACATGATAATTCCAAATAGCTCATTCGGAATTACTGTTTCATAACCGATTTGAAACTTAATAAAACAGATAAAATACTATCTGTATAATACTAATATAACTTATAGGAACGATAAAACCGCATCACTTTTTTTTTATAAGTTTCTATGTGGAATTTTTGGCAGGGATACCTACATAAAACTCTCCATAAAGCTAATCAGTTTTATTAAAGCCTTAAATTCCATTTAGATTTAAAGAGGCTTTAAATTATTCTTTATGGTTTTAACATACTTGCAATAAATGCATTTTAAATCCTTTTTAAAACTAGACATTTTCAATGCCTATTAGTACTTATTAAAGGCCATTACAAAACTAAACTCTTAAAACATCCTTCACAAATGTTGTAATGAAACCGTTATGAAGAAAAAAGGCTTCTATAAATCTAAAAGGCAAATTGTAATTCCATAAAACACTTTCTAAAACCTCAATAAAACATTTATTATAAAAATAATAAACAATATGTCAGCCTGAAGTGTCGTTGATGCATGTGTGTACACGTATATTTAGAACCCATACGTGCGTGTTACACTGTCAAATTATTTTGAGGTTAAGTTTTAAGTTTTTTGTATCAAATGTCAACGCGGTTTGTCTTGGAAGCGGTTCTTTTAAATGCCAAACGTTTTATTACAGTTTATCAAGTCCATGTGATCTTCGCCAAGTACATTTGCATTTATGTAAGGAAGGGATTATTTGTGATAGTACACAAAAAGACTTCATTTAGAGTAAATGTTCTAGGTCATTACCATTATTAGAATATATAGTTTAATGAGAGGACTGTAAAATGACAATTAGGTTTTTAGTTGGCCGGCCATGTTTTTCTTGTTATATAAAAATATTCAAGGTCAATCTCACAATTATAATTATTAATAATTATCACTTTTTCTTTAGCAGATTAAGGTAGAATTACAAGAAACGACGGAAAAGCAGAAGCAGCCTACTTTTTAAATTTGCTGATTACGCGCCTATGCAAATTTTGTATGGATATTAAAATCATTATTATTTCTGAGGCGCCCTTGTTTTTTAGGCCTTTCTTTTGAAGTTTTAACGATAAACTGCCGTTGGTTTTAATTTTTTTTTATCATATCTGATGTCTTTTTATTGCCTTTTAAATCTGCCTTAGGGAGCTTATAGTGCCACTCTACGCTTTATAAATTTTAAATTCCATTTTATCTTCAATAAGTCTGATGGTGTGTTTGCTTAAATCAGTTTAGAAAAAATAAATGTAAAAATAAAATTATTTGGATTCCTTCGTGGACATTCTTATAGCTTCTCAGTTCTAATATGGATTTATAAGAGTTTTAAAAACCAGTTTTAAGATGGCCTTCTAGGTGTTTTCTAGAAATGCAGGAAGCTAATAAAAAAGCTTCCGACAGCTTTAATAGTATATTGTGTATTTAGGTGTGAAAGCAATACATTCCCGGACGACTTGCAAATTGTTGGCCGAAGCGCTAGCCGAGGCCAACAAGCATCGAAGTTCGGGAATGTGCTTCCACACCGAAGTACACATACTACTTTTTCTGAAATCACAATCAATATTATTATAAATTAAGGAATTTGTATTAATGCATAACATTTCTTCATTACAATCTAACTGCTTTCTAATAAATGCAATTTCAATGTCAGATGGTTTGTCTGCGTGTATTTATTTACTCTCTAAAATATACATAAAAACCGTACTATGAACTATGGCCTATTATTAATAGTCCACACTGTATAAGAGTACTATCTATACTGCCAGACTAAAAAGAAAATGTGTGTATTTATTCTAGTAACTGCAATAAATGCTCAAATTTTGCACCATATCTATTCTAATAGAGAAACGTGCTCTACGGGACACCTCACGCATTACATTTTTCAGCATTTCAGGGATAATTGCCCCACATGCATCAATTCTGGTTTGGAGGCCCTCAATATTTTCAGGGGCAGTTTGAAATGTCTTGTTTTTAATGTAAACCCAGAGGAAAGAATCCAAGGGCGTAATATCTGGTGACCATAGAACGGATCCATAGATGCCTATCCAGCCATCTGGCATAACTTGATTTAAGTACTTTGCATAGATTACATCAGTGTGAGGTGGAGCCCATCTTGTTGAAAATATGAATAATTTAATCTTTCTGCTGAAGCTAATTCATAGAGAAAATCTTGAAATTCATTTTGCAGGAAATTAAGGTAACTGCCAACGGTTAATTTGCGTTATATAAATAAGATCGAATTATTTTAGTCCCTAAGAGACCCACCCAAACATTTGTAGAAAATCTTTCTTGGCAAGCATTGTCTCTGCACCAATATGTATTTTCTTGTGTCCACTTTTAATTAATACTTCTATTGAAAAATCCATTATTAGAAAAATTTGATTCGTCTAACCGAAGAATTTTGCTATTCCTCAGCAGATCATTCCCTCTCTTATTTAACACGCATCTACAAAATCTTATTTCCTTCGGTTTATCTCCCTCACTTAAAAGTTGAAGTTTCTTCATTCTGCAGCATCAAAAACCTTTTATTTTTAGAATTCTTCTTTGACTGTCTTTTTTTGCGACTGTTTTTCTGAATTTGTCTCAAAGCGGTTTCTTCATTTTGGTTAACATAATTCAATACTCTATTCACTTTTCTTACATTACCCTTAACCCTCTCCCTCTCCTTACTATTTTTTTCGTTAAAAACGAACCATGCGTTTTAGATTTTGAATTGACTTCCTAAAAATGGTTCGATTTATCACTTTATCAGACGCCTCTGCGCAGTTTAGAAATTGGTAAACCTGTTATCAGTGTTAACCATCATGTTCGTAAATGACTATACATAAAAACTATTTATTTGTTTTGTTGATTTAGTGATGTCTTGACATTTTTTACCAAATTTTCTTACGTGAAATACGCTGGTTATACTTTGCATACCAGCTACCAAAAATCATCACCTCGTATTTTATTTTTCTCTTAATTGAATTGCAACTTGGTCAATACTTTAATTGCTCTATGGGAAATATGAATGCCAATTTAATTCTTTAATTAAAAGTTTCCTTCTTTAATTAATATTTCAAAGACACTTTATAACTAATTAATTATTGCACAGGTCATATTTTAAATTAATATAGTACTCAACTTGTAAACAAGTTGAGCAAAAGCGTTTGGGAAATTATAATTTATTAATTGGGTTTGATCATTCTAAAATCTCTGGATAAGGCGTTCGTTAATTAAAGAATTAGAATGCTTTAGAATTATGCTTAAATGGAAAATGATATATTTAAATAATACTAACAATAATAAACTGCCTTTATTTATGGGATTACAATATAATAAAACAAGTACACGTTTAATGCGTCGGCGGTATTCGACCTCGGGTCGCTCTTCCATACGACCAACTAAGAGAAATGTTAACAATTACTTAACTAATGATTATTCAAAACTTTCACAAAAAAAGATAGACCTAAAACAAATGGGACTATCTATTTGAACGCAATCAGGATTTGACGTGTTTGCTAAAAGAAACAATGCTAGGAAGAAACTTGATGTCCATGGGTAGTTCGTTAAAAGTTTTGACTGCATTGTATGAAAAACTTTTTTGAAATTGCATGGTATTAGGTTTAAGGACACTATATAGGTGCCTAAAGCGGGTAGAGCTTTCATGCGTATCACTACCTTTCAAAAGCTTTAAGAACAAATATACAGGGGTTTGATACTTGTCAATTTTGTAAACTTAGTGAATCGCATAACAGCAGCTTTATATCAGGACTAATGCATGTTTAATAGTTTCAGTTTTCCGTAAGATTTGTGTACCAATTTAGTAACGTGCGAGGTGAATCTTAACTTAACATCAAGATATAGATACCTAAATTTTTTGTTTCATCAATGGGGGTCATAACTTTATGTTTAAGCATAAGTTTTTAAAGTTCTAACTAACAATTTTAATTCTGTCCTTACCAAAAACTAACAACTCCGTTTTAGACTCATTTAGAGCTAATCTATGAGCATTAGACATCTCAGCGATCGTTTCCAGATCAGAGTTAATTTCATCCTTTGCTAATAAAGAATCATTTAAATTGATAGAAAAATATAATTGAGTGTCGTCCGCGTATTGATGGATCGAGCAGTGATTTAGAAACGTATGAAAATAGGATGCGTATATGGAAAATAAAAGGAGTCCAAGGATACTTCCCTGCGGAACTCCCTGAGTAATGTATTTACGTTCAGAAAAATTGTTCTTCACACATACTCTTTGTAGACCGTTACTTAAATAATTTAGAAAAAATGTAAATGCTATATTCCTAACCCAAAGTATTTTAATTTCATGCAGTAAAAAGGTTTAACATATCAAACGCTTTGATTTTTCAAATATGTAGTTTACTTTTGGCGTTTGCATGTGCCATTATCACTGACAAACTATATGTGGAACATGACGACCCGACTCTTCATTAATATACATTCGCTATTAATCTCAACACCGGTACTAAATAAATTTCAGAAGAACGAGCATAGGATGCGGCCATTAACCAGATGGCTTAATACTAATTATTTTAAGAGAACTCCCTTTATGCTCAGTCCCTTCACAATTGCCGTAATTCCTCGAGAGCATAACCATAATTAAATGATTTTATTTCGGTCCGTTAGAGTAATGTGGTTTTGTTAAATGTCATCCGGCTCCCGAATAGAATAATGATTAAATGTTTAATTAGGTACCTGGGGACGTCTTTTAACTATCACGCCGCGCCGGTCTATGTAATTTGACTTTTGGAATAATAATCCAGCGAGTGTGGCGGAGAGTTGTTAAAAATTCATGTGGCAGTAATCGAGAGTGGTAGTAGTAAAAGTATTTGAATATTACCTAATTTTCTGGATAAGGTCGTGTACTTGACCTAAATTTTATACACGTTGAATAATTAAAATTTATATAGGGTGACGAGTAACAAATGCCTGGAAATTCGACTGATTGCACAATAAAAACAGTTGGAAAAAGTTCGTTTTTACAAGGGGTCCTGTTTTTAACTAACAAGCTTAATTTTAAAGCTTAAAAACGTAAAACGACGGATTTTACTGTGTAGAAGCTAAATAAAGAGTTCGCTAAAAAGGGTGAAAAAAAAATGTTTGAAAAAAGTGAACCACCTAAAAATTATGAAACAAAATTTCACCGTCGCGCGTCGTATAGTGAGAGGAAACCCTACTGTGCCACCCAAGTCACTTTACAGATCGTCAAGTTAAAGTTATTAGAAACTTTTTTTTAAATGTTCGTTTTGAAATTCTCTATCAATCTGTCGAGCTGGATTTTTGATTTCTAGCTATATTTTTTTCTTATTATGATCTAAAATTGAATTTTTATTAAAAGATATCGTTTTTTTTTTCAATTAAAATCAGTCTACATTTCACAAATATATAAAAATTCGCACAATTTTAGTTTTAAATCTTTGTCAAATTTAAAAATTTACAAATGTGTCTTTCGTAATTTTGAAAATAAAGTGAGTTTTCATAGAAGAAGAGATATGAAGTGTTTTAAAACTTTATAGTTGCATAATTGATATTAAAATAAAGTTTTCACTTTTGGCAGCTGTCAAAATTTCTGTCAACTTAATGAAAATGCCATTTCGTCACCTCAGTATTACAGGGTTCTATGGACACTAAATGCAGTTCTGAAAAAATTGACTTTAAAGTTTACAAAGACAGAAGCGACTTTATTTTTTTGTATTTTTTATTCTTCTCAATTCACTAAAAGTGCTTATATTAGTCGACTATGTAATGGTCATATTTTTTATGTTCAATTTCAAAACATATATTTTGATTTAAAAAAATACATACAACTTTGGTCTCCCACCAGTGAGATTTGTTTTGTCACATACAAGTTTTTCTATTGTGTATTTAAAAAAAAGCAGTATTGTGGCAAATCATTTATTTATTCTAGAATACAAAAAAATATTGAAATAAAGTATATAGCATTATCAAAGTAAAGTCTAATTGGCTTTTCTACCAGTCTTCTTACTAGTTTCCCCATTTTTTTTATTTTAATAATGACGTCATAGTATTGCTCCTCAACAGTGGGCATCCAACGATACATGAACGGATTGCTTAAACGTTTTTATTGGGCAATGTATTAATTTTACTTCCACGTCCAGTGGAAGTATAGTAACGACAAAAAATTTTTTAAAAATTTTTATTGTCCAAATAGGCTTAAAATGTCATGAAACGTCGAGATTTTAAGTTTGAGCGAAAAAAAAATTTCTGTCTGTCTGTCGGTCTGTCTGTCGGTCTGTCTGTCTGTAACTTTTTTTTGTGCGCACGTTTACTCGGGAACCGTTTAAGATATTGACTTGAAATTTGGTACACATATGTACGTTAACGAGATCTAGAACTAGATTATATTTTCATCTTGTTCCGTCGAAGGGTTGGGGTGTAAATTGGGGTAAATTTGGGGTAAATGGGTAAATCAAGCAGGTAAGAGTCCACGAAATTGGTATTTAGTATATACAAGAGAAGCTAAGGTCTCAAAAAAAAATTTTGGCATTAGCCACCCCCATTACCACCCCCACCCCCTTATTAAAGGGGATGAAGAAAAATGTGATTTAGTGTATGTACAGGAACCAGAAACCTCAAAATATTTTTTTACTTCATCCACCCCCCCCCCCCTAACACCCCCTATCACCACCCCCACCCCACTACCGATGTGGGGTATCGTTTTATGGGTTTTTGGGGTAGAGGATTTCAAATATTATATTATTAAAGTTCCATAAACAATTATTTTCACATACAAAGTTTTTTCGTTGTGAGTGACTTGGATAGAGAATCTGGATGTGGAAGTAGTGATTCCTTGGGCAGCGGTTTTAATAACTTGTTTTGGTTCAGGTAAATTTATTGCCAAATTTTTGGTCCCCGGTCTATTAACCATGGCGTGTTTTATGTTGATGGTAATGAATTTGGTCTGACTGTACGATGTTTTGTACTTTACGATATAATAAGAGAGCGAATTTAAAAAACTTTTTCATCAATGATAAGCAGTCCTGGAAGTTAACATACAACTATCTTACTTTAAAAATATCTCGATATTAAAAAACAGAGTTGTATGTTAAAACATGCAACTATGTTATTCAACTAGTGTAATATTTTTACATGCACCTTTGTTTTATAAAGTATAAAATTCGATACAGATGTGCTGCCATCTATTAAAAAGTCGCAAAAGATTCGCCACGCCACATACAACTTTGCATTATTACTAACTAAAAATTCTCAAGTATATTACATACAACCTTGTAATATTGAGGTGACGATTTGATAACGCGTCAATTTCTATCTACCACCCCTTTTATCAACGAAGCGGAGCACGGGCATCTTGCTAGTCCCATTTAAATAATAAAAAATAATAATAACAAATATAAACTTCGAAAAGGCAGACCTTCAGATATAAGATTCTGGTAAAGAAAAAAATATATTTTTTTCGAGAAAAATCGTTTTTGAAATTCAATATTCCCGTTTGACTAAAATTGTTTTCTTAGTGCATTATTTTCCTATACTCCAAGTTAAGAGTACACAGTTTGCACGTCCAAAGACTTTTAAAATGCTGGAATTCTCGAACTTTACCATTGCTAGTCGGGTCAGTTCGAGTTTGTCAACAAGATTTTATGCTATTAAAACGCCTGATAATATTATTTCATGATATTCAGATATTTTATGATAGGAGGAGGGAGGGGGGGGGGGCATTTATTTTTAAATCGAATGATTATCGATATCTGTCCGCATAGGCAGTTAGTATATGTACTTCACATACCCCAATTACGCTGGCAGACGAAACTTCCGAACGGCGCGCGCGCTAACCGGAAAAAGAAACTAAAAAATTTTTTTTTCTTTTTCCGGTTAGCGCGCGCGCCGTCGGAAGTTTCGTCTGCCAGCGTAATTGGGGTATGTGAAGTACATATACTAACTATCTATGCGGACAGATACCGATAATCATTCGATTTAGAAATAAATGCCTCCCCCTCCCTATCCCCCACCATACCAAAAAGTTCCATAGAGAAAAAATTTTTGTATTTATATGGTCTCTTCGATTACCGACTGGCAGGCGGTAACCACTCGCGCTATTTCCTATACTATTGAACAAATTCTGATTTAGCGACATGTAATTCAGTGCGTCGGTGTCACAGTCATGCTTATTCAAGCGCGTGTACGTATGGATCTCGCTCCGAGTTATAACGTTACACTTGACTATTTTTTTCCGGGAAAACCGTGGCTTTAACGATAAATTTTGTTAGGACATTTTTTGTTCGTATAGTCCATCCATCTGTATTTTTTATTTGATTTCTAGCTTCATATAACTTCAAAATTTTGAAGAAATGAAAAAAAAATTTTATTCCACTCTTTTTTTATGTTCTGCATCCGAGCGAAATGTAAACTTTTCAGGATATTATTCTATACACTTCCACGAACTCATTAAAAAAAAAAATTATTCAGTTTGCAAATTTTTGTGGGTAAATACCTGTATCGACTGGGCTATAAGTGATATTGATAACGATCCAAGCAAAAAAAATGAGCACAATCCGCGAGGGGATAAATTCACCCAACTTATCCGACTAGAGCCTTTCATATAGCGTAACTTTATCTATTATTAGTTAATAATTTTAAATGCTTTTTGGAAAACAAATATATGAACCAATTACATGGTAATATTGACTTTAAAATGTTTTTTTAATTCTTGTTTTTTGGTCTTGTCAGTCAAAAGATATGCCACTTTTTGTGTCGCGAGTGCACGCTCGCACTGTCAAAGCGCGCTCAAGTACCTGCTGCTAAGTTCCGAGCGTTGATTGCAAAATTTCTAGCTCCGAATATTTTTTAAGTAAAATTTTCTCCTTTTTCTTTTTGTCCTCTTATTATTTTCTGAGAAAAATGAAATTAACAAAATTATTTACAAAAATCCATATTTGTGCACCTAATCTGTTAAATAAAAAAAATTGCAAGAGTTAACTCTTGGTATTTTGGGACAGACTGTCATCAAAACATATTTTTCTTTTTTATTACAGCAAAATCTATTATGAAGAGTCTTATCAAAACGTGTTTTCTTGGTTTTTATTGGAAAACCGATTACGGGGCATTAATATTTTATAAAAGATAAACAAGGGATTTGCCGTAAATATTTCAAAACTGTACATGTAAGATTTCAAACAAAATTATTTCAATGAATCAATATGATTTATTTAAGTAAACTTCTTGACATTAATATTTAGTAGCAGGTGCTGAATTTAATTCTCTGTAGGTTTTTACTAAGATATTCCCAATATCGCGTTTCCCTACTTTAAATCCCTCAAGACACACTTTAATCGATGAACTTGGCTAAGTAGCGTGTATACAAACTCAAGCTGAGCTGAACTTTCCCACATTCATTTTGGTTAAAACAAATAAAATGAATACATAATCATCTTTTCATCAAATATTTTATCAAAACCTGTTGACGCGTGATACAGATATAGCCCTTAATTTACGGACGAGTTTAAATTGTAAAAAATAATTCTGTATGTTTAATATCGCACAGGGTTGTTGAAATTGAACTGAAAACGACGTAAATAGTTTCTCTCATTTTTGACGGAATCTAAAAAATAAATAATTGATTTTGTCCATTCTTTATGTACATTTCCTAAATGTATTCACTTTGTTTAGATTTTATATACAGGGTGTCCCACTTTTAATACGCCCCCGCTTTATAAATCAGTTATTACTCATTCGATTTCGTCAAAATTTGGACCATATCAGACATTTATTATGTCCTTTCTGAGTGAAACAAAACTTATTTCAGTCATTGGCGTGCATTTATATTTTTTTTTTGTAAGGTTTTCAACAGTTGTATTATATACCAAAATAATGATTTCAGTAATTAATATGTATAGTGTATTTAATGAAACGCTCTTAATTGAAAACATATATTTATTTTACATTAAACAAATTTACATGTAATATATATGATTATGTATTTAATGATATTACATTATTTGTACATCTTTTAGAAAGAGCTTGTAAATATAAAAGTATACAAATAAAATGATATATATGTTTTTCCACGATTAAACTTAAATATAGTCTCATTTTTTATAGATTACGTATATACCAATTTCCGCATCTTAGTGTCATAAGAAAAGTAAAAATTGTTGTTTAACATGACATTAGCCTGTAAAAATTCCATTGCGATAAATATCTCAGAAAATTGTGTATATACAGTGTGTCCAACTAAGTCTGCACCATATGGGAAACTTTTTTATTATTAAAGATCGTTTTTTCATAGTAGATGGATAATATTGGATATCTGACCGTAGTTTTCAATTAGGATCAACTTTTCTTAATAACGATTGTTGATATTGTAATAAATAAAGGTACTTTACTCTTGAGCAAAATTTACATTTTTCGACAAACCCCGTATACGACTGCAAAAAAATTGATATCTGATTATTTCATTTTGGGTTTTAGGCCATGCAAAACTTTTTATCAAGAATAACTTTTTTTCATAAAACCAATAATAAAAAAGTTTCCCATATGGTGCCGACTTAGTTGGACACACTGTATAATTGATGTTAATATTATTACTAAACGAAATCTATTACAAATCAAATGTTGCCAACGATTACAAAAAACAATGCAAGTATGCAGTCAGTAACACGCGATAATTAAATGTAAATATGTTCAAAATACAACACATCTAAAATAGAATTAAGGTAAACGTTAGATAGATATTTAATTATAGAATTTAAGCAATAGTTAGATACAATCACGAGTCTCGCAGTTGAAGCATTTTGATTTATTATGTTTCGATTTTGGTAAATTTTTTATTGTCTAGAGTAATAATAAAATTAATGTTTGCAACGTAGCTATGTAACAATTTTCCAACAATAATATACATTTATACACTTATGTTAAGTAATATTATTTCCACATTACACAAAGCATACCAGCTAAATAGAAAATATCGATTATGTTGCACTTCGTTTTAACAAGTGTTATTGCCCATTTAAGGATATAAGTAATATCTACCTAAATTCAAAATAAAGGCAAAGCTTGTAAAATAGATATAGTTCTCCATATCCATATAGTAGGATTCAAAAATTGCGAAGAAAGCAGACACTCCACTTCTCGCTCTGAATGAGGGGAAAGTGAAGTCGTACGCATATGAAATTTCAAACACGAAAAGTGTTTTGGCATCAGTAATTTCCCTAGGAAATATGCAGAATGACCATATTACTCTTTCAAAAATAATTACATTGCAAATTATTTATGATGAAATTGTAAAGAAAACTAGCTTTATCTGTTTTATGTATTTGTTAAGTTGAAAAAATAAAAACAATTGAAAGTGTCCATTTTTAAACAATTGCTGTTAACTTAAACAACAATGCATACATTTTAACGAAACTTTAGGAGAGAATACAGAGCTAAAGCGTCATGCAAAATTTCATGTTTATAACAATGTCTAACTGAGCATGTTACAATGGTTTTAATTATATGAATTGTAGAAAAATTATCGAATTGAAGTTGCCCGACAGCGCGCTGAAACAGCAATGTCGCGTCCGACCTACTCCCGCAGTCTAGGACACCTAAGCACTCGCTCGAGCGTTTTCACGACGTAATTAGAACCTGCTACATCACCCTTTGTCTTCATCCCATCACGACATTTTTTCCTTTTGATCAATTGTTTTTTCTTGGAATTTTAAGTTTTACTGCCACTTTGTTCATCAAAAATTATATTGCAGTAATAGTGGAAGAAAATCGAAAATCAAGTTTTAATGGAAAACCTAATGGAAATCTAATTCTCAAAAAAACTTATTTTTGTTTGTATTAGGGCATTCTAACGCACCTCAAGTGTTGAGGGTTGAGATCTGCATACTTAAATGTATTGTCTTTCCAAAACTAAAGGGAAAATATTAAATTCGACAAAACTTACCTTAGATTGAGAAATAGTGCAAGAATCATCCCCGCCAATGGAATCAAACAGTGAAGATTTGGCTTATCATAGAAGTGAACGGAAAAATTCAAAACTTTTTCTCTAGGGTAAGGGGTGAAAAATGAAAGTAAGAGTCATATCATTTTCAAATGTTAGTTATTTGTTAGATTTGAAAACCATATGTCACCGTTGTTCGAGTTCTTTTGTTTTCGGGAATTTTTCTTTGGGGTTTTTACTGAACAAATCTACACCTGGTAAATTTGGCACTGTTGATCGAGAAAGTACCAAAAACACAGCCCCACAAAAAAAAAGAAAGTTCAGACCAGCGAACCAGACCCATGTATCTCCATGTATTTTCGGTCGCTCAATCCGAATCCGAGGTCAAAAAAAAATCGTACACCCCCAAAATCATTAGCTAGAGCCAAAAAACACCCCTGGAATGGGGTAAAAAGAAGATTAAGCTACGAGAATAGTTATTACATCTTAATCAATCGAATTATACAAATTAAGGTCAAACAGCAGCGTATATACAATAGATATGAAACACACCCCCCAGGGAGGGGCGAAAACTAACCCCCATATATAAAAAAATCGATCCAAAACAGCAATGACTGCTGAAAAAACTCGAAATGTCCAAGTTTTGTTAAAGTGATAAGAAATTGCATCAGGTCTGACGTAATCTTCATAAACTGCCCCTATAGGGTTGAGAACAGCCACCCTTAAGTTTAAAGGACACAAAACAAGAAAAAACGTAAAATCCAACATGATTTCTATTTTGCGTATTACTCTAAAATAGAACTAGAAACTTACCTACCATCAACGTCCTACAGTGTCAACCCTCAGAGCGTGTGAAAACTATCCCTTATGTAAGATTTAACCATAAAAATTACAGTGACTTCTATAAAAATTCGAAACACCTGCGCTGTGTGGAAGTGAGAAGAAACTAGACTATGTTCGACGCTCTGCTTGAAAACCACCCCCGCGGGGTTGCAAGATGCCATCCCTATATCCGTAGGATGCTGGAAAACAGAGAGACTAACTGGATTTACATTTTTATGAATGCTATGACTGGCAAAAATCGTGTTGCACACTTCCGGCATCCTACGTATATGAGGGTGGCATCTCGCAACCCCATGGGGGTGGTTTTCAAGCACAGCGTCGAACATAGTCTAGTTTCTTCTCACTTCCACACAACGCAGGTGTTTCGAAATTTTAGAGAAGTCACTGTAACTTTTTATGGATAAATCCTACATAGAGGGTAGTTTTTTCACCATCTGAGGATTGGCACTGTAGGACGTTGATGGTACGTAAGTGTCTAGTTCTATTTTAGAGTACTACGCAAAATAGAAATCCTGTTGGATTTTACGTTTTTTCTTGTTTTGTGTCCTATAGGGTTGTTCTCAACCCTATAGGAGCAGTTTATGAAGATTACGTCGGAACTGATGCAGTTTCTTATCACTTTAACAAAATTTAGACATTTCGAGCTTTTTCAGCAGTCATTACTGTTTTGGTTCGATTTTTTTATAAAAGGGGGCTAGTTGTCGCCCCTCACTGGGGGTGAGTTTCATATCTATTGTATGTACGCTGCTGTTTAACCTTAATTTGTATAATTCGATCGATTAAGACGTAACAACTATTCTCGTAGCTTAATATTCTTTTTACCCCAGTCCAGGGGTGTTTTTTGGCTCTAGCTAATGATTTTGGGGGTGTACGATTTTTTTTGACCTCGTATTCGGATTCAGCGACCGAAAATACATAAGTTTGGTTTGCTGGCCTGAACTTTCTTTTTTTTTTGTGGGGCGGTGAAATTCAACACAATTTCTCCTAAAATAAAAATTGGAGTTCGCGAAAAATGATAAATAAACTTATATCCTTAAGAGGGCACTATAAATAATTTAAAGCACAATTAATTATTCTAAATAAAAGCACATAATTTGTTGGTGTTCTCGTTGTGACTAAAATTATGCAATTTTGATTTGATTTGATTTAATCCCACCAAAAAATTAAGCAACATTGTACAAAATACATAAATTTTATTTAAATATGATGATTCATGCTTACAAAAATACATAACCTCAAAATCGTTTATCTTTGGCACATGTAACATATCTTATTCTATACATGAAAGTCCAATGGTATTAATGATATTAGGGAATTAGCTTGCAAATTTTAATGACGATATATGAATGAATTGTATAGTTTTGTATAGACTATTCAATTATGAAAAACAGTCTTGTTTACATTGAGGTTATCCAAAAACTCTCCTTCCAAGAAATAAAAATGCTTATACAAATGATTTTCGTGGCTTATAAACTTTTAGGGCGAATGTTTTAGCAATGGTGCGCCGCAATAGCCCATGGAATGGCAAATTCAGTGTTGCCAGCACGTCTATTATAAAATTCGGTAGAATTACAACGAAAAATCGGCAGATTTCAGGAAATATCGGTAGATTTTGAAAATTGATGAGGAGAAATCCGAAAACATTTTTTTAGTAAGAAAACATATTTTTTGGTCCGAAAAATTTATTGAAGAGCGGAGGAGGAGAAATCCCAAAAATTATTTCAGCTACATTTCTTAAATTTCGGTAGATCGGTAGATTTTAGCACATTTCGGTAGATCTACCGAAAAATCGGTAGGGTTGGCAACACTGTGCAAATTGGCTGAAATTTTAATAAAATGCTGCTTATAATTTCTGATCAAAAGCTTTCGTACGCTCTAACTCGATCCTACGTCTAATACAGCTCAAAAAACTTGCAAGCTGTCGAGATAAAAAGTTTCCGAATTCTAAGATTTTTCGTTTTAACAAAAATAATGAAGAAAAATAAAATTTGAAAATGTTTCACTAAACAACTGAAAATTCATCCTAAAAATAACAAACAAAAAAAATTCAGTCAAATTAGCCAACACTTTTTGTATGAACTTGTATCTTCCTGATTAGAAAATATTATTTACACACACAACTTATACACTTTTTTATTTAATATGGAATTACCTACTTTCTGTTTATTGGTACCCCAATCTGGTCACGCTAATATACTAAATAGGTAAACACTTTAAAACACTCGTTATTGGAGAACCAATCAAAACAACTAGTCTTCTAGCTAATACTGACGAAATATTGAATTACATGATAGGATTCTTAACATTTTAAAGTAAAATATTAAATTGAAAATACTTAAGTCATTTATTGAAATTAAGTCATTCACAACAATTATTGAACCTTACATTCTATTTCAACTCTAGAAAAGTTTTTTCGAACTCGTTAGTTCTCATCAGTAGAGTATAGAAACATTCATTCATTGTTTACAATTAATTATTTTCTATATATTTGCTTTCATCACAGAAGACAGGAACTATAGTTCCTGTCTTCTGTGCTTTCATCATGATTAGAAAATATTAGCTAGAAGAGTAGTAGTCGGAGAGCCCTCGCTTGCTGAACGTGCACACGTATACCAAACAAAAATAGAAATAAAGAGCTTGCCTTATCGAGCATATTAAAAGGAGTGTTTACCAAACGCGTATTTGGCGATTAGCCGACGAAGGTATTCACAACATTCCAAAGCCTTGGAATGATTATGGATGGCAAGAAAATGGAGAACCTCTTTGGTGTTCAGCAGATAAAATACTGCCTCAATCGCTTCCTGAAATTTTTCAGGAGATGATTCCAAATCAAGTCATAATAGACGAAAGTGAAGTGAAGCAATACAGGAAGAAGACTTGGAAGAAATATTCGATGTATCGGGAGACAGCGATAGTGAATCTGAAAGCGAATGAGGTGTTACTTACGTTTTATATTGAATTTTATATTTTATTTTAAGAGCTGAATCATTTATCTGGAAAATGGTAACTCCTATCCAAATACGGTATAGGAACAAAATTGTAGAAAATTTTACGCACTTTGTTTTTTGTCCGGAAAGTTTTTCTCCATTTTTTTTAGTTTTTGTGTTAAATGACAAAAACAATATTTGCAAAATTTTTTTTATAAATGGACGCCATTTTGAAAGTACAGCCAGTTTTTTTTTGGGGGGGGACATGTAATTATTTCTTAGGCTTTAATCTTTATGAAAAACATTGTCCGCAAGGATCGGGGGTGCACATACAGTTAGTATATAGTATAGGTAGTACAAGTAATATAGTTGTTTTGATTGGTTTTTCAATAACGAGTGTTTTAAAGTGTTTACATAAGTAGTATATTAGCGTGCCCAGATTAAGTTATCAATATGGAGAAAGCAGATGACACAGCCCCACAAAAAAAAAGTTCAGACCAGCGAACCAGACCCTATGTATTTTCGGTCGCTGAATCCGAATCCGAGGTCAAAAAAATTCGTACACCCCCCAAAATCTTTAGCTAGAGCCAAAAAACACCCCTGGCCTGCGGTAAAAAGAATATTAAGCTACGAGAATAGTTGTTACATCCTAATCGATCGAATTATACAAATTAAGGTTAAACAGCAGCGTACATACAATAGATATGAAACACACCCCCAGTGAGGGGCGAAAACTAGCCCATATTTATAAAAAAAATCGATCCAAAAGAGTAATGACTGCTGAAGCTCGAAATGTCTAAGTTTTGTTAAAGTGATAAGAAACTGCATCAGATCCGACGTAGTCTTCATAAACTGCCCGATAAGGTTGAAAACAACCACCTCTAAGTTTAAAGGACACAAAACAAGAGAAAACGTAAAATCCAACAGGATTTCTATTTTGCATAGTACTCTAAAATAGAACTAGAAACTTACGTACCATCGATGTCCTACAGATGGTGTGAAAACTACCCCCCCCCCCCCCCCCCCCTCCCCAATGTAAGATTTATCTATAAAAAGTTACAGTGACTTCTATAAAAATTCGAAACACCAGCGTTGTGTGGAAGTGAGAAGAAACTAGACTATGTTCGACGCTATGCTTGAAAACCCATGGGATTGCGAGATGTCACGCCTATATTCGTAGGATGCTAGAAGTGGGCAATACGATTTTTGCCAATTATAGCATCCATAAATGTAAATCTGGTTAGTTTCTCTCTGTTTTTCCAGCATCCTACGGATATACGGATGGCATCTCGCAACCCCGTGGGGGTGGTTTTCAAGCACAGAGTCGAACATGGTCTCACTTCCACACAACGCCGGTGTTTCGAATTTTTACAGAAGTCACTGTAAGTTTTTATGGATAAATCTTACGTAGTAGGTAGTTTTCACACCATCTGGTGGTTGACATTGTAGGACGTTGATGGTACGCAAGTTTCTAGTTCTATTTTAGAGTACTACTCAAAATAGAAATCCTGTTGGATTTTACGTTTTTTCTTGTTTTGTGTCCTTTAAACTTAAGGGTGGTTCTTCTCAACCCTATAGGGGCAGTTCATGAAGATTACGTCGGACCTAATGCAGTTTTTTACCACTTTAACAAAACTTAGACATTTTGAGCTTTTTCAACAGTCATTACTGTTTTGGATCGATTTCTATAAATGGGGGCTGGTTTTCGCGCCTCACTGGGGGGTGTGTTTCATATCTATTTTATGTACGCTGCTGTTCAACCTTAATTTGTATAATTCGATCGATTAGGATGTAACAACTATTCTTGTAGCTTAATATTCTTTTTACCCCAGTTTAGGAGTGTTTCTTGGCTCTAGCCAAAGATTTTGGGGGTGTACGGATTTTTCTGACCTCTGATTCGGATTCAGCGACCGAAAATACATAGGGATACATGGGTCTGGTTCGCTGGTCTGAACTTTTTTTTGTGGGGCTGTGTAATTTCATATTAAATAAAAAAGTGTGAATGACTAAATTTAAATAAATGATTTATGTCTTTTCGATTTATTTTTTTGCTTTAAAATGCTATTTATTAGTCATATCATGCAATTGAGTACTTCGTCAGTATTAGCTAGAAGAGTAGTTGTTTTGATTGGTTCTCCAATTCGCTAGCGACATCTACATTCTGACAGTATAACATATCTAAGAGTGAACAACAAATCCGTTTACTATTGACATTTGATCATTGCTGCTGAAACGGTTAAAATAAATCTCATAAAATTCACTGATAAAATTATATTAGGCATTTTTTCATACTTGTCCGGTTCTTTTAAATAATTTAGGAAACTATAAACACCACCAAATACAATTTTCACTGTATTGTTTTTCTAACGCCAGAAATGTCTATTATATGTCAAAACTTTGTTGTTCACTCTTAAAATTTGACATTTAGAGCGCCACCTATTGGAGGGTAATTTTCGCGAATAATAAATGTTTTAAAGTGTTTACCTAATATAATAGTCTGGGAGTAGCGTCAATATTTTATGCGTCATTTCAACACGACTTCTTTGTTTTTTAACTGTTAGTTTTCGTTCGAAAAACAACTAAAATAAGTGTCAGCTGACGCGACCGTGGAGATTAAGAGCGTGGAAGGCTGCGCATTTGGTAAAATAATTTTATTTTTTGTGTCAATCCAACAAAGCTACAAAACTATAGTTTATTTATGTAATATAATTGAAAAAAAAATGTGTCAGCTGCATAGGGTAGGGGGCGAAGGTTGTCAGCTGTCCTAGTCAATATGTATGAAAAACACGTGAGAATTCGTTATTTCAATAAAGCTGAAATTCATATATATGATAGTTTGTGATATAAAAAACTATTAAAAATGTCAGCTGACAATACTATGGGACAAAACCTGTCAGCTAGGCCTTTAAGTGTACCGCAGCGTCCAGGTGCTCACGGCGCATGGTATCTTTAATGCCCCAGTTAACGTATGAAACTTGAAAGAAAATCATATTTGTATGAAATATTAGACATACATAGTAGAGAATACTTAGAGATTGCAATCATTGATTGAGAATAGTGTGGATTAAATAATTTTGGCATATTCAATACGAATAAAACAAATCAATTCTCATCTGAATCACTCTCACTGCTGTATTCTAAATTATCTTGCTCTTCGGAAGTGCTATCTGAATGGTCTTCCAAATCTAGATTTTCCTCAAATTCTCGTGCGTTATCGTTCTCATTTTCGTCTTCAGAAATATCTGCCGAAAAATATTGAAAATCATTGAAGCAAATAAAAGAGAATTCATGTAGAAGTAAAGATTATATGCATAGAATACCTGGAATTTCCTCGCTCTCATTTATGACTTTCAGTGGGCTTATTTAATGAATTTCATTTAGAGGTTGTTATTTCTTGTGGATAAAGTATTACTTAAAATTAGATGATATTGAAAATTTCAGATGAATCCGATATGTGGTTTTCGAAATATAAGACTTTTAAAGAGCACGGTGCGACCAACATGTGACGTCAGAGGATAGTAATATGCATCGGTGAAAATAGTTAATAAACTGAAATTCTTCACAAACACGCATAAGTTTCAAAACACACTGCTTGTGTTAACGATTTGTAATATTGTGAAACTATAATCACGCGCTGCAGCTAGCCGTTTCGGCTAGCGGGTTCCTATCAAGTGACGTCAAGGCCGATACTCGACCGCGGGTGCGGTCCATTTTTATGATTTTTTTTAGAGGATTTATAGGTCTCTCTAGTTTTTTGCATAGGGTCTTAAAATGATAAGATCTTTCCGATAATCAAATTTTAAAAAAAGTGCTGAATGAGCCCATATCGCTTTAAAACCACTTGAAATATACTTCTCTTCATGTTCTTCCCATTCATAATCAGTTGGAAAATCCAAAGTATGAAGAAAAATGTTTATTCGGGTACGTGTTCCCCTCTGAGTCGTCATTTATCCGCAATGGCGCCATTTAGGAATTTTTTAAAATTTTTGAAATCTTGACAGAACTAGAACGGAAAATTATAAACAAAATATGCATGGCACATCTGAAATACGAATGGATATGCTTCTCCTAATCTTTTATGATCATTTCGATCATTTCGACCCAAATCGGACAAGTAACAACCTTTCTGCTGCACTTTCTACGACTTAGGCCCTTGTTGCCCCGAAAAAACAAGGAAGCCGACGGGGAAGATTAGCGGACTTTTTGGTACGTGTTGTCCTGGACCAAAACTAGAATCCTGGAAATGTTCAGGTTTACAGTAATTAATTCCGGTTAGAAGCGATATATTGACTGAAACTCCTGTGCCAAAAATACTTTGTTACTATTTGTGCATAATATGATTATCTAATATTTCATACAGGTATGATTTTCTTTCAAGTTTCGTATGAGAAAAACGATATCACCAAGCGTGAAATAGAATATTTTATTAGTTTGTATTGAGAGAAACTTGAAATTGATCATCATGTGGTAAAAAAAAATGAAATAATACGTTAGGTGGGGCATTAAACATACCGCGCGCGGTGAGCGCCTGGGCGCTGCGGTACACTTAAAAGGCCTAGCTGACAGGTTTTCTCCCATGGTATTGTCAGCTGACACTTTTTAATAGGGTTATTTAGTGATATGGCATTTTCCTACTTTTTCTTCCTCATTTTAAAGTATAACAAATCAATAGCCTCAGAAAAAAATTTCAGCTCAATTGAATCAATAGCCACAGAGATATTCGCATTTGAATAGAAACACGCTCGGCCGGCCAACAGTCCGTAGAGTGACGTCACTTGGCGTGCGCCGATACCTATATTAGAGCAGCGATTTCGTAAGTCTATCGTGTCTTTTTTTTTGGCGTAGAACCAAGTCAAACATGTTAGGTTCCTTTGAGTATGTCACCGGGCATATGAAATCATATTTTACATTTTTTTGTGGTCTCGAACTTTTTAAATTAATAAAAAGTGAAAAAAATGTATTTTTAAAGAAAATTGTTTTTTTTTTGTTTCCACCGCCATATCTTTGGTACCGAAATTTGTTTTGTGTCAAATTAAAACACACACTGTAGCGCTTTTACCAATATAAATGGTTTGGGCACAATTCGCACTTTAATTTCTCTAAAAATCAGATAAACTAAAAATATATATTTTATGTATTGAAATCTTCACCAATCGATAAACTTTTTTATTTTTGAAAATATTTACATACATGCAGCGAAGAAAATAAACCTAATAATCACAAAAGTTTTTGAATCAATATATTTTTTCCTAAAATATACCGTGTGGCAACAGCGATTTTTTTTTATCAGCGCTAATGCGACATTGGGACGCAATTAATACACCTCGCATGCAGGGTTGGTCAGATTAGTCGCGTAGAAGTGGCGGTAAGTATTCATTTTTCGGATAAAAATTGTGACAATCGAAAATGTGCTTGTTTTAAGGAAGGCCTAAAATGTTGCAACGAGTGCAAATGTCGTTCCTGTAACAACATTATTAAATATTTCGAGGCAGATATGAACGAATTAGAATGCTATTAATGTAGGGCCTACATAAACTACATACTACATACTTATCTATCCAAATAGAAAATTTATTTCAACAATAAAACTCATTTTATGCGTACGTTTTTACTTTCATTCATTTAAAAATGTCTAATAAACTTACTTACTAATTAGGTGGGTAGTTAGTAATACTGATATTTATAGATTAGGTATTTATATCTACCTACCTGTCTTTTTATTAATAAAAGGAGACTATTTTATATTTATTGTACAATTTCTTAATATTAACAACATATGATCAATACTACTGTACAATATATGAAATATTGAACCATAATATTGATCCCCTAGATGCTTTTGATCACCACTGGTTTTGTATCCATTGATATAAGTTAAACTGCTACAAACACCCCGATCGGGACCGTCAGATCGTTGCAGTCGGCAGGCTTGCTACAGCCGAGCGCGCAAGAATATGACTTTGGCCCGTTAAAAAAAAAATCGCTGACTCAATACTATGAACGGAACATGAAAAATTTTTATCCTCAAAACTTTTTTCAACTATTGGCTTCAATTTGTACGCAGCATGTATATACAAATTTTCATAAATAATTTTTTTTTTTCGATTGTCTAAAATTACGCTACTGAAAATAACAAGTTTGAGTTTCCTATTATTTTTCCAACTTAAAAAAAAATAAATCGGATTCCCGTGGGACGTTGTTCGAAGCGCTATTGTGTCTACTTTAATTTAAAAAAAATAGCTTGATAGCCCAAATATTTTCAGAGATATAGCGGTGGAGACCTTAAAAACATATTTCATTAAAAATCTATTTTTTTGAGTTTCTCCGAAATAAAAAAGTTCTCGACTACCAAAAAATGTAAAAAATGATTTCGTGTACACGATTATCTTACTAAAGAATCCCACTAAGCCTGGTTTGGTTCTCCGCCGTTTTTTTTTTCTCGAAAACTAAGCGACTTTACTTCCAGATTTTACTCTACTAACTTGCATTCACAGCCGTGTTCACTGGGCGGTTCAGCCATCTGACGTCACAACTCGACTACATGGTTATCCCGAGCGTTTTTAAGCGCGCCGACTTTAATAATTTTTTTATACATGAAGGCGGCGTCAGTAAATTCTAATTTTTGGCATACTTACTATACTCACCAAGCTCTTTCAGAATATGTAATAATAAAAAATTGTTAAATGAGCCTGTTTTTTTATATCGTAAACTATCATATTAATAAATTTCAGCTTTGTTGAAATAACGAATGTTCACGTGTTTTTCAAACATATAGGGCAGCTGACAAACTTCGCTCCTTACCCTATGCAGCTGACACATTTTTTTTTCATTTATATTATATTAATAAACTATTTATAGTTTTGTAGCTTTGTTGGATTGACGTAAAAAAAAAAATGTTTTACCGGATGCGCAGCCTCCCACGCTCTTCATCTCCGCGACTAAAGTGGCTGACAGACGTATTGTGATACATTAAAATTATTCTAGTTGATCTGCGCTCGCTGTATAGCATGCCTGGTGGCACGGGGGTGCACCCATTTGGTCGCCATCTTGAAAATAAGGGTGTAAATGGTTTTTTCTACTACTAGTGATGGGCGATATATCACGAACTGTGATTTGATCACTGATATTAAGAAATCACAGGAAACGACTGTTAGTAAAGTTGGCAGAAAAGCGTGACGTGATCACGACTTTCCGTATTTCGTTCCCTTGCCGTGCTCTTGCCAATATATCTTTCACGATATTTACTTTTAGTCGATTATTGTCTGCGGCCGTATGTATTAACACGTAAAGCAAGCGATCCCGTGCCTTAGCGTCGTTAGATACGCATTTCACACTATTTAGATATTTATATAAATGTCTTTATGCATGTCTTTTATTGACTGGCGATGCGATGTGGCGATTGTGGGCAGGGTCGTGACAAGGGCGGATCCAGGGGGGGCAGTAGGGGCAATTGCCCCCCCCCCCCCGAGAAAAGTATTTGTTACGTTTTCAAGGCGATAAATTTTTTTCCGCGTGAGGTGGGGGAAAAATTTTTTTTTTATTTTTCATTTGCACCCCCCTCATGAGGCGAAAAAAATTTTTCAGATTCCGAGGCGAGCGAAATTTTTTTTTACATTTTAATAGCATTCTCTGTAAAAATTTTGTTGGATTTTCATTTGCACCCCCTCCCCCATGAGGCGAAAAAAATTTTTGAGATTTCGAGGCGAGCGAAAAATTTTTTTTTGAATTTTCATTTGCACCTTCCCCCCATGAGGCGAAAAATTTTTTTACATTTTTAATAGGATTCTCTGTATGAGGTGAAAAAATTTTTTTAGATTCCGAGGCGAAAAAATTTTTTTTTCTGATTTCTAAAATTTTTTGTAGATGTTAGTGCCCCCCCCAGTAACCTTTCTGGATCCGCCCTTGGGTCGTGACGGAACATTTTTATTAAAATACCAGAAGTAACTAACTACTAAAACCATGCGTAAAAATATTTTATATGATTAAATATACTAGCAATTTTATTGCAAATATTGAGCATTTACGTTTCGGCATGAAATGTGAATAAAAATATGGAATTCAACAATAAGCAAATAAAAACATTTTTAAAAAACATCCTTATATATTATAAAACAACAACAAAAAATAACATTAAAAAATTAATTTACCATTTTAAATTAACAAAAATTCGTGTAAAATAAACATAAACATAAATATAAACAAGAAATTTATTGATGCTTCCGAAATCTTAATGTTTGTACAACTTTACAAAATATCCTATTATCAAGTTCCATTCAAAACCTAGTGCTTTTGCTTTATTACCAATCCATACATCAGGTTATTTGGATAAACAAATCATAATATATTATACATATGATGCATATCTGTGGCAGAACGGATTACCAAAGTATCTAATTCACCATTCACCGTCTATCGGCGCTTAGGGAACGATTAACAATTTCTCCCGTACGTCGTATTATGAAAGTCGTGATCACATCACGTTTTAAATTCACTGATATAAGAAAATCACAGTAACGATTTACGTTGTGATTGAAAAATCACGATATCGCCCATCACTATCTACTACTACCTTTGAAGACGACAAATAACGCAGAGTAATCATGATTCGAAACTGCCTCTTTTCACACGATGTGTGCAAAAATCCAGAAAACAGAGTACTGTCATGTTTTTCACACAGTATTGTCGAAAACAGAACCTATACCTTCCATTTATATTTTTTGAAGTAGGCTAGCTTATTCAGGTTCATAGCAACAGACTTATTTAACGACTAAACATCATAGTCCACAGTACATCGCCCTTTTTTTTAGTGACTAGTAACAGGCTGAATTTTCGTGAGTAGCTTCGTTTTGACGAGACGCCTAACTTTTCTCTCTGCGAAAATTCTCGATAATGGTAGCTAATAGCAAAAATTATTTTTTCTATTTCACAAGTATTAGACAATTCGACAAATTATTATGGCAATATATTTTTAATTCATTAAACGTTTGTTAAAGAGTTTGTTTTTCGATTGCCTTGGTTACGTTTGCGCGAGTTAATTATAATAAGCCCCGTGTTTGTCCACAACAACATAATTTGACAGGTTGTCGAATTGTCTAATTCGTGTGAAATAGAAAAAAATATTTTTTGCTATGCACATCCTTATGAAATTGTTTTCCTTGCGCAGTCGTAGAAAAAATATTGTAAACACGTTTGAAAATATTTTTTCGAAACTTGCTTTAAATAATATTTTTTAATATATCTTTAAAACTATAACTCCCACAAAAATTTTGTAGAGTGCTCAAGATGGCGGCCAAATGGGTGCACCCCCGAACCCGAAAACTCAAATTTAAACTTATGTTATACCCCCCACATAATAAAAAAATAAAATCACATCCTACCCAAAATGCACGGTTGAATCCCCAATTGATTGGACTAGTAATAGATTTGAAATTGTTAAGTTGTATGGGTTCAAGATATTGGATGAGTTTCGTATTATCGCCGAAACGTTTAAAAAGTTAATATACGATCGGCAATACATATTGTGAGAGAACTGAACATTATCTGAAGCGTTTAGGGTTGTATTAATGGGTACATTCAATTCTCACTGATTTTAAACCTCGATATTCTATTTATTTCCCTGCATGTATTGTAGTTTAAGTGTCAAACGTAAAGTTTGAAGTTATCTCTGTTTATTAGAAACTGTAAAGTTGGGAATAGTTGAACAATGATCAGCTCGAATGTTCTTCGGTTCTTCTCACTCTTTCCGTAAATTGAACTATCAATCCTTGTGTTCATTAAAGGTTAAATTGCCAGTGAATATTCAAGCACGTTCGTCGAAGTTCTTGTGACACAGGACATAAATATCACGTAATTTAAAATCTACGACGCTCTAGTTTCTGCTTTTGGCAATGGAGGCTAAAAATGGTTTTAACCATTTATTTTAATTTGTTAATTGTGACAACTTTAATATAACTGTTACCTTCACTTCAAAATTAATTAAATAAAAAGTTCGTCTCATGATAACACTTGTCTGTTTATGATTTAATGCATGAAGGATTAATCCTGGGAGATTAAATGTAACCCTTTCGACTTCGGAAAACTCATTTTAGAAGACAAGTAACAACTAATAAAGTAAGGTGATAATAAGCTGAAAATTTGCAGGATTGTAGTTTTCGTCCAGGATAACACGTACCAAAAATTTCCCTACTCTTCCCCGTCGGCTTCCCTGTTTTTGCGGAGCAACAAGGGCCTGAGCCTCAAAAATTGCAGAGCTGGCTATAAACTGCAACAAAAAGGTTGTTACTGGTCCGATTTGGATTGAAATGATCATAATAGCTTCGGAGAAGCGTATCCATTCGTATTTCGCATGTTCCATCCATATTCTGTTCATAATTTTCCGTTCTAGTGCTGTCAAAATTTCAAAAATTGAAAAAATTCCGAAATGGCGCCATTGCGGATAAATAAAGACTCGGAGGGGAAAACGTACCCGAATAAACATGTCTCTTCATACTTTGGGCTCTCCATTGGTATGACTATTTTCTTTGTAGCGTCACCCGTTACGGAGCTACGCCACTCTGAGTGTCGCTGCGGCGGCCGTCTTCGTCCTGCGCCCGGGTGGAACTGACCTGGCTGCGCTGATGAGACTTGTTGCGAATTCCTGTTTATATATTATTGGTGTTTTATAAGATTTATTGCATGAAATTTAACTTGTAAATGACTTTATTCGGCAAGACAATTGACATTACTGATCTACTTGGAATTAGGGTCATCCGGATCATCATCCATATCCACAGACTGGCTGTTTGTGCAGCTGGATCCTCTATAGCTCTTGCACTTCGAGGTATATGATACATCTTCATGTTCATCAGTATTCATATCAATCTGCTCATTCAAAGAAAACTGGCAGTCGTCAGAATCCTCTATACAGAGTGTAACGCAACTTACCCGAAAAATTTTAACCATGCATGCACCTTTAAATAAGAAGTCGACTTCTTAAAAAAAAATTGATAAAAGGCCAACACAGAAAAAGATACACATTGTTAAAGTTACAAATTGATGAAAATGGTAATTTATTGAACTCTACTTAATTGAAGAACTGAAAAAAAGTACCTAAAAAAGAAATTTAATTAAAAATTTTAACTAAAAATTTTAATTTTAAATAGTAGGTGATTTTAATATTTCCATTAATTTGTAACTTTAACAATGTGTATCTTTTTCTGTGTTGGACTTTTATTAATTTTTTTTTTAAGAAGTCGACTTAAACTTAAAATTTTTCGGGTAAGTTGCGTTACATCCTGTATACGAAAACATTTTGAGGAACGCCGCAGACTTGACCTTGTCTTCGGTTCTTCCAGGCTTTCTCTTAGCACTATGCTCTCCGAAAACTGAACCTGTAATGTTATAGCTTGTGCTTTGTGTATTAAAGATACGCAAAAACCGGTACGAACCTGTAGATACTCAGAGTGGCGTAACTCCCTAACGGGTGACGGTAAACATACCAATGGGAAGCCCAAAGTATGAAGAGAAATGTTTATTCGGGTACGTTTTTACCGCCGAGTCTTCATTTATCGGCAATGGCAACATTTCGGAATTATTTCAATTTTTGAAATTTTGACAACACTAGAACGGAAAATCATGAACAAAATATGCATGGAACATCTGAAATACGAACGGATATGCTTCTCCGAAGCTTTTATCATCATTTCGACCCAAATGCATTTTATAGCCAGTTCTGAAATTTCTGCGACTCGGGGCTCTTGTTGCTACGCAAAAACAGGGAAGTCGACGGGGGAGAGTAGGGACTTTTGGTACACGTTGTACTGGACCAAAACTACAATCCTGCAAATTTTCAGCTTTACAATAATTAATTCCGGGTAGAAGCGCTATATTGACTAAAATTCCTGGGCTATTACTCCCAGAGAAACGTTACACTCGAATGCTATCACCATGTTCGCATCATCTGGACATGATTAAAACAAAGTACGTCTAAAAATGTAGCCCCTTCTATATTTTAAGTGAAATAATGTGACAGCAGAACGCATTCAACCTATCCTGTTATCTATATCTCGTTTTAACGAGATTGTTATTAAATGCATACTGAACAACACTAAATTTTTGAATTTTTCCATTTTGGGGATGGGCTATATGTTTATTAAATCTTGTTATAATTGGACTTTTTATTTGTCCAACATACTTTAAATTACAATCCTTACCATTAATTTTGTAAAATATGGCTGCAGCCTCAATTTCTCGATTCATCGTCTGTTAAGTTTCCCCCTGAATGAACAGGGATTTGAAAAATAGAATGCTTTAATTAAGCAGAGAGTAATGGATAACCTGTAAGTTTAGTTGATAAATTAATTAGAAAATGCGGATTTAAGGAAACCCTCTGGAACTTTTCGAACTTTCAAACCGAACTGAACTAAAAATTTGTATCAATTCCATATAAATACTGGTTTACTCATGAGTCTAAGCATAATTTTTAAAAATTTTGATACAAAAGTTGTTCATGCATTGGGAAATAAATTGCAAGAATTTATAATTTATCTTGAATTAATCGGATGTTCGATGACGTAGGAATTCGTGCGGTTCTCTCCCGGCCTATTAAACGAAATCTGTATTTCATCTCAGTTGCAAAAATATTGTCAATGTTTCTGTGCTTTATTATGCAATAAACAAACTTCAATCATGAAACAATCCTTTCCCTCATTCCATTCAAAACAAAATAACGTTAGCACACATTGTGCGGTGGTAAAATTAAAGAATACTGTATTCATGGTACAGTCACCGAAATTTGCAAACTCAGCCCCTAGAGCACCTCATATGTCAGACGAAGTCTGAATTGCTACTAAAACTACCCGACCCAGAAGAGGACACTCTTACAAGTAAAGAACAGTCACTATCTGAATCACATTCGATGTCTTCTTCGTCGTACCCCAAGGAATTCCTAGATCATAGTTCGATTACCTCAGGACCCTTCCAAGTAATTCCGGCCCGGAGAAGATTGCAGAACCTCATGACACCGCTGATAGCCATTATCTGGAATAATAGATAACATTATTTTACAGGGGTTAACTTTATTACGCTGTTAGTAGAATTTATAAGATTTTTTGCGGGCGATTGATTTGTCTCCGGGGGAAAATAAAAGATAGCAGGATGTTTGTCTTGGTGACATAAAGGGCGGGGTATAAAACAGAACTAGTTAGAGGTCAAAAGTTTGAATTCTGCTTTGTATGTTTGACATAATTATTTAAATAAAGTGTCATTTATTATGACTGCATTTTGTTTCTACATTATAGTGGAGTAGAAATAAATTTCTTAAAGAAGTATTTGAGTAGAATAATTTTTCTGCTGGATTGTAAAATAGCATTTTATTTAATTATTGACTTTTTCAATTGTAATTAATTTTCTTATGTTTAATATCGTTTACAATATTGCATTGTGTTGATATGTATCTATGTAGTAATAGTTATTGCAGATGTTCTATATAAACATTGAAATTAATTAACAGTATAATTAATTAGTTTGCCAATACAACTGCAAATGCTTTGCGAAAATTAATTGTTAATATTGGTATATTTGATTCGTTACTAATTAATGTATTAACGTTTCAGTGCATATTTGTATAATTTTATAACTTCATAATAATACTGGTTGACCCCAAAATTTGGTAATGTTACTGTTTTCAGATTTGACGTTTCAATTTAGAGATTGAATTTGGAGATTTAATTCGACTTGCTCACCATTCATAATAAATCCCCTCGTTTATCTAACGAAAGTATTGTAATCACATTTCAGATTTCGTAAATTACAAAAATTACGATAATTCATTTCCGCTTGTCAGTCTATCTTTCTATCGATCTGGCGTCTGTCTGTGTGTTGGAAATATATTTACAAAACTATTTGACGGAGAAACAAAATGTTTGGTAGGTAGTTAACGCTATTACCAACAAAGAAATGTCAAGGAGAAACCTCCCACACTTTCATTCAAAACATATACAAGATGCTTACCCTAAAAAATAGTTAATTAGAAAAACGATGGTAAAAAATAATACATAGAATGTAGTTCACACTGTTACCGAGGAGGGAATCTAATATACTTTAGTGAAAAATATACAGAGTGGGCACTATAAAAAATATTAAATTGAAGAATGACTGTAGAAAATAATATTTATTACTACTGAGGAAGAAAACCTGATACTCTTAATTAAAAAAACATACATAGTGATCACTAAAAAGTAAATAAATAAATAAAAGGTGCCGTAATAGTCCCCTGCCAAGTGTACAAAAATAGGCTCCCGTGGGCTCCTTGATGATGCAAGCGTGGTAGTAGTCTGAATGCCTTGAAGAAACATAATTTCGATGTTGGCACTCTCAAAAATGATGCGCATGAGCACTGCGCGCGAAAAACAAAATGGCCGCCATCTCAAACACTTTTTCCAATTTATCTAAGTAACCATTGGGATTACGAAAAAAGTTTTATACAAAAAATATTACTAAATCAATTTTACACAAAAAAGATTATTATAAGATTTTATGCAGGACTAACAATTTTCTCAGAAACTTAATTTTTAAAATTATTTCATGGCTTTATATTTATTAATAGTTATTTACCCTCAAAGACAAATCTATAGGCATAAAGACAGATTTATCTCTTATTTCAAGATTATTGATAGCATCCAGAAGCAGACCTGACGTAGATTTTTTTTTTTTTGGCATTACGACATGAGTTGATGCAGCCAGATACAAATTAAATATTTATGACGTAGATTTGAGATACTATTTGAGCAACTACGAGTTCTCAGCACTACCGAAGTCATTGTTTGCAGTTGACGGGAGTATGCACCATTGTCTAGCTGAGTACAAACTTATGGATGATCTTGAATCAATGCAAAGTATACCTGCCGAAGAATACGATGATGATCATGCTTTCACCACACCTGCAGTTTTAGAAGAAAATGAGGAGCTACGATAATAGATGGTATGGCGCTTCTTCACACCTACCATAAACCTAGCACAGTGAAGACATGCCGTGACCACGGTTTAAGCTTCAGCAAATGGATCGGGCAAAAATTCAGCAATTACAGTAAGGTCCATGTTGTTTTCGACTCTTACAAAGAAAATTCTTTGAAGAAAGCCATGAGAGTGATTCGGCAAAAAGGCTCAGGTCCAATCCAGTACGAAATCGGACCAGAAACGAAAATTGGAAGTATAGCAATGAATAAATTCTTGTCCCACGATAAGACGAAGGATGAACTGAGTTCCGTTCCGGTCAGATTTTTCAATTTGGCGTGACCAATAACAAAAGGTTTGTAATCAGTTGGAGGGACAAAGCAGCTTCATCACATGGCGATGATGTATCCAGTCTTTCATGTACGCAGGAGGAGGCGGACACAAACATCATATTACATGCAGTATATTTAGCACAGAAAGGAATTAAAACTACTCATGTATTCTCCCCCGATATTGATGTCCTAATTTTGGCACTAAGACGATATCCCCAACTTTGGAAAGAGTTTGCATTTTTCCTTGGCCATGGCATGAAAAGGTTTGTTCAGCTAGGTTCAATTTACAGAGCACTTGGACCTCTGAAAGCCTCTGCACTTCCTGGATTACACGCACTTTTAGGAGCAAATGTAACAGGATCATTTGCTGGCAAAGGTAAAATAACGTGGTGGAAAACTTTTAATTCTGCAAGTGATAAGCTGCCAGAAGCTTTGGCTAAATTGGGGACTATACTGTCTCTCACAGAAGATGTCAGGGCTAACTTGGAAGCGTTCATTTGTCAGCTGTATATCCCTAAAACAACACTGACCGACATAGGAGCTGTGAGATGGTTGTTGTTCACCCAGAAGCAATATCAAGATGAGAACCTTCCTCCAACAAGATCTGCACTGGATCCCTTTGCTAAGGGCCCACCTCCAGTGTTTTGAGTGGAATCAGGACCTCATTCAGCATCCCAATAACCCACCACCCTCAGATTTTGGATGGAAGAAAGTAGGGAGCACATATGAGCCAGTTGCTTGTACCAAACCTTGTGCTCCAGAGCTTGTCTTGGAACTTTGTCGCTGCTCATGCTCCCAAAGGCGTTGCTGTCCTCCATGTATGTGTCAGTCGAATGGACTCCGGTGTACCGAAATGTGTAAGTGCGAAGGTAATCTCGACCAATGTGATAATATGGGAGAGTGCGAGCAAGGCGATGATGAAGATTTGGGGCTAAGTGAGATTTGCATTGAAAGTGACGATGATTTTAATTAAAAATGTCATTGCAAAGTGAAAAGTATTGCTTGTCTGTACTTTGTCTATATAAATTTGTAACTACTGTGTTTCTATAAATTTCTTTTCAGCTACACAGAAGGGGGAAAGGGAAGGAAGTAAAAAGGAAAACGTTGAAATTATATAGGTACTTTTTCTTTCAATTTCCTATGCCTACCTATAATGTAAAACATAGGGGAGATATAGGTATTTGTTAATTTATTTATGTTTGTAATGTTTTAGTTATAATTATTGTTTCCAGTAGCCCGAGAAACGGTGTCAAATATGTTAATATGCACTGGCAAATCTCTCATCATTAGACATATCAATTTTTATCATTGGAAACTATAAAATGAAACTTTTTGAGAGAACGGTTAGTTCTACATAAAAAAATTGTAATAACCTTTTCTCTGTATAATTGATTTAACAATATTTTTTGTATAAAACTTTTCGTAATCCCAATGGTTACTTAGATAAATGGGAAAAAGTGTTTGCGACGGCGGCCATTTTGTTTTTCGAGCGCAGCACTCAAACGCAACATTTTTGAGAGTGCCAACATCGAAAGTATGTTTCTCCAAGGTCAAACAAAGAGATTGGGACCACTACCACACTTGCATCATCAAAGGTCCCACGGATGTACATTTGATTGGGGACTATAAGGCTTTTTACAACATGGAAACAACAATGAGACAAACTGTGGGCTGCATTATTAACAGTTTTTTTTATCATTTTCCCTATATAAACTTCTTATAAAAAAAGATTACAAAAGCTCGAGTCGTCTCATTATTTTAAGTGTTAACTTAAAATAATGAGACGACGTTTTAATTTTGGATGTTAATCCAAAATTAAAACGCAAGTGGGCTCTAAGGAAACTTGTAATATGTTCTCTCATTATCGTGTCTGGAAGCATTTCTGCCACAACACCTGGCCACCGCGTGACATCGCGTGGTTCCCGCGTCTACTGTCACATAGCTCTTTCATATATTGTATACTAATGAAATAAATGCTTATATACTGACATGTACATGTTAACGAAGGTTAACTATAATAATGTATGGGTCATAAACGTCTGATAAGATGTTGTGAATTAAAAGAGTTGATCAAATAGGTATTCGCAGTCGGTCACGCCTGGCTACAACTTCTACACGTTGTTAATTTATTAAGAGACATAACAGACATTTCAGAGAAATTATGAAAGCAAGTTTCCAATTAAATTTTTATTCCCACTGCAATTGTGAAAATAAATATAACTAAAGAAGCCCGAGGATTTACTCCGACCTTCACCATCTTGCACATAACGAGATAACTGAGAAACGTATATTGACGGGAAAGAGAATACAGCTCAGTTGTACTTAAATATAATGAAGAGAAGTTCATTTCTCGATGTAAAGTGCAGCCGGAGTACATGGAAATAGTTAAATAAAATACTTTCGGGAAAGCGCTTTGTAACACAGATATATGGCATATGCTGTATTAAATATAAGTTCCAATTAAAATTACAAATTAGTTGGATGAATTCCAAGACCGGTGTATAATATGTTTTGTCATAAATCCACAGCCAGTTGGCCATCATAAAGTGATTCCAATATATCAAGTGGTAATATTCTGACATCATAAAGTACCAACTCAAAATTATTATGACAACTTGCAAATTCAGTATGCATATATGGATTACCTAATATAACGTTGTTATTTTCTGAAAAGGAATTATCTTTATTAGAGTCCCCAAAAAAAGACAAAAAGTATAGTCCAGCTATTTTATAAAACACTATATTTTAAAGGCAAAAATGAGCAAAAGTGAATCTATTAACTTAAATAAAAAACCTAGATTACTTCTAAGAAAGAGAATAAATCCCAATCCGGAATATAATAAGGTAAAATTCGTAAATAAACTAAGGGACTTTTGAAATAAAAAATAACTAATTAACAATAACAAAATCTATCGTAAATATAAAAGGTATGGTACAGCAATTGACAAATCGAGGATGGGCAAATAAAATATGTGCTTGGATTACGGTTACAAAGATCAAACAGAATGGAAGGTGTACAGAGAGACAGACAGATTTATTATATAATAAAAAAAGGTAAATATATACGGTACCTTACAAAGATATATCCATAATTATTGGCAGAAGGCCACAATACATAAAAACTACTGTAACTGCTCCAAAAAAAATAGATAACTAAATTATTAGTTGATTAGTTGGCCAACATAGTTATTACTAAATGAAAAGATTAAATGGCATTTTACTAATAAACAAATATTGATATTTTATATTTTATATCATAAACAAACCTCTAAACGTAAATAAAGGTAATAACATAGGAAATGAAATACATAGTAGCTTTTTAGGCTAGGAGATACATACAATAAAGCGTAATGTGCTCTGCACAGAAAATTATTTACAGGTATTAAACAAGAAATCTTATTAACAGTCTTTAAGAGATGGGACGAGCACTCGCGAAAAGGATGTAACGAAACGCCCGCACATAACACTGAAAGTCGCACCAAATTGGCGTCTTTGGCCATAATGTAAAACGAAAGTTAACGGAATGTAGTCCGGAGCTATTTTCAGTTACTGGTATACACAAAATAGAAAGGTAAATGCACTTATAAAAACTGCAGCAAAAGGGGCGAAGGTACCGTTATGGGTTACAAGCTCAAATTATAGGTCGGTACCAGCCGTAACCTCAACAAACTGCATAAATATACCAGTGTAGGTATATTAAAGATTTCTATATGCGGCTTTTTGTATTACACTAATATGTGTGTTGAAGGTGAATCCGTTATCGAAAACTATCCCAAGATCTTTTATAAAACTAGGACGAGCTATGTATTCATTATTTATGTGATAAGCAAAGACTAGAGGATTCAATTTTCTGCTGTTCTGCGTTAAATTCATGGTTTCCCGAGCCGGATTTCTTGTCTGTAGATGCATTCACTTCAAAATGGAAAGAATGCTATTTTTATGCTTCCCCTCTTTTTCCAATAACGTATTGGCAAAATAATACAAGAAAAAGATCTAAGCATAGTTGTCGCCCTTTATTGGACTATCAGCTTGGTATCCTGTGTGTCAATAGTTATTATAGTAAACACCAAATATATATAAAACATTTCAAAGAACATCTAATATACATTAATTGAAATATATTTTTGATATATTTCATAAATGTTTCATTATAAACGAGGTAGTACATGTTAAGTAAATGAGTCTATTTCAAAAATGTTTCAGAAACAAAAGAATTTTTACTGGGGAGCCAAATATTTTAAACCAGAAATATATCTACTCATTTCTCATTTCATAGAGTCACCCACTTTACAGAAAAATTTCCTTCGCCGCAGAAAAATTACCTAGATAGCTTTATTGAATAAAAGAATATCAACAACATTCATTCCTACTCTAATTGTTTACCTTACAGATAGTTCACTGAAACAATATTCAACTTGTAAAAAATATTGTACATTCTGTGAGTGAAAAAAAGTTAATCCTTATGAATATAATTTTACATATACTTTTACATGCAATTCTTAACCGAGATGCTACAAGATGGCAATTAAGTCATACAGGTCGGCTATTAATTTAATTTTCAATCCCATAAATAAGAACGATAATATAGTAATCAATTGTTTGTTGAAGGGTTTATCCAATATATGGTCTCCAAAACATGGAATTCCGAAACTCGAAAATAGAGTTTTTATCGAAATAGCATCCTCACGCCTGGAACAACTATAGTATAAATTGGTTATCTTGATGGCCTTAACAACAGGTCATAGAGTGCATATTTTTTCATTAATTGATATAAGTATAAAAAAAAAACTGAAATCAGAATATCAGGAAAAAATAAAAACGTCTTGACCTAATAAACCACAACCCATACCATAGTTTTCCATACTTCGGAAACAAACCAAAGATATATACAGATTTTTATTTATAAAAAACAATTTCTTTCCGGAAAAATGACCATCACTTAATTATTGCACATAAAATTCCCTTCCAGTACGCTACTCCATAAAAAGAATTTTGGTCTAGCCGGAATAAATATAACACAATTTTCTAGCAATAGCGTACGCCACGCATCAACTTCTACAGCATTCGGAGCAAGGCTTAAAAAATGCGTTACCTTACTTAGTTACTGTTTAATAAATTTTCGTTGTCACAAAATCGCCATTTACTCTAAACATCTACAGGGTGTATATATATTTGTAATTATATCGAGGACAGGCGAAGGAAAATCTAGGGATTAATCGACTTACCTGTAAGGAAGGTTAATCCTAATTTTCCGAGCTTGTCCGAAGATATAATTACAAACCCATCCACCCTTATTCCCTCTCAATAAGCGATTTTGTAATTAGCTAAAAACGGAATGAAGACCTGGGTGCGATAAGGCCGGCCCAGTGTGGTAAGTTTTTCTTTCTTTGAACGTTCGTGCTGATGAGTGAGTCAGACGGAAACTACAGGGTGTATATATATTTGTAATTATATCTTCGGACAAGCTCGGAAAATTAGGATTAACCTTCCTTACAGGTAAGTCGACTAATCCCTAAATTTTATTTGACTCATGTAATTTGCAAAACTCGTTCGCTTCACTCGCTCGTATTGGTAAAAGTTACATTCATCAAATAGAATTAGTCTTTTCATAACTGGTTATGTAAATGACTATTAAACAATTTCACCCAGTGTGCATGAAAGTAAATATATTACAACTCTATTTTCATACGTAAATAAAAACATGGGCTTTTTCTTAATTTTAGCTTGTTCCTGATTGTCTTGTCTTGACATCAAAACCATAATTCTACTCCATAAAATAACTACAAATTGTACAAACATGTCTCTATTTGTAAATACGGTAGTGGATGTAATAATGCTTGTAAAATGTTAAAGTTTAAAATCATTATACCTACCTGTCTACATAATGAAACAAACTGAACTTCTCTTTTAGCAAGTTTAATATTAATGAAACCTAATGCTAAAAAACTTTTTGAACTTAATAAAACTAACAACTGCTGCTCCGTTTTCTTTGAGTTTTAGTCCTACTTTTTGCGATGGTTCGGCGAGCTTGGGATCACATGAGTAAGCAATTTTCCAGTAAACTTGAGACGTGCAGACCTGTAGAATTTATTGTTTTCGTTTTTTATTGTAGTCTGTGGCAATGGTAATATAACACACATCAAAAGAATCTCTAAGGAAGCTTTCTGATTTTTATCACAATCCAGAAGGCGGAAATTGTTTTAGATCTGTGTTTGTTCGTTTTAACGCTTGTCTTAGGCTAATGGCGCGTGAAGTAAGAACAGATTAGATTTCATGCCGTTTCCATTTTTCATAGATACTTATTACACATAGATCAGGCTGTAGAACAAACAAAAACAGTGTTTGAAAAAAACTAAACATAATTCAATTAATTGTAAAAATAAATCAAGAATAGGTTTATAAATAATTAATGAATGTTTCTATACTCTACTGATGAGAACTAACGAGTTCGAAAAAACTTGTACAACTGTTCTAGAGTTGAAATAGAATGTAAGGTTCAATAATTGGTGTGAATGACTGAATTTCAATAAATGATTGATGATGAAGTATTTTCAATATATTTTTTGCCTTAAAATGCTAGGAATCCTATCATGTAATTCAATACTTCGTCAGTATTAGCTAGAAGAGTAGCTGGTTCCCCAATGATGAGTGTTTTCCTAAGAAGTATATTAGCGTGACCAGATTAAGGTACCAATTTATAGAAAGTAGATAATTTCATATTAAATAAAAAAGTGTGAATGAATTTAAATAAATGATTTTTAAGTATTTTTAATATATTTTTCTTGCCTTAAAATGCTAAGAATCCTATCATATAATTCAATACTTCGTCAGTATTAGCTAGAAGAGTAGTTGTTTTGATTTGTTTTCCAATAATGAGTGTTATACCTAACCAGTATACTAGCATGCCCAGATTAGAGCAACAATCTACAGAAATAAGTAAGGTAATTTCATAATAAATAAAAAAGAGTGTAAGTTGTGTTCTGCTTAATACCTACACTCAAAGAAATAGTATGGGTAAATTAAAAAAAAAATGGTTAACTAACAATATCGTTAATTTTGTTAAACTAAATTATATTGATGGTATTTTTAAACAAAAGGTGATTGTTATTTTAATTAATAAAAAGTTGTCGTACAACAAAACAAACATTAACTTAAAAAATAGATGAATAAGACTATTATTTTTTTCGTCTGACTAATATTTTTTTGAATTCTGTCAAATTAAACTAGATAATAGTATATTTTATTTTTAACTATTGTCGAATTGTAATTGTAAACCCAGTAGCAGGTTGCTCTACTATTATAGTTGACAGATAAACCAATATTATTGTAGAGTTAACCCGCAGTTCTGTTTACATAAACATAACATCGTTTTGCCATCCACTTTGATGAATTAAGACGTCGTATCAGCGCTTTTGTTTGCAAATAGTATGGGTTAAATCAATCAAAAAAATAGTATATATATTGTTCATTTTGTTAAATTGAAGTATATTTAATAGTATTTTTAAACAAAAGGTGATTGTCACACAACAAAATAAACATTAACTAAAAAAGAGGTGCATAAGACTATAATTTATTCATCTTACTAATAATTTGTTGAATTTTGTCAAATGAAACTAGATAAATAGTAGACTTTATTTTTAAGTATTATCAAATTGTAATTCTAACCCAGTATTAGTTCGCTGTATTATTGTACTTTGTAGACAAACCAATATTATTGTTGTCTTCTAGAAGTTCTAAAAGGGAATTACCATAAAATTTGCTTGCTTACCACGTAGTCTATTACAGAAATTATTTCTAGATGACGCTACATACAAATTACTGACAATAATCAATCATGTATTATCTTATACTCTTATGAATTTATAGAAAATTAATAACATGATTGCAATGTTCAAATTCTCTCAGGGATCATCGATATATTTGGATGGATCTTATAAACGATCTCTAATCTTTGGTTTGGGTAGTCTGATGTCTCAATACTGAGGTTTTTTACCTAACCAAAAAAAACTTCATCATACAATAAAGTGTAGATCAATCTAAAAATTAGTTGGTGAACAAAAAACAAAGTCGTTGTACTATTTAATTGTAGACCAAATTGAAAATGGTTAGTGAACATAAAAAAATGTCATTGTACTATTTAATTTGTTGTTCTACAAGAAGATATGATTATTAAACTACTATTTGTTTACGAAAACAAATAAAGTTGTTGTATGACTATTCTTTTCTGATTGATTTAACTATGAAACTAGATAGGCACGATTTCATATGCTCTCTTTGGTTGAATTCACCTATCATTTTCTTTGAGTGTAAATAATATTCTTTAATTCTTTTTGTGTGTTGGAATGCGTAATCACAGTCCTCATAAACCCCAAAATAATATATTTTGATGTATTTTTTAACGATTCTTGCATGATTTCTAAGTTAAGGTGAGTCACTTTGCATATGCCAATTAAAATATTGAATTTATAATATGAAATTTGTAGTCAGCGACCTCGAATACCCCTAAGCGCAACATTTCTTTACGAATTTTGCATAAATTTCAACTGTAGGTCAGCCATTTTGACTTCACCATATCGAATTTTAGAATTGTAATATCAAACATCTGAAACTTGAGCAAAAAGTTTACTTTATCTGTCGGGCGTAAATAAATAGCTATTTTATCATTTTATATATAAATAAATAAATAAAGTAATAAATAAAGCATTTATGAAATTAAATATTAGTATCATTTTTTTTTCCTATGGCTGATCTAATAAGAAAATTTTTGTTTGCAAAGATAGCAATTTCATTAATCGTGGAAAACCGGACTTTAATCATTTTGAGTATCCAAGCAGATTAATAAGAAATACAAAAGAACTTTTTTTACATAGAATGTCCGATGAAAGAAAAAGTCCCCGCACACTGATATCGATGTCAGATAAGCGAGGCCAGACTCTCAGATTATTATAAAAACAGAAAGGATGTGAGGCAGAAACATTACTTATTAACCATTACCACAAAACTGGTTTTATGTTTTATCTCAGCTGGGAGCAAATTTCAAATAAACTTTTATATATCCCTACGGATTCAAACTATCGATCGCGACCAAAATGTAAGTACATGTTAGGAATTTTACAGCAATTTATAATGAGCGGAGTAGTTTCCACAAACACCAAACACTTGAACGCAACATATCATCTGGCGGTGATTAAAAACTGCTTTAATTGCTAACCTATTGATGAGCAAATTCGAAGGAACGGTAAGGGAAGAATTTAAATATTTCTCAAGGACATGATTGAGATATGTAAATAACATATTTGCAGAAATCGACACAAAATTGCAGATGTATGTAACTCTAAATTAATAGTGGTAGTTCAGTCAACGGAGCGCTAAAATGACCAAAATCTCTAATTAGAGTGCTAATTGATGGATTTTGATGAAACCTTGTGCAATGTTTTTGTAATGACGTTAATAAAAAAGTTGAAGAAAATATTAGATTAGGAAATGATCGGAAGGGGTAGAAAACACCCTTTTTATCACGGGTTGCGTAACTTGTAGAATTAGATAAAAAATAGAAACTAAAACAAATATTTACTTTTTTTGGTCCAAAATAAGATGTTTTTACTCTTGTGAATTTTATCTAAAAATGCATATTTTTCGAGATATGGCTACTAGAAAATTCCTAAAAGTGGAGGAAGGGAAATATAATGTTACGGTCGATTTTCACATTTAATAATGGCCAGAAATTTATGTACTAATTTTAGTTATTTTCTCAAATTTTATTGTGCATTTGAGCCTATTGATACCGTCTCTCGCCAATAGTTATTAATAGAGTATAACTGGTTGCATAATAGCAATGATGGTTCACGTCGGTCACGGTCAATAAACGGTACGGTTACCTCAATCAGCAGCTTTAGGACGAGAGAGTCGCGGGGGACGGGAAATCGAATGAAAGAGACAGACATATCTGATTTCCGTGCAAAAGACAGAGACAAAGATCCCTGTAGTGTCTACAGGTGACGTAGGTTGTAGACCCTACCGAAATCTTTATCTCTGTCTTTTGCATGGAAATCAGATATGTCTGTCTCTTTCATTCGATTTCCCGCCCCCGCGTCTCTCTCATCCTAAAGCTGCAGATTGAGGTAACCGTACCGTTTATTGACCGTGCACGTCGGTCATTAAATATACTTTGATACAGGTAGTATGGGTGAGTGCGTTCAGATATTCATTGAGAGAGTGCATTGCAAAAACGCCCTTTTAAAGCTTCTACAATGGCCAGTATTGTTGATTAAACCTTCTTTTGGTGGGTAGATTTATGAAGGGACGGCTTTCAGAGTATATTATGATAAAATTTGTGGATATAAAGTTAGGAAAATCTATTCTAGTTGTGGGGTACGCCGTGTAGTGGAAATTCTGAACGTACTGAGACGGAAGACAAAAACGGGACATTTTGATAGAGGACATTTTCTTGGTCATTTTTCCTTTTGCTGCTCGTCTGAATACGAGTTTTAGCAATATTGTAAGTTTTGCTCCATTTACGGGATTTAGTATTCATCACGACAAGATTAGTTGTATTTTCATTTGGTTTTGAGTATCGTTTTGGGGAAATGCAGCTACGGAGTTCTGGATAAAGTCAATTTTCAGAGCACGTGGCGTCATCTGAATGCAAGATTTTGGAGTGCCATTTTGACGGCAAAGGACCTCTTTTAGCCCACATCACATCTCAGGTACGTCTCTGAAAACCCACTTAAAGTTGAAATAGATTTGTAATTTAGGTTATTTATTTTATTGCAGGGCTGTTTGTTTGTTTGTTGTTCGTTTGTTAGTTGTTTCCTTGTTGAGTATATTACAAGTATTGAGATCTATTTGTTAGTTTATGGCTATTTGGATTGATACCTTATGATTTTACTGTTACTCGTATTCTACTTGAGCTTTTATGTCACATTCTACACTTTACGAGGGACTTCCAGCCTGACTCTGGTTTCAACTTCTAGTCCAGATTTTGGTGTCTAGATGGTGGATTATTGACTGACATCTTGTGTATGTATGGTACTGGTGATCTCGGTACGTTACCTTAGACTCCACGTAGATGGTCTACCACCTGCGGCTGTTATCACCTGAATTACGCTACCCTGGTAGGGCGGGAAAAGGTATTCAGATACTACCAAAGGTAAGCCGAATCATATTCTCTTAACGAGGAATCCGGTACATCAACTCAACGTCCATGGGACAGTAAAATAAATTTTCAAGGAATATTGGTAATATTTTGCTCGTAACGTAAATCTCAGTAACATTTTAGATTTCAGTAATATTTGGTATATTTTGTGTATCGTTACTTCACTAACTGAATAGTTTTGCCTTATTTTACAAATAGATGTCAATAATTTTAAGTAATTTTATGTTTTACCGTACCTTGGGTCACTTGTAGTTTTTTTTGTCATGCTTCTGGCATATGACCTTTTGTACATTTATAAAGGATTTATTATTTTGTAAGTTATTTTGTGTATATTAGGTTAAGCGTGTGGGCCCCACTTACTAGTGCACTTTTTCGGGTATACTGAGATATATTGTACTGCGTACCGAGTTATCGGTGACAATTGTGAAATATTTTGTACTACGTACCCTTATATTTTATTAAATGTTTAATTAGAACGACGTTGTCTTTTATATCTGACCACTTACACCACCCCAATTATCGAAGTCACCCCCAAGGACCTGACTAGTCGGCCGTGTGAGATTCCCTCCTCACTAGTGTATTGCAGAGGGGGTACTGCACGTAAAATATTAAAATTTTGTTCAGGGCACAGGGTGACTACCCTACCCTGCGTTCGAGGTTTAGCAGTCTTTGGGGCCCCCTTTTATAAGTGGGCCCAGGCCCTGTAACAATAAAAGTTGAAAAAAAATATGAAAAAATTCAGGTGAATGCATCATCGAAATATAAGACTTTTTTATTTGCAGCTTTTCTGTAAAGTGCATTTTTACCGAGTTTTTCCGGAAAAATATTAAAAACTACCCTTTTATTTGAAATTGTAGCGATTTAACAATATGTAATTTAAAAATTTTTAAAAATTCATATGTATGCATTGCGGCCTTCTAAACATTTTTTGTTTCTTGGATTTTCTTTAACTTGCTAATTTTCCGAGTTACAGGCAGTTTTTCACGATAAATAATGTACTACATCTTTTGCACATTAATACATGAAAATTCGAAAAGAAGCGTGATTTATACCTAGATATTATTAAAAAATATATGAAACCTATATAGTTATACCATTTTTAAAGGTTCAACATAATTTTTAAATTGAAAATGAGAAAAAAATGTAGTACATTATTTATCGTGAAAAACTGCCTGAGTCAGAAAATTATCAAGTTACAAAAAAATTACAAGACACAAAAAATGTTTAGAAGGCCTCAATGCATACGTCTGAATTTTCTCAAATTTTTAAATTACTTATTTTTAAAGCATTACAGTTTTAAAAAAAGAGGTAATTTTTCATGTTTCTCCGGAAAAACTCGGTAGAAACGCACTTTACAGAAAAATTGCAAATAAAAAAAGTCTTGTATTTCGATGATACATTCACCTGAATTTTTTCAAATTTTTTTTTCAACTTTTACATTTCCTCCCCCACTTTTAAGAATTTTCGAGTGGCCATATCTAAAAAAATATGCATTTTTCAAAAAATTTTCTAAGAGCAAAAACATCTTATTTTGGGCCCAAAAATGGTAAATATATTGTTTGTTTTTTTTCATTTTTGACCTAATTCTACAAGTTACGGAACCCGTGATAGAAGGGGTGTTTTCTACCCCTTCCGATCATTTCCTACTCTAATATTTTTTCAACATTTTTATTAACGTCACTGCAAACACATTGCACAAGGTTTTATCAACATCCATTCATTAGCACTCAAATTAGAGGTGACTGGACTATGGAGTCAAAATAAATTTTGAATGAGATTGTCTTGCTGCAGTGATGTCATTGTTTTAATTTCTTTTCGGTGCAAGCCTAAGAGAAATTTTTGAACAAGTCTGACCATTGCTTCGTTTAAAATTAAAATAATTTGGGCTACAAAATTAAAATTTCTTGCTATTTTCCTATAAAAAATTTTCTGAACTGTTTGCAAAAAAGTGAAAACAACAAAAAATTTCCTTTTTGTATGAATTAAAGAAATTAAAGTGTGTGAAACTACGCCTTTTATTGAACAAAACATTCGTGCCACGAGAAATATTTATTCTAACGGCTAAAAATTAAGAAAAACTTCGAAATTTCAATCGCTTATAGTTTAAGTGCATCGACTCGTAGGTTATTATGTAATTTGTATTAATACTACTTTTACTAGGCAACTAGGCCGGAAAGGCCCATTCCGCCTAGGGATCTACAGATTAGCGGGGACTCCAAACCACGGTCTTCGGCCACCAACTTTAACCTACCATGGGTCATCTACCACCTATGTGGCGGTTCAACGGCCCGGGATTATCTCCGTTGGTAGCCTACCGACTATTAGATGAGATACCTGGTTCACCCATCCAAATGCCGGACTCGCTTAGCGTGCTCTACTTCACTGATCGAGTGTCGGAATTTAAACCGGTGAACGTACCTCATCCCCTTTTATGTAATTTCCAATGATATTAAGAAAGCTTTTCTTACATTTGTTTATTCATTTTCGAAACTGTAGTTCAAAACAAATTCAAATGAGGGTGGATTTTCTGTAATCCAAAAACGGAAAACAAATTATAAAAGTAAACAAGCTAAAAACGCCTGTTCACTGAACTTTTTATATAATTATTACACATTCTATAGGATACTCTTCGCAGTTTTTTGTAATGTTAGTTTTAGACAATTTTAATTTTATAGTACTAACTTAGTTGGTAAAATACTCAGTGTAAAATAAAGTAAAAATTAAAAAAAACTATTTGGGTTTCAAACCCGAGACTCTTAGATTTCGAGTCAAAAGCGTAAGAACTACAAAACTACCTTACACGTAAAAAAATGTAAATTTTTACATTATAACACACGAGCTAAAATCATATCTTCACGGTTGTATACATTATGAAATGTATATTTCTAAAATATATAAATATTTTGATATTAAAATGAAATATCATTTCACCAGATTTCTATTCAATTACAAACATAAAAATCAAAAAAAAAAAATTTTCCAAATTTAAATGATTAATAACATTTTTATTTACCGATCGATTTTGTTCAAAAACAATAGGGTTCTTCTTCTAGCTAACACTAATTTTCTGTCCGAATTTCAGTACAATAGGATTTTTCTTTCTTGAGTTATCGTGATTACAAGAAACGTGACGGACGGACAGACGGACATTTTGAAAGTTGTTCAGAATTCGTTCACTAACACAATGATACGAAATTTTTTTGTCTGCGAGCGATATTTACGGTTTTAGAAATGTGCTGATCAAATGCGTTCTCTTGCGTCTTCGTTTTCGTGTTTGCGAAGAGTATAATAAAACAAAGCAACATTAAGAAAATGAATGCGCTACTTGCATTTGGAACCAAGATACTTTACTTTGCATTTAAATCGCTTATAAATAAACAAATTGATATTTCGTCTTGAAATTTGGACTGGGTCGTCTCCAATGCTTATATTTTTAACAGCCAGTTGAAAACTATTCAGTTACAATTTTTAAAATTACATTGAGAAAATAAGTGTTTTTGAGAACATATAACGCACGGCTAACACGATAAATACCTTCCCTCTCATTGATACTAATGCAATAATATTTCCTTAAATTTTCATCGTATCAGGAATAATTTGATTTTTTATTTTTTATAATATTTTAAATTTTTGTCTTATAAGCACGTTATTTTTTAGTAGATTTTGACTGTTCACTTTAATTTAACCTAAACTAATTTGTTTATCTTTATTTATAGACTAAAATAAATTTTTCATTTTTTATGACTTTCTTAATTTTAGTTGTATTGGAACGTTTTTTTTTTAATTACTTGTTTTTTGTATAGATCTCGATTGTTCTTTTTAATTTAATAAACTCCACTGAGTTACTTGAATTGAACTTGTTTATAACCGCAATTCGAAGAAGAAAATGGTATGTAAATTTATGTAAAAATCTATATTTAAGAGAAATTGTCCTTCTATGAGTCGATGCATTTAAACTATAAGCTATTGAAATTTTGAATGAAACAGATAACGACAGCAGCGAGATGCAGTAGAAAAGACTTAGGGACTTCTCTTCTAAATATAATTAGTTCTGTCAAAATCTTCTGCAAATTCTTTGGAGTGGAGTCAGCAGTTAAATGCATGTATATGTACCAATATCTCATAAGATGTTGTGTCAAATGCTCTTCTATAATCGATTCAACTCATTGAAAGGTTTAACTCATGATACTATAAATCATATTACTTGTAGTTTTCATTTATACTGCACATAATCATACAGCTTCAGGATTTTTTTTTAAATTTAGAAAACAATTTTTTTAAACCGACTTGGAATATTCGAAGATTTGGCGGATTCGCAGGTAACATCAATTAATTCACAAACAGTGTGTTATTTTTATGGTAACATTCACACGGTGCCCAATATAAAGAGAATTTCACAACAGTTTCCTTCACTATGTAGAAGTTAACTAAATAAAATAAGCTACTGAAAAGGTTGAAGAAAAGTAAGAAATAAAAATTCACTGTTTTTTTTTACAAATATCTGGCCGGACCAGACCCAGTGTGTTGGTCCGGCACACCTCGCAAAAATATTTTGTGGTCCTGTGTAATCTAAATCAAACTACTTCAATTCTTTGACATACTTCTTTAAGTGATAGACGCATTTTGTCGCGCAAGGATGATGACAGGGAAGCTTTTTTCGAGTATATCATGATGTCTATAATTTATGAAAAAAATTTCATCATTAGTGATTTTAATCAACGGCACTATTTCTTTTTCGTAGTTGAGACGCTCCCGTGGAGTTTTGTCCTGCGCATATCTGACAGACTGCATGTTCATTATATATGGCACAGAAATTGTGGAGAAATGTTAAAAATAATATTAATGAAATCAGTCTAAGATTTCTGTAGCTACCTCCCGGATCAGTATCAACAAGCCTTCTTGCAACCTGTCACGCCTGTTCTACCACCACGCTGCTCGTATATCTGCCAGGAAATCGGATCAACTGACCTCAATCCTCTTTCACACAAGATACATGTAAATAAATTCAAGGCAAAATAATTCGAACTGTAATTCTTCGGGTGAGACAAATCTCAATTGGCACATTTAGTTCCTCGACAACTGGTCTGGAATTAGTTTTCCCACGGTGAAAAATCCTGGGACTCACGGCCGGCATCTATCACGTAGAGTTGCCTCTGCTTGTCCTAGAATACACCACGTAACTTGCTTGATTTCGTACGGTGCACACTTTAACTTTAAATAAACTTTGAAAAAGCGCTCACTTCTCTACATTATCTTCATCAAGAACTGTAAAAACCCTTCAAACCATTTATACGCTCCTTCCTATTATAATAACTTAAACTTATGAATTGTGCGGAACTGTAGATATGAACTGCCTAAATAGTTGATAACTGTTACTAATCGAGTAATTATCTAAATACACAAATTCAGAGAAACTCATATTAAAGTTAGTTTAAGTTCAGAGGCGCATATAATTTGTCTAGTTGGTATCTTATTAATACAATTTGTATTTGATTTATGCTAAAGGGTCTAGAAGTTAGAATTACATAGAACGGTTGAAATGAAAGGTAACCATTACTTCCTCTACTGAGGAAGGTTTAATGCTGATATTATTCAGAAATATTGATTAAAAATAATAAACCCTTATATCCTAATACATACACAGAGTATTTGTTGTTGGCATGGCATATTGAGAAACAGGCATTTATTTTTTAGTTTTAAGCACTTGCCATTCTTCTAACGAATAACACAGGCCCACAAAAAAGTGGTCTATGCTGGGGTACTAACCGTACCTATCCCTTGAATTTTGAGCCGGTGAATACGAATTTGACTTTAGTTTTTCCCCAGCACGTCAGGTTTTTTTAACACCAAAAAAATGAATCGTAATATTGCTTACCCAGCTCATTTAAACCAGACTCCAAAAATGATTCAACTTTAAAACTTCATCCTATTAACATTGTGGTACTTCAGTATTGTCCCCATCCTTCAAAGAAACCGTAAAACCCCATACTCAATCCCATAACCCTGAGAAACCGATGAAAATAGTGGGGAATCTTGATTGGGGAGTTAATGAGATTATGACCTTGGATCCTTGTGCTTGAGTGTCATCCATCATACATCCACAACCTCATGATCCCATAATCCCCTTAAATCTGAAGATCCAACGGAAAAAATGGAGATTTTAAGTAGGGGAATTCCTGTCATTGTGACATTAGAATTTTGGAAACAAACGCCCTATGGTGCCATAGCTCTTCAACGACAATCCTTCTATCCTCATAACCCCACAACTCTGAGGATTCAAAGAAAATAATAGGAGGCTCTCGATTGGGGAATAAATTAGATTGTGCCTCGGAACCTTGTTACCAAGCAAACCTATAGCGCTGCAGCAGGAAACCCTTCTACTACATAATCCAGTAACCCCGTAAACCCATAATTGCATAACTCTGAGAATATGATAGAAGAATGTGAACAGTGGAATTCATGAGATTGTGTTCTCGTAATCTTGAAATCGAGTAGCCCGTGATCCCTTAGCTCTTCAACAGCAAAACTTTTAGCCGTATAACCTCGTGATTCTGGATATTCAATAAAACCAAATTAGGGAATTTTAATTGAGGATTCAATAACTTTGGAAGAGGAGTATTTTGCAGGTGATTTCTGTTTAGGTGACTTCATTTGATCTCTTGCTTTTGCGAGCTTTTTATTTTAAGATATCAAGGAAGGTGGGATGATCACATGATGGCAATCGTTTTCAATAAAAGTTGGATTATGTTTACACAAAATTTACAAAAATTTTCCTCTATTTGGTACCTTTTATTTATTTTTTATTTCTCTTCCACCCCGCATACTTTTCCAACTAAATGTATGTCAGGATTCATCCTGGTAATAGTGACAACTACATTTCAAATATGATTTCGCACCATCTTTCTTACTTTTCTAATAGTATTTACCCTGTATATTTTTTCACTGAAAGTATCTCCCATTTCTTCGTTGGGAGCATCGTCAACTATCCACCAAATATTGATTTTCTCCATCAATTAGTTCTGTAGATATAGCGCCAACTAACAGACAGACACTAGACCGACAGACCAATAGACTGTCGGAATTAATAGATTTCCCTTTCGTAAACGAGGGAAGTAAAAATTCAATAATTGAATACAGTTGTACATACAGTTTAACTAAATTTTTTTATGTTGCTTAAAATTCAGTAGAATGTTTGTTACAACATCTTTATGTGTTGGATGAAACATATTTTGCATTTACTATTACACTCTAGGTTTTTCGCAGTTAAAAAAGAAAGATTATTTTGATTCATATTTAGTTGAGCAAATGCCCTTAAATGATCTCGATTATTTTCTAAGCAAAACTGAAAAGCAGCCGATTAGGTTGAATTAATTTTAAAGCTATGTTGAATGCGAATAAATATTATCTAAATCTTCGTTGATCAATCTAGTCGCTATGTCTGCATTAGATGATTCAAAATAATGATGCCTATAGATGCAAATTAGTTACTATAGTGAAGGAAATACATATAGTAGATCGAAGTAGAGGAGAGTCGCGGTAGCCTTGTCGGTTGCTTTTATCGGCTTTGGTTGCTTTGTTGGCAAATTTTTCGATGACCTGCCTTACCCCGATGGCCTTTCCATATCTTTTGCCTTGACCATACCTTAAATAAGTGTACTATGTACAGCGTGTTTGAACTATATGTACAAATATTTTGCACGATATGTTGGCCCAAAAGTAGTAAACAGATTGTATAATATTTTTGGTTTACTCGAACGGCTTTGCTGAAATTAAATATTTTCTAAACATATGATATTTTCAAGGCAAATAATATCTATAATATTATTTGGGTCAGTATCGCCTTACAAACTAAACAAAGTTCAAGGCTTTTTTGGGACCTATATTTTCTTTATATTACTATGGTATCGATAATGAGAAGTAAAAAACGTAACAAACACAAAATAAGTGTCACCTGACCTATTTGAGTACTGCCGCTGTCTTTTTATAATCATAAAAATTCCTCCACTGTGGGCGCCGGCTGGCGGATCAAAGAAACAAAACAGACATTTCCTGTGTTTTACATTCTTACGTTGTTTAACCGTTTACAGACTACGCTGCCACTTATCAATCATATAGTGTGTTTAGGTAGTTTTCACTCCCCAAAAGGGCGAATTTCGGTTTAATTTATAGAGATAGCTTACTGTGGCTCGAATTTATATTCTCTACTCTCGACTACAAAACCTCCACTATTTTCCACACTTCATTAAGAGTTACTACATTATTTCTATGATCTTACACCATTTTAAGGGATGTTTCTGACTAAAAAACAAAACTGACACGATAGATCTTATTTTGGGCTACGGTTTCGGATTCAGTGTCGAAAAATACACCATATCCATATAATTTGGTCCGCCGCACAGAACTTTTTTTGTGTGGCTGTGTAATTATTAAAAATTAATAGAATGATATTTGAACAAATGAAGGTAGTAAAATACACAGGACGAATGGAAAAGGTCAAGAAAAGAAAAAATGTTACCCCCCTGCGTACCCCCTCTGCCTCCACAATAACGTAAAAATGGCAACAAAATTAAAACAAATAATTCAAATCTTGTCCAGAAATTCTAGGTTGATAAAGTACACCAGGATACTTTAATTATATAGAGGGATGTAGTCCCCCCCCCTCCTTCTTGATCCTCCCTTGTATGCACGAACAATGATAATTCTATTTCAAATGCATGTATCTGAATGAAGTTCGATTGTGTACTAGATTGGCAGCACTCATAATAGTTCAGCATTGCATATAAATGTCCCTCCCCCTAAAGGCATCGATTAACCCCCCCCCACCCCCCACCGTCTCTTCTAACATTAGCATTTAAGTTATATATTTAATATTTAGATATCACTCCATTTATTATACTCTTCGCAAAAACGAAGAATATATTGTATTTGATCGGCACATTTCTAAAATCGTAAATATCGCTCGTAGAGAAAAAAAATTTCATATCATTGTGAACGAATTCTAAACAACTTTCAAAATGTCCGTCTGTCCGTCCGTCCGTCCGTCCGTCCGTCCGTCCGTCCGTCCGTCACGTTTCTTGTAAGCACGATAACTCAAAAAAGAAAAGTCCGATTGTACTGAAATTTGGACAGTAAGTTAGTGTTAGCTAGAGGAAGAACCCTATTGTTTTTGAACAAAATCGATCAGTAAATAAAAATTTTATTAATTATTTAAATTTGAGATTTTTTTTTTAATTTTTATGTTTTTGTAAAAATTTACATTTTTTACATTGTTTTACGTGTTAGGTAGTTCTTACGCTTTTGACTCGGAATCCAAGGGTCCCAGGTTCGAAACCCACATGTGGTATGGTATAGTTTTTTAAATTTTTACTTTATTTTACACTGAATCTTTCACCAACTAAGTTCGTACTATAAAATAAAAAATGTCTAAAACTAAATTATTTACAAAAAACTGCGAAGAGTATCCTATAGAATGTGTAACAGTTATATAAAAAGTTTAGAAAACCGGCGAAGAGTACGTTTTTAGCTTGTTTTTAATAGTTTATTTACCTGATCTAATGGTAAGTTTCACCTGGAAGTTAACTTATTTTTACTAAAAAAATTCAAAAAACTTACTTTCAAAAATTTTTCTTAAAAATTGTAGGAGGTCGAAAACAGGCCTTATGGACCCCTTTCTTTATAGTAAAAATATTGAAACTGGTTGAGAAGAACGAGATGGTGAATTAAGTGTTAATTCACATTAAATTAACCGTTATTAACTTAATTATTACATTAGTTAAACAAATCTTCATTACAATAAACAAAAAAATTGTGCTGTTTATTCTCACAGTTAAAGTACATTTTTTTGCAGACACAAAATTACTAACATCAGTGACATTTTTTCAATATAGGAACAAAAAGCTTCTGGACACCCTATAGTTGTACTGTCCAGACTTAAAACATTGTCTATTTCTGATTAATTTTAAATAAAAAATAGGATTGAGTGACAAAAGAATTTACCAGAATTTTTTACTCCTTTTGGGCCAACTTATTATCAGATAAATTATTTGTATGTATATGAGTAATAAAAGAGAACCAAGAATGAACGCTTGGGGAACACCTGGCATTATTATTTTAAGATCAGATATTTTTCTTGCAATTGATAGACTTTGACGACCTCAAGTAAGACCGTGTTTGACCTGTACTATTTTCAGTGGATGTTTCAGATCTGTGTACAATAATATTTATAAACTTGAAGAGGTTTAGTTGTGGCAAGAATATTCCATTAATTTCAGATTCATAAACCTGGTTAAGTTTAAAACAAACTTAGATTTAGATTATTCAAATATGTATGGACTAATATTTAAGCTTAAAGGATATGGTTGCATGAGAATCTTAGAGAATTAGTTATTACAAGAATCTTCCATTAATTCCGGATTTATAAACCTGTTTAAGTTTGAAACGAATTTAGATTTAGATTAAGAAAATAATCGTAGTTGACACCCAGCTGCAATAAATAATGGAATTGCTTGAAAACTTTCCAAAACTGTATTTGTTGGTGTACTGACGGATACTTACGTTAATCAATGTTCTTGTGATGAAAAACGCCACCTCGGCTTTACAAAGGGCGTCGAATTCCTGAAACAAAAATGTAATGATTTATAGAGGAACGTTCAACTCAAAGAAACTTATTTGTTTGTGTTTTTCATTTTAAGAGTCCTGAATGCCGGTTGTGCGTAAGTAAGGCGCAACAACTGAAAGGCGGGATATAAAATTTGTTAAATAGCAAATAAAACGAATCGAAGTTATAATCGAGCTTAGTCGGCTGCAAATGCCTATTCAATTATCATCGTTTTCCCGAAATACGTCTTTTACGTGATGCCATTGCAGTGACGTAGCCAGGATTTTTTTTCGGGGGGGGGGGGTCCGAATATTTTTTGTAAGTATATTATGTATTGTAGATACACAAAAATTGTGAGAAAACGGCATGATTTCAGAAGTACACACTTCTTATAATTTGTAAAGTAAGTGTGAACGTTCATAAAAAAAATAGTATTTAATGTCTAGGACTTTATTAAAACATATATTTATAAACTTCAAAAACATAAAGAACAACTCAAAAATAAAATATTAAGTGTACTAATATTACAGTAGTGATTGTCTGGATTTCCGCCCAGCCATGATGACTTTTTCAGGACTAACTTCAATCTCCCAGTGGATCGAAATTAAACTCTACCCGTATCTGTCAGAAGTGTTTTAGAGTTGACTCCACTAGACTTGTCGCTATAAACAATAGTGCGGGAATTTTAAATCTTCAATTCCTTTCATGTAACTTTCATACAAATTTAAGTAAACTATTCAAAAACTTATATTTCAAGTTACTGGCGACTACGCAATTTAACATGGATTTTGGTGGGCCAGTAATTAAAATTAAAATTGAATTTATTTATGATTCAACAAGGTTTTATACATTTGACTGAGGTTTCGCCCTATCAATGTTGCTACAATAAATTGCCAGAAATTACGATTTGCAACAGGGCCGGTTGGAATCAAGATTCGTAATCGGTCAAAAAAATAAAATCAATATAATAATTTTAAATGTCATGTCTATCAATTATATAAATGCCAATTAATTTCGGAGGGGGTCCGGACCCCCTGGACCCTCCCCTGGCTACGTCAAGTATACAACCAATATCTATTTAATCTTAATTCTTCATATACGTATTCGCAGACTGCACCGCCAGACGCTACTTTCACTTGTTTCAAAATGGCCTCATTAAAAATATTTTAATAACATTTTAAGATAGAATTGATGATTAATCGAAAATATGTCTTGTTCTAACCTGTGAGATGCGTACCATATGTTGTAGTTTCAATATTTTATACATCTTTCTATTTTCGTGTAGGAGGTTCTTGAGTGGTATGTCGAGTGAACGGACGTGCAGTGAAACGCTCTCGTGTAAACCTCAAAATATCGGGTAATACTCCGTTAAATTTGATAAATCTTACGTTAAATGTTGTAAAAAAAATCCTCGTAAATCGGTATGTCATGGTAATAAAACAAAGTTGAAACAGAATTAATATTTCAAAATAATTAATAAAGATTTGATCGTTCTGAAGCGTGGTTGTGGGCGGATGTCCAATGGGATGCCAAATTTCATACTGCACTTTTTATTACAATTGTGCAAAGTAATCGTTAAATAGTTATTACACTGAAAATTTTACACGTCATTTTTTTAGCATCAGAAGTTTGTTCTTGGTTTCGTTACCATAGCAACTCAAAAAATTTCCAGAAATTTTCATCCTCCAGGGTATCCTGAACGAAATTAATAAGTGGAAATCTTTCTGTCAAATTATTGACATATGATCATATTTGACATTTTCTTTTACATAAAAATGGAATTTTATTTGTCACATTAAACGAGATAATTATAAAAAAATAATTGAGCTCGCGAAACAACATTTTATTTCATGTCTAATTATGATACTGAATATTTCAAATGTGTTTGAAAATCCTTTAAAAACTCTTCGCGTTTCAATGGTGAATACATCGGTGAAGAATCTATATCAATTAAATGTCTATGCACAGAAGACAGGAACTATACAGAAGCGAAAGCAAGCCTTTCTGGCGGGACCAAATTTGTTCATAGTCGCCATGACGATAAGGCATATATTTGTCAAAAGCCATATGATAATTCTTGACGTTGTGCGATTGACAGTCTTTGCAACTCTTACACGGTGGTTGATTATTTTCGTGCCTTTTTCTTCCAATTTTCGACAATTTTTTATTCTAAGTTTATTTGTTTATTTGATTTTTGTTTATAATGGGTCTAGAGGGTATAGGGGTTGCGCTTATCATCCATGCTCTTCGAAGGTGAAACAAATAAGCTTCTTTCTATTTCCCGAAGATCCTGAAAGGTATGTACAAATTTATATTACTGAAACAACTAGAAAGTAATGTTAGATATACTAAACAATTAGCAGTTGAAAAGTAATATGAAAGGAAATATTTTCTTATCAGAAATGCAATAAGTTACAGAATGTTCATCAGTATCTAATCAACAGAATTGTAATGTGACCATGAATAAGGTAATTAAGTAATGACTCTCAACTCGTACCATACTAAAGAACTTTTCATTGTATCTTTTAAAAAAAAATCAATAATAGAGCATGTGCATCATATAATAACATAACCTCAAATTTTAAGTTTTTCAGATTTATTCTCATTTTTAATGTTCGTATACTCATTTCAGTTTGGAGCAATACTGGCTCCAAGCAAATATTTAAAAATCAATAATGTTGGTTAATAAAAATAGACTGCTAATTACAGGTTAGATTTCCAACCTACAAAAAGAATCCTATTTTATTAGGAGAAAGTATTTAGAACTTCAGTGCAGACCTACCTTGCACTGACGAGAGCCAATAGCTCGAAACTGCAGTCTGCAAGTGGTACGAGGTGGCTGGCACGAGAGCTCCTTTGAATGGGAATAAATCTTTTGGCTGGTGTCTATTACAATCGAAACTTAGCGTTTTGTGGCAATACATAGTTATTGCACTTAACGCGGCCAGGCTTGTAATTCGTAATTCAGCGCTCGGCGGGGCATTAGTCCGGAGAATAGCTGTTGGTTGCAGTCTGGTTTCTTATTCCTTATATACAGGGTGATTTTTTTTGGGCGTCTATTAGAAGTATATCGAGAAAGAAAAATGATATCGATCTGAAAATTTGGCTATAGGCCTAACGGGGTAGGATCTATTTAACGAAAATATTTTCAAAATGGTGGCATTTCCGGTTATACCGGAAGTTGACCCCAACTTTGTTATTTTAAATGGAATGCCCCCATTTTCAATTTTTTTTTAGATTCTGCAGTTAATTTAAAGAACATTTCGTTAAAGGTTTCCTATAGCTAAAATTAATATTTCCGGAGATATTAATTGTTTTCCTAAAATTTTGACAGAAAAGTTATATAACATAAAAATTAATATCTCAGTAACAATAATTGATAACATGTTGATTTTTCTATGACGGCAAGACAAGGTATTGGAGTTACTCATCATGTAAGAAAATTATCGAAATATCCACTAAAAAGTTTCTAAAATTGTTGACATATGTCGACCACACAAAAACAGCAAAAACTCATTTTTTTTAAATGGCACCACCATACCTATCTAAATACACAATTCGATAGAGAAAAAAAAATGCGCATCTAACGATGTATCATATTCCTATACCCAAAATGTATGGTTCTTTAGATATTTGCGATTTTCGGTGTTATTAATGAAAATTGAAGAGTATCTCAAAGAGTGCCGTCTTCTAAAGAGTAGGCTTTGAGTGTTGACAAAACAAAATACAACAAAATGTGACAGATAGGTAATTTATGTTATTGTATTTCATTACACGTAGTTTCTGTTGTACTTATTTACTGTGGGGAAAATGGCAAACAATTACTCACACTCGGATATTTTGAATTTATTTAACATTCATGGACAGTGTGACAAAATAATTAGCAGAACATGCAGACAATTTAATGAAACGTATCCTGATTTACCATCAATGAATCCACAAAAGTTTAGAAGATTGCAAAGCAATTTTGTTAGATTTGGCAGTCGACACGCAGAAAGAACACTAGCCAGACCTATAACATCAAATGAAAATAATGAAATTAACGTCTTGGCCTATTTCTATGCAAATCCCAATCATTCGATTCGTTCAGCGGCAGCGGATTTGGACATTTCCTACAGTTCCATTCGGAAGATTTTAGTGAATCATAAATTCCATAATTTTAAATTTACTACTGTGCAAGAACTTTATCCTGAAGATCCACAGCGAAGAACAGAATTTTGCGAAATGATATTAATCCAAACACAATTTTTAGAAAAAATTATTTGGACTGATGAGGCAAAATTTTCAAAAGAAGGTATTTTCAATCGCAGAAATTCGCATTTTTGGGGCAATCAAAATCCTCATGTTATGCGACCGAGGAATTTTCAGTATAAATTTAGTTTTAATGTGTTTTGTTTGTTAATGGGCAATAAATTTTGTTCCCACATTTACGACGAAAATTTGAATGGACCAAGATATTTAGAAATTTTAAGAATTGTCGTAACGAACTTTTTAGACAATTTACTTGTTAATCAATACTTTTCATGCTGGTACCAACTCGATGGAGCTCCAAGTCATTATACCAGACCAGTTAGTAACGAATTGGATCAGATGTTCGATGGCAGGTGGATAAGGCGTTTGGGTCCATGGATTTGGCCTGCCAGGTCTCCTGACTTGACCCCAATAGATTTTTACCTATGGGGCCGTATAAAGAGTGAGGTCTATCGAACCTCGGTAACTAACCGAGAGGAACTATTGGATAGAGTTCAAAGAGCATTTGAAGGTTTGGACCCAAATGAAATTCGGAGTGCTACTACACACTCAGTAAATAATAGGATTCTAAAATGTTTAGAGGTTAATGGAGAACATATTGAACAGTATAATTAATGTTTCGTTATAAAATTTTTATTATTAGTAAATTATACAATTTTCATTTTTTCATTTCATTGATAAAATTAGAAAATCGCAAATATCTAAAGAACCCTACATTTTGGGTATAGGAACATGATACATGGTTAGATGCGTATTTTTTTTCTCTATCGAATGGTGTATTTAGTTAGGTATGGTGCCATTTAAAAAAAATGAGTTTTTGCTGTTTTTGTGTGGTCGACATATGTCAATAATTTTAGAAACTTTTTAGTGGATATTTCGATAATTTTCTTACATGATGAGTAACTCTAATACCTTGTCTTACCCTCATTGAAAAATCAACATGTTATCAATTATTGTTACTGAGATATTAATTTTTATGTTATACAACTTTTCTGTCAAAATTTTAGGAAAAAAATTGATATCTCCGGAAATATTAATTTTAGCTATAGGAAACCTTTAACGAAATGTTCTTTAAATTAACTGCAGAATCTAAAAAAAAATTGAAAATGGGGGCATTCCATTTAAAATAACAAAGTTGGGGTCAACTTCCGGTATAACCGGAAATGCCACCATTTTGAAAATATTTTCGTTAAATAGATCCTACCCTGTTAGGCCTACAGCCAAATTTTCAGATCGATATCATTTTTCTTTCTCGATATACTTCTAATAGACGCAAAAAAAAAATCACCCTGTATTTAAGGAAACATATAGAGGAGTTCGACAAAATATTTCACTAGTAAATATACATTGTACTACTTTCCATGATAGGATTTTCATATTCTAGCAGTATGAAAAAAAAATGCATTGGCTTAAAAGCGCATTATTATGATTAATGATGCCTGAAATACGGAATATAAATATAAAAGTATACTCCTTTTTTGAACATTCTGCAACACACCATAACTTGGGTCACCAACTTCATTAATACCATATATACGTATTCCTATTTATGTACCTATCTACTAAATATAAAACAAGACAGTTTTCCCAGTGTACAGTGTATTAGACCGAAATATTGATATATTTTTGTGTACATCATTTCTCTGAGTGTAGTAAGGCATATTACTGTCACTTCGAGGTCACATAAATCAGATACCCGATATCAAAGGTGCCGCGGCAAGCTTTCGCTTCTGTATAGTTCCTGTCTTCTGTGGTGTATGAAAGTACATGAATTTTTTAAGAAAATTCATCTACTAGAAAAATTCCCAGCAATAATTCAGGCACTTGGAGATTACAAGTAAAAACAAGCTAAAAACGTACTCTTCGCCGGTTTACTAAACTTTTTATATAATTGTTACACATTCTATAGGATACTATCCGCAGTTTTTTGTAAATAATATTAGTTTAAGACATTTTTAATTTTATAGTACGAAGTTAGTTCGTGAAAGACTGTGTAAAATAAAATAAGAATAAAAAAAACTGTACCATACCCCACGTGGGTTTCGAACTTGGGACCCTTTGGATTCCGAGTCAAAAACGTAAGAACTACACCACCACCTAACACGTAAAAAAATGTAAATTTTTACAAAAACATAAAAATAAAAAAAAATTCTCAAATTTAAATCATTAATAACATTTTTATTTACTGATCGATTTTGTTCAAATACAATAGGGTTCTTCCTCTAGCTGACTCTAACTTACTGTCCGAATTTCAGTACAATCGGATTTTTCTTTCTCGAGTTATCGTGCTTACAAGAAACGTGACCGACGGACGGACGGACAGACGGACAATTGGAAAGTTGTTCATAATTCGTTCATTAACACAATGATATGATTTTTTTTCTCTACGAGCGATATTTACGATTTTAGAAATGTGCCGATCAAATACAATATATTCTTCGTTTTTGCGAAGAGTATAATAAATAAATCAGTTACTTGCAATATAATTTCGAAGTTCTCTTTGATTTTACGATCACAATTTAATGTTAAACAAAAGAAACTTGGAAATATTAGATTACGCTTTAAGTGGGTTAGGTTATCTTTTACTAAACTCTGGTTAAACCACCGTCACTAGTCGATTTTGTTGAATTTGGATTAATGACGTGTTAAATAAAGTTCAACTTCTATACGACACCAATTAAACACTTGAATCTGCTTAAAAGATAATCCATGTAAACCGCTTTGGCAAGACCCGTTTTGGATGAAATTTAATTTCATAGTTTTTAATAACATTTCTTTTTAATGGCGATTCAATTTCGACAAAAAAAATATTTAAACCAATCAGCCTTCTCCTACTCCAGTATTTTTGTAACGTAAATTTTATTTTTATTTTTTGTAATATGGTAAATATATATTAATTTGAAATAAATAGTTTAGATGAATAACTTGAGCTTTTTGCTGAATATTGATCATAACTTCAACTGCGGGGCACTATTTCCCCACTTAATTATTTAGTAAACTTCTGTTATCGCCTTAAATCATTTTTGGTCTTGTTAAGTTGTTCCTGTCGGTGCTTAGTTTTATCAAACATAATTCACACATTGTGGACAACAGCTTGCTTTTAAAGTTTAAAGCCTGATGAGGGTTGGATAAGACTGCTTTAATAGTCCCGGGTTTGTTACTTACACGAGCGGCTATAATAACCTTCAGTAGATCCTCGTGTTTCAGACCCACAATATTAGAATATTCAGTGTAATTGATGTATCTTCATTGATTCTCTGTTCCATGTGAGGCGAGTTAGATTAATGTACATTGTACACTATTATACTGTTAGCAGACAGTCATGAATTTCATAGAACATGACATCTGAATCAACTATGCTTCTGCTTGGATCATTAACGTCGTTTTTAAAACTGTCTAGACGGAGCCCCTATTTCCCACAAAGGAAGTGGAAGGAAACTTGTTTAATAATCATTTATACAGATAATCCCGTAATATGTGGGCAGGGAGTAACCACATATACAGTGTGTTCCATTTAAAATGAACAAGTTCATAAAACCATTTTTTGGAGATAATCGAATGAACTTTTTTTTGTTATTTAAAGCATAAAAAGCCGCATTTTTTTATCATTGCCATGTTCCAAAAGTCGGTGCATGGCCCACTACAATTTTTTTATACACCCAGAATCCAAGAAATCATATTAGGGATGGAATATTTTTATCAAATTCTGACATCATAGTTCAATTTCATTTAAATCTATCAAAGGGTATTTATTTTATTGGGGGTCAAAGTTGGAAATGGTGCCACTTACTTTTTCTAGTAAAAAGCTAAGTAACCCTTGAAAGAAAAGCAACCGAATGTGGCAAGGGAAAAACACTTTATTTTGAATAAGAAATAGTGTTGAAGCCATTACTTTTTTATGCTTAAGCGGGACACACTGTAAATCAGATCAAAATATAATGATTTAACTTAATTTAACCTTTTAACTGCTAAGCCTTCGGTGTGCGGGCTCTCCCGTGTGCGGCAAAATTTAAGCGCTGCGTTTTTATACGTCTGGAGCAGCGTAAGTCCATAGTGTATATATACGTCCGGAGCAATTAACCGTAAAACAAGCCGATTTTCCGAATATGTTCAGGATCGGATTTGTTTACTTTTGGCAAAGGTAGAATAAAACAATCAGTGGTTTTTCGTTTACATATTATATTTAGTATAATAAAATAAAGTATTACTCTTATTTGACAGAATTTAAAAAAAAATAAACAAACAAAATAACAAAATAAATTATAACTAAATAAAAGTAACTACAAAGAAGCAAAAGAATGTACAGTTAAATAAAAAAACTGCAATAAATGTAGGTAACTAAAAAAGGAACTTTCGAAACACAACTATATTAGTAGTTTTTTACCCTATGGTATCGTTCGAAACAATTAATTATACAAAGTGGCGCAGTGCATTCGCTGCACATGTAACGCGTGTCTTTCCTATGTCCACTTTTAGCAAATACGGTTCTGATGCGCAGGTGAGGAACTCTCGGCGTATTTATACGTTTGGAGCAGTCAACATATAAAATATAATAAAATATTTTTTTTATAAAATACGGCTACCAATCGATATATTTTATGATAAAAATATAATATTGACAAAATACAAGACCTTAGTATTACTTTAAACAAGTTAAAATGTACTGCGTTTATATACGTCTGGAGCAGTTACTTGATTTGCGTATATATACGTTTAGAGCAGTTAAAATGTTAACTCCATACCAACCCTAACTGCCCGTGGATATTACAAGAAAATGTCCATTTTTCGGGAAGGAAGTTCAAGGAAGCTTAATTTTCCCTTCGCTTAGTGATTATAAATAATATATGGAAAGTTTCCATATATTGACCTTGAGTTAATGGGAAATGATATAAGAAAAATAATTTACAATTATACAAAAAAACCGCTGCCCAAGGGATCACTACTTCCACATCCAGATTTTCTATCCAAGTGTCTCATAAAGTGTCTCATAACCTGTATGTGGAAATAATTGTTTATAGAACTTTAATAATATAATATTTGAAATCGTCTACCCCAAAAACCCATAAAACGATATCCCACATGGTAGTGGGGTGGGGGTGGTGATAGGTGGGTGGTAGTGGGGGTGGATGAAGTAAAAAAATATTTTGGGGCTTTTGGTTCTTGTACAGACACTAAATCACATTTATTTTTCATCCCCTTTAATAATAATAATAATAATAATAATAATAATAATAATAATAAAAGAATAAAAGAAGCGGAAAAGATCCTAAAATACCAAGACCTAAGTATAGAAATAGGGCAAATGTGGAGTGTTTCATCTACAGTAATACCAGTAGTAATTGGGGCCACTGAAACTGTCACAAACAAGCTGGGCAAATATTTAAATAAGATACCGTGACAGAAATGTAAGGTCAGTTTGCAAAAAAGTGTGCTCCTAGGAACAGCATATATTATCCTGGCGCAAGGTTAGTGGAATACCATAACACGAATTAGGGTAGGACTAAAGAGCAGGGTACGCTCCCGACCTATCTCGGAAGAACTAGTTGTCAGACAGCTGTGATGAAAGGTGTATAATAATAATAATAATAGTAATAACAAAAAAAAAAAATTTTTAGTAAAACAGTAACACCGTAGTGTTTTGACAAGTCAAATAAAAATAGTAGAAAATACATAAATAAAAAACACATAAGACTAAAATATAACATATGACATTAGGATAGAGCCCTAATATAGTCAAAGAGAGCACATAACATATAAATAATTAACATATACATACATAAAACACAAGCATATAACAAACATTAGGATATGATGTGAATCTAGTCAACACCATAACAAACAACATAATATATATCATATAATAACACGAATTTACATATAGGTAATTAAAATTTGTTAGATTATAGTAAGCATTGGCTAAAATATGCAGTTTTAATTTTATTTTAAACTGTCTAATGGGCAATTCCTTAACAGTATTTGGAAATGAATTAAATAATTCAATTCCAAAATTAATTCTTTTTGTGTAAGTCAATCTCTGGCGCGGTGTTTGTATTTTATCCCGATTGTAACTGTGAGTTTCACCATTCTTTTCGTATTCGCTCAAATGTGCCTTTATATGAATTAAGTGACAGTAGATTACTTCTGATGGTAAAGTCATTATATTAAATTTAATAAACCATGGTTTACAACTTTCAAGTTTATTCACGCCCGCTAAAGCTCTTATGGCTCTTTTTTGTACAATAAAAACATCTGAAATTTGGTTGGATGTACTCCAGTTGATTAAACCATATACCATAGCACTGTGGAATAGCGCATGATAAGCCATGAGTGCAGCATCCAGATTTGACCTGTTTTTAATCTGTCTAATTGCGTATATTTTCTTAGATAATTTCGTAGTTAAGTTGTTGATGTGGAAATGCTAAGACAACTTATCATCCCATAATAATGGGGGTGGCTAATGCCAAAATTTTTTTTTGATACCTTAGCTTTTCTTGTGTACACTAAATACCAATTTTATGGACTCTTACCTGCTTGATTTTACTATTTACCCCCCATTTACCCCATTTTATCCCCCAACCCTTCGACGGAATAAGATGAAAATATAATCTAGTTTCAGATCCCGTTAAAGTACATATGTGTACCAAATTTCAAGTCAATATCTTAAACGGTTCCAGAGTAAACGTGCGCACAAAAAAGTTACTTACAGGCCGACAGACAGAAATTTTTTTCGCCCAAATTTAAAATCTCGACGTTTCATGACATTCTAAACCTATTTGAACAATAAAAATTTTGAAAAATTTTTTGTCGTTACTATACTTCCACTGGATGTGGAAGTAATACAGGGCTGGATTACAATCATATAGTACAATTGAATTGATTTAATTTAATTTTTTTCGGCGACAACATTCCTCCTGAAATTTTATTGTTGATTCTTATGTATTATGACCTCTTGATTACGAAAAAAATATTGTCCCTCTGCAATAAAAATTGACCGTGATATAGTTATTTCAATAGACGGATGATGCTTTTAACTTTATTATTGTAGTTGTTTGAAGATAACTTATTAAAAAATATTATTCTTCACTTGTTGTAGGTTTTGTAGGGTCTTAAACTAATTTCTTTGAAGAAATTTATAGCTTCCTTTTAAAACTACAAAGAAAGAGCATTGAATACTACTTTTACGTTTCTAATATAAACAAAGAAAATATGTACAAATAATTGACTTTTGATTAATTTCCTATCAATAATTGCCACACTCTTTTCAAAGGATTTTTGACATTTTTTTATAATGGGTACAAAGTATCTATAGAACATACTTGTTTGTTATTCTGTCAGTTCGTGAGATTTCAACCTATAACAAATTAGTTTCGTTTCATGATCTAACTTTCGCTTCAATAATTCCATCCCCTGACTTAAGGATACTAACCAAAGTCATTTATTATTTAAGAGTATATAATCCGGAATAAGTATATTTCCTGCAAATAAACAAACTCAATGAAATGGAGCAGTGGTTTCCCTAGCCCTCCCTTGAGAATTTTAAAGCTAGCGTTAATATGTATTTCATCCAATTTAGGTGAAGAGGCAATTAATACGTAATTAGTTCACTAATGTTTTCTCTTTATTGCAAATTTTGGCAAAACACAAACATACAGAACATTTACTTCTCCCCTAAAGTTAATTACTAAGTTTCATTTGAAAATATTTACGTGGTTATTTTAGGTAAACAGCTACTTACTTTATTTACATGATCTCTAAGCACATTAGAGTATACCATCGACACTGCTTCTAAAGCCATGAATGTTATGAAACCGATTACCCAGGGTATCACGAGGGAGATGTTTTCCTGGAACAAAAGAGAAAAGTTAACGAATTCGCTTTGATTTATAAAAATTATTAATTATTATTTGTTTCTATATTATCTTTAAGCTGGTCCTGGAAGAATTTAGATAGGAATTTGAGGTGAAAAGCAATTAAAAATGATGTAGGTTTTTGAGTAGGTTGATGAGTAGGTTTTTTTACACATTTGTGTATAACTAGAAAACAATATTATATTTGATAAAAAGTGCAGAATTCTGCTTTTTCTCTATTTTTACAAATAAAAAAATGAATGTCAGCTTAACTCTGTATTATTAATACAACCTGAGATATAGCAGTGCAAAGTTTGGATAGAAAACCCTACTTTTTACATATACTTTCTTTTTTTAAGTATAAACAAATTTTTAACTTTCTGTAGCAATTTATTTAAATGAGGGTGTAAACACGATAACTTCTGTTAGACTCAAATAATTTGATTACAATTTGGAACATATGTCAAACAGCATATTACAATAATTCCTATTGAAATTGGACCATATCTGTAATACATGGTGATACATGGTGATAACCAGAGGCCTACACTCTCATACGTAAAATAGGTTTTATTTTAATTTCAGAGCAAAATATTACTAAGGTTTTTGATTAAGCATACAAAAATAAGATTTATAAACCGCAATATACCGGGTGTATGTTAGGCAAACCAACTTTATTTAAATTAGATGTATATCAATGTTATCCTAAAATATGGAGCATGGTATTTTTAATAAGATTATTATGAAGTGAGAGTTTGTGGTGCTACAAACTCTCACTTCATAATAATGGCCCAATTTCAACAGGGATTATTGTAATATGCTGTTTTACATATGTCTAACAGAAGTTATCGTGTTTACAAGAAACGGTATACACGCACACATACATATCCAAGCATACACACACACTTACAGACGCAAAGACATTTTTTATTCGACAATTTGAGTTCAGTCTGCTGTGAAAAGGATATCTGTACAAGAAATTTTTTTCTACGATGGTTATTAAAATTTTTATTCAATTTATAATAAATTCAAAATAAAGTCAAAAGAATACAGTCAAAAGATATACAATTCATTACTGAACCATAACAGATGCGAAAAAAATTAATAGAAACATTATTGTAGAAAATTTAGTCATATGTAATATCACTAGTGCTTAAAATTTTATCGAAAATTTTTTCGAAAGCGTGTTGCCTGGTACTATAAAGAGTGCAAATTGGCAGTTTATTATCTAATTAAATCCCGACCGCTTTAGCGGGAGGGATTTAATCTTTGATAATAAACTGCCAATTTGCACGAGTTATATTAACAAGGGGCAACTTAGCTTGAGAAAAAAATTTTAGATAAAATTTAAAGCACGAGTGGTATTTGAGGAGAATACTTCACGAATAAATAATTCATTAAGTACATCTTCAATATTATGTTTTCTCATTAATTGCCTTCAGACGTTTTCTTGTCACTTTTTAGAGTTTACTGACCTTTATTTTCAATTTCCTCATTAATTTGATATACAGAAATATTTCCAAACCGACTCATATTGTCAAAACAGCAAATCTGAAACAAACGCAGTAGAAACAACGGAGATTCCCTATATTTTAAAATAATCTAGTGACATTTCTATGGCAACTAGTTGAAACCTTAGATATAATATATAGACTGGCTTAACACCTTTCAGGCGTTTCTGAAGTGCAATATAACGAGGAACGATAGAGAGAGCACTACTTTATTCCCGATATCCCGCCTATTTATTACTATACACTCATGGTTCCGAGATTGACATAGAGAGCGCCATCTAGCGCTACCGCTACTAGAGTTGTATTCCATAATAATTGTTCATTGATTCATATTTACGTATTTAATCCTTATTTTTAACTTACGAAGTTTACAAATTATGTTGAGGTTTGCTTCGTTAGGCAGAGTGAATTTTAAATACAACAAATTAAAATTTTGCACAGCTTTAATTCAACTAGTTACTTTTTGATAGATTACCGTATGTAAGTAGGTACCTAGGTACATTTTTAGTTTGTTTCCAGAGCGAATGTGTTTACTTGACATTTATAATAAATGATTTGCTTAACTTTGTAACTACATACTACATTATTGAGCTATTGAAAGCTGTGCTTGACTTGTTCCTGTATTATGAGCTACGTATATTAAGTACAATCTTTGTATATTATTCTTACCTGATTGAAAAGTAGGCAAATTGAAATAGTTACAGATAGGCAAGGGTTATAGCCTATATATTTGAGACAGACTTCTCTTTGGAACTGACGATTGTTTACTATATATGTGGTGTGTTTATGTTTGCTAGTATATAATACAATATTACAATTTACAAGGTAAGTTAACAATTAGTAATAAGCTAGAGAAGATATTTATAGATAAAATTTAAAAGGCGAGTTGCCCCTATTTGCGGAAAATATTTCACGAAACAAAACGTCAAAAAATTACCGCAGTATTTGCCGCTGCAGCGACATAAAAAATTAGAGCGATAAATTTTGCATGTTGGTACTGTCAAAAGCCAATCTAGCTTGAATTACCACTAATAATGACATTTGATTGGTGCAATGTTGTGAAAAAACGGGCTCTCATTGGCTATAGCGTTAATGAGTGAAATAATCAGCATTAATTTTGCATATAGCCACTTTTTGATTAGGGCTAACCGTTTTCGAGATATGAGCGAAAAACTAAGAACCGGGACCTTCTTCGTGCCCCCCTCTCACCTCCTACGTTCGGGGACTTTTGGTATGTTTACCTCCTAAATAGTTCGAACACAGCCCTCAAGTCAAAAATTGTGATCTCGGCATTTCCCTCTAGAAACCATTCATTGACAGGACTATATGTGTTTAAATTATTTTAGATACCAACAATTTCGTTTATAATCAACATATGCCTGCAAAATGTCAACATATTCTGTGATACTTGATTAAAAATTCTAAAACGATCACGAGAAATAATATAAAATTTTCGTCGCTGTTTGGATATATCCGGGTGGTTTTAATTAAAAATATGAAGTTGAACACATTGTTTAAATAAAAGTGGATGCAAAATCAGAATATCAGGTTTTGCATTTAAATAATACTAGAATTATAGACAAATTGTATGATAAAAAAATTAAATTATAATCTGGAAAGTACAGAGAATGAATAAAGCTGACTCATTTAAACAAAATGAACCAAACAAGTACGCAACAGCGCAATTTAATTAACGAAGACGATGATCAATGATGTTTTTGTTTCAGTTCTCAGCTAGGAACATAAATTTTATTAAGGACGTAATTAACGGCTTAATTGGGTTACGAATGGACAAAATTAACATAGCGTGATTTGAGCCTCATTGTTAAAAACTGCGATGCGGGTCACGTACTCTATGAAACTCAATTATTATTGGGTACATTTTAGTATACGGTGAACTCACCAATTAAACAAATTGAATTTAAAATAATGTTTATAATGTTTTAAAAATCGTATCTCATCAAAAACATAGAACGCCAGGAATTGGATTTGGCAGTGGAGAGACATTCGATAGTAATCAATATAGCATGAGACATTGTTATTCAATATTTAGTGTGTATTGGTTTATTTTATTATTATTATATTTATAATTTTCATCCGTGTTTGCTTCTTTCTGATAACTCTTTCAATACTAAATGTCCCAGCCCCTAGCCCCGCCGCTTCAGGGGGAGAGGGGGTGGAAAGATTCCTTTTTTCGATCCTTAGCTTATAACTCGGAAACGATGCGTCGTACGGAAAAAGGTAATCTATGCAAAATTAAACGTTATTAAATTTCCCACAAGAATGTTTATATTAATATTCTTCCTATGTGTTATAGTTTACGAGATATTCGCCAGCGAAAATCGATAATTAATAAAAAAAAAAATCAATTATGTACCTTGAATATTTCTATCAAAGCGGTTTACCGTGGTCTGCTAATAAATCACAGTCACAAGACAATCTTTATTTTACAACACTGGACGTATTTACTAACGTAATATTTTGTCGAAATCTATACATTTCCTTAAATATACAGTGTGACTCACTTAAAATGAAGATACCCTTATAACTTTTTCATTCTGTTTCCGATGATCAACGTTTTGGAAGGTTAGCCACGTGGAATGCCCCCCAACAAAATGGCGACCATGTTTCCCAAACTAGCATCCATATAATTTAAATTACCTTAATCGTTTTATGACCGGTTTATCAGTGCGCGGTTAAGCACTTTATCCTACAGCTAAATTAACTAGAAGTTTAGAATGTGATGTTGCAATATTGAAATGTTTAATAAAAGTACATTCTAAACTTCTGGTTAATTTAGCTGTAGGACAAAGTGCTTAACCGCGCACTGATAAACCGGTCCTTTATCCATTAAAGTTAACTGTCTAATTACCAGTTTTTGAATATGATAAATTCAAGAAGAGGCCCTAAAACGTTGTCGACGTTCATATGACGAGATATCCAATATGACTACCAAAATGGCCCCCGTGTAGTAATTATAATGTGATAATGTTTTTATATCCTTTCATATTCTAATGGCTATATAAACAAAAAAGCTTTTTAATCCAACGGTATGAGAATAAGTGCAGCAAAATGGAATGCATTTACAAAGCTTTATAGAGTCAACATATGGTTTAGTTTCAGATTTTATCACTTGCCGCCGAGAAGTTATCACCGTCATGTCAATCCAATTTGTCAGTTCACATAGCTGTCAATTTTTTATATTCTAGAATAATTGTAACGTTTATGAAAGTTTATCAACCCACAGCAGTTTTAAAATTGTGTCGATACAATTCTTTGGCAAATTCGTGATATTTAAAACAGGTCGTTCAACAGCAAGAATTCATATTTTGATCGATTAATCGGATCTGAAATGTTCTGACAGTAACATTTAACGTTATATTTCAAAATTTATACGTACATACACAGTTTCACGTTTGTTGTTAATTTTCAATGAATTTTTAACTACCTAATTTAAAATATATATATATGAATGCATATCATTTGTAACACAGAATTATTAATTTTAATAGCTTTAAAATTTAATGTAAATTATAATTGGAAATTAAAGTGCAATACGATTTTTATTAATTCCTGTTGCTTTAAAATACCTATATATGCATGAAATAACAATGTACAATTAAATGTATTGTTACATCTATTTTATTTAATCAAATAGCTATATTATGAAAAAATGCTTGTACAGAAATCCGTTTCATAACACAGTGAACTAAAATATCGAATTAAGAAACACAGACTTCGTCTATATTTATGTGTGTATGTATGTGTGAGATCTGTATAGATCGTTTCTACTAAACACGATAACTTAAAATTGCTTCCACATCCAGTGGAAGTATAGTAACGACAAAAAAAATTTTGAAACTTTTTATTGTTCAAATAGGCGTAGAATGTCATGAAACGTCGAGATTTTAAGTCCGAGCGAAAAAAGAACTTCTGTCTGTCGGTCTCTAACTTTTTTTTATGCGCACGAGTAATCGTTTAAGATATTGGCTTGTTTGGTACACATATGTCTTTTAACATGATCTGGAACTAGATCATATCTTCATCTTATTCCGTTGAAGAGTTGGGGGGTTCATTGGGATAAATGGGGGTAAATAGATAAATCAAGCAGGTAAGAGTCCATAAAATTGGTATTTAGTATATACAAAAGAAGCCATAAGGCTTCAAAGCTTCATTAGCCACCTCAAAGCTTCATTAGCCACTCCCACCTCATTAATAAAGGGAGTGAAAAAAAATTGTGATTTACCAAATACCTCAAACTATTTTTTTTACTTCATCCACCCATACTACCACCACCTCTATCACCACTCCCACCCCACTACCGATGTGGGATATCGTTTTATGGGTTTTGGGGCAGACAATTTCAAATATTACATTATTAAAGTTCCATAAACAATTTTTTCCACATACAAAATTTTTTCGTTATGAGAGAATTGGATGGAAAATCTGGATATGCAAGTAATGATTCCTTGGGCAGCGGTTTTTTATTTCTATATGGCATGTAAAATGGCATGGTTGAATACTTCTTTGAAACTGGGTCATCACACATGGTGATCGCCGGAGACACTTTAAGTATCACATTTTATGTAAACTATAGCAAAATGTATATCTACCTAATGACTTTCCACAAACAGGGTAAACACCCTGTCACATATTTAAATTCATATGCTAGCAAGATAATTTAGAGTACTTTGATTGAAATTTTAATTCAAATCACCAGTGTAATTAATCTTAAATGTTTTTTTTTTGTATATACAATTTGGGTAATTTTAATAAATGTTGTCCATGTTTAAGTGCTCTCATTTCTTGATACTCATCCAAACTTTGCTTAGACTTCAAAATGAATAATTTCGCACTATGGTTAAATCGATACCGGTCAAAATTTCAGTACTTTCTATCGCATGTTATATGCCAGTTAAAATGTTGTTTCTTGGCTGACAGAATTTCATTTCTAAATTAACTATTGGCCCTCTATTGTTTGTCTGGTTTACTCTATTACTCACTACTCTTTTTGCTCTCCGAAACAAACTAGCTGCCGTACGCATGTGAATGTTTTTTTTTGCATTAGGCATAAAAAGCGTTGCAACTTCCATATGCTTCTCTCCATCCCAAGTGCTTATCTACTGCTACCCCTAAAAATTTAGTATTATCTGAGTACTGAACTGTAACATCATTTAAGGTGAGCTGGTCAGTGTAATGTATTCCATTTCTGGAGTGCCTGAACAGAATGCAGTTAGTTTTGTCTGTGTTTAATATTAAGGAGCTTTCTTGAAACCAGTATGTCATTTTCGAAATTATTTCCCATGTTTTGTTCAATTTCATCGCAGCTTCTCCCACTAACTAGGACATTTGTATAGTCTGCATAAGTTGTTAGCGTTAAATGTGTATCATGGAAAAGTGTTGGTAGATCGTTTACGTAGATTAGAAACAATAATGGTCCAAGTATGCTCCCCTGCGGCACTCCCATGGTTACTTACATTTACTATTTGTTAAATGCTAGTAGTGATACGTATCTTTTTGTTGGCTCTATACAAGGATACATTGAGCGTGTTAGATGAGGTTCATATCGGTATAATTAGGTGGCCGTTTCTAAAGCGAGTTATCACTATTCTCTTCCGGATACCGGCTTATTAATGAGTTCATTGCCCCAAGCCCCCACAAATTGTCTGTAACTACCATTTTGAAGGATGTAGTAAGGCTACATACAGCGTGTATTATGAAAGGTTGTTTAATGGCTATTAGAAGTACTTTAGCTCCATAGATAAAGCCAAGCTACAACGTATTGTTGCTATCCTCACAAAAAGACACATCAGCAGTACATTATCCGGGTTCAGTTAAGTGTTTTCTGAGAATCGCCAACAAAGCGTACCCCGGCTTTATCGGTAAACGTATTGTTTTCCCAATTGTATATATTAATCAACGCCAATTCCAATCGAGCTCCTGTTCGCTTCATTGATAATTTAGGAAGACGGGAATCTCCGTAGATTTAAATTAAAAAAACTTCAAACTTCCTGTTTGCTGCTTGCCTCGAAACAGTTACATCTGCAGGACGGCTAGTCTCTGTATTTAAAGAATTGATGACAGTTTCTGTGATTAACAATACATAAGGAACGTTTCTATAATTAACGATACGTCAATTTCAGAAGTTACTATTATTTCAGAAATTCACTATTAGTACAGTACCTAGAGGTAAAAAATATGCAAAACTTCGGAATAATGTCATATTTAACGGATTTCGTTCATTTTTGGCAGTATAATAGTAAATGCTTCACAGCCACCCCCTCTCAGGGGGTGGCACTTAAAAAATATATATATTTATTGGAGCTGAAGTAGAATCAAATTTTAACAAGAAAAGGTTCTATGCAATTTTTCACATAAATTGATAGTTTTTAAGTTATAACTACTTCAAAATTGCGATTTTAGCTTAAAAAAAAAGTATTTCCAAACAGCTTTCGTCAAGTATCTCGAGAAGTATTACTTTATCGAAAAAATGTTACAGGCCAATTACAGAAAGTACAAACTTGGAATTAATTATATTTTTTGTTTATTGATGTAGGATTAATAATTTCGGAGATATTTAAGTTTACATTTGGCATCCAAGTGTTCATAAAATAATCATCTAGAGTGAGAGTTAAATATCTCAGAAACTGTGACACCTACATCAAGGATGCTAATAAGTAGAATAATAGGTTGTTAATTAAGCTTTCAACTATTTTTTATTTGGTTCTTTAGCATAAAAAACAAAGAAGTTATGCACTTACTTTAGAAAAAAATACAGTTTAAACTATAAAGGTAGTTTCCATGAAACGTAATTTTCTTTTTCATTTTCCAAATATCTCAATAAATATTAGTTTTATTGAAAAATGGGTAGAGACCAAAAATAAAGCTGATAAACTGATAATGAATTTCGCTTGTTTATTTATTTACATAGATTTAATAGTTTCGGAGATATGAAAGTTTACAAATGGCGTTCGAACGTTTATAAGATGAAAAATGCAGTTTAAATGTTAAATATCTCAGAAATTGTGACACTTACGTCACGCATGCTAAGAAATGAAATGAAAGACAACTAATTGCTCTTTCAAATTATTTTTTACTCGTTCCTGTAGCATAAGAAATAAAGAAGTTATGACGGAAAAATATGCGTATTTATATTTTTTTATATAAAAAGGTCGCCATTTTGTTACTCTAATTAGCCAGTCATTTAAAAAAATTATCTCAAATACAGTTTTTCGTTAAGATGTAGCATTACCTAGATGCTCAAATTTTTTTGCTCATTTCAAGCACTTGCTTTAGAAAAAAATGCATTTTAAACTTAAAGGTAATTTCGAAACACTTGGATACCAAATATAAACTTAAATATCTCCGAAATTATTAATCCTACATCAATAAACAAAAAATATAATTAATTCCCAGTTTGTACTTTCTGAAATTTGTCCGATAAAGTAATACTTTTCGAGATACTGGACGAAAGCCGTTTGGAAATCCCCTTTTTTAAGCTAAAATCGCAATTTTGAAGTCGTTATAACTTAAAAACTATCAATTTATGTGAAAAATTGCATAGAACCTTTTCTTCTTAAAATTTGATTCTATTTCAGCTCCAATAAATATATATTTTTTAAGTGCCACCCCCTCAGAGGGGGTGGCATCCACCCCCTATAAATTAGCAAGCCCCCGCACAGTATAGAAACTTTTCTGTGAAGCATTTACTATTATACTGCCAAAGATGAACGAAATCCGTTCATTATGACATTATTCCGACGTTAAAACCTCTAGTTACTGTACTATATTTGGTCTAGCCAGTTACAATTAAGGTCATTGTGGCCATTAAAAGCACTGGCGAATTCAACGGCGAGGAGTCATGTGGACTGTAACACCTCTTTTGGAGGATTTAAAGAGAATTTGAGATTTTGTTTATAATAACGCAATTATTAAAATTGAAAAGTAAAACCAGTAAAATAAAAAGGTTTCTCATTTACAGGAAGGTATATTTGCGATGTCTCTAAACGATTACTATTTAACCTGGTGAAGATTATGTCGTTTATATCGAATTTATGTCGTTTTCTGCCTGTGTTTGGATACTAATTATTCATTTGTAGTTTTCCGATTTTTGATTAATTTTAGGGGCATTTTTTTAAATTTGATTTGATTTATCTTGAATTTTCAGTGACGTCAAAAAATGTTTCATGTAACCTGTTATTTATATATTTTCTCTTTTATTATGCCAGATATTATTTGCCTAATGCTCTCTATATAATTTGTTATTAAGTCTTGATATGTTTGTTATAGTCTAAGCTCCCAAGGCACAAAAAGGTACCCCATCAAACACCTCAAAAAAAGGCGAAAATGATTGTAAAACATGTAATAAACACGTTACGCCCTCCAGACTAGTAAAAATATGTTAATTGCTTTTTTTAATTAACTTTTAAAATTAGCTAAAAAAATGAATTTACTTTTCAAAACACATGCTTGAAATTTACATAATTTATGGTAAATAATGTATCATTTTTTAAAAAAATTGTCTGTCTAACAATTTTTGTTAATTAACATCTGACAAACCTTTTGTCATAAATATTTTTTTTTCCATGAAAGTACACTTCAGAACACCTTCTTGGTTTTTGCTTAAAAATGAAGTTTGAGATTTCTCCTATCTATTTTTTCTCCACGAGCGATATTTACTGATTTAGAAATGTGCCGATCAAATACAATATACTCTTCGTTCTTGCGAAGAGTATAATAAATAAAAAAATAAAAGCTACACTATGTGATATCTTTAAAGAAGAGAAATATATATTTCATAAACATAAAGAATAAAAATAAGAATAAGAATTAGAATATATTTAGTTTCCCAAAAGTATACCAATACAATGTATGTACATGTGGTGTAGGACACACCACATAATATTAACCCTCAAATCCAAAGCCAAGGCTGTCCGGAAGGGGATTACACATTTGGAAAAACGCAGACACGTTAACTTTTTTGAATATATCAAGTTTAATCAGTTAACAGTCCCATAATTTCAAAAATGCTTAGCAAGTGACCTGAGTGCATAATAATTTGATAAAATCCCGAGACAGAAGATATAGTTATTTTTTAAAGTATAGTTACTGTTGTTAAAATTAAAATAAATAGTCAGCTTAGCAAAGTTATCTAACAATGAATAACGACACAACACGGTGGTAATATACTTTTGTTTACCACGCTGAATCTCACTCAAACTTTCAACTATCATTTCAACTTATTATTTCTGCGTAGTAAGATTTTTTATTATACTTCGTCTGGTTGTTCCACGAAGTGAGCTATTACTGGAATGTCGCCATTAAATGGACCCGTGTCGGCGTACATTTCATTCCAGACGGATTCGACAGTCTCAACAGTCGGGGCAACAAGGGAGAAACGTTTGTTTGGAATAATTTGCTTTGTTCTATACGCCTCGCTAGCCCTTTCAAAGATTCTTTATTAGAATGTGTGCTGAAATAATATCTAGACAATGCTACAGTACTATTAGATTTTGGAACTGACGTAAAGTCTGGCAATGTACGCTGCACATTTTCCAATAATAGGAGAAAAAAAAATAAAAAATAATGACCATATAGAAAAAATTTGTAAATATTGAACAACTCTCGAAGAATAGAATTTTTCTTCTCATAGCAAAATCTGGCAGAAAATGAAGTACTTATAGCCATTTTTCGAAGACCTTTTTTTAAAAAAAAATTGAATATATCAAAAAATAATGCAGATATCGAGCTGAAATTTTTATCAGATGTTCCCTCCTATATAGCACATACTTTGGTAAAATTTCAAAAAATTTTCTAAAATATTGCTGAAATTAAAATTTTTTTTCAAAATTTCGTTTTTTTTTAATTTACTCCTGACCTAATAAAGCTATCTTAATGTTCGGGGGCTCATTCTATCGGTTGTTTTAATACCTATAACTTTCCTCTCAGATTATTAGCCTTCTATTTAAACGCGAAAAACTGACTTGTCAACTTTACGACCCACATCCCCTTTATCCGATATGACATCAGTCATCAGTTGGCAAACTATAAGGGGTTGTTTTGGATGTCAACTTAAAACAGTAAAATCGTGGTTATGTATTTTCGCCACATTTTAATACTATTCGTGATAATTCGATCGGACTATGTGCGCCACCTCTAAAATTGCCAAAGACCACCCATTTTGGTTGGTTTTTCGCGTTAATGAGAATAATACTGTAAAATAATGTTATGAATGTGCTAATTGTAATGATATTTTGCCAGTTCAGTATATTCATCTAAAATAAGGACAAATTTTATGCTGAGGGTGTAAAACTACCCCCAAATTGACGTAAAAAAAAAAAAAAAAATGACGGATTTTTTTTTCAATTTTTGATTTGAGTTTAGATGACTGGGGGATGTACAACGAAAAACATTTTTTCCAACCCTTTAGGGGTGAAAACTATCCCTATATCGCCTTTAAATTGAACTAACGCTTAGAAAATGGAGATGTATACTCTTTAGTTTGCTTGTAATTTTTGATAAACTTCGAAAAAAATACTACAAAGTTTTTTTACCACTTTAGGGACGAAAACTACCCCCAAGCTTGCAGGGAATTGAAGAGAAGGTAGAAATATTCTTGATAAATGAACACTTCATATTGTTTGCAATATTTTTAATAAAAAAATATAAATATAATTAATGGTTACAAAACATGTATCTTACTAACTTACATGCAGCGCTGTGTTCATAGACATAGAATACGTATGGTTGTGTTGAGAGAGTCAAGATACCGGGCCTAGGGAGTTACCTAGGGCCACTGACTCTGTGGTCTTTTGGTTTTTTCCGTTCATACGGCGGGGAATTCAATTCGAGAAAATAATTTTTCCTAACTTTGCAATCCCCAAATTGTGATTCAAAAAGTAAAAAAAAAATTTTGCGTCCATTTATATTCAGATTACCATATTTATATTTTTGTATTAAAAATAGTGCAAACAATATGAAATATTCATTTATCAAGAATATTACCTGCAATGAGCAAAAAGCAAACGAATTTAATAGGTACTTTTTTCTGTAATATCGGTAAGGAGATTACCAATTCAATTCCTACTCCAAAAGATGTCCAAATTGATAATTTTAAGACTCCATCCCCACTCCATAGTTTATATTTAAGACCGGTTGAAGAGAATGATGTAATAACATACATAAATAGTTTACGTAATGAGAGCGCCACCGGCATGGATCAAATATCGGCCAAATTAATAAAACACTGTCATAGCTTTTTAATAAAACCTTTAGTACATATCATTAATACCATTTTTACAACTGGATGTGTTCCTCATCACTTCAAGGTATCTATTGTAAGGCCTATTTATAAAAATGAATGTAGAACGGAAAAAACGAACTATAGACCTATATCTGTAATTAATAATTTGGCCAAAATATTTGAAAAAGCATTAAAAAATCGCCTTGAGGAATTTCTAGATAAGAATGACATTATTTCTAAAAATCAATTTGGTTTTAGGAGCTCTTGCAGTACAACGGACGCAATTTACAAACTAGTCAATACAATTAACAACAACTTACAAGAAAATAAAAAATGTATATCTGTCTTCTTGGACTTGGCGAAGGCTTTCGACACTGTGTGCCATACAAAATTACTACAAAAATTGGAAAACATCGGAATTAGGGGCACAGTGTTGAAGGTATTCGCTAGTTACCTGGAGAACAGAAAACAATTTGTAAAAATAGGGGATAAAATAAGTGAGGAAAAATTAATAACCATAGGAGTTCCTCAGGGTACCGTTTTGGCGCCAATTTTGTTTTTAATATTTATAAACAGTTTATGTAAATTAAATATATCAGGCCAACTTATTTCATATGTAGATGACACAACAATTATTTGTAAAGGTGATGATTGGAATGATGTGAAAAATTGTGTTGCGCAAGATATGAAAAAAGTGGCTCGACTTACCAATTATCGCTTAATATATCAAAAAGTAAGTTTATTGCATTTTCTACTTACAATTCAAATTTACCTGATTTTAGCGACATAACTATTCAAGAGAGTAATGAAAAAATTCAATCCACTAGTACAATAAAGTATTTGGGTTTAATGATAGATAAAAACCTGAGGTGGTTGGAACACTCAAACTACGTAACAAATAAAATTATAAAGTTGATATATAACTCAGAGATATTTTATCTAAAAAAACTATATTAAATGTATACAATTCTCTCGTTGAATGTATCGTACGGTATGGCTTAATAATATGGGGTGGTGCGTATGAAAATGCTCTAAATCCGGTCAAAGTCATACAGAAAACAATTTTGAAGATAATACTAAAAAAAGACCCCACTTTTTCAAGTGATCAGTTGTTCAGGGAATGTAATTGTCTAAATTTAAAACAGTTATATATTTTAGAATGCTCTATTTTTATCAAAAAAAAATATATCCAAATTTAGTTTACCTACACATTTACATAATACTAGGTCTATTATAAATAAAAATATAATGATTCCAAAATATAACCGAACTAAGCAACAAAACTTTATAGATTACCTTGGGTTTAATTATTACAATAACATACCAGGTTATATAAAAAGTATTAACAAAATATCCAGATTCAGAAAAGTATTAAAAACTCATATTATAAATAACACAAATATTATTCTTGATACATAATGTTGTTCTTGGTTTATATTAATTTGTCCTCTTTCATCATGCACCTAATGTGTTCACGCAATATGTACCTCCTTGTATAATGATTAGATAATATAATAAAAACTTATAATTATTGTATGTATAGCTGTCACTAACATAAACATGGTGTTTTATAAATTATTATTAATATGTGCGCACACAATCCTTTTTGGGGATTAGGCGCAATTTTATGTAAAATCTATTTAAACTGAATGTACATCATGTCGTATAATTATTAATAAATGTTTTTTGAATTTGAATTTTTTTTTGAATTTCTACCTGAGGTAAAAAAAATTTTTAGTATTTTTTTTCGACGGATGTTTATCAGAAATTACAAGCAAACTAAAAAGTATACATCTCTACTTATTTTCTAAGCATTAGTTAAATTTAAAGGCGATATAGGGGTAGGGTTGGAAAAAAATTTTCTTCCCCCATTCATCTAAACTCAAATCAAAAAGTGAAAAAAAATCCGCCATTTTTCCCTTTACGTCAATTTGGGGGTAGCTTTACCCCCTCTGGTTAATCTTCAGCATAAAATTTGTCCTTATTTTAGATGAACATACTGAACTGGCAAAATATCTTTACAATTAGCACATTCATAACATTATTTTACAGTATTATTCACATCAACGCGAAAAACCAACCAAAATGGGTGGTTTTTGGCAATTTTGGGGGTGACGCACTATTTTTGGAGCCACTGAACCCCGATTTTCGTGATCAGCGACCCAAAAATACAAGTGGGGAGCATTCCGAGCGTCAAACCCCGCGTTTTATTTGTATGGACTATACGCCCAGCTCACACTTCACACAGAAGATTATTTGTATTTTATACAAAAGAAAAATGCTTAGTACAACCCGTTGGAATTAATACTTTTGGAAACCTTGTAAACAAAGTAGCAGAATTTTCAAAACTTGAAAATCCTAAGAGATATACTGGCCATTGTTTACGCAGAACTTCTGCTACCTGCGACCTTATTTATTGAGGGTGGAGGCGATATAACGAACCTTAACAAACACGGAAGATGGAAGTCAACAAGCGTTGCAAAAGGCTACATAGAAAACTCTATCAAGAATAAAGTAAATATCGCTCGTACGATTGAATTTTCAAGACGTTTCAGTACTGAATACAAATATGCAAGATGTTTCAATACCAAGTACAAGTATGCAAGATTTACAAGCTCCAAATGCATTGTCTTCTTCTGATACTACAATTAATATCCCAAATGTTTCAAATCAGTCATATCCACTACACATAAGCTATAATAATAATTGTACAATTAATATTATTATTTCTAAATAGTCAAAATATATCAATTTTTGGTTTCATTAAAGAGACGATTGAAGAAAAAATATTGTGCGTAACACGCCCCGAAGTGCTTTTACTGGACTCACAATCTTCCATGCCTCGTCTTGTTTGCTTACTCGTCCAGTAAAAGACCACTTTCGGAAATTGTTACGTAAATAACTATTAAAATATTCTTATCGTGCTGACTTGGCGCCGGAAAGTTCATACTTTTTGATTTTGAAAGGAACTTCTACACCATTTGTCTGTCCACATGTGGTAAATTATGCGTATCAGTCTTTTCAAAACCATTATTTGCAAATCACAGATTGCACCGAAGGTAATGGATGGCTGTGGGTAGAGTTAAGATCGCACTACTGGCGTCAATCAGATCGTGTTTTGACGGCGGTGTTGGATATTTGAATACTGCATTCTTTCATATTTTTGCCAAAATATTTTCGTATTCGTATTATGCGATTAATATTTTACTGTATTAGACCAAAATTACATACATAATTTTTTTGAAATCTCCCTATGCGTTAACTTACGTACTATGTGATTTACATGGAGTAGATAAATTATTTCACGCAAGAAAACTACCCTTATCAATATCGATCCCTTCAAACAAAGGCAACGCAAAATGTTTCTGTGCATGGCAAACTTATTAATCGAAAGTATATAATTTTATATAAAGGAAATAAAAGTCCTTTTTATCTGATGAATAAATTGAATAATCAATAAAACTTTTCGAAACTACTGTTCCAGTAACGGGAGTAAACGTATTTTCAGCATATATGGTGATGACTTATGTAAAAATATTGAAGTAGTAAAAATTTAATTCTGTTTCAACCTGTCACGCCACATGCAACGGACAAGGAGCAAAATAAAACGCGGAGTAGCAGTAACGAGCCGGGAAAATATATTCAGAATTTATTGTCAGCGAATTCTTATCGCTCTGATTACTTGTCTGCAGGCAGAAGACAAGAAAACGGTGAGTAGATTTACATTTCAAATGTGACAAACACAAAGAATACAAATTCGCAGACCGCATTACGGATTTAAAGATGCGAAGGGAACAGAAAGAGCACTTTAAATTTTAATTGCATAATGACCCTGGGCGCTCACCAAAGTAGCTTTCCTTAATGAAATATTTCTTTTGAGTCACTCTTCTTTCGGGCAATTGCCGGATTTAAAGCATAAAGATTACCAGAATGAAAGGAAGTGATGTAGATTGTTCTTATTTCTATATACGAATAAAGTAGTATTTCTTGGGGTTGGAAAATCCCTGATTTTTTAGCTATAGCTTATTAAGATTATCTACTCATTGAAATAAGATACGAAAATTAAAATAAAATATTTGTATTCACAATAGTTTTTTTTTGTATTTTACGCCGCCCCGCGCCAGCTTATATCTGTTGACAAGACTTATCACACCTACAATTTTTAACTTTTATTTTGCATCGTTAACCAAAACCACTTATTTGCATTGTTTTGGTCCCAGCTACGTCTAACATAATCATAAAAAAAATTTGTTGGCTCTAAAAATTTGTAATAACTGACCTAACTCACATATTATGGTATAATTTTAATAAAAAAAGCAATTAATTACATCACGCGAAAAAATATTTGCCATTTTGATATATATTTCAAATACATGTTATATACTATATATTTAATTAGAATATAAGCCCTTTAATCAGAAAATTAATTATTCTTCTTGCACTTCTTAGCCCGTCTCTTATAAGTTACTTCTGGAGCATCTCTTATACATGTCCAACAGTAGTTTGCCAACATCGCAGAAGTCCATTTGTCCTGATATTTTTTTTCCATATTTTGAATATCCTGGTGGAATCTCTCTCCATGCTCATCACTTACTGCACCACAGTTTTCTGGAAAGTAATCTAGGTGTGAATGTAGAAAGTGGACTTTTAATGACATATTGCATCCTAATTCCTGGTAGCAAGAAAGAAGATTCCCAACTAGGTCTCTATAGTTTTCTGCTCTTTTGTTACCGAGAAAGTGTGCTGCTACCATTTTAAAGGAATTCCAAGCAGCTTTTTCATTTCCTTCTAGAATGTTGTCAAATTCAGCATCTTTGAAAAGGTTCTTGATTTGAGGACCCACAAAAATTTCCTCTTTAATCTTCGCATTACTAAGTCTGGGAAATTTTTGTTTTAAATAACTGAAAGCATGTCCTTCTCTGTCCATAGCTTTTACCAAGTTTTTCATAAGCCCCAGTTTTATGTGGAGTGGTGGCAGTATTACCTTTTGTGAATCAACTAATGGAATGTTAGCAACATTTTTTTCTCCTGGTTCAAAACCCAGTCTTGGCGGCCAAATTTTTCTTTTGTAATGTTCTAATCGCGCTCGACTGTCCCACTCACAAAGAAAACAGCAATATTTGGTATACCCTTGCTGCATACCAAGTAAGATAGCTATCACTTTTAAGTCTGCACAAATCTGCCACTTACACTTGTTATATTCTATAGTTTGTAGCAATACATTCATATTACTGTAATTTTCCTTCATTTGGACAGCATAGGCGATTGGAATTGATGGCAATTTATTTCCATTGTGGAGTAACACAGCTTTTAGACTAAGTTTCGAGGCGTCAATAAAAAGTCTCCAGTCACTAGGATCATGGGGAATGTGTAAAGCACTCATTAAACCGTCTATGTCCTTGCGGACAACCAAGTCATTTTCCATTTTAAAAAAGGTATAAGATCTTTTTGACGACTTCGATACATGGAAACTTTAACATTTCCTTGTAGTAAATTCCATTGTTGTAATCGAGATGCCAAAAGCTCCGCTTTTGCCTTGGACAGATCAAAGTCTCTTATAAGATCACTTAATTCTCGTTGATTAATTTTGTGTGGTTCACCACCGGACACTTCGGCAGAGAAATCGGGATCTTGTGATGTTGATGGCTGGACTAAGTCGTCACCTACATTATCATCCCATTCTTCGTCAGAATCAAGGCTGTATTCTTGAGGTGAATTAGGAATAGGTAGTTCATCACTATGGAGAACCGGGCGAATGGCAGATGGTAAATTACCATCCTTTTTTTTTCTAGTTAGTACCCTGTTTAATAGGAGGTATCACGCAAAAATAACAACCAGTAACATGATCTGTAGGTTCTCGCCAGATCATGAGCACAGCAAAAGCCACTGAACGTCCTCTTCCACTTAGCCAGTTGCAAAGATTGTTCGCACAATTGCTGCAACATATATGAAGTGCCCATTTTTTGTCTTCATCTCCAATCGTACAACCAAAATACAACTGGTACGCCTTCTTAATTTTGGAAGTAAAATTACGTTTTTGATGAACAAAAGTCACTTCACCACAAATATAACAAAAGTTGTTAGGTGTACTTACACAATCTCGTGGCATATTTTCAAAATAGCACTATTTACTTTCGAAAATGAACGTTTATCATGCACAAGGTACAAATACGACTACCTAAGAATGAATATTCGTTTTAGTGACAAATAAAGAGGTAGGTAGTAAGTAGAGTGAAATTACTTAGAGAAGATAACATCAAGTCGCACATCGCGTATAAAACTTGGCATAATATCAGTGCCTCGTGCCATCAATTTTTTATTTAAATATTAATCAAGGGTAGTGGCAGTCTTAACGCCCATGCAGCTGTAAAAATAGCATCGTTACCTAGGTAACGAGCACGTGGTGACGATATCTGTCTCTGCGTATTCTATGACGATGTTATCTTCTCTAAGTAATTTCACTCTATGTCTATTTTTCGTAGAATTCTAATTCTACCTGTTATTTGTGATATGACCGCCAATAAACTAGGGTTTATAAGGGGTCTACACACGATCCAGCGGCAGGGAGCCAGCCTTGTCGGCATGCTTTGAACTCATTCGTAAAAGTGAACTGGTCCGCTGGAATTCCAATTATCTTCAAAGCGTACCGACAATGTCGGGTCCCAGCAGCTGGATCGTCTGTAGGCCCTTATACCTGCATTACACTTTATTCTCTGTATTGGGAAAATCAGAGCCAACTTGAACTTTTGCTTTTTATATTGTTATTTAGCATGACGAAATTACTAAGAATTTGGTATTTTTTCTTCCAATACATGTAGGCTGTAGAATAGTGGTTACCAACGCCAGGAGACGAGCTACTCCTTTTCTTTATGAGAACAATATTCTGCCTGAAAATACTATTACATTTAGAAAAATTACTGACGAAGGTATGTTTCTACTATATAATGACTTGGAGGCAGTTAATTGGAGATGGGTGAGCACAGTAAACAATAATGTTAATCTTAATGTAAATGAAAACTTTAGTCTTTTCCTGAAAATTCTAAATAAAAATATAGATAAGGCCTTTCCGCAAACTGAAATAAAAATAAACAAGAAGAGAAAATCTAAAAAAGAATGGTTTACCTCAGATTTGCATAAAATGAGGGAAAATGTATGCTTACTCAGTGAATTATATAACAACTTCCCAGATGTGAACTTAAGAGTTTTTTTTTGGCACCATCAATTATTTGACACAATAGGAAATCTAGCTCATGCTAGAAATAGAAGAAATAGAAATTCTAAACAATTTCGGAAATAAATCACTGACCGGCTCAATTACAGAACCTCAGTCCTTTAGATTTTTTTCCTTTGGGATCTTATGAAGAACGTAGTTTACTCTATAGAAATCCAAGAGCTCTGCACTTGCTTTGTCTCCCTTATTTTACATATGGCTATCATTATTTATAAATTACTAGTTTACCGAGTATGTTCTGTCACCGTCAGAAACTATTTTAATTTTCATGTTTTAAAAGCTAGATTGTTACATTGACAGTATAATTTAAACATATCTATATACTTTGATATTTCGACTATTTTGTTTTCAAATTAACCGTAATATAAGTGCAAAAAATATCGCATATACCTAAGAGGTGATTCCTTCAATCCCTCGCACGATTATTGCCTTGGCTATGCACATGCAATATTTCACACTCCGGGTTAAATGAAGTACTTCTGTCCCTTGGTATATAATATGCTATAAGAATATAGGTTGAGAAATAGTAATCAATATAACTATTACAGTTAATAAATAAGCAATAGTATATTATACGTTGCTATAATGAAGGCTATTATTATTGAGGATGGCGATTACAACTCAAGCGAGCGAGTGTTGTAACCATCCGAGGTAATAATAGCCATTCTAGTGAGTTGTATACTATACTTTATATACAACTAACCTGTATATAAAATATAGTGATACATACACAATATATAAACGCATAAAAAAATGTTAATTTTCAAATTATTTATTTCTTTTCAACAAAATGTAATAATACAGTACCTAGAGGTAAAAAATATGCAAAACTTGGGAATAATTGTCATATTGAACGGATTTCGTTCATTTTTGGCAGTATAATAGTAAATGCTTCACAGAAAAGTTTCTAATTTATAGGGGGTGGATGCCACCCCCTCTGAGGGGGTGGCACTTAAAGAAATATATATTTATTGGAGCTGAAGCAAAATCAAATTTTAAGAAGATAAGGCTCTATGCAATTTTTCACATAAATTGGTAGTTTTTAACTTATAACGACTTCAAAATTGAGATTTTAGCTTAAAAAAAAGGTATTTCCAAACGGCTTTCGTCAAGTATCTCGAAAAGTATTACTTTATCGAAAAAATGTTACAGACCAATTACAGAAAGTACAAACTGGGTTTTTATTATATTTTTTGTTTATTGATGTAAGATTAATAATTTCGGAGGTATTTAAGTTTACATTTGGCATCCAAGTGTTCATAAGGTAATTATTTAGAGTGAGAGTTAAATATCTCAGAAACTGTGACACCTACGTCAAGGATGCTAATAGGTAGAATAACAGCTTTTTTATTTGTTTCTTTAGCATAAAAAACAAAGAAGTTATGACCGAGGCAATGTGCGTCTACACATTTCTTTAATAACAACGTCGCCATTTTGTTACTGTAATTAGCCAGTAATTAAAAAAAAGGAATTTCAAACACTGTTTCTCATTAATATATAGCATGACGTAGATGCTCAAATTTTTTGGTTTGTATACAGCACTTGCTTTAGAAAAAAAATACAGTTTAAACCTCCGATTAAAGAACTTATATCTAGATACATAACAGGCTATCTTTTCACTATATACCTTGTTTGCTCCTAACATAGTCACATTATATGTCCATTAAAATGGATAGATGAACATCACATCCCATAGGCAACAGTGGCGTTGTGTGTGTAGAAAATGTGTAGAATGGTAAATATTTTCATTAAAATGAATTATTGCAATTCCTGTATTACCGGCTCTTTATATAACGTGATGTAGGCATACGATATTACAGTAAGATAAAACAGTAAGATAAATATGTATTGAAAGGATATTAAAATTTAATTGCTATTTACTTTATAACTGTAAACTGAACTTCATCATGTTACGACTATGGAACGATCGATTTTCTGCTTTCTGCAAACGGCAGAGCACTTCACTATTTATTTGCACAAAATATATTGTCACTAAACTGTGTAAATATGAATAGAGAATATTATTTAGGTATTAAGCAAATCACAACTTAAAATAAAATTACTTTTTCACCAGTTTTTGGTCGGAGAACACGAAAAACATTTATTGACATTAATGGCCGAACTGTCAACTGAAATTATGATAATCGAACTGAAGCCGATCGTGCACGAGCGGCCGCGAATACGCCGATGGGCCAATCAGGAACTTATGGGAAGAAGTGCCTTAGATTGTGAGTCTTTCAGCGACAAATAAATCAATGCCATTATGTATCTAGATATAAGTTCTTTAATCGGAGGTTTAAACTATAAAAGTATTTTCGATAAAACGTAATTTTTTTTTCCTTTTCCAAATATCTCAATAAATAAAGCTCATAAACTGATAATGAATTTCCCTTGTTTATTTATTTACATAGATTTAATAGTTTCGGAGATATGAAAGTTTACAAATGGCGTCCGAACGTTTATAAGAGGAGAAATTCAGTTTAAATGTTAAATATCTCAGAAATTGTGACACCTACGTCATGCATGCTAAGAAATGAAATGAAAGACAATTAATTGCGCTTTCAAATTATTTTTTACTCGTTACTGTAGCATAAGAAATAAAGAAGTTATGACGGAAAAATGTGCGTATTTATATTTTTTTATATAAAAAGGTCGCCATTTTGTTACTCTAATTAGCCAGTAATTTAAAAAAATTATCTCAAATACAGTTTTTCGTTAAGATGTAGCATTACCTAGATGCTCAAATTTGTTTGCTCATTTAAAGCACTTGCTTTAGAAAAAAATGCATTTTACACTTTAAAGGTAATTTCGAAACACTTGGATACCAAATATAAACTTAAATATCTCCGAAATTATTAATCCTACTTCAATAAACTAAAAATATAATTAATTCCCAGTTTGTACTTTCTGTAATTGGTCTGTAACATTTTATTCGATAAAGTAATACTTTTCAAGATACTTGACGAAAACCGTTTGGAAATACCTTTTTTATTAAGCTAAAATCGCAATTTCGAAGTCATTATAACGTAAAAACTATCAATTTGTGTGAAAAATTGCATAGAACCTTTTCTTCTTAAAATTTGATTCTATTTCAGCTCCAATAAATATATATGTTTTTTTAAGTGCCACCCCCTGAGAGGGGAAGAGCGGGTGTACTACTGTACCACCGAACTTCGCCCTTTCATTTGTGTTTGTTTAATTTTTTTTTCTTGTTTATTGTACTTTAATTTGTATACACAATGAATAAAGACATTTATTATTATTATTATTATTATTTCAGACACACAGCATATACAACGAAATCCATTATCCATTCCATTTCACGCAGTTTGTTTAGTTCGATTCCAGTGATTTATATTCTACGACACACTCGATTACAACACGTCCAGCAAAAGAAAAATAGTTTTTCTTTGATTCTCGTTATCAGCGGGAATAAAATTCGAATATAAATCTTGCTCCTTTGTCACCAGCAATGTAAAAGCTATTATCTTTTTAAGTTTCGACAACCCAACGAATATATATTCGGGTTTTGAATAAAATATACAGGGTGTCCCACTTAAAACTCCCGGCGCCATTTTTTCGATAACCAAAAGCGATATTTGAATTCTGTGGAATATACAAATGACTTCAGTTTTGAGTGAAAATGGTAAGATGGCGTTGCGATGCAAAGAAATTTTTCGATCCTAGGAACGATGAAATTAGTCGCATGAGATGCAGAATTATATTCTAAGCAACTTTTTTAATATGAATAATTTTCGAAAAATCACTGGTTTTCCAGATATTTGAACTTCAATATAATTTTTCAAGTAACAAAAATCCCATTTTTTTTCATTGTCTACAATTTATAGTGTAAACTTTATAAATGAGTCTGATTCACTATGAAAAATGTCTCAAAGGACTTATTGTCTAAAATGTATTTTAAAAAAGTTATGACGATTTTTATATTCAAAAAAATTGTATTGAAGTTCAAATATCTCGAGAACCAGTGATTTTTCGAAAATTGTTCGTATCATAAAAGTTGCTCAGAATATAATTCTCCATCTCATGCAACCCATTTCATCGTTCCTAGGATTGAAAAATTTCTTTGCATCGCAACGCCATCTATACCTCAATGTGTAAAATAACCATTTTTACTCAAAACTGAAGTCATTTATATATTCCACAGAATTCAAATATAGCTTTTGGTCTTTAAGTGGGACACCCTGTATAGTAAATAATCGCTTCTATAAATGTTGAAATCGTTTTTTATTTTTACTGATAATAATTTTCTCTGGGAGGGGACCGGATTGTTCTATGTGTCGCTGCCTCTGATGCGGTCTCCACAATCATCAAAACACTTGAACAATATATTCGATTATTATCACTCTACTCGCATTTCGCCAACCATGTTGGAATCGTCTGTTGACGATTAAAACAAACCACAACTATGCAAAAAAATGCTCTGTATCGTCAATCGTCATTTTCCTGAGTGTTTTGACCTGCTAAAAACGAATCTGATGTTCGAATTGCTTGATTTCGACTCAATTTTTCTTAAATCACGAAAAATGTCGGTATGTTGGTACCAAAACCTTAAAGCATCAAACTGATATGAAATTAAGCAATTTGGGCATCAGATTTGTTTTTAGCATGTCAAACTACATAGGAAAATGATAATTATGGTGTGATTTTTAACAGTTTTATAACTAAATATTCAGATTTCAAACTGACAACTGAAAATTAATTCCAGACATTGTCACTGTCAGACGTCAAAGTAGTGCAAAAAGTACTTTACTTAAGTACTTAAGTACTTAAGTAGTTACTTTTTACACTAATGCAAAACGTAAAACCTTTAGCGCTGTAAACAGTGTTAAAAGTATTACTTAACTTTATGAACGATCGTAGAAAGATTACTATTTCTTTCAATAAAATTTTGTTAAGTTGTGTAATAACATGTAAGAAAAATAATAACCTAACTTAATACGACGGCTTAATGGAAACAAACCTTGAGTGATCATTTGCATAGCCATTTGGAGTAATTTTTTTAACGCTTGTTATATATGATTGTATATGAGTTTATTATTTTACTTTAAACCATAGATATTAATTATACGGCTTTTCAAATTAATCTGGAAATTATATTACAATAATAAATTACATATATGTACAATACAGGTGAAATCTCGGTTTTATTCACGAACCTTTTGTGGCTTTGTTCATGTAATATACAAATATTTCATATATTTTGATATTATGGTTGTAGTTATATTTTATAATTGTTGGTGACTAATATTAGAAAATATATTATATTATTATACTGCGGAAAAGTTTTCTACAGTGTTTTATAGTTGACTATCCTGAGGCAGAAGATGACTGGCAATAGGACTATGAACACGAACCTTCAATACTGAAATTAGGAGTGAAGTCGAAGTCCATTTTTTAATGGATAGCGTTGTAAACCTTCAAGATTGGTAGAGTATGAGGTGGCCTAATAACTCACGATCCCCACCAAAAAATGCCATTAGCCAATGAGCAGCTGGTGCGAAATCACACCAGATGCAGGGCCTTATTCAAAATATTGTAAGAATTTGAGTACTGTTAATTAAGCAAAAAACTCGTAATTGCAACGGGCTCATAATTACTCGCTTTTAGGGGTAATTATTCCGCATTTTGAGTTACTGTTCTGCATGGTGGTAATCAGGATAAATTGTAGAATGTAACACTACAGATCATACCCACCCAAGACCCTGCGGGCACCGGACAAACAACCGTCCAGTACCTGTAGTCCCCTAGCTCCGGGCAGACCGAAAATGCTACCAAAGCAGTTAGGTCTGCCCTTCCTCGAGCTACACAGCTCATCCTTACCCTACCGACGATCCGGATGACAGGATGTCAATTGACATTCTGTGTACCGGCAGTCACTCCTGCCAAAAACCCAAAACACCCGACTGACCGATGACACCCCCCGGGGGGGACAAGCTGGCGAAGAAACAAGATCAAGCCAGAAGAGGCCTTAGCCAGCAAGGTCCAACGAGCCAGGACCCAGGGAGGTGGGCCGAAATCGTCTGCACCGCTCACATTTGTGAGTGAGGCCGACGTAAAGTAAGTTCGCCCGCCCTGCACGAGGCTGGTCCACGGTCTACAGCGATGTATTGGGGTAAAGGGCAATAGTCCTGCCCGACCCCAGTCATCCGAGACCGGCTCTTTAGCCAAGAATATTGGCGTACAGATCATAGTACACTTCAGACCATATTTCGGGCCAGTACGGACAGTTCTTCTAGAGTGAGATAACTGCGCCGCTATTCTGCACGTTCGAAGAAAAAGGATAGTCCGATGTTTCATCTCTGCACTCATCGTCTCGCCTAAAAGCTGTATATTAAGGAACCTCATACTCTACGAATCTTGGTAAACCTTGGCATTATGACTGATATGGCGGGTGATTTAAACAATAGTAATAAGAGATGAGGAAGGAGGCTTTATTATTATTATTAATAAGAGAGTAGTAATTTAAGTAACAAGGTAGTTGAAAATAAAATTTTAAGTATTAAAAGAAGTTCTTTATTAGCAGAAATAAACTAAAATTAAAATTTACTGAACCAAAATTTAAGTTAAAATCATGGCGAAACAGTCTGGTGAATCATGTATACATGATATTTCATTTAGAAAATTAAAGCAGTCAGTTATTTAGATATTCTCATAACTAAATGTTCAAAATAAAATGCGAAATACATATTTTACTCCAAAAAATAAAATAATGCCGTTTCAAAATGTTTCAAAGAAATAGAACAACCATATTCACTCCTTTCAGGCATCTTAGAAAATGCTGAATTCAATATAGGAAGCACCCACTGCGGGTGGTGGTAATGGGGATGAGAGAAAGAGATTGCAATATGGGACAAGAAAGGGATGGACAAAGGCTGTGGGAAGCAATGTATATCTCATGTATTTAATTAGACTTCGAATAACGACTTATAGACTGGGTGGAAGAAATGTTTAACGCCATTTTTGTATAACGCTAAGTTGTTGGTAATTAGTTGCTTAACAATTTCTATTTGAGCTCTTTTTGTAAAATAGACGTTTTTTTTAACCAAAAACCGTACTTTGCCGGCCATTTTTCAAGATGTCGGCCTGAGCAGAAATTTTTTTTGGGGCGAATTTATAGGATTTCAATCAAAATATCCAAAATAACATTCTTGTATTGCTATGTGGTTGAAGAGCTAACACACTTTCCGTCGTGATACTCAGTTTTTTTTTTGTCAGAAAAAAAATTAAAAATATTCTGAGTGTGTCCCATGCCTCGAAATATGCAGCTCCCTCTTACACAAGGTCACTTCAGACCTTCAGGGTAAAGGGGCTCGTATTACCTATTACCTGTGGTGAGTTATTATTATTAGAAAACATTTAATATTTTTGCTAATGTTTCATTTTTATTAGACTATAGATTTCTTAAATGTCAAAATTGGTTAGTGAGAAGGTTATTAGAGCAGCTTCGCAGGTTAAAATACAGAAAATTCTTCGTTTGGCATTGCGCTAGTAACCGACCGCCCACAATAAAGACGTCTACCAGAACCCTAGCAGTAAAGAGTGGACACACCTATCAAGGGGCATGTATGTACAGTATGTACACTATTGCATGCTTCGCTTTCGCTTGCCGCGCTCTCGCTTGCTCTTATTGCCAACCCAATACGTACAATTTCCGATATTGTATAATAGACTGGCGGTACATGACCAGTCAGGTGCAACGTTTTTAAAATGTATGCCAATCATATATATGAATGAAATTACCATGATGCCAGAAACGCAAATTTTAGGCAGTCAGGCAGTCGTCTCGTACAGAAGGGTGTGCAAATCGGTTTTTTTTGTTTTTTTTTTTATTTTAAAATGGATGCCAATAGTGCCAAATGAAAAGCCGTGAAAAAGAATCCAGCAGAAATTCACTGGCATGCAGTTTCCGCGCGCAAAACAACTCTTGATGCGCACATTAAATCGTAAAATTTTTTGGTGTTCTTGATTTTGGATGATTTTGATTTTGGATTTTTTTTCAAGGCTTTTCGTTTGGCACTATTGGCATCCATTTTAAAATTTAAAAAAAAACACAAAAAAAAACAAAAAAAAATCGATTTGCACACCCTTCTGTACGCGACGACTGCCTAAAATTTGCGTTTCTGGCATATTCATGGTAATTTCATTCATATATATGATTGGCAAGCATCTTAAAAATGTTGCACCTGACTGGTCATGTACCGCCAGTCTATAATAGGAGTCAACTACACTAATTGGAATTATTTAATCGTTTTTCAGTTTGAACAGAGCTGTGCATTTATTTTTTGATTATAGCTAGACATGAACATAAGAAATTGATTTTTGTTGTAAATAAATCTAGTCGGAGTCTGCGGCATTGTTGTAGTGTTAATATGGGCTCTTTACTTTTAGTCCAGTCAACGGAGCGTTAAAATGACCAAAATTTCTAATTTGAGTGCTAATGAATGTATTTTGATGAAACCTTGTGCAATGTGTTTGTAATGACGTTAATAAAAAAGTTGAAAAAAGATTAGAGTAGGAAATTGTCGGGTTCCGTAACTTGTAGAATTAGGTCAAAAATGAAAAAGAAACAAATTTACCTTTTTTGTCCCAAAATAAGATGTTTTTACTCTTGTGATATGGCCACTTGAAAAATCTTAAAAGAGGGGGAGGGGAAATGTAAAGGTTGAAAAAAAAATCTGAAAAATTCAGGTGAATGTATCATCGAAACACAAGACTTTTTTATTTGCAACTTTTCTGTACGTGCGTTTTTCCGGAAAAACATGAAAGACTGCCTGTAACTCGGAAAATTAGCAAGATACAAAAAAATTCCAAGAGACAAAAAATATTTATAAGGCCTCAATGCATATGTCTGGATTTTTTCAAATTTTTAAATTACATATTTTTAAAGCGCTAGAATTTCAAAGAAAGGGGTAGTTTTTCATGTTTTTCCGGAAAAATTCGGTGAAAACGCACTGGACTGTATGGATTTGTTGATAGAATGATTTTATATAAAACAGTGTGGTGTTGCCAAGTTGAAATTCCTTCGTTATGTCTAGCAAAGATAATTGAAGAAAACATGAGTATAAAGCTCATTTATTAAATCAATTTTAATATATTTATCCACGAAATTTAATTTTCTTATGTAAAAAATAATAATAGGCGTGAATTATTAAATACTTTAAATAATTTTTAATGCCGATTAGATTTTTAAAAACATATTTAGCACAACATGACAACAATGTAAACGGCTAGTCAAATGACAGATGTGTTCTAACGTCGCCGTCGTATTGATTTAAAGCATTTCAGTTTGTTTTATCGAGGTATTTGCTGTAATTTACAAATAGTAGATAATGTCATTTAAAAGGTATTTTATAAAAGTTGTGGAAACACAAATATAAGTGTTTCGGAAAAAAATTTCTGTTCCGAAAAAATTGATATTCGAAGAAGTTGGTGGCAAGCTTCCAATATTTTTGATTCCATCCATTCAAAAACCCAAATTTTGTTACAGAAAGAATCTATCAAGTCATAATCAACTTTGGGCAAATTGGACGAATCTCCTTTCACAAAATTCAACTCCATCTTAATAGTTTATTGATAAAGTAAAAATCAAACGCCACATAAACAACAAATAAATCTAACCAATATATCTCTTTCACTAGTATTGTAACAAGAAGTGTCAGCTGGCGGCACGCAAGTAATGTTGCCACATAATCCTCGCCGTAAGTTTTGTTTAGATTTTTAAGACAACTTCTGCATATTAACAAATATAAATACCTTTTAATTCCTTCTAAATACATGTGTATAATATTTAATGATATTCATGATATTGAGAAAAATAGAAGTATCATAGGTAAAATAATGTAAAGTAAATACACAATTTGGCATTCATATAAGTTAGTTACAGTCTAAGCGAAAGTTGTCTATGATTGGTTAAATTATTTCCATTACAAACACATTGCATAAGGTTTCATCAAAATCCATTCATTAGCAGTCAAATTAGAGGTGAAACTTCCCGTTAACTGGACTATTTGTAGTTTTATCTGTTTTATCTGAATAAACGTATTTTTAATTAAATCCTAAATAAAATGCATTGTCTAGAAATAATACAATTTGAATAAGACTTCTGCTTTGCCTTTCTGATATTGTTTTGTCTAGAGATTTCGTGTAAGGTTATATATCGCCTAAACAACTGTCTACAACAGAGACCTGTGGAAGAATGAGGTTAATTAATATTGTTTAACACAAAAGGAACAAAAGTAATTCTTTCATTAGTTACTTCTAGAACAATTCAACCCTTTTACTGAAGTGTTTGTTCAAAGGAATATAATTATATAATTGTATAAATATTGAGTTACAATTAATATCGCAAACAAGAGAAAAATGTAGTACGTGAGGTGAAAATACAAGTATACGAATAAAAATTCTATTCGGGTAGGGGAGAGATGAGAAGTCATACTCAATGACTGGCAATCGATAATAGGATTTCTCTATTTCCATAAAATATGAATTAAATATTTATTTATATAGCTGGGAATTACCTGACTAAGAAGTTTCATGAATTTTGATATAAAACAAAATTATATTAATGGAAAATAACAAAATCTAGTCACTGCCTGTTGCTCATTGAATATCACTTGCCATTTTTAACCTGAATTCGAGAAGGGTGAATTTTAATGAATTTTAAATCGAACCGTTCAAAAAATATCTGCAAAAAGTAAGAAATAGTTTCACAAATACCTGTCTACCTATTAGTGGAAAGTAGCAAGGAACTGTACTCTATTACCTAATATCAATTTGAAATTGGTGCAAAACGTATCTTTGGAATTAGATATTTTTGCACCTTTTTAGTAGCTTCTTCATTTGATCTTGCTCCACCTACAGTGTTTTCTACCTCCTGGCACTTTATTTCCCACCACTCATTTTTTTGTCCTTTTTACCATTTTTTTTACATCTGTGCTGGCTCTTCCGGTCTTCAGCATCTTGGATCGTCAACCATTTTTCATAAAGCTGTTTTTTCTCCATAATCATTTGCTCCAACTCATTGGTTATTCAATAGTTCTTTTGCTTTCTTGTTTCTTGATTTCCCAATGCTTCGTATGCTGCTTGGTGGAGTATCTTCTTGATTTTGTTATACATTCCATCTGCTGTACCCCCTGGATTCACTTTAAGCTTGTTTGCCACTCTAATTTTATATAAGAATTTAACAGATTCATCCTTCAAGCTTTCCAAGTTATATTTAGGGTGATTCATTTTCTGGTCTTCTTCGTTTTTTTCTTGCGAATTGTTCTTTTTGTGCGTCTTATATGGTATAAAGATTGAGGCTTTCAGAAGCAAGTGGTCTGTGCCACATTCTGCCCCCCTGAATACTCTAACATCCATAGTTTTAAGTAATTCTTTCCGAGATCTCTTCCCAGTTATTTATATTATTTTTCCACTCGTTTATCTTTCCCAACGCCGCTGTAAAATATCGCATTGGGTTTCATTTCCTTGACCTTTCTTTTTGGTTTCTGGGAGAACTGCAATATCGATTGAAGGTTGGAAAATTATAAACAGTTTAAAGCAAGAAAATAAGAGTAAGACAAATATGCAAATGATAGCGATGAAAGAATGGGAAAGGTATTACTTAGATATGCTAGTTGAACAAAGAAATGAATATAAAGACGATATATACTGCGTCCAAGATGAAAATAATAATGAAATAGAAGAAATAAATGAACAAGAAATAAAAAGAGCTCCGAAGAGTATGAAGAATGGTAAGGCCCCAGGTCCTGGAGGCATTCCTATAGAGCTGGTAAAACATGTCCCAGAAGTAGCAATAGAAACTTTAAAAGATATTTTTAACAAATGTCTAATACAAGGAGAAAATATTCCTGAGGAATGGACTCTTCAATACACAAGAAGGGATCCAAAGCACAGTGTAAAAATTATCGAGGTATAAGTGTTACCGCTAGCATAGGAAGACTGTATGGACGAGTAATAAAAACAAGAATTGAAGGGCAAATCAATATAAGAGAGGAGCAAAGTGGATTTACGGCTGGACGAAGTTGTAGAGATAACATATTTACACTTAGACAAATAGCTGCAAAAAGGATGGCTAGAAACCAACCAACACATCTGATCTGCATTGATCTCCAAAAGGCCTACGATACAGTACCAATAAAACAACTTTTTAAGACGCTAGATGAAATTAAGTTAAATAAGAAATATATCCTGGCAATTATACAAATGTACATATATCAAAAAATGTATATAAAAATGGGTAATAGGCTATCGAAACTGTTAGAACCAACAAAAGGTTTAAAACAAGGATGTTTTCTCCCCCGACATTATCTAAAATATATGTAAATCAAATATTAACGGAATGGAAAAAAAACTGTCAACCAATGGTCATAAATGTAAATGATGAATACTTACTTACACACACTTTTATTCGCGGACGATCAGGTCATAATAGCCAATGACGAATACGACATCGAATATTTGATGAAAAAATTAGAAGAGACATACAGAAAACATGGCTTGACAGTAAATTTTGAAAAAACAAAGTACATAACGGTTGGAGAGAATGGCGCGCACATAGAAATATCCGGAAACGAGATAGAACACTGTGAAGAATATAAATATCTGGGAACAATTATAGGCTCGGAAGGAGATAGCAAAAGGGAAATAACATCGAGAATGGGACAAGCTAAGCAAGTCATCAACAAGATAAACTCTGTGTGGTGGTCAAAAAACATCGAAAAGAAAACTAAAAAGAGAATTTACGACACGATAGTCCAAAGTATACTGTTGTACGGATCAGAAACCTGGGAAATAAGAGACAGACGACGACTGGAGGCAGTCCAAATGGATGCCATGCGTAGAAGCTGTAGAGTCTCCAGACTGGAACATATACGTAACGAAGAGATCAAGAGAAGAATGAAAGTAGATAAGACCGTGGTAGAAGAAATAGAAATCCGTCGCCTAATATGGTTGGGTCATGTAAAACGAATGCCACCAGACAGATGACCAAGAAGAGTGGCATCCACCAGGCAAGCGAAAAAGAGGGCGACCAAAAGAAAAATGGATGCAGCGGGTAGCAAAAGACATGTAGAAAAGAGGTCTGACGGAAGGTCAATGTCAGGACAGGAAAGCGTGGCATTTAGGATGTGGGAAACGGCCGACATAGTGCTGTATCAAACCCAATTTATAAATATAGTAGTTTCTTTATTTATTTAACTTCTACATAGTGAAGGAAATTATTATGAGAAATTCTATACACTGGTCTTGATATGTAACGGAAAACCGCTGCCTAAGAAATTACTACTTCCACATCCCAATTTCCGGTGGCTCATGCCAAAATAAAATTAATAGACATTTTGGATCACAATTTTATTTTTTTCACCCCTTTAGTAATGAGGTGGAGGTGGCTGATGCAAAAAAAAAACTGAGACCTTGGCTTCTCGTACATACACTGAAACCCAATTTTATGCACTCTTGCTTGCTTTACTTATTTCCCAACCCTTCAACGGAATAAGATCAAAATATAATCTAGTCCCAGATCTCGAAATAATACATCTGTGTTGAGTGCAGAATGCTAATCTGTAATGTTGTATTTTATTCTCTTTATTTTCTTTCATTGAAACCCTGGTTGAGATTAACAACTACTCGCTGACAACCCGCCTGGCTAAATAAGGACATTTATTATTATCATTATTAATATTATTATTTGAAAACTGTTATATTTTTATATGCATTCTCAACTGCTTTAATTTTTCGTAGCGTACATAAAATACACCTTGCCCAGAGACAAATTATAAAATTTCAAAACCTATCGGGGTTCCCAAATTTATTACATAAAACGCCCTATAGGTGAAAAACCATTTATTCAGCTCACAGTTGGGTACGTTTCATGAACATGTATTTGACTACAAAGGATAAAGGATGCCATGCAGTTAAATATTAACGATTTCCAGTATGGCAGCATGAAGGACGTACTGAATTTTATTTTTAGTGACAATGATGATACAGGATGACAAACTACTAATTTGATTGCAAGTGTACATTTACAGAATTTGCATTTTTTTGTTTCATAAAAATTAAAAGTTTCATGATTGGTCAAGTTGGCTGAATTTGATATTTATTGTCAATAAAGTTTCAAACATTTTATAGTTAGTAAATTATTTCGTTTTCTGAACTGAAACATTATTATGAAGCGAAAATGCAAATTTTAGGAATAAACACCTTTTAAAATCACTAAAGTCTATTTCTTAATAAAGGTAATGCTGCAAACATGGATAACTATCGGCCCAATTTCAATTATCGCAAAGGCTTTAGAAATAATTTTTGGTTAATAAACTATTTTAAATCTAACAACTTTCTCAATTGCTGTCAATTTGCCTTTCGCAGGAAGTGCTGTTCTACACAAGCTATGTTCACAGTGGCGCGAAACATTATTAAGTTTCTTAAGCGGGGAAGACACGTAAAGATTTCATCGTTTGATTTGTTCAAAGCTTTCCACTGTATTTCGCATGAAAATACTAAATTTCTATGATGTACGTGGAAGTCCTTTGGAACTATTTCTCTGTTATTAATATAACAATAAACAATGAGCGAGTCAAGATAATATCACCTTTGATCTAACTCCGGTAAAACATGGCGTGCCACAGAACGTTGTTCTGGGGCTCTTCTGTTATTATGTATGTCAACGACTTATTTCTTTTGATGTTGCCTCATAAGTATATTGGTTATGCTGATGACACCACATTGATAATTTCCTAGTAACTTTTATAGTAGAGTGCATTAATACGCTTATTGTGACTTCCGTGGGGGTTTCGTTGTTACAAGCTGAAATTTATATAAAATTAATGATTATATACTGATGTTTCATAATCTCAAAGACGTCAAAAAATGTCCTACTCAAAAAACGAGTTATTTCTTAGTGAATTAGGTGTTTTGATATTTCTACTTTTGAGTAATAGCAAATCCTTTTAACGCCTATCTAACGCCTTGCCATGAACTGTTACCACCCAACTTAGAATTACTGGCAGGTAAATACACAAATGTGAAGAATATTAATAAAATCTAACATTTAAGACTAAGAAAATATGTACTGTACTTATAGATAAATATTAAAAACAATAAAATATATTTATGACAATAACAATATCATAAATACAACAATAACTGACTAAAGAACTATAAACTGAGATAAATTACCTTTTTGTACTAGTTGAGGGAATCAGCGAAAAGCAAATTGTTTACTTTTTTTAAAAGCTTTTATTTAACTTGCAATGTTTGTTTGTGGGTTTGTATGTTTGTGTGTTAGTTTAGGTCAAATCTTGCAAGCTGAATTTCGACTAGTTCTAATTAAGCTAGAGCTTTGAAATTTGGCACACGTGTATAAGTCCGGTGACAATGCAGCATAGTATAGCCACTATCGGTCTAAATCCAATATAGCGGACGTCCCAAGATGGCGGATCGGCTTTTTAGTCACAACCCCCTTGATATGGATCTCAAATGAAAGGGTTTAACGAGTAAACTACGATAAACAATGTGACGTCATTCTAAATCCAATATGGCGGACGTCCCAAGATGGCGGATCGGTTTTTTTAGTCACAACCCCCTTGATATGGGTATCAAATGAAAGGGTTTAACGAGTAAAATACAATAAACAATGTGACGTCATTCTAAATCCAATATGGCGGACGTCCCAAGATGGCGGATTGGCTTTTTAGTCACAACCCCCTTGATATGGATATCAAATGGGTTTGACGAGTAAAATACGATAAACAATATGGCGGACGTGGGAGAGGTGGGGAAGGGGTGGACAGAGGTGGGGAAGTTGTTGGAAGAGGCGCGAAAGGGGTGGGAAGAGGTGGAGAAGGTTGGGAAGAGGTGGGGGAGAGGTGGGGGAGAGGTGGGGAAGAGGTGGGGAAGAGGTGGGGAAGAGGTGAGGAAGAAGTGGGATGAAATGGGAAAGTGTGGATGGGTAGTAAGAGGTGGAAAAGGGGGTGGGAAGGGATGGGAAGAGGTGGGAAGGGGTGGGTAGAGGTGGGAATAGGGTGTAAAGAGCTGGGAATGGGGTGGAGAGAGGTGGGGAGAGATGGGAAAAGGCAGGGGAACGGGTGAGAAGAGGTGGGAAAGGAGTGGGAAGAAGTTGAAAGTAGTGTTAGATAGGTGAGAAGACGGGAGAGGGAAGGGGCAGATGGCGGTGGCAAATGAAAGGGTTTTGTCTGTAAAATAAGTAGACTAAAAAGTAAAAAATAAAATTATATAAAATATTTTTAAGAAAAAGCTTTTATTTGAAAAAACTACTAAAAAGTAAAAATATTTTTTAAAAACTCATACACCTGGAAACCAAAAACTTTGGGGGCGGTCAATTGAGCAAATTAACTATGCAATAGCGCTATATGACCGCCCCTAAAGCTTTTGGTTTCCAGGTGTATGAGTTTTAAAAAAATTATTTTTACTTTTTAGTAGTTTTTTCAAATAAAAGCTTTTTCTTAAAAATATTTTTTTTATATAATTTTATTATTAAAGCTATTGTAGAACAGAGATTTAACATTTTGCGGTATTTTATTATAATAAGTCACTGCGGTATAAGAGAAACATGATTTGTAGAAGGTGGTTCTATGTTGTGGCATATGCAGTAGATTGGACGCTTGATGCAAATTTCCACCGTGAAGTTCTCTATATTTAATTTTTACACGAAGATATGCGGGCAAGTGACTGCTTATAAGGGAGTGTACTAAACAGCACAAATGCAGAATCCATCTTTTCTTCATATTAATAGTTTCACATTCCAGAAAGATTGGCGAGATATGATCCCGCCTAGCTAGTGTGGCAAAACAAACACATGCATTCTTGATATACATGAAAGTATGTACGTACGTTAAAAATAGTAAGGGGCCAAGCACGGACCCTAGTATTCCCCATGAGTTGAACTGGGGTAATTACTGTTGAAATAGGTTATCTGTTTTCGGTTTGTTAAGTACGACGACGATAGTAATTTATGAAACAACTATTTATACATTCTTAATTTGTTTAATACGATACTGTGAGACACACGGCGAAAAGCTTTTGTTAAGTCATACATGTTGCGTCCCAGTATAGCATTCTGTTCAAATCCTGTCACATAAATATTAACGAACCCGGACCTCTGAAATGAAGTAAACGAACCAACGTTGTGAATATCACCAAGAGACCTATATCTTTACCCACGACTGTTTGATTGTCCTCGATTTTCTCTTTTAGTATTGTAACGAAGCAGATCTTGTTGTCATCATTTGACAATTTTTTTTCTAGCATTTCATTAGTCCAATTTATATTTATAAATAGAGAGTACATAAAAATGGCTGACTCGGAAACCGATGTTTTTAACACCGCGAAAGACAGACTGGCAACCAGCTAGGCATCCAGGGCCGTATTATGAAAGATTTATAGATGTAATTGGCTAATAATAGAAATTATTATTAAAAAAATTTTGTTTACTTACAAAAGTTATCCTCTGGAAAATTCACAATAAATACTTTTACTGTATAACCAATAACAATCGATTTATTCCAAAAGAAACTGATTTAACCTCTTTTATGACGAAATTAGCTAAATTAGCCCCTCGAAGTCAATCACTTCTTAATGACGGCAGTCCCCCCTACAATACTAAAGAAAAAATTGGCCTGTATTTAATGTTTTTTTCAAACATATACAGAGTAAAATGAATAAAATGGTATACTACTCTTCCATGTGGGAAAGTTCCTGCAAAATTTTAGAGTGATCCGAGATAATTTAGTAATTTTTGTTACATTAAAACTTGCAATGATACGCTACTGTTACTTGTCTGTGGTCAGTATAGAGCAATGAACTTACTTGGGAATGAACATATTCCAAGATGTTTACATTTCCTTAATTGGCATAAAACGTTAAGCTGGCGCGTGCGATCAAAGTGCCGCGTTTTTTGCTTTCGGTCGAACAACCAAGATACCGGCAGGTACAAAGTACCGCCGAAGTTTGGTGTTTTTGTGTTACCTACGGGTTTAAGTAAATATCTTTTATATCTATTTGTTGTTGTAGAATTCACTAGCATAGGGTCAATGTCTTTTCGAAGTATTTTGCTATTTTTGCAGTTTGTCATGGTAGATCACCTTGTACATTGACTAAAAAATAATGAAATCAAACGTATTTTTAACCGACTTCAATATCCATGTTAGGTCAAATTGTATTTAACCGGACGAAAGTGAAATTTTGTTTCATAATTTTTAGTAACCATTTCATTGAAGGCAGTTCAGTTTTTTTCATTATTTTTCTAATAAATCTAAATGTATACGCTTATTAAAGAGCTATGGCTATCCTGAAGATCAGAGGCAATTTCGATTTCAATTCGAATGCTGGGTCTAGTGGGTTTTCCTTTTCTGTAGTAAAATCATAAAAGAGTTCAGTTTTATTTCGTTTAGTGCTGTGGCTTCCATTGTTAAGATCTTGGCATAGATAAAACATTCTAGTGCAGCTTGGCTTTGTCGTTTTTTACCCTTGATTGTGGATTTCGTGATTTCCCAGTTAGGATTTTGCTCACTTATCCTTGGATCTGCAATTCTACAAAGCGCTGTGAGATTTTATGTATATCTCCTTGTTTATCCATGTAGCCGTGAATACACTGGTTTATGGGTTTTGTTAGCGAGATTTATGTACGTATTTATATAACATATACACTTGATTATGTTTTGGTTAATCTAGAGAAAAATGATAATTCTCTTCGGGTAATTGTTCTTGAAATAGTATTTAATAAAGATTATTATTTTTTGTTAGCTTTGTTTTGTTTTTATATTTTGATACCATGGCGTACGAAAGTATAAAAGGGCCACAATAACAACTTTTTAAAATCACAACACTTAGAATTCTTACTTATATCTCAGAATTCTGACGTATGACTCAGATTTCTGAAATTAAGCTTACAATTTTGATTTGTAACTCAGAATTCTGGACTGTAACTCAGAATTTTAATTTATAACTCAAAATTCTGAGTCAAAATGCAAGTAATAAACCGTTTAAGATATTGACTTGAAATTTGGTACACGTATGTACTTTAACGTGGTCTGGAACTAGATTATAATTTCATCTTATTCGGTCGAAAGGTTGGAGGGTAAAATGGGGTAAATGGGGGGTAAACAGGTAAATCAAGCAGGTAAGAGTCCATAAAATTGGTATTTAGTGTATACAACAGAAGCTAAGGTTTCAGTGGTATTAGCCACCCCCATTACCACCCCTACAGAGTTAATATTAGGTGTTGTGTAGGGCATTCCACCCCACTTGAAGGTGTAGCGTATAAATCAAACTGAGAAACCGCTGCCCAAGGAATCACTACTTCCACATCCAGGAGTCGGGGTGGTGATATGGGGTGGTGATAGGGGATGGTAGTGGGGGTGGATGAAGTAAAAAAATATTTTGAGGTTTCTGGTTCTTGTACACACACTAAATCACAATGTTTTTTCTTCCCCTTTAATAATGGGATGGGGGTGGCTAATGCCAAAAAATTTTTAGACCTTAGCTTCTCTTGTATATGCAGAATATCAATTTTATCTGCTTGATTCCCTTACCTGCTTGATTTACCTATTTACCCCAATTTACCCCCCAACCGTTCGACGTAACAAGATGAAATATAATCTAGTTCCAGATCTCGTTAAAGTACATATGTGCACCAAATTTCAAGTCAATGTCTTAAACGGTTCCAGAGTAAACGTGTAAGTAAAGTTACAGACAGACCGACAGACAGACAGAAATTTTTTTTTTCGCTCAAACTTAAAATCTCGACGTTTCATGACATTCTAAGCCTACTTGAACAATAAAAATTTTCAAAAATTTTTTTGTCGTTACTATACTTCCACTGGATGTGGAAGTAAAAAGTCAGAACAAGTCTAGTGCGTCATCTATGGTACGTTAGATTAACTATTAACATCTTGTCACTGCGCTTGGATTGTTTCAGTAGTTAGTAATCTGCATTCGCAGTTATTGTTGATGACTTTAAATAGTAGAACTTTGTAAAACATTTCTTCTGAACAGTCTTTACCATCTTGCATAGATGACACCATTAGTGCCTAGTAGTCACACTCTACAGGAAAATTATGGAATATTGCTTGAAGCGTTTGTATTTTCGTTCTTTCTCTACCGTGTGACACTGAGGAGCCTGGGAAGGCGAAACACATCTGTCACTGTTGATAAATGAATGGCTATATTTACAATGGGCTTCAACCAGCGCTCCTGGCATTTGTACTTATATATGTAAGGAAATGCATAGAAGAGTTCGACAAAATATTACACTAGTAAATGCTATCAGATTAATCACAGAATATTCTAAATAGCACACACTCAGAGAAATTTGGCGTTTTAAAAAGCACAAGAAATCACTTGAATATAAATATATTGATGTACTGAATTCAAGTCGTCAAACATATCAAGTTTGTATATTTTTACTTTTATATTGGTTATTGAACAAATTATTGCTATAGACCCTTCAAAATATAGGGAATTTCCTTTCCTTTAACATTTAAAATGACTGTTTTACTTGCCTGGCTATATTAATAACTCATCCATATAAACAAAAGTTGAACATTTACATTTTAAAGAAACTCATTAGTTTTGTGTATACGATAGTTAACATTTTTAAAGAACAGCACAGTTGAAACAAAGTTATATTATTTTTTCTGATAAATTCAATTGAACATTATGCAGTTATTTTAAAAGGGTCAAATATTTAAATCATCATTAGGCACTTTTGTTTTGAAAACGCTTCACAAAACCATATGTTGTCGTTCTGAATTAACTATAAACACTAATGAGGAAAAAATATATTTGATTTATTTTCAATCATTAGTGGTTTTTTTTAATTTTACAATGTTTTTTCTCTAGACTGCGCTCTGATCAACCTACAAGGGTCATATCGATATTTCGAGTTGTTCTCTAGTACTGAGAAAAATAGAAGTAAACAAATTTACATACCGTTCAAACTGGGTTTTTTTTTTTGGTGCCGCGTATCGGTTAAATAGAACAAAATGTAGAAATAAATCGTCATAAAAGAAATATTACAATATAAATTGTTACGTTTTATTATTCAGTATCTGATTTAACTCCACTAATTACTGAATATTTTAAAACTAAACTCCGCATTTGTTGAACCATTTAGAATATGAAGGATTTGATAGTCGTTTCTCATAACAAATGACTAGAGACAAAATCTGCATTTAAAAATATTATTGCTAGAAGTGCGACATAAAACATCATGTAATTTATAACAGCTCTTAATCTCCATAAAATGAATATTTTATTCAGCGGTTAGTTTGGTTCATGACAAAACAAAAAATATGTTCCGGCTGATATAAATAGATATTAGTTGTACAAATTGAGACAAGATTTCTGCACTTGAATTATAAGTTATGAATGATGAGTCATTAGAGGAAATAAAAATTGTAAAAACGATGGTAGTTGCGCAGTTTATCGAGGCAGATATGCTGCAAAACAACTGATAAAAATCAGTCAAATAAAATCTCGTTTTTTTGCAATTTTGATGAAGTTGCTTGGTTCACTTTCAATATCAATCAGTTGCTCGAACTTCATTTGTCCACTTCTAAAACAGCAGAAAATTATTTCTAGCGGAAAAAATTAGTTTGGCATTCTTTATTTATGATATATTTTCTATCGGATGACCAACCTGAACATTTTTTACTAAAAATGGATAAGGTTTTTTCCTTTGCAATAGTGAACTACATTCAATATATTGTTTTCCTTCGTCGTTTCTATTTTTTTCAAGTGACCACCCTGTATATTTTTCACCAAAAATCTAACAGGTAATTGTATCAAATATACTCCAAATATCATTTTCACCATAGGTTCCTAATTATTTTATAGAGCGATCACCCTGTATATTTTTCATATTTTTCTTCCTTGACAGTTGTGTAAATTAGATGCGAAATATTATCCACTTTCTTCGTTTATTATTGTTTAAGATTGTTTTAATTACTTCCACATCCAGTGGAAGTATAGTAACGACAAAAAAAATTTAAAAACTTTTTATTGTTCAAATAGGCTTAGAATGTCACGAAACGTCGAGATTTTAAGTTTGAGCGAAAAAAAAATTTCTGTCTGTCGGTCTGTCTGTAACTTTTTTTGTGCGCACGTTTACTCTGGAACCGTTTGAGATATTGACTTGAAATTTGGTACACATATGTACTTTAACGAGATCTAGAACTAGATTATATTTTCATCTTGTTCCGTCGAAGGGTTGGGGGGTAAATTGGGGGTAAATTTGGGGAAAATAGGTAAATCAAGCAGGTAAGAGTCCATAAAATTGGTATTTAGTATATACAAGAGAAGCTAAGGTCTCAAAAAAAATTTTGGCATTAGCCACCCCCCTTACCACCCCCACCCCATTATTAAAGGGGATGAAAAAAAATTGTGATTTAGTGTGTGTACAAGAACCAGAAACCTCAAAATATTTTTTTACTTCATCCACCCCCACTACCACCCCTTATCACCACCCCCACTCCGCTACCGATGTGGGGTATCGTTTTATGGGTTTTTGGGGTAGAGGATTTCAAATATTATATTATTAAAGTTCCATAAACAATTATTTCCACATACAAAAATTTTTTCGTTGTGAGTGACTTGGAAAAAAATCTGGATGTGGAAGTAGTGATTCCTTGGGCAGCGGTTTTTTAATATGTGACTGCATGCATCTCAATGCATTCACACTCTATTAGAGTAATTTTTTTCTTGACTTGCCAAAAGTATTGTATTATATAACTTGGTCAAATAAATTTCTATTCTATTCTATTCTAAGGGCGACTACCATTTTTCATTAAAAGTGAATCAAGCTTTCTAACCAGCAATTGTGTTAACTACATGTGAAATATTATTGTCTTCCATAAATATTTTTTCTTGCCTCCATGACCCAGTCTCGCAGTTCCTAATGAATCAGACTCCTTAGCAGACCGAGGGCTGGCTCAGGGGCAGGAAAGGGAGTTTTCGCTCCAGACCAGATGGTCTGTTTTTTCGTTACCTTCCACACCACTGTCGTAAGATATCTCGGAGAGTGATTTTTTCACGATTACAGTACATCTCTTACATAAATGAAAATCTGTCTTATTCGAAGTTATACATTTTCAGATCTGGACCAGAAGTAGCTAGAAAGTGTCCAAATTTAAAAATACTGTCCATTTAGTAGTGGTTTAATCATGTTATGAGATGGCACAACTTTAGGTAGAACCAATGATCTATTTTGTTAACAAAATATTGATCCCCAGAGTATAAGAAAAATAATTTGGATTACCTCATCAAAACTTCCTGTCAAAATTGTCAAATCTTAAATCCATCGAACACACACTGAAGAGAAACCTAACTCACTATGAACGCAACCCCTAAACTCTAAGAGCCTTATTATATCGATCAATGTGACAAATTTAGATCTCCTAGATTTCAGACAGTTATTGATATGATCTGAAGGGTAAACAAACAAACAAAGATTTCCCAAGGGTATAGTAATAATCTTCTCGAACCTATGCAATTAAGAGAGCTTTTACACATATTAAACAATTTCTATATGTGCCTTTACCAATATATAAAACAAACAAACCAACGCAGACATAATCTCATAAACGCTTGACATTACAATCTAGGCCACAAGAAAGAAATGATGAGAAAAGCCACATATACATATTAAACTGCTTAAAGGAAACATTGGAACCATTTAATTCTTGACAATTTGACTAGTGTTTTTGGTTAAAGATATACTTCAGCTTACCAGACGAAAGTTAAATTAACTTTAATATACATAAATATGTTACAATGAGCAAGGAGACAATTTTTCTTAAATATATTGATTTACGCGTATTCAAGGTTAAGTGGGAACTTTAAGTTACGAAAGGGTGAAAAAAGCTTTCCATCGATGTATAAAAATCTTAGCATAAACTCTGAGCTATTTTCCTTATTTCCCTGATCTAAGTGTGTTTAACTTGTCGGTATATTACATAAATGACATAAAGAATAGTTTTATGTCATTTAGTCCACACATGTAATAAATGATTTGCTTGTCTGGTAGGCATTTCTATTTAATTTTAACTATTTATAAGATTTTACAGCGATAAAACCGCATACTCGTGCTGCCAACAGCCAATCTAGGTGTTTTACTGCTAATAATGATATTGGATTGGTGGAATGATCTTTAAAAAGTGGTTTTGATTGGTCGTCATCTTAAAGAGTGAAATAGTCTTTAGAAATTATTCTTTGAATGAATTTATAATTACAAACATGCAAATTTAGCAACATAAGCAGAATCATTGAATTTGCTTGCATTTACTGTGCTGATGCCACTACTTATTTCATGATAAACACAACGAAATAAATGATGATGGCAGTATCCTTTCGGGCACGGGGTAGTGTTTACTCAGACACCGATAGTGCCAACTCCTTACCTGGTTAGGGGCATTTCTGTGGATACAAATATAAATATACAAATACTGGAGATATTTCTTTTATTCCTATATTTTAATTTTAATTATTTTTTTATTTATTTATTTAACGTCGGCCTATTTCCGCTACCAAGGATACTTGTTTGATACTTTAGCTCAAGTGTTAATTGTGTTTATGACTTTCTGGATTTGGGTTCAACGCGCCGCGCCGTTGGATTATTAACAAATCATTTCCAAGGAGTCTGTGGATAAGAACACTGATGTAAACAGATAACACAGGGGCAGAAAATAATCTTAAAGACTAGATTAACTAAATTAAAAATATTGAGATCTCCAGAAACACTATGAAATGGTAACGAACTTACAAAAGTCGTTTATGTTTAAATATAATAGCGATTTTCCATGTATGAAAGCTACACTCTAAACAGCATGTAAGAGTTTTAACGGTAATACCATTCGTGGTGAGATAAAATAGCACTTGGCATAACACTATGCATACGAAACCAAGTTTGTTTGTAGCCGTTTACCACGTATACATATGTACCAATAAACTCGGAAAAGTTGCAAATAAGATTAAGAGTTAGACATGAAAATACGTGATCCTTGAGGGTATATAAAGTTAGTAGATAAATTTTATCACCAAGCTACATTCACTAAAACGCAGAAAATCATATTATATTTGCGCCAACAATGCATTATACAACAGGATGAAGTAATTGTACACCGAGTTCAATATCTCTGCTTCTATGACAGAGATTTGATTTAAAATGTAAATAAATTATGTGAAAGGGTCTATCGGGAAATTATATACAGGGCGAACCAAGAGTCTGAGGGACTTCCGAGCCACAGACTAGTCCAGAAAGACCGTTATGAGTCCATTAAGACATTAGGCATAATCGGGTAAAAATTCGAAGAAACACCGAATTTTTACTTAGGAAAATATATATTGGCTCAGGATTTGAGAGTGAAAGTATATGATGGTCATGGAAAAATGAATCACATACTTTTTTAAAAGTACGGCAAAAAAGTACTTGGAAACTATTTAAAATATTTTCAATATTTATTCCTCCGCCAAAGACATTGACCTGTTTTAAGAACTGACTATAAAATTTTATCGTATGTAATATTACTAGTGCTTAAAATTTTATCGAAAATTTTTTCGAAAAAGTGTTGCCTGGTAATATAAAGAGTGCAAATTGGCAGTTTATTATCTGATTAAATCCCGACCGCTTTAGCGGGAGGGATTTAATCTTTGATAATAAACTGCCAATTTGCACGAGTTATATTAACTAGGGGTAACTTAGCTTGAGAAAAAATGTTTAGATAAAATTTAAAGCACGAGTGGTATTTGTGGAGAATATTTCACGAATAAATAATTCATTAAGTATATCTTCAATATTATGTTCAGTAATTAATTGCCTTCAGACGTTTCCTTGTTGCTTTTTAGAGATTACTCACCTTTATCTTCAATTTCATCATTTACGTCACATAAAAATGCATTTCCAAAGCGACTCATCTAATAAAAAACAAAGTAGGTTTAAATTATGACAATCAAGAAAAACAATATACGTTAAACCATAGGTACTGTAACTTATAAGACTAGTCATCACAACAAAGCACGCTTCGACCAATCACATTACCGGTGAAATCACACAAATTGCATATTACCAATCCTTTTACGTTCTAAGGCTGCCGGCTCAGATGATATGGTACCGCCATCTAGTAACGCTAGCTTAACTCAGTTACTAGCCTAAACAGTGAATTGAATTATTATATTAAAGTGTTGATTAATATATATTTATGTATTTAATCCTTGTTTCTAATTTGAGAAGTTTGATAGTTAAGTTAAAGTTTACTTGTTTAAGTAGAGAGACTTTAAGTACAACTAATTATAATGTATATAGTGATACTGCAGAGTTTTGATTTTCCAAATAAGTGTTAGCTGCTTTGTAATGATTGATGAATTACCATACGTAAGTACCTACATTTGTGTATTTATCATGAAATAACTGATTTGTCTGCTTCGTAGATATTCATATTTAATTTTAGTTGTGAAAATTATTTTGTAATTATGTTAGGTATTAAGCCAATGAAAGCTGTGTACCTATAACTTGTCCCGAACCTATATAAGTTCCACACAGCATTGGATTTTCAGGTTATTAATACAATACTACAATTTACAATTTACGTTAACAATTAGTAATAAGCTAGAGAAGATATTTATAGATAACATTTAAAAGCACGATTTGTCCTATTTGCCGAAAACATGTCACGACACAAAACGTCAAAAAATGTTCTCAATATTTGCACTGCAGCGACCTAAAAAATTAGAGCGACAAATTTTGCATGTTGGTCCTGTCAAAAGCAGATCTAGCTTGAATTATCACTAATAATGACGTTTGATTGGTGCAATGTTGTGAAAAAACGGGCTCTCATTGGCTATAGCGTTAATGAGTGAAATAATCGATAAAATGCATCAGAAAGGCGAAATCGACGAATTTGACAAAGGCGACGGAGCGGCTATAGGCAAAAATTGACACAGTTTCAATGAAAATGTACAAGGCCGGTTTCTCGAATAAAACGAGTTTGGATTCACCCAGCAACTTGCAATTTGGTCGAGTGTGTTGGGTAATCAATACAAAGCGATGGTAGGAAAGCCAATAGCAGGGCATTCCAAATAATAAAGTTATAGAGAAAAACGCCTTGTGCATAGAAACGCCAAAATTAAATTTTGGACAAAACTCGGAGGTGGGTCGCTGCCATTTTGCTAATATTGAACACCTACATCAAGGACAAGTAAGTTGTGGACTGACCGAACGCTATCGAACTTATGTAGTAGTAAGTCCTCATGAATGTGTTTTAGTACGTGAACTCTCACGTTACGAGAACTTTAAAGCTAAGTAGTCTCTAGCGAAACTAAATTTTTTTAGTAAAACATTTTTATGTTATTTTCAGTCAACCGTAATTATCATATTACAAAAAGTCACAGACATTTCTAAAAGGCTTATATTTGATTCTGGGAAGGTTGCATGAATTTTTTCTACCAAATCGATTGTTAGCGTACGCTCTCATTTGTATGGTTTAAAAGCCATTTGACTTAGTTGGGGAGGTGTGATTCTTTATATAAGAATTTTTGCTTGATCCATTTTGTATATTACTAGTGGCGGCACAATCTGTAAAAAATAGGTCTAACCTAGACATTTTAGATACCGAGCTGAATTTTCCAGAATATGTAGTTTTTGATACGTATAATAACATACTGAAAGTCCTGAAGAATCCGAGTTGAGCGTTAGCCACCATATTGAAAAAATAGCTTACGCGCGCCGCTCAAGAAAACATTTTTTTCTTGCCTTTTCTCTTAATCGATTTTATTATTTTAAAAAACAAATTAAAGCCAAAGAATGTGTCTTTGATACGAATTTAAGAAACTATAATAAATTGTTTATTAGTAGTGTAACAATTATAGTTAATAGTAAAAATTACTTTTTGACGATTTGTATTTTTTCCTTTAAAAAAATACTCGCTCATCCTATGAAAATATTTTTTAAATAAATGTTATAGGCCGTTAACGGAAAAACAATGCTTTTTTGAAATTTTTCTCTAGCTTAAAAAATAGCTGAGATATGAAATTTGTAATATGTAGGGACACGCGCAAAGAGAGTGAAAGCTGTAATAGTATATTACGTAATTAGTGATGTAAGAAGCATATTGCCTTACAACTCGAATTATGTACTATACTTTACCTACGATCATATTTATTTAGTTATTTAGTAAAATCTGGATTTAGTTTACTAGTCAACAATATTATTCAACAGATATTATGTCAGTTTTGACAGCGTTTGAAAATTAAGTAGGCGCATTTGTTTTTTTAAACCCCGCGTCAGCGATATAAGCCATACCTATAATTGTTGTTTACCGTGCGATTTGTGTACAGTGCGTTTTGTTTACAATATGTAAAATTCAACTTACATAGATGGCAGGTAGTGTGTTTTTTACTATTTACAGTAGTGATCGTAGGTAAATATGTTTACACTTACAGAAATGTTCATATACCTATCGACTGCCACACGCTGTTATGCTTAGATATATTTCTACACGTACATTTGCGCTGCATTGTTATTAATATAAATAAGTTGCTAAGTTGGATTATCTCAAATTGAGTTTGGAATATATAAAATTTTTAAATATATTTAGTATTCTCATAGGTTTTTTTCAGGATATTGTTTTTATTTTTATATCGAATTTATGTTTTCTTTTTATCTCGTTATTCTTTTACGAATTGTGTTATTTTTCTATTAGTATTTTGTTTCGTACAAGGATTGTTTTACTTTTATTATTGTTTAGGTTTAGGTTTATTATTGTTTAAGGTTAATCAAGCCACTTCATTTCCACATTTTACCAGTCATTATGGAAGGTATTTGTATTTTTTGTCAAATTCCATTATCTGCGGAAGAAACGGTACTCGTGAAAAGAGGATTAGACACGATAATTTCAAAAAGCGTACAACTTAATTCAAAAAAAAATTATTTGTGAAGAACTAACAGATCACAAAAAATGTAGAAAATATTACACCCCTAATAAAACCAAAACAGCCGCCTCTACTGGTAAAAATGATTTCACAGCAAAAAAGATAAGGGCACCCAGTGAATCATTTGACTTACACAAAAATTGTGTTACTTGTGGAGAAATAGTCGATGTAAATAATGAAAACAAAAAACCAACAAATTTACGACGCCGTATTCAGTTAGTGCAAACTCTTGAATTTAAAGAATCTCTGATTTCTCGCTGCCGAGAACGTAATGATATCTCTGAAAATATTTTAGAGAGAATTGTAAATGTAATTGATTTGGTTGCAACTGAAGCAAGGTATCACAAAAATTGTCTAACCAAGTTTTACTTGAAGAACTTGGAAAAAGCTAAACAGACTGATACACAAAAGTGCGATACACTTCAGCAACTCATCGAATTTTTAAATTCAAACAGTGAGTGCCAGTACACGTTAGCAGAATTAGAAGACAAATTAGAAAGTTAGCTTGTTTTTTTCTTACCATTCTTTATAAAAAAATATTTTCTGAGCAATTTAAAATTTATGAAAATTTTCATTATTGAAAATGGGTACAGAATGAAAAATAATTATTTTTAGAATTCTAGAAAATTTGAGCATTGTAGAAATAATATGCATTAACAATATCTAGAAGGATTTCTAAAAAAATTGAATTAATAAGAAATTAGAGCAATAAGACTAAAAAAATTGCGCCTAAATTTTTAAATGCGCTACTTCTTTGTTTGTAACTTTTTTAGTTTTCTTTATAAAAGGTCGTAATACGTCTCAATCGAAAGAAAACTTTAATACCTTTCATTTTTACAAGCATAAATTTTTTTCTCATAGTTGTAGATTTTGAGTAATTTTAGATTTTAACGTCGTATATTTTTTCGGAATGTTTCGGCGCCATTTTGAAAATGCCATATTTCCAAAACTAAACATTGGAGAAAAACAAGAAAAAAACCATTCAATTTGTTTTCGTAAAAGCTTTAATTTTGCACTCTTGAATTGTCCACCTTTTTCGAGTAATTTAAAAAAATCTCTAGGAATACTGATTTTAGGGGATGAAAATTGCAATTTTCAGTTCGCAATATCTTGAAAATATGCATTTTAGCAAAAAAAAGTATAAGACCTTTCTTTCTTATAATTTGATTCTCTATCAGATTATGTGTATTTTTTGTTTTTTTTTGCGACAACCTCTAAGAAGGGGGTGGGAACCACTTCTAACCAATAACCAGGAAAAATGACAATATAGATTCTTATATACATACTTTATGAAGCATGTTGAAGAAAAAAAAATTGGAAATTCATTACATCGTTTTCGGACTGGGATTTAAAAGGTTCACTTTCTGTACTAAGATATCGAGAGATTTTTCCTATTTTTAAAAATTGTAAGTAGACAAAATTTAAATAAAAATTTTGATTTAGCAGTTTTACCACCTACTTCCAAAGCTATTGAACAGCATGTTTATAGGGTATATTTTTAGGTGCAAACATGGCTTACTAAGGAAATTAATTCACCTGAGTGGGGCTGGGAATTGAAAAACGATGTAACCAAACCCGTACCAACATCTTTGTCAATTGTACCCGACAATATATTAAAACTTCTGTATTGCAACTGTAAAAATGACTGCAATAAAAATTGTCCTTGCAATTACACAAATGTTCTGATTTGTGCAGCAATTGCCGTGTCAATTCAAACACTCTAATTATAACCGATAGCGATATTGAACATGAAAATTAATTATTAATTTCTTCCTTTTACCTCCTTATTATTACTATTATTTATTATCATTATTATTATTATTATTATAAACCATCTAATTCTGAAAACTGAGCTTGGTAATCATTTTTGTTCGAGGTTAATTGTGCTGTGACTAAAATTGCACATTTTAACTTTTCAATTTTGATTTTAATGCTACTCACATATACGGTTTAATAATAAATTAAAATGTTCTGTCTCCGTTATTTTTAAAGCTATAAAAGAGATTAAAAAAACGTTCTGTTTGTTTATTGATGGCCTACAACTTTTACTTAAAACATATTTTCATAAACCCTACAATTTTCTTTTTAATCGCATAAATAGAATTTTCCAAAATTTTAATTTTCAGTTTAAATCAGTTTTTTAGCACAGAGACAAAGTTTAGTAAAATGTATAAAATATATGTTAAAGCCACATTCTTTGGCTATAATTATCTGTTTAGAATATTAAAATGGGTTAATAAATAAGGCAAGGAAAAAATGTTTTCGTCGTCTACGAGCGCGTGCCATTTTTTCAACATGGCGGCTAACGCTCAATTCGGATTCTTCGGAACTTTCAGTATGTTATTGTACGTATCGTAGGCTACATATTCTGAAAATTCAGCTGGGTACCTAAAATGTCTAGGTCCAAACAGATTGTGTCGCGACTATTACATATCTGTTAAATAAACGCTATTCTTTGACTAATTGCATCTTAATTGATTATGCATTTTATATTGAAAACGTCCATTTACAATATTTCTATTTTAAAATTTTATTTAAATATTTATTTTGTAATAAATGTTTGTCTAATTTCACACGCTTGATATAAATACATCTTCGTTTTGTTGCATCAAGAAAAAGCGGCTGGTGGTGGTGTTTTTTAGCCTTTTGTGAAACGTGGAAATTGAAGTTATTCAAGTGGATATTTGTGTCATATATTTCACCTGGATGGGTTTACATAACATCTTCTGTTAATAGTGACGTGAGATGCTGCAATATGTAACACAGGCAGAGGCGAGAAAAATTATTTTATGGTTGTGCTAGCTTAAAAGTTTCATATTATATAATGTTACATGTCTCTCTGGTGGAGACAAACGGGGATTATATTGTGAGGTATTTTAATAATTTGTCCAAAACTGAATAATTATTATTAAATGAAAACTAAAATATATTAAAATTATCTGCTGGTATACTAGTTTCGTGATTTTTATTTGATTTTGCTAATTTTTTAACTGCTTTGTAGCTTTGCTTTTATTTGATGCGCTAATTATAAAGTTTGAATTTGCTGTTAGTTTTGCTGGCGCGATTTTTACTGTATATATACTTCTCAATTATTCATTATATAAAATGTTGACTTCAGCAAACTTAACTGTATTTTTAATTGCAGACACAGCCTCAAGCTTATTTATCATGCTGCTGCTGCTCAAATTTTAGTTCATGATTCAACCATCCGATTTTAATATTAGTTTTGTTTCACATTTTTTCAGGAAAATAAAACTTGAATTTATTGATGAACGGTTCATAAAACTTCGTTTTTACTAAAACCATATCACGATAGAATTGAAAGTGTGTTTTTATAAAATTAATGTTTTCATGTCTACCAACTTCACAATATCCTTCTCTAATCCTGATCTTAAATTCGTAAACATGAAAAGCCGATTACTTGAAAATAACATCAACATTATCACCGGTGTTAAAACTGTATTTGCATAGGGTCAAACCTTGAAGTTTAGTAGGTTTTGTACAAACAAAATACCGGGTGTTCGAAAAGTAAAGGTCAAGAGTTCGAGAACGTATAGTTTGGGTCAAAATAACACAAAAAGTACCTATGACGCCCCTTCCTAAGCTATTCGCTTTTAAAGATTAATTGCTGAACATAGTTGTAGAACACCATTATAGAAATATGCCCCTAAAGTCCAAGCTACGTTTGTTAATTCAGATATAAATATTAACAATTAAAATATTGAAGAAAAATGGCAACAAAGTCTAACAAGTAACCATAAATTAAGATAAACGTCACTTGACTATAAAGAGACTGTCTCGAGAATTGTCAAACCATATTTCAAAGCATTCTTTGTGTAAAACGATTTCTTAATGAAATGTTGTAAATGCACGTTAATTTGTAAACATGGATTACTTGAGGATGGCTCGGTTTATAGAAATGCTGTAATACCTTTTTCATTTTAATGATCTGAAAATTATTTTATTATAAGAATCTTTAGAAATACATAAAAAATAAAAAAGTTCGCGATAAAATACTGACAGCCACTCCCCTAAAACTGCTCCTTAAGAAGAAGAGAGGGTTTGATTGATGCTAAGTAAACTGGCGTTCGGGCGGGCTATATCTAAATCATATTTTAGGGCGGTAGGAAGATATTATAGAAAAACTGATATTTATTATTAAAAAATTGCTGCCTAAGGAATCTCTACTTCGACATCCAAATTTCTTATTATTATCAATAATGTTGTGGAAGAAATGAATAATTGGTATAACAGAAATAAATTAATACTAAATGAGAAAAAAACGGTATGTCTAAATTTTAGCTCAAGAAAAATTATCTCAATAAATTCTTTACCGATAAGCACGACTTCGAAATTTTTGGGTACTTATATAGACAGCTCACTCTCGTGGGAACCACAGGGTAGCCATATATGTAGCAAACTAAACAAAGCATATTTTGCCATACTGCGACTAAAAATAATTCACTAAGTACATCTTCAATATTATGTTTTGTAATGAATTGCCTTCAGACATTTTCTTGTCACTTTTTAGAGTTTACTGACCTTTATTTTCAATTTCATCATTTACGTCACATAAAAATACATTTCCAAAGCGACCCATCTAATAAAAAACAAAGTAGGTATAAATGATGAAATGACAATGATAATCAAGAAAAACAATATGCGTTAAACTATAGGTATTGTAACTTATAGACTGGTTTTCACTCTAAGAGTTCTCGGGCACGCTTCGACCAATTACACTACGAGTAAAGCCAGACAATATTGCATTTTACCAATCTCTCAGATGAAATGGTACCGCCATCTAGTAACGTCAGCTTAACTTAACTGTGTAAACAGTGAATTTTTCAAGAATTATTATATTAAAGTGTTTATTAATATATATTTATGTACTTAATCCTTATTTTTAATTTAAGAAGTTTTATAATTAAGTTAAAGTTTGATTGTTTAAGTACAGAGAACTTTAAGTATATCGAATTATAATGTATAGTGCTAGTGCAGACGTTTGATTTTCCGAATAAGATGTTGTTACCCGGTTTGTGGTGGATTACCATACATAAGTACATTTGTGTATTTAACATGAAATAATTGATTTGCAATGCAAAAAGAAGTTGAAGAATGTTTAATTTAAATTATAGAAAGTTGCAAAAATACGTTCATTACAAAAAAATTCTAACCGCGCCCTGTATTTACAAATATAAATGCTTAATATACGCAAAATCAAACTTGCAAGAATTTAAAACTCTAGATAACAGCCTTGCTTACAATACGAGACACGGGAAGCTGCTTGCGATTCCACGGCACAAAACGGACAAAAAAAATCACTTCACTATAATAGTGTAATACTAATAGCCTAAATCTCAAAAATCTTCAGTTATCTAAATATAAGATTCAAATAAAAAACCGCTGCCCAAGGAATCACTACTTCCACATCCAGATTTTCCATCCAACGAAAAAATTTTGTGGAAATAATTGCTTATGGAACTTTAATAATATAAAATTTGAAATCCTCTACCCCAAAAACCTATAAAACGATACCCCACATCGATAGTGGGGTGGGGGTGGTAGTGGGGATGGATGAAGCAAAAAAATATTCTGAGGTTTCTGGTTCTTGTACACACACTAAATCACAATTTTTTTTTCATCCCCTTTAATAGCGGGGTGGGGGTGGTAATGGGGGTGGCTAATGCCAAAAATTTTTTTGAGACCTTGCTTCACTTGTATATACTAAATACCAATTTTCTGGACCCTTACTTACTTGATTTAGCTATTTACCCCAAATTTACCCCAATTCACCCCCCAACCCTTTGACGGAACAAGATGAAAATAAAATGCAGTTCCAGATTTCGTTAAAGTACTTATGTGTACCAAATTTCAAGTCAATATCTTAAACGGTTCCAGAGTAAACGTGCGCACAAAAAAAAAGTTACAGACCGACACAGACCAATAGAAAATTTTTTTTTCGCTCAAACTTAAAATCTCGACGTTTCATGACATTCTAAGCCTATTTGAACAATACAAATTTTTAAAAAAATTTTTGTCGTTACTATACTTCCACTGGATGTGGAAGTAAAATTACTTAATGCCTTCTATAACATCGATGAGTTTTTAGCTTTACGATTGTAATTTTTTTGGTGTGTAAGATTTTTATACATTTTATTGTGAATTTATTTTAGAGAATATTATTTAGGTATTGAACAAATCACAACTTACCACACTTTTTTAATTATGACAATTTGGATATTATATATTTATGTTTGTATGCTAATAGTACATTAAATATAGAACAAAAATTACCTAAACCTAAAAATCCAAAAGGTATAGGTAATTCATATCCCAGGTTGTTCACTATACATAGTACAACACGCCATGAAAAATCCCGACGTTTTTGGCGTCGGGTTTTGGAGGGGGGACGTGGGGTATCACTGACTATCCTTTTTCCGCAGGTTTGCTCTTATATCTCCAAAACTATTAGGTTTATCAAGATCATGAACATAAATAAAGTTGTTATACATAAAATTTCTGACAAAATTGGTTCTATTCATATTTTTGATCAACCTCATAGTTATCGAGATATGGAGGGGAGAAATCTGTGAAATGTTAAAAATTGACAAATAAAGCTAAAAATTGTCTTAAAGTCTGATTTGAGCTTAAATTGTTTGGATTGAAGTGGGGGAGAGCTGAAAAAGGAATCCGGAGAAGAGAAAGGATGACGGCCTTGAATACAATGAAGAGCAGGTGGGCTGTTTGAAGGAAGGAGCATGTTGATGCCTGGTAGTAGTAAGCAGCGACCTCTCCCATTTTACGACCCTAGTTGTGCGACAGCATTCCGTTCGGTAGGGCGTACCTATCTACTCGGGAATGTTGGTAGTTTGGAAGTGTACACTTTTTATAAACGCGAGTTTTTGTGTAATCGACTGTGAGCAAATATAGTTCAGGAACGGCGTCATCGAAAGGGGGTGATGGTTACTTTAAACGAGGTATTAGATTTTTTAATTCTATCCTGTATATATTGTAGAGAGTATGTAGAAGTTTTGAAATGAGTACCAAACAAGAGGAACATCTGCGGATGTTAACTTCCTGTTCACATGTTAATGTCAAAGTGGAAAATTCCATTCATATCATCCTTGGCCAAGCAGAAATTCTATCCAATAATAACAACAAAGAGCAACTGATAGCACTGTTGGCGGTTCACTTGAGAGCATGTGGCTGTGAAGTACTTCAAGCAGATGGAGATGCCGATGTTTTAATTGTGTCTTCTGCAATTAGTCAGGCTGAAAACGGAAGGGAAGTTACGGTAGTTGGTAATGACACTGATTTGTTGGTGATGTTGATTGCCTTTGTTCCATCTAGTGCTTGTGTGACTATGATGATGTCTGGTATGTAGTAAGCAGCCCCATAAAATACACCACATCTCAGCCATTCAACGAAAACTTCAAGATATGAAGGATGTTCTGCTTCAAGGGTATGCCTTTCCCGGCTGCGATACAGTTTCAGCAATTTATAGCAAAGGGAAAGTCACTCCATTCAAAAAAGTCCAAAGTAATCTAAAGTGAATGGAGAAACTGCTTATATTTAACAACCCTAATAGCTCTGCAGACGACATTGCTGAAGCTAGAAAAGCTTTTTTTCAGGTATTATATTTATATAGTTAAATTAGTTATATCATTATATAATACTATATTATGTTATTTTATATATTTTTAGGTGTTACATGGAGCAAAAGAGACTGAAAACTCGAATGCCTTACGATACAAACGTTACTCGACAACAATTGGTAAACAACCCGTACATGCTAACTTCAAACTAGCCGCACTTCCACCGACAGAGGACGCTGCACGAGAACACTCTTTACGAGTGTACCATCAAGTGCAGCTCTGCTGGCATGGTGTTGCAAAAGATCCTTTACAATGGGGTTGGAAGAAGATTGGAAGGCAACTCCGCCCAGTGACTACATCAATGGCTGCTGCACCAAATAAATTACTGCGGCTTATTTCCTGTTGTTGCACCGATGATTGCACTCAAAACTGTGAGTGCAGGAAGAATGGTCTGCAATGTTCAAGAATGTGCATAACGTGTATAGGTCTTGACTGCACCAATAGAGATGAACCTGAAGAGTTCGATGCTGAGCCAATTTTAGTGTCAGATGATGTTCTTCTACTAGAAAAAGACTATGATTCAGATGGCAGTGAAGAAGAGAGCAATGATGATGATGAAATTGAATAAGTTTGAAAATACTTTCTGATCTTGTAATTATCTTGAAAATACATTATTATCTTGTAATAAATGTAAAACACATCAAGATTTGTCTTTTTTACGTTTCAAATGTCAACTTTTACTGTTTCTTACATTTAACCATTTTCCCGTCCCTCCTGGTACCATAGTTACCATAATTGATTACTTATTCGTGCTCTACTTCAATCCAAACAATTTAAGCTTAAATCAGACAAATTTAAGACAATTTTTAGCTTTATTTGTCAATTTTTAACATTTCACAGATTTCTCCCCTCCATATCTCGATAACCATGAGGTTGATCAAAAATATGAATAGAACCAATTTTCTCAGAAATTTTATGTACAACAACTTTGCTTATGTTCATAATTTTGATGAACCTAATAGGTTTGGAAATATCAGAGCAAAACTGCGGAAAAAGGATAGTCAGTGATACCTCCGCGTCCCCCCACTCCCAAACCCGACGCCACAAACTTCGAGATTTTTCATGGCGTGTTGTACTGAGGATAGTAAACAACCTGGGACAAGAATTGCCTATACCTTTTGTATATGTGGGTCTGTTACTAAATTTACTGTACTATAATGCTTTATATAATAATATAATATGTTTAGAATGTGTGTGTGGACTATATATGTGATCTAGGTTGTATTTTGATTAATTCTTTGTCCTGTGACTGTCATATGTACATGAATAATTATATTCTACATAGTGAATACATATTATTATTATGGACTCTTACTTTCTTGCTTTACCTAATTACCTCCATTTACTCTTAACATTTATCCTTCAACGGAATAAGATCAAAATATAATCTAGTTCCAGATCTCGCTATAATACATAGGTGTATCAAATTCCAAGCCAATATAAACCTTTCCAGAGTAATTATACACAAAAAAAAGTTACGGGCAGATCGACAGACAGAAATATATTTTTATAAATTGTTTTGCTCAAACTTTTCATGTCATTTTAAGCCTATCTACTACGTAGACGTGGAAGTAAAATTACAATCTAATTGCTGTTTACTTAATTACTGTTTTGTATTTTCTAACTAATTTTACTACTGGACAATTTTATCCGGATATCAAGAGAGGAACAGAAAATTACGAAACAAAACATAGTTAACCCGTATCAGTTCCGATACATTTTTATATTGTTATTAATGTTCATCTATATTTTCATCCATTTTTCTTTGTTATCAATGGAATATGAGACAGAGTGATGTTTTATCATCTTTATGGCTTAGATGAAATATTACCTGTGTAAAAGAATTTCTCAGGAGACACATAAATCCCTAACACTTGTTTCACACTTTCGCTGTGTTAAAACATCATAAAATGTTTGAAAAAATATGTTCCCAAATAAATTTAATGTAGTGAAAAACGTTTTCCCACAGGTTTAAAAGATTTAGTGTCGGTCGTAGTGAAAAACACGCGATGACATTTTTATTTCAAAAAATTATTTCCTTACAATGTTTTTATTGTTAGAATTGTGAAATATGAATTATTACTGTATCCCGCACATTAATTTTATGTAATGATTGCTGGATGGTTTTCTTTTTCACAGATGTATATACAATGACATTATTGTTTTGATTGCCTCACTCATTCACATGATAGCCAACGAAAGCCCATTATTTGAGATCATTAGTCATCATCAAATATGATGATTAGTAGTAAAAAAAATAGATTGGCTTTTTACAGTACGAGTATGCAGTTTTATCGTATGTAATATCACTAGTGCTTAGAATTTTATTGGTAAAATATTTTCGATAGCTTTGTTGCCTGGTAATATAAAAAGTGTAAATTGATAGCTTATTATCTGATCTTTAGCAATAAACTGCCAATTTACACGAATTATATTACCTTTTTGGCAACTTAGCTTGAGCAAAAATTTATAGATAAAATTTGAAAGCACGTGTGATATTTGGGGAAAATATTTCACGAATAAATAATTCATTAAGTACATCTTCAATATCATGCGATGACATTTTTATTTCAGAAAATTATTTCCTTACAATGTTTTTATTGTTAGAATTGTGAAATATGAATTATTGCTGTATCCCGCACATTAATTTTATGTAATAATTGCTGTCTAAGGAAATCAAAAACATCTGAAAATGTATACATAGTTTTCTTTTTCACAGATGTATATACAATGACATTATTGTTTCGATTGCCTCACTCATTAACATGATAGCCAACGAAAGCCCATTATTTGAGATCATTAGTCATCATCAAATATGATGATTAGTAGTAAAAAAATTAGATTGGCTTTTTACAGTACGAGTATGCAGTTTTATCGTATGTAATATCACTAGTGCTTAGAATTTTATTGGTAAAATTTTTTCGATAGCTTTGTTGCCTGGTAATATAAAAAGTGTAAATTGATAGCTTATTATCTGATCTTTAGCAATAAACTGCCAATTTACACGAATTATATTACCTTTTTGGTAACTTAGCTTGAGCAAAAATTTATAGATAAAATTTAAAAGCACGTGTGATATTTGGGGAAAATATTTCACGAATAAATAATTCATTAAGTACATCTTGAATATCATGCTTTGTAATTAATTGCCTTCAGATGTTTTCTTTTTTATTTTGAATTTCATCATTTCATTTACGTTACATAAAAACACATTTCCAAAGCGACTATAAAAAATACACAAAAAGGGGTGGTTTTTGGCCGTTTCAGGGGACACGCATGACTAAAAACTTTTTCACTCTATTATTCGTGTTCAGCATCCTCGAAAACGGGAGGGGGGGGGGATAATAGGTTTCAAAACTTTAGCACGATTCCTTACTTGCACTATTAGAACTAATAAAATATCAACATATTTAACACAGATAGTCACTGACATTATAAAAACATTGATCTATTAAGAATTCATTAGGAGATTTTTAAAACCAACTAAGCGTTGTGAATTGTTTTATATTTATATATAAGTGATTGAAAACATTAGGAGATTTATATGTAATCGAATAATGAGCCTTCTAGTGATTTTTTTTTTATTGCTTTATGTGATAGTGTTTTATAAACAAATTTCGCCTATTTTTTTTAGCATGATTTCTATCGAAAAAAAAAAAAATCAAACTTGTGGAAATAAAGCGCGCGCTTTGAACGTGGCGTCCGCACTCACCTTAGTGACGCCGACGAGCCTACGACCTTCATACCGGTGTAACATAAAGTTGGTTCCCTGCTTTTTGACAGTTGACGTTGAAATTGACACTTTGACAGTCGTTTCTCTTTAGTTTGGATTTTTGTGTTTGGAAAATGTTTAAAGAGTGCTTTGTACCAACATGTACAAATAACAACATAAATTGTCCAATCAACTTTCGGCAGATTTTCTGCACTTCCTTTAGAAAATCCTGGTTCCATTTTCTTCCACTATTATACAGAAACAAAGCAAAACCCAATTCGTAAAGGAACACATAGAACATAACCCCAAAACAAAGCGTAAACAATAAACATGTGTCAGTTGTGGTGTGATGTCAGTGGCTATTAGGCGTTCTGGCAAATGCTACCAACATAAATTTGGAATGTGTGACGTCACTCAGCCTCAAGGTCAAATGAGTGTTCAAATTGCTGCAATAAATGTTTATTTTTTTATTAAAGACTGTGAGATTTATATTTGAAACGGAGTTACACAAGGTGAATATCTATCAGTTAGCTTTCAAATAAACATTTGTTTTGAGATTTAAGAATCTAGTGAAAAGGCCCATTGCTATGTAGAACGTGAAAATATATTTTTTTCATGTAGTGTATATATTATCCACATTTTTATTGCGGTTAAACTTGTCCTTATTAATAGATACATGAACGCAACTCAGAAACATAAAGAGAACGTAGTAAGTATCAAAAGATTAAAATCCTTAGAAATATGTTTACACCTAGTTGTAAAAATATTTCTCAGTATACGTCTTAAAGGTTGGACCATCCACAAAAACAGACTATACCTAGCATCATACTCTACTTGTGAATAATGCACCATAATTAGCTGTCTCTCAGCAAGAACTGTTCGTAAATTTTTAAACAGATATACTATTGAATTAAATTTAAAGATCAATTGCTCACAATGACCGTTCCAAATTAGGCAATCGTCTACGTATAAAAATTTAACGTGTCTTCATTAGGTATTTTGAGTTATTGACGTATACTCTAAGACTTGAGCAATTTCTTAGCTGATAATTGTGAAATCGAATGTAGTATATTTTTTGCCATTAAAATACAAATTATTATCATTAAACCAGAAATTCTTGTTTTCTAATACATTATTACATGCCATTACTAATATTTCATCATATGCTGACGTATCATCAGCATATATTGTATAATATGCATTAGATTTTAAAGTACCCAGATTATTTTTATAAAGCAAAGACAGTGTGGTAGCCAATATTGAACCCTGTGGACATACTCAGATTTTATTATCGTTTTAAAGTTGTTTTCAATATTGCTAATACTACACTCAAAGAAATAGTATGGGTAAATTCAACAAAAAAAAATGGTTAACTAACAATATCGTTAATTTTGTTAAACCAAACTATATTGATGGTATTTTTAAACAAGAGGTGATTGTTATTTTAATTAATAAAAAGTTGTCGTACAACAAAACAAACATTAACTTAAAAAATAGATGAATAAGACTATTATTTTGTTCGTCTGACTATTATTTTGTTGAATTCTGTCAAATTAAACTAGATAATAGTATATTTTATTTTTAACTATTATCGAATTGTAATTCTAACCCAGTATTAGTTCGCTGTACTATTATACTTGGTAGACAAACCAATATTATTGTCGTCTTCTAGAAGTTCTAAAAGAATTACCATAAAATTTGCTTGCTTACCACGTAGTCTATTACAGAAATTATTCCCAGATGACGCCACATACAAATCACTGACAATAATCAATCATGCATTATCTTACACTCTTATGAATTTATAGAAAATTAATAACATGATTGCAGTGTTCAAATTCTCTTAGGGATCATCGATATATTTGGATGGATCTTATAAACGATCTCTAATCTTTGGTTTGGGTGGTCTGATGTCTCAATACTGAGATTTTGGCTAACCAAAAAAAACTTCATCATACAATAAAGTGTACATAGATCAACCTAAAAATTAGTTGGTGAACAAAAACGAAGTCGTTGTACTATTTAATTGTAGACCAAATTGAAAATGGTTAGTGAACATAAAAAAATGTCATTGTACTATTTAATTTGTTCCAAGAAGATATGATTATTAAACTACTATTTTTGACAGTTAATTATTTTTATTTATTTGCTTTTATCATGATTAGAGAATATTATTTAGGTATATTAGCGTGCCCAGATTAGGGCAACAATATACAGAAAGTAGGTATTTTCATAATAAATAAAAAAGTGTGTAAGTTGTGATTTGCATAATACCTAAATAATATTCTTTAAACTACTATTTGTTTACGAAAACAAATAAAGTTGTATGACTATTCTTTACTGATTGATTTAACTATGAAACTAGATAGGCGCGATTTCATATGCGTTTTTTGGTTGAATTTACCTATCATTTTCTTTGAGTGTAACGTATTGACAACGCCCTCTTAGTACTCTGAGAGTTTGAGATATCACTTGTGATCAACGCAATCGAATGCACTGCTAAGATCACAGAAAATCCCAACAGAACACTCTCCCGCATTGATACATTTAGAAATTATCATAAAATCAATGTAACGCTATAATAGTGGACTTTCCGCAACGAAAATCTTGTTGACGTATTGAAAGTATGTTGTAAGCATCCAGACATATCCCTAACCTATTCAAAAACAGTATTAAATTAGTTTAGAAAATGCTTGGTACAATAACGGGCCTATAATTTTCAATATTTTGCTCATCGCTTTTTTTATAACCAGGTCAAATTTCACCCACTTAAATAGTCTGGAAATATACCCGTACAAAAGGTGAGATTAACTATATATGTTATGGGTTGTACAATTGTATACATAATTTTCATAATGAAAAAAATATACATTATTTGTAGAACACATAATACGAGACCACAATATCATAAAACCGCGTTATAGGCTCTTGCTTCCTGATTAAAGGGTGCCTCCTGGGAAAATAACTTTTGTTTCAGTCCGTTCGTTCTAGGGCAGAGAGCACTTTAAACTCGTATGATCCCCACAGCTAATGTTTTACACTCCTTTTATATGTTTTGTCTTGTTTTATTTTAACCCTGAATTGTGACATAGCTTCTTGTTTTACTATACCGGTATAAATTCTAGTTAAGTACTAGTGGGATTATCCGGTGTAGTTCATAAATTCTAAATAAAACAGACAACTTCGAAACTTAGTTTAGCTGCTTCTAAAATGTCGTAAAGTTTTCATGGATTCACAACAAATTTCTGAAAGTTATCGCAGTACAGTACAGCAGTGACAGACGTCTAACTAACCTACGTCTAACTACAATTTGATAAGATTAATTGAGTAAATAGCAGATTTGCAAGAATGTACGTTGTTTTAACTTACAGATTTAATGGAAAGTTTTAAAGTTATATAATAAAAGTTATCATAAATATAACTAGTCACAAAAATATACTTAAGTAAAATACATATATAAACAATAAAAAATTATAAAAATAACCAAGAAATGAAAGCTAGGTGGTTAAACAAGAAAAAAGAAATGTAAAACAACTTTATAACATAGTGAGATAAATAAAATCAATCGCAATAATGAAACAAGTTGGCGACGTAAAATTATTGCATTAAAAAGCATTTAGAGTAAGTTACAGAGTGAATAAACTGCAAAAAATACACTCTAAGAAGAGTGTTATAAACACTTGAAGATAACAATTCGAGATAACTAAGATAGATAGATAATAACTTCCACATTCGTGGAAGTACAGTAACGATAAAAAAAATTTAAAAAATTTTTATTGTTCAAATAGGCTTAGAATGTCATGAAACGTCGAGATTTTAAGTTTGAGAGAAAAAAAATGCTGTCTGTCGGTCTGTCTGTAACTTTTTTGTGCGTACGTTTACTCTGGAACCTTTTAAGATATTGACTTGACTACTACTTTATATTTTCATCGTTGTTTTGTCGAAGGGGGCAAATTGGGGTAAATTTGGGGTAAATAGGTAAATCAAGCAGGTAAGAGTCCATAAAATTGGTATTTAGTATATACAAGAGAAGCTAATAATAAATTTTTGGCATTAGCCACCCCCACCCGATTATTAAAGGGGAAGAAAAACATGTGATTTAATGTGTGTACAAGAACCAGAAACCTCAAAATATTTTTTTACTTCATCCACCCCCACTACCACCCAATATTAACTTATTTCTATCACACCATATTTAATTCTTCTACAGTAGTTAGCTTTGCCACAATCTGAATTTCCTCGGGACTTTTTGCTGAAACAGTTACTGTCATATCATCTGCAAACATTGTAACTTTACCATTTGCAATGTTAAATAGAAGGTCATTCACATATATACCAAACAACAGTGGGCCGAGAACTGAACCCTGGGAACGCCCAATTTAACATCATGAATTTCTGATGTATATTATCTGCTAACTTTACAACCATTTTCCGACCACTAAGGTAAGATTTGATCCAACTCAAAGGCGAATTTCTAATATCTATATTGTAAAATTTTTCTGTAAGAAATTGATGATTTACAGTGTCAAATGCTGCAGATAGATTAAACAATAGAGAAGCAACGTACTGGCCTCTATCAAGATTGGAATATACATATTTCATTAAGAGGCGGCATGCTGTTTCTGTGGGTTTGTGCTTCCTGAAACCATGTTGTGAGTCTGTTAGGATTTTATATCTCTCTAAAAAAATTTCAATTCTCTTATAGACCACTCTTTCTAAAATTTTTAATAATATTCTTAGAATTGATATTTGTCTGCAATTTTCAATATTCATTGAATCATCTTTTTTATGTAAAGGTAAAACCGATGCCATTTTTAATATGTCAGGAAATTTACGTACTTCTAACAATAAATTAAATGGATATATCAAATATTGTATTATATTATTACTAATGTGTTTTAGTACATGAGTTGTTATCTCATCGAAACCACTAGATTTTGCCTTTTTTAAGGAGTCTATAATATTTTTAATTTTAAGTTCAGTGACAGGCTCAAAGAAAATTGAATTTTCAGTTCTATTCATTAGAAGGCAAGGTTGGAACCAAAATGATTTATTAGTTTTTTTTCGGCTAGTGTAAAGAAATGATCTGCAAATAAGTTAGCAATTACATTTGGATCTGTTATTTCAGTATTATCAAAATTTAACACAATTTTATTTATTTTATTTCTGCCAAGTTTTTCATTCCATGTTTTTTTGCGTTTATTATTTAATTCTATTTTATTGTGTTTTGGCTTCTTATATATTTTTTCTATATTCCTGTTTCCTCTTATTATATGTTATTTTTGCGTCTTCATTGTGGCCTTGGTTGATATAATAACACATATATTTTAATTGTTGGCTTTCATGAACCAGTTCTGTGGATAACCAGCCATTTTTAGATTTTTCTATATTATGTTTTTTATAAGTTTTGACAGGAAAATTGACACTGAGACACACTTGGTGTCTATATTTTATGTTTGTTGTCGGGTAGCTGGTTCGGTAATTAATCAGGGTCCAGATTAGTTAATAAGACAGCCCAATAAAAATATAAACAATTTATTTACTTCTTCAAACAGGCAGTATTACATAGCATACAGGTACAGGTTATATGTCCGTATCTTTTACGGTTCTTAGGACATTTTCTATTATCTGAGAGAGAGAGAGAGTGTGTGTAACGATTGCGATGCGACGTTTGTTGTTGCTACGGGAGTGGCATCGGGCATCGGGTGAAAATCGTCGACTCAAGAAGTTTCCCAGTTCAACACGCTGTAGGAGGTCTCCAGGTCAGGCTCATTCGCTCTGGACTAACGACTCGGGGAGTCCCAGCTCAACACGCTGTAGGATTCCCAGGGTCACATTGAATTCGTTCCGTCGTGTTTGCGTCGGGAGATGCACAAAGCTGTAATATGTCCAGATCAGCACGCTGTAGACAGATTGTCAGAGTTGTTCACACTCTGAATTATGTTGATTTGTGGCCGGCTTTTATATCCGAGAATTCTCGCTTACTGGGGACGTAGAACTGCGTATAGTTTAGTGTCGTGTGCAAATCCATGCGTCTAGACGGGAGATGGGTAGGTTTGCGGGCCGTGTGCACATTGGTGTCGTGTGTAAATCCGGAATCTTAGTAATGGAGCGGGAATTTAAAGAATGCTTCATTACATTTCCATAAATAATTTGGAAGCTTCATTGAGATCTAAATACAATAGACCTGTCCAATCAGTCCTACTTAGATGGTAGTTAGTTTCAGTCAATAATCTGGTACTCACTTGCATACAATTTACTGTTTTTTTTCTATGGTCTTTCATTGAATCGATACAACTAGATGATGCCTCTTCTGTTCGTAAATATTCGAGTGGGCACATTTGTTACAACGCTCAATTCAAAAGAGTCTAGAATATCAATTCATATTGTTGCACTTAATACTTTATTATTGAAATCTAAATTTAAGTCTCCCCATAACATAATGTAATCTGATTTTGTCACATCAATAGTTAAGGCCTCTGATAATCTAGATATTAAAACACATATACACATGCAAACACAAAATGCACCACAACAAGAAGCCACTGTATCGCAATGTATGTAAAACCGTGATTCCATTTTAATGGCGTCATGTATATGCAGACGTATCCTTATCAGATAATAAAAACCCCAGTATCTGATAAATCTATTTCCCTCTTAGAGGGTGATATTTCCCACCTTAGACTCCACGTATTTACTCTTATTGAACGACCTCTTTATATTCCAGATGAGATAGACGCCACACGCATCAGAAGATCCAATTCAGAAGCGTTTGGAAGAAATATTAAACCCCAGCCAAAACAAATGATTTGTTGCCAACGTTGTAGATCAATAACGTCATCAGCAAGGCTTTGATGGATCGGGAAGTTAATTCTGTTTACAAACAAACTGTCGGTTCACAAAATAGGACTTTACCGCTTTTGTCGCTTTAGGATTGATGTATACAATTCTTAATAAAGAGAACATCGCAGAACAAAAGAACACTCAACTTTAATAAAGGAATAATGTGTTTGGGAAATAAGAAATTATGTTTGCAATGGACGCCCGCTTGCTTTTAATTATAGGGGTTTTTAATGACATTTCATGATCATGGAAGCTTTATGGATACGTTTAATTAAATTATTCCGCTTATATCTATCTAGTAGTGGTAATTGGCAAAGATTAGTGAAACGCAGTTTAGAAAGCGACAGAAAAATCCAACAGATGTAAAAGGAATTAAAAGGGCAAAGTGAATGCTGAGCATGCACAATTGCACAGTGACTGAAAATGAAAATCTGGCTAGATATTTTTTTAGTTATATAATTTGAACTCACAGATGACCTCTCCGAAGTAGTTTCTGCAAACGGCAAAACACTTGAATACCACACTCGAGTACTATCACGCGTTTCACCAACCACGTTGACAGCATCTGGAGATGATTAATTTCAGAGATGGGTAAAGAAAACTATCCAATGAAAATTTCCAGGAAATTTTCGAGAGTTTCCGGAACGATGTTTTGATAAAAATCAGAGATGGGTAAACTTTCCATATGAAAGTTACCGAAATGAAGTTTGGATAAAAAGGAAAGTTTCCAATAAAATATTTGAATATTCCGAAAGTTTCCAAAATAAATTTTTGCGCAATTTTGGAAACTTTCAAATATTCAAATATTTTATTGGAAACTTTCATTTTTATCAAAATTTCGTTTCAAAAACTTTCAAATATAAAGTTTCCTTTACCCATCTCCAATTAATTTTCATATGAACCCCAATCCACCCGTAGTTTAAGCAGGATATTAAAAAAATGTCGGTTCTTCATTCATCGAAAAATAAACTACAACATTTAGAAAACCCAAAGGATAAAATTTAATCAATCGAAAGATGTGGTGGATGTGTGTGCGTGTGTATATATTATGTTTCGATGTATCCAACTAACCAGTCAATTTTAGAATATAAAATAATGCATATGAAATTAGCTGATGCCCGTGACTTCGTTCGCGTGGAAGACTTCGTCCGCGTGAAATTAAGAACATTGACATACTGACTTATATATTTAAAGAAGTACTACATACTCGCTCAGTACTCCCGTAGTATTCAGGAAATACACTCGGAGGAATCCTGCATCTATGGTACCCAGGGAACCCACTGCACATTCATTTCATTCCAAGGAAAACTTCTGCGCATCCATAGTACTCGGGGAAACCCACTGCGCATCTATTGTACTCGAGGAAACCTACTGCACATCTGTAGTACTCGGGAGAACACATTGCACATCCATTGCATTTAAGGAAACTCACTGCGCATCCATTGCACTCGAGGAAACCCACTGCGCATTAATTGTACTCGGGGAAATCTACTGCACATCCACAGTACTCGGGAAAACCCATTGCGCATTCCAATAAAGAGTATTTTTGACAAATTTAACGCCTTTAGATGTAACCGTTTCCGAAAAGCTTAAAAACGTCCCCCTCCCCATTCACCCCCTTCGGGGGTCTCTTTTTGAAAACCGTCGAATATGTGTCTTCTTATTTCTTTAGAAGAGTCCATCGCTCGAATAATCACGTTTCTGACCTACGCGATTTCAAAAACATCAACCACCCCCGTTTTCACCCCTTCAAAAAGTGAAAACGTATCTAACAGATTTCAACAAAAAATACTTCTGCCAAATTTCACGCATCTATATCTAACCGTTTCCGAAAAAGCCTAAAATTTCAACCCCCTTTTTACCCTCTTGGGGGTCTAATTTCGAAAAATCCCTTATTAATGGTTGCCTACGTCATTCGAGGAACCTCTATGTAAAATTTGAAATTTCTAGACCCAGTGGTTTGAGCTGTGCGTTGATAGATCAGTCAGTCAGGGTATTCTTTTATAGATATAGATTTTGTTACATTCTCGAATGCTAGCAATTTTATTACAATTATAAATTTAAGATATATTTTAAATATATAACATAGTGGAATAAACGTAGTCAAAAAAGAGGCATTGTTTCGGAATAATTTGTAACTGCATAAAAATTCATAAAAACTTTTTAAATGTGTTCTAAATAAGTTTAAGTTCAAAGTCTACCGGTTGGTATTGTACGCTAAATCTCTATTTGTTTATTAATAACAAAAAACTGCAAAATTAGTTGTTAAAGGAAATATCTCAAAAATTAATCGAGGAGAAATCATGAAAATCAGGTACTAGAGGTTTTTGGGCATGCTGATTACGAATTTGATGTCAGATTTGCAAAATTCAAAATGGCGGATACAAAATGGCCAACCGAAACGTATTAAGAGTGCGAAATTCGCCATAAAAATGAGCATTAATGGGTTGTTTACGGGTTTTCGGGCATGCTGATGACGAATCTGATGTCAAACTCATAAGAATTGTATAGATAAATGTAAAATGTTTATTATAAATAAATACAATATACTATAAAAATACTTTTATTATAAACTACAATGAAAGGAAGTATTTTAACTATAATATATAATACATACGGTTTTTCAATCAAGAATGTAATAAAAAAAGACTTTATTTATGAACATACAGTGATTGTCTGATAATTTATTTTTACAAACACATTGAACGAAAAGGGCAGATAAAACTTTTTAGCATTCTGAATCTTCTGATTGTACTTGCTCCAGTTCGTCGCTTTCTTCGTGTAATTCGTCGATGTCTTGGCAGGGAGAACAATTTATACAACTGTTGCCACTACATGCGGAGCATGTTATAGTGCAAAAAAAAACAGATTTTCTACACCCACATGCTGATCCGCAGCCTTTCTTGCAGCTACAGAATATCATGTTAAGTGTGTCGTCTGATGCAGGTCGTTGACTCATTGGTATAAAATTGGTAAATTACCATTGACTTTCTTCCAACCCCAGCTCTCTGCATGTAAATACTTACCCATCCACGTTTGCATCTGCAAATACACTCTTTTCCAGTGCTGCCCCAAGGCATCTTCTGTGGATGGTAATGAAGACAGCTTCACACTGTTTATTTTTCCGGAAATACCTTTCACGAAGCAGTGATACCGAAATGAGTTTAAGTCAGCTACATTTTAAATAAAGAACACCACCACGTGCACGTTAATTTTACGAGGCGATAAAATGCGCGGCAAAGTGCAGCCAAGCAAACATAGCAAAGGAGCCACTAATCTAGTTAAGAGCTAGATGGTGAACTTGCTAGTAGTAGTCAGGAATATGTTATCGCCCTCTATGTACACATTGATGAATTAAAAATAAATTTAAATTTCGGTCCTAATTTAAAACGTTAAAAAAAATAAAACCAAAAAATATTTTTCAAGATTAGTACTTTAGCTAACACCTCTATGCATTCAAATAAAAAAAAAATAAATATATATATATATATATATATATATATATATATATATATATATATATATATATATATATATATATATTAAGTTATTACACTTTTAATAGTGTTAAATTTTCGAAGTTTTTTCTTCTAAAACGTATAGTTCGACTTATTCGTAAAAAATTAATATAAAAACGCGTATGTATCATAAAATAAATCATTGGGGCTTCTAGTACACATCTTTACCTTCAAATTGACCACTTATAAAGTGCCGATATCGAGATATTAAGCTTTGATATTAACGATTGACATTTGGTGTCAACAGCGGAAAACGTCTTTTTTTCGAAGTTTAAAGGTCTGAATTTCCTAAAATAATTTTTTTAAATTTTTTTGGCTGAATACATATTTTAGATAATCCTTTTAAATGTGCTATCCAAGTATTTTTTTTAAATAAATTATTCATTTTACAATGATTTTTAATAAATATAATCGTTAATTCATTCAATGGTCCGCTTTCAAGCTGCATATGTAATAATTAAAGTACTTAAAAAATTATTTAAAAATATGTAATCGTTCGAGGAAATGATACTTTTTCATCTCCAATTGGTTTCATATCATTTGCTTTTTGCAATCAAAAGTTATAGTCATTTACGTACAGCGCGCGCGCTACCGCAAGCCTATTCCAGCGCAGCGTCAGCGGGCGGTCGGCGCAGCGACACTTGGGACCTTAGTTAACAAATTTTTACTCGCTCCAAAATACATGTCATATATGTTTCTTTCGTAAAATTTCAGTTTTTTCGTACAAATAAAATTTAAAACGTTATTCGCAAAAACCGTATTTTTGCACTTAAATTATTAAATAAAAATAGGACGCGTACACTTTTTTGCGGTAGACTTTTCACCACGTTATTCTAGCATACTTGAAGAATATTGTTCATCAAAGTCTACCTGGTTACAAATTTTTCCGAAGTGAAAATCTTCGTTTACTCCACTAATAACTAACTTTTAAATATAAGATTAAACATAATATAAAGTCATCATTGTTAGTATTATTACTATTTATGGTATGGGTTTTTCAATTGTTTTATTTTTGTTTTGCTTCTGAAGCAACATAGTTTATAATTTAATTGTCACGTTTATATTCATTTTATTCAATTATTTTTATTTTTTATTTTTTAGTTTCTCTGTTTTTTCTTCTTTTTCCCTTTTGCACTTTTTTAAAATTTTTATGTATTTTTTTGTATGACACGAATACTTTTTCCGTCTATAAATGAGAAAAATAAAAATAAGATAAAAAAAAAAGATTTTGAAACACGAAACAACTTTTGTTAAACTCAATTTTCCACGAACATAATATTTATGAAGTTATTGGCATTATTCGCTTTTTACTTTTCCCTCACCCCGTGGAAAAGGAAAGCTGTCTAACTTTCTTAGACTTCTCCTATGATCACTTTAATAATTTATATATCGATCTGACGCTGAAAATGAGGGCGAGCAGGAAACCTAGCTGTAATTTATTATTTGGAATAAACGTAACTCGTGCTCAATAATACATTGTATATTATATCTCTCAAAGGTCGTAAATATTACATTCCATAGTCTCGTATAAAAGAAAATTTAAATATAATTGAAATGAACCTTAGGATAATAATTGTCGCCGGATGAGAACAGACGTAAGCTCAGTATTTCTCTCAAAATTACATGCCTTCTAAACTGCCTACTTCATCTTTATTGTGTGGACTATACAGTGTTAATTTCAAAGCAGTACAGTACAGTTAAATATAAAGCAAAATGTTAATTCAATTCAATTCAATTCCCTTTTAACAAACAGAGATCATTTTAACGTGATATAAGACAAATCAAAAAGCATCAGCTGGATTACTATTTCTTGCTTGCTCCACACAAAATAAATGGAAACATAATTCACAATATAATACAATACAACTTTTATTTGTATACTCTACCTACATTGCGTATATTTGTGGCAAGTCAATAGAGAATTAATACAATTTGTATTATAAAAGCCCTTTTATAATGGGGTGGGTAATGAGGGTCGCTAATGCCAAATATTTTTTTGGTACATTAGCTTTTCTTGTATATACCAAATATCAATTTTATAAACTCTTACCTGCTTGATTTACTTATTAACCACCATTAACCACCATTTACCCCAATTTACCCCCCAACTCTTCAACGGAATAAGATGAAAAATAATCTAGTTCCAGATCTCATTAAAATACATAGGTGTATCAAATTTCAAGTCAATATCTTAAACGGTTCCAGAGTAATCGTGCGCACAAGAAAAGTTACAGACAGACAGATAGACAGAACGATATACAGAATTTTTTTTTGCTAAAACTTAAAATCGACGGTTCATGACATTCTAAGCCTAATTGAACAATAAAAATTTTCAAAAATGTTTTTGTCGTTACTCTACTTTCACTTGATGTGGAAGTAAAATTGCTAAAATTTATTGATTAGTACTGACTATTTCATTTTGTCACTTAATATATACTAAGTACGTAATAATAACGGTTTATTACAAGTTGTTAATTAATGCTAGTGCCCATTAAAAATAATTGCAATCGTTTATGAAGTGTGCTACAATTTTGTTGGAATTTGTGGTACATCGTCATAGCGACTGAAATCAGTGTTTACTCCAGAATAGTTTGACAAGTACAGCATAATTATGTTACATCGAGTACGTGTAATCATCTTATCTTGCAATTCTGTCCATTCCTGAAATGAATTTATGTAATAAACGTAGGTATTAGGAATTTGTAAATAGTGTTTAAGTTAATTGTTCTATATTTAATATAGGTATATAATTTCCAAGTACATATGAGAAAGAGTACATAAGAAAGCAAAATTTTCTTATTCTAATTTTAATGTCTATATAAATGTCTACATAAGTTTTCAAATTATTCAGTGCCGTATCATTCTTTTAAAGATGGTGCAGTCATTTTATGAAAATTGAGTAAAAAAGCTCTTAAAAGGAATGGATTTGATATATGTACAGTACATACCAAAAGTCCCTGAAAATCAAAGTTATGCTACGGCCTAAGTCTTGGAAAATGGTGATCAAAATTCAGTTTCTTGCTATTTTTTCTAAACCTGTGCAATGTATCAAAGAAGGTTTCAATTTTAGACATGTTCCCAAAAAATAAATTGGATGCACTTACAAAATGAGGACCATATTTAACAAGTTTGTCTTATCGAGCATATTAAAAGAAGTGTTTACCAAACACGTATTTGGCGATTAGCCGACGAAGGTATTCACAATATTCCAAAACCTTGGAAATGGAGAATAGGGATTGCATTACCGGTTAACCGGTTAACCGGTTAACCGGTTATTAGGACAAAAAACACATGATGATAATTACCGGTTATTTTAATTTTTTACCGGTTATTTCGGTAAATTCTGAACTTACGATATGTCGCGTATTCAACGTTTCTGTTTATGTCACTGACTAGTATTCACTAAATACAGAGTGACTGTCCCAACACCGAGCACTTTTAACAATAAATAAATAATATTATAAAAAGTAAACTCCAAACACCAAGCCCTAAGAAATACAAGAGAGACATTGACAATATCTTACGACAGAAAATTGAATATGTCACTGCCGCAAATATCCGTGGAATACATTTAAAAGTATGTTATTACCAATTCTTATTAACTTATCGACCCACCAATATCGATTGAGGAAGGGCATCTTCAGCTGGTGGTATTCTATGCACAAATATCAGACGATTAACAGATATAGCTTTGAAAAACTAACCCTTTTAACAGGCTATTTTTAAAAAATATTGTATTTTTAGATTAGGTATTCAGTAAATGCCTTATTTGAGTTTATGTTTATAATTTTTGTTTAAGTGGATATTTTTGTTATTTACAGAATAATTATTTATTTAAATTTATTTCATTTATATTTTTTCTTTTTGGTAAATTAACTCCTATATAAAAAGTCTATTTGACAGTCACATTTTTGTCACTTTGACTGCGATAAAAAAGGTGCATCGTTTTTTATCACCGATAAAAATGCCTGTTTCTCAAAAGCAGAGTACACCTAGTAGTCGCACGTCACTTTGAAATCTGTACTGTCAGCTATAATTTTTAAGTATTGTGGAAACTATACTGTACGATATGAGTCGTTTTGGGAAAATTATAATTATTTTTAATAAATTATTGTTATTGTTCGTTCACATTCATATTCTATCGTTAATTTATCTTGCCAAAAAACACTCGAGCTTTTCTTTTATGAATAAATTTCTTTTTAACTCAAAATTTTGCCAATCAGTAATTTTGCTCGAAAAACTGACATTTGACAAAATCGCTCGACCTCCGGTCTCGCGATTTTTTCATGTCAGTTTTTCTTATAAAATCACTGATTGGCAAAATTATTTCGTTACAAAGAGAAATTTATCCGATAAAAAAAAGCTCTTGTGATTTTACTGATAAAAATCTTTTGTTTGTTCATTATATCAAATATACGTATATAAAAATATTTTTTGTTAAATTTAGATAATCTTGTATGGAAAGAGACAATTGCCATTTTCGCCACCTTAATCATCCATTCTAAAAATTACCGGTAAATACCGGTTAACCGGTTATTTACATTTTTATTTACCGATTTACCGGTTATTAAAAGTTCCGGTAAATTGCAATCCCTAATGGAGAACCTTTTTGGTGTTCAGCAGATAAAATACCGCCTCAATCGCGAAATATTCGATGTATCGGGAGACAGCGATAGTGAATCTGAATGTGAATGAGGTGTTATGTAGAAAATTTTATGCACTTTGTTTTTTTCTACAAAAAGTTTTTCTCCTTTTTTTTTAGTTTTTGTGTTAAATGACAAAAACAATATTTGCAAATCTTTTTTTAACGGACGCCATTTTGAATGTGCAGCCATTTTTTTTGGGGGGGACATGTCTAAAATTGTTCCTTAGGCTTTAACCTTTATGAAAAACATTGTCCCCAGGGATCAGTAGGGACGGGGGCTGCACGTACAGTTAGGGTGGGCTCCCGTAGTACATGTTAAAAAAAATTATCAACCAAAATATGTTGGGGAAGCCGTTACTCTTTATTATAATTATCGCGACCATTTGAATTATTGCAGCTTTAAATATAATGTAAAAACTTTGAGTACGTCATTGAGTTATACGTTAAAAACTCGTTAAAGGAGCAATATGTGAAATATATCAGCATGCAGCTACTAAGTGCGGTATAACGTCGCATTACAAATATCGAATTTCGATTATAACGAGAATGTGAATTTGAATTAAGGAAATATATGAATTCATAGCAGTTTTTTTAATTCCGAAGATTCATACACATACTTCACATCCAGAGAAATTTGAAAACTCCAGCTAAAATAATAATAGATATGACGGTAAAATATTCTATTCAAGGCCTACTTCCTAAATAATTTGGATACGGTCTTTCAGTAATCAACTTAGCTTTTTACTTTTTCGAAATTATGAAGCAATTTTGAAAACAAATGCCTACTTGCTATATATCTTTGTAACAAGAATTTCATGAAGAATTCAACTATTAAAAATATATGTAAGGCGCTATTTAAAAATCAAAAGTTGTTACCAGTTTGTGTTAGATCGGAAGTGAAGTATTTCATTAGAGACGTGCAAAATATGGCTTTTGTATCACAAATGTAAACAAAATGTTATAAATCAGCGAACAGCTCATAGACAATATAAAAACCGCTGCCCAAGGAATCACTACTTCCACATCCAGATTCTCTATCCAAGTCACTCACAACGAAAAAACTTTGTATATGAAAATAATTGTTTATGGAACTTTAATAATATAATATTTGAAATCCTCTACCCCAAAAACCCATAAAACGATACCCCACATCGGTAGTGGGGTGGGGGTGGTGATAGGGGGGTGGTAATGGGGGGTGGATGAAGTAAAAAAAATATTTTGAGGTTTCTGGTTCCTGTACATACACTAAATCACAATTTTTTTTCATCCCCTTTAATAAGGAGGTGGGGGTGGTAATGGGGGTGGCTAATGCCAAAAATTTTTTTGAGACCTTAACTTCTCTTATATATATACTAAATACCAATTTCATGGACTCTTACCTGCTTGATTTACCCATTTACCCCAAATTTACCCCAATTTACCCCCCAACCCTTCGACGGAACAAGATGAAAATATAATCTAGTTCTAGATCTCGTTAAAGTACATATGTGTACCAAATTTTAAGTCAATATCTTAAACGGTTCCAGAGTAAACGTGCGCACAAAAAAAAGTTACAGACAGACCGACAGACAGACAGAAATTTTGTTTTCGCTCAAACTTAAAATCTCGACGTTTCATGACATTTTAAGCCTATTTGGACAATAAAAATTTTTAAAAATTTTTTTGTCGTTACTATACTTCCGTGGAAGTAATTACTAAAAGTCAAGATGATTATAACAATTTTAGTCTTTTAAGAGCAGTCTGTAAAGAACAATCAGACAGTTGTTATAGTGATTATATAAGTAAAGGAGAAAACAATATTTTATCTGATGCAAGTGTCTTCTGGGATTAGGTACGTATTAAAAATAAAGAACATATTATTCCTAACAGCATGAGATATTTTGACGAAACTGCCGATGACGGAAATTCAATTACAAATCTATTTGGGAAGCATTTTTCTTCTGTTTACACTAATATTTCCACTGATTCACTAAATTATAGCCATGTGCAGAATAATTAAAGCTCCATCAACATCAGTGGTTTGTACATAGAAATATCCGAGGTTTTAAATAAACTTGATTGCAAAAGGTCCTGGACCTGATGAGATATCTTCTTATTTTTTAACATCGTGTGGATTTGCCTTGTCAAAACCACTATGACTATTATTTAATAAATCATTGTCGGAAGCAATTCCAACAATCTGGAAAAATCCTATACCGTGTTTATCTATAAGGGAATGGTGATTAATTACAGACCTCCATCCAAAATTTCACATATACCTAAAATATTCGAGTTTTTTGTGAACGATTATTTAACATGTAAACTAAAAAACCATATAAGTTCTAAATAACATGGGTTCTGCCAAGGCCGATCTATTACAACTAATTGAAAATTACATTGTCAGTGCCTTGGAGAGAGGTAACTGTGTGGATTCAATTTACACAGATTTCTCCAAGGCATTTGACAAACTAGATCATGTTCTCCTACTTGATCTATTATCTCAATATATTCAATGGCTAAAATTATACTTAAATGATCGTGTTCAAGACGTAAAAACTATTATTCAAACGAAATTAAAGTCAAATTAGGTGTTCCTCAGGGAGCACATCTGGCCCCATTTTTGTTTAGTCCTTTTATCAATGACGTTCTAGAATGTTCTTTCCACTGTCAAGTATTGTTGTATGCCGATGACGTGAAAATATTTTAAAAATTACTGATACTATTTCCTGTATAGAATTACAAGAAGACATTGACAGATTTTATAACTGGTGTAACAACAAAAAAATGGCCCTTAATGTACCAAAATGCCAATATATACAGTCTAGCAAAGGGCTAGCCCAATCACTTAGTTCATAAACGATATTCCAATAGAAAATGTTAATATAATACGTGATTTAGGAATTTATTTCGGCTTCAATTGACGTTTATCCATCACAGGGATTTAATCTGTAATAAAGCTTTAAGAGTTCTTGGATTTATTAAAAGACAATCTAGAGAATTCAGTAACATTTTTGCTATAAAAACATTATGTGTCACTAGTTAGATCTCATCTTCAAAATAGTTCAGTTATAGGGTCTCCATATTTTCAAATACATATAGACAAAATTGAAAGAGTACAAGATGGATTTCTGCGCTATACAGCATACAAACTTCACATTCCAAGAGATCAAAGGAGGAGGGTCGATTTGGACAGTTTTTGCCCCAAATTATTTTGGGATGAAAAAATCCGAAAACATTTTTTTTAATGTCTACTAACAATAATAAGTCAATTTTACCCTAAACGGACGATCATCCCCCCCCCCCCCCCCCCTTAATCCTGAATATGCCATCACTTGCTAACAGGGAAGATATATCGCTTTCAAACTTATATTTGCTTGATAAAATGCGACACTACCACACTAACTCCCAATTTGACCTTCGAATGACCTTAAATTTGATGTGATACAGGTTAACGGACTTCGGAATCAGCGACCCCAAAAACCCCAGGATACCCTGGTCAAGTCTGGTGAGCAAGCTTTAATATTTTGCATTTATATTTCCCGCAAACGAGTAAATAGTAAAACCACCCTCTCCACCCCTGGGGGGGGGGAGGGGGGTAAAAGAGCGGATACAGTTAAAAGTGAGTTAGTGTGGTAGTGTTTTATTTTATCAAGCAAATATAAGTTTGAAAGCGATATAAATCTCCAAGAACGCTGTTATTAGCATTAGAAAAATAATCTGCAAGTGAAATTTCGGCGTACTTTTGATAAATCAATTTTCAAGCCAAATTTCGATGCAGTTTTGAAAAATAATCTGCAAGTGAAATTTCTGCGTACTTTTGATAAATTAATTTTCAAGCCAAATTTCGACGCACTTTTAAAAATATTATTTTTCTAAGTCCAACTTTCTTGCACCTCGGAAAAAGTATATTATTCATAAATCCTTTGCCATTATATACTTTCGCTCTCATATCCTGAACCAAAACATATTTTCCTAAGTGAAAATTCGGTGTTTCTCCGAACTTTCACCTGGTCATTTCTAATGCCTTATAGAACTCATAACGGTGCTCATGGACTGTACTCTGCAGACTCTTAAAAATGTCCTTAAATGAAATTTTTGCCTAAGTCGAATTTTGATTCTGTCTTCGACTTAGGTCGATTCTGGAGGGTTCTGCAACAAGCCCACCGCCGGACCATAGCCTACAGTTTGCAGCAGGTTTGACAGAAATCGCTTAAGCTTTGCCAGAGTAATCATTGAACAAATATTTAAAAAAAAACATACATATGGATCGAATTGATAACCTCCTCCTTTTTTAAATTTTATGAAGTCGGTTAAAAAGCACTTGCATTTAATCAAATATGTATAGTAGGAAAGCCGAGAGAATTGGTTATATACGCTCCTACAACTTTGTTCTTTCACTGTTTGAAAAATAGTGACGCTAAAGAGAGACCCGAGTATAAACCATTACTCTGGTAACTGGAAATTTATACCGGGAATCCCTTTTTTGTGAGTTTTATTTCGTTATTTCTTACCTGCCTTTTTATTTTCCTGAAAGTTTCTATGCATGTTTATGTATCAGGTTATCTAAGGGAATAAAAGGCTTTTACTACGATTTTTTATCTTATAAAGGAAATTGGCTGTGTCTATCGAACACATTTTTTCTTCCATCTAAGCAAGTACATATGAGATAAATAAATTTCCTTCTAAAATATGTATAGCAGCTATAGGCAGAACTAGGATTCCTAACTTGAGATTTGCAGATGATACTACGCCAGGTGCAGCAAGCGAGGATGAGCTCATAAACCTGCTGAATAGGCTTCAGATAATTAGCTCTGATTATGGTATAAGTGTGAATTAATAGACGAAAATTGTGATTGTTGGAGTTGTTATCATCATAATATTGTATATATCCATATTCGTCATAAACTCATTACTATTTCCTTTGACAAATAATAAGGGTGGGTAATGTCATTATCTTCAACTTCTAAAGATAGGATTTTGCAGAGTGAAAGATGTATATACAGAGAGGTCCATAAGTAATGGATATATTTATTATCTACGTAATTTACAATTTATAAGTAAAATCCTGAAACACGTCAATTTTTAATTCTAAAATGACATTTTTTGAGCATAATTTTATACCTCCCCTTCAACGTCCTTGAAGTGACAGCTACCTTTAAAATTTTTAAATGGAACGGGGGTGCGTATGATGGCTCATTTGAAAGGGTTTTTAATTTTATATCCAGCAATATAAGGTTTTTTGAATTTTGTATATTCTTCATCAAGAAAATTAAATTTCAAAATTTCAAAATTTAAATGTATCGTTTTTTTCTGGTATGTAAAAAGAAACCTTTTCTTTCTTTGTAGGCTATTGTCTATGTCCAAAAAAAGAGGGTTGAAAGGAACTAAAACGTTAAAGGGTTTTTATTGTTTCTTATGTTCAATTGACCCCAAAATATGAGAAAACCGCGGTGCGTTTTTGAGATCGAAGTAAAAAGGTCCACTTTTCACATTTTTGAGTTTTGCTCGAAAACTATGCATTTTTCCTATAAACACGTCAATAGAAAAGTTGTAGAGAATTAAATTTCCAATCGAAATAGCAGAAGTCAAAAAAAAAATTTTTATATAAAAATACGTCCAAAAAACAAAACAAAAAAACGAAAAAACGCAAATTTTTTTTTTTTTTATTTTAGCCTGTAACTTTTTTTCGGGTACATTTAGGCATAGATATTACTGCATAAAAAAGCCGGCGTTTTACCCGTTAAAATGAGATTTTGTAAACATTTTTTATCTTTTTTTGCTAATTTTTACTATTTTTTTTTTCAAATTTCGTCCTGTAACTTTCTTCTGAGTGAATTTAGGTATAGACATTATTATATTAAAGTGAAAGCTGATTTTACTCCGCGCCCGTTGAAATGGTAAAAGTCTCTAACGACAAATAGAAACCTAGATACAGCGTTTCGAAGATTGTTACTTTTATTAACTTTTTCTAATTTTTAGGTTCTTTTTTAAATTTCGACCTATAACTTATTTGTCAAATACTTTAAGTACAGCTATTGATACATTGAATGTACTCGCAGCATTCTTGTTTAAATAGTCTGCAACAGAAGTTGATGTGATCAATAGTAACCAAGATACAGTCTAGATATAGTAGATTATTGTAGAGAATATTATTTAGGTATTATGCAAATCACAACTTACACATTTTTTATTTATTATGAAAATACCTACTTTCTGAATATTGTTGCCCTAATCTGGGCACGCTAATATACTAATCAGGTAAATACTTTAAAACACTCATTATTGGAGAATCAATCAAAACAACTACTCTTTTAGCTAATACTGACGAAATATTGAATTACATGATAGGATTCTTAGCATTTTAAGAAAAAAATATATTGAAAATAATTAAATTATTTATTCAAATTTAGTCATACCCCAATTACGTTAGCAGACGAAACTTCTGGTCGGCGCGCGCGTTAACCGGAAATAGAAACTAAACATTTTTTTTTCTATTTGAGGTTAACGCGCCGATCGGAAGTTTCGTCTGCCAACGTAATTGAGGTATGTGAAGTACATATACTAATTACCTATGCGAACAGATACCGATAATCATTCGATTTAAAAATAAATCCCCCCCCCCCCACCATACTGAAAAGTTCTAGAGAGAAAAAAAAATGTACTTATATAGTCTCTTCGATTGCCAACTGGCAGGCGGTAACCATTCATCGTCGAATTTGCACGCCATTTCCTAGACTATTAGTAAAACGTCCACATTGCGCCTTCTAAAAAAAGAAAAATACCGCCCCTATAAAATTCATTTGGTTTAAAAACTTAACTACGATGAATCTGATCGCCGATTGGAATTAGCGAAATCATGGCAAATAGATGCCAAGATGATCCGTTATTTATAAAAAAACATTATTTTTTCTGATGAAGCAACATTTGTCTTAAAAGGAACAGTCAACAAACAGGGCAGTATATACTGGAGTACAGAAAATCCGCATTGGATGATGAAGGCCAGTGCTCAATATACTGAGAAGGTGAACGCTTAGACTAGGCGGTAGACCCGGTGAAATTGAGTGGTCGGTGTGTCCTCCCGATTTGACTCCCGCTTGATTATTTTTTATCGAAAGTCTACTTCAACAGACCAAATAATGGCGATGATTTAAAAGATAGAATAAGAAAAGAAATTAATCAAACCACCTCGGAAACGAATGTTTTACAAGGATTTCCTCTATCATTGTCAAGAAGCAACGGGCGCCTAGTTTGAACATACAATTTAATGCCAAGTTAACAAGTAATTCATTTTCGTACAATAAAATAGTACAGTACTGAACCTTGGGGTACCCCAGTAGTTTACCTGTCCTGGTTTTAAACAGATGATCATTCTATTGTTCTATCTCGCACTCATACACACTCATAACGTTCTGTTGGAAATATAACACCTAAAAAAGTTTAAAGTTGTGCCTCTGACCACCATAATAGCACTCCAATTTGTGAAGCAAAGGCGGCTCATGGTTAAGTGTATCAAATACTTTCGATAATGCGACACATTCACCTCTATCCAGACATCCTGCAACATGGTAAGGACTTGCTTCTTCAGTTGATCATCCCTCAAGAAAGCCATGTTGAAATTTTGAAAAACAATTCGAGTGAGACAAAATTTAAGACACGCACAAAGATTAGTCTTGCTAACTCCTCAGTCTTGTCCATCTTTATTTATGAGTCTGAGAAATGGACTATTAAGGAATCAGGCAGGCGACGTATTGATGTTTTCGAGACGTAGTTGTGAAGATATTTGCTTCGAATTTCCCCAGATAGCCCATCGCACCAAGAGCTCGATTCTTCGCGAAATTCATTTTCCAAACAACCGTTTAGTACAAAATGTCACTAAGGAATTTATGGGAAAGGGCTTCGGCGATGTCATGCGTCTAACAAGCAATCGCGACATATATGCTGTCAGACGTGCCAAACAACAAAGAGAGACCAACTAGAAGCAGGCTTTGATCACAAAACGTCTACCAATACGTTGCTAATAAGAAGACGGAAAAAATAGCTAAACTTCGCATTAGGTATTAAGTATATAATAATAATTAATAATACAGAATTTTTTATTATTATTACTAGGAAAATATATTTGTAAATAAAAAATTCCAATATTTGACTAACTTATCGTTCATGTGTCAACAAGTTCAAGCTCGTTAATACAGTTAATACATTCGAATTTTAATACCGCGTTATAATTATAAATATATGTTTTTTGTTCATCCATGAGTTGGTCATGGGGGTCAAATGGCGTTAAGGAAAAGGAAATTAATACCGCCAGCCGTCTAGGTCTGAATTAATGAAGTGCGTAGTGCCAACAGGAGAGCTTGTTGAACTCTCTCCGCACTGATCGCAAGTTACCCTTCTGCTGGCTCTTTAAAGGCTTCGACAAAATACCTCTAAATATATAAGCGAGAGGCTTAAAACAGATTTAAAGGATTTGTATAGAACAGCTGTTTTAAATATTGTCTATGTGTTAGTTGTGGCTCAAATTGAAGTGAAAATAAAATTAGAAAGTGTCTTTTAAATCACTTTATTAGTTAATTCGGTAACATTACTATACAGTGTGTCCCAGGATAGATGTAACAAGAGGTGTAATGGACCAAAAATTTTGGAATTTTGGAATGGTATTTGGGGATTGAGTCCTGCTTGTTGTAAAACTAAAGTATACCAAAAATGACTTGATTTGGTGCTCTACAGGGTGTTTTATAAGCAAAGTTGTAAAAATCACCACTAATAAAGTACCTTTATTTTTCAAAATATGAAAAAATTCCACTAATAAAAGTTATTTGGAATGCAATTTTATACCTCTACACCAAATTTCAGGAATATAAAATTATTTTTTTGAAACTTCCCATTTTTTCAATAAATTAGTATTTTATTTTGAACCATTCAATTAAAACTGCATAGAAATTATTTTTTGTGAATTAATATTTAAAGTCATGTAGAAGCTAAAAGTAGGCTATGAGAAAAGCAGTGGATGATTAACATTTGCTCCTACACAACTTTAAATATGAATTCAACTCTTAATTCGCAAAAAATGGGAAGTTTCAAAAAAATAATTTTATATTCCTGAAATTTGGTATAGAGGTATAAAATTACATTCTAAATAACTTTTCTTAGTGGAATTTTTTCATATTTTGAAAAATAAAGGTACTTTATTAGTGGTGATTTTTACAACTTTGCTTATAAAACACCCTGTAGAACACCAAATCAAGTCATTTTTGGTATACTTTAGTTTTACAACAAGCAGGACTCAATCCCCAAATACCATTCCATTTTTGGTCCATTACACCTCTTGTTACATCTATCCTCGGACACACTGTATAACAAGAACAGAAGGAATATCGACCCCAGAGTGCCTAAATATCATTAATAGTTTTACGTCCTATTTTACTTTACTATTTTGCTGATCCAGACTGGTCAATTTATTTAGAAAAAAATTACCTACTGGTCTTCAACAATTTAAATTATTTATTTCAAGCATAACATTAATCATATTAAAAGAGAAATTCTTAACAAGAAAATCGAATAATAATTGAGGTGTGGTATGGTACCTTCAATAACGAGACCTCGATCGGCGGAGTTAAGACACGCCGGTTGAGTCCGGCACTTGGAAGGGTGGCCGTATCTCATCTCGCCGCCCTGGTTAAGTGGTAGAGTGGCATTAGCTAAACTTCCCCAGGACGTTAAATATGGTTAAATAAGGCAATTAAAGTTAAATAAATATTGAAATAATAAAAAATACTTTGCAAAAACTTCATTTGAACTAAAATGGAAAATGGGAACAAATTTTTTCAAATGGGTATTTAGGTAACCAACTCAAGAAGAGGAAAATGCCCATCATAATGTTAGGAGAGGACTTAGCAATAAGGATCAAGTAGAGCAAAAGCCAAATCTGCCTTGATTCTTGGAGCAATGGCAGCTCAATTTTACAAATAGATCATATCCTGGTAGGTAGGGAGATAAGAGAACTGATCAAGAACGTTAAAATCAACAGACAGCCAATGCAAACTACAAAATACTATGTAGGAAACTGAAAATACGAAAAGACGTAAAGGAAATAATGGCGTGTGGAATATCTGAAATAATATCTTCCTATTACAGCACGAAGACTTCTAGAAGAAATACTGCGAGGAAATAGAAAAACAACTGACAGGAGAAGAATTGACTGGACATTAATGAGTTCAAAAATGACTTAAAATTCTATCCAATATAGATCTTATACAATTTTTCGTAGAAACACACACAAATGAGCTTAGAATGTCACAAAATTTTTATTTTCGGAAAAAAATTATGTAATCAATACAATTCACACTGGAAATAAATGAAAGATTCCATGATATATTACGATGCTTGTAAAATTATTTTTAGTGAATTTTTTTTAAATAATACATATACAGAGTATTCCTTGCTTAAGATCGCAGTAGACGAAATGGACGCAAACTTTAGAATATTTTGGGAAATCGTCTCTACTTATCTGAAATGTAATTTTGGGTGTAATTTGAAATTTTTAAAATCACGTAATTTTTATAGATGTCACTGTAACTTTTTATAGTTAAATCCTACATAGGGGGTAGTTTTCATACCCTCAGAGGGTTGACACTGGAGGACGTTGATGGTACGTAAGTTTCTAGTTCTATTTTAGAGTACTACGCAATTTCATCCAATCATAACATCCATGAAAATAGAAATTCTGTTGGATTTTACATTTTTTTTTCGTTTTTCTCTTGTCCTTTAAACTTAAAGGCAGCTTATTAGATTACGTCGGACCTGATGCAGTTTCTTATCACTTTAACAAAACTTAGACATTTCGAGCCTTCTCAGCAGTCATTACTGTTTTGGATTGATTTCTTTCTATATGGGGGGTAGTTTTCACCTCTCCCTGGGGGTGTGTTTCATATCTATTGTATGTACGCTGCTGTTTAACCTTAATTTGTATAATTAGATTGATTAGTATGTAACAACTCTTTTCGTAGCTTAATCTTCTTTTTACCCAATTCCAGGGGTGTTTTTGGCTCTAGCTAATGATTTTGGGGGTGTACGATTCTTTCTTACCTCGGATTCGGATTCAGCGACAGAAAATACATATGAATACATATGTCCATCATACATGTATATGTATTTTGATATATAATTTTTTTGCTAAAAATAATTTTATGAGCATCATAAATTATATGAAATTATTGAATTTTTCATTCGTTTCCAATATGAATTGCATTGACTACATGAATTTTTCCCTAAAATAAAAATTTTGCGACATTCTAAGCTCGTTTGTGGGAAAACTATCAGTTCTGCAGAAAAATTGTATAAGATCTTTTTTGCGCTGAATTTTAAAAGTAACCTCATCAATAATAACCTTTTGATATCTCTAATCGTTCTTGAGTTACAGCCAAAAAACCGTTTTGGAGCACCTTCTGTCTGAGTGTTTAAAAGCAACTAAAAACTGAAATTAAGTATTGCCTGTCTGCGTTGAATATAGTGGTCTGTTTATGTTACTGTAAATAATACTTACTTGATGTGTGTTAGATTTAAAGTGTTTGTTAATGAGTGGTGCGAAATTTTATGGTTTATAATACTATATTTAGATAGAATACACCTAAAATGTAAATAGTTGTAGTGTGCAATTCAATAATATTAATTAATGTAGGTAATTTATATCCATTTGTTTAATAAAAAATAGCACATAAAAAAATATTTGTCTTACCTTGTAGTTCTCTGACGATGGTTGAATAAACCGAAACGTAGGGTAACAGTAATTTTATTAAAAAGACCGATAATCCCAAGATACACCTATATCAAGTTAATCTGTACCATTAATGAAATATTGATAGTCAAAAATATATAAGGACTACGCACAGTTAAGTGTTTTACCATCATTTATGAATCACCCTGTGTATAATCGTATGGTATTACTAAACTGAAGGAAGATTTAACTCGAAAACTGGCAATTTTTTAAGATTGTGCCCATTGAGACTTTTGACCGGGATGTCAATATCTACAGCATACTGCAATTTCAGTCAATGGCTTTCGGTGGACGAAAGCCATTTTCCATAAGATTTGTGCGAGGCCCTTTAGGATGATGCAAATTATTTTTACCTTTATGTTGTTCTTACAACAATGTGTTATTCTAAGGCATTAATATTATTTTACTCTCCATTAAATGGCCTATGAACTATGGCATTTGTCGTCAGCAGAAATAAACGATCATTCGTGTCGGGCACGTTAACTCAAATATATTGATTAGCAATATTTTTTATGATCTGCCTTTACGACAACGGAGTTCATAAAAGTTATTGTCTTCCATATATAAAGGAGAACCTTAATTACTTAATGGCCATTTCCCACGAAAATATTAGTTATTACTTTTCACTTAGGCAATTAAATTTAATGACTTATAGTATCGTTATTGCCATTGGATGTCTTCTGGAGGTATTGAACTGCAAAACGTGGGTCAGAATTAATATTTTTCATTAAATTAAAATTGTTGGTTACATCATTCTGAAAAGTAGATATAGCTTAGAGTAATATTTTATCTCACGTTGAAGACTAATAATATAATATAAAGGGTGGGACAATAGTGCGTCGGACTTCTCGAGTTCTACGATAGCTAGCAATGAAGAAAAAAATACAAGTAATCTAGATAAAAAAGTCTATAACCGGAAGTTATTTTCGAATATACATGGCGAACCAACACGAAATTACAGCATCAAGTGTGAGATGTGTATCAATCAAAATAGGCAACATGAGAAGCACTTATTATAATTTTTTCTAATGAATTATTTCAAGAAACCCATATTTTTTAAGTTTATTCTTGAATTTTGTATTTATTGCACAATAAAACGAAAATGGTTGCAATTAGCCATGGGGATGTACTTACAAAAAATGTTCGTTTTTCACTTCTACATCACATCGTCGAAAAATATACAGGGTGTTCCATTTGAAAAAATTGAGATAATTCAATTTAAAAAATTCTTCATTGAAAAATAATTTTTTGCCACTGTGCTACAACGACGACTCCTCTCCGACTCTGCTTCTTCTACTTCTCTCCTTTACCGCGCCAACGCTAGAGATAGCCTCCCCTCTATAAGGTTAAAATTCCTAACTCGAAAGTTCTAAAAGACAGGGCCGGTTTGAATAACATTTTTATGACGGAAAATATACGAAAAGTATTAAATTTGGTAATTTAAACTAAATTTTTAGATGTCAAAAATGTATAAATCTCAAGATTTTTTGAAAAATTCTGACAGAATAGATCTTGAAAGGAGGGTCGTCCTAATTAAGCTCTCTTGCGCCAGCGTCACACACTTTTTTTAGATGTTTCGGTCACAAGTTTGACACACCATTCTACAGCCTGGGTGTGAAAAAGCCAGCATTGGAAATCCGGTTGCAGCGGTGTGCCAGACTGTATTGCATTTTTGATGAAAGATGAGAGATATTGCAACTATCCTACCAAATCATGTTGACGTAGTCTGTTGCGTTGAAGTAGATTTTTGTCGTGCTGAAGTTTCGAATAGGGACTATTCGAAACTTTGAAAGTGTCTTCTTTCATCTACAATCATTGCATGGATCAAATTTTCGATGTGAGCAAAAAAAGCCTTACGCTCAATTACTGGATTGATGATAGTAAATTTTGAATTACACTCAAAGAAAATGAACGGTAAATTCAACCAAAAGGAGCATATGAAATCGCGCCTATCGAGTTTCATAGTTAAATGAATCAGAAAAGAATAGTCATACAACTCTATTTGTTTTCGTAAACAAATAGTAGTTTAATAATCATATCTTCTTGTAACAAATTAAATAGTATAATGACATTTTTTTATGTTCACTAACCATTTTCAATTTGGTCTGCAATTAAATAGTACAACGACTTTGTTTCTTGTTCACCAACTAATTTTTAGGTTGATCTACACTTTATTGTATAATGAAGTTTTTTTTGGTTAGCCAAAATCTCAGTATTGAGACATCAGACCACCCAAACCAAAGATTAGAGATCGTTTATAAGACCCATCCAAATATATCGATGATCCCTGAGAGAATTTGAACATTGCAATCATGTTATTAATTTTCTATAAATTCATAAGAGTATAAGATAATGCATGATTGATTATTGTCAGTGATTTGTATGTGGCGTCATCTGGGAATAATTTCTGTAATAGACTACGTGGCAAGCAAGCAAATTTTATGGTAATTCTTTTAGAACTTCTAGAAGACGACAATAATATTGTTTTGTCTACCAAGTACAATAATACAGCGAACTAATACTGGGTTAGAATTACAATTCGATAATAGTTAAAAAACCGCTGCCCAAGGAATCACTACTTCCACATCCAGATTCTCTATCCGAGTCACTCACAACGAAAAAACTTTGTATGTGAAAATAATTGTTTATGGAACTTTAATAATATAATATTTGAAATCCTCTACCCCAAAAACCCATAAAACGATACCCCACATCGGTAGTGGGGTGGGGGTGGTGATAGGGGGGTGGTAGTGGTGGTAAGTAAAAACATATTTTGAGGTTTCTGGTTCCTGTACATGCACTAAATCATATTTTTTTTCATCCCCTTTAATAAGGAGGTGGGGGTGGTAATGGGGGTGGCTAATGCCAAAATTTTTTGTTGAGACCTCAGCTTCTCTTGTATATACTAAATACCAATTTCATGGACTCCTACCTGCTTGATTTACCCATTTACCCCAAATTTACCCCAATTTACCCCGCAACCCTTAGACGGAACAAGATGAAAATATAATCTATTTCTAGATCTCGTTAAAGTACATATGTGTACCAAATTTCAAGTCAATATCTTAAACGGTTTCAGAGTAAACGTGCGCACAAAAAAAAGTTACAGACAGACAGACCGACAGACAGAAATTTTTTTTTCGCTCAAACTTAAAATCTCGACGTTTCATGACATTTTAAGCCTATTTGGACAATAAAAATTTTTAAAAATTTTTTTGTCGTTACTATACTTCCACTGGACGTGCAAGTAATAAAATATACTATTATCTAGTTTAATTTGACAGAATTCAACAAAATAATAGTCAGACGAAAAAAATAATACTCTTGAATTCCCCTATTTTTTAAGTTAATGTTTATTTTGTTGTACAACTTTTACTTCCACGTCCAGTGGAAGTATAGTAACGACAAAAAAATTTTTCAAAATTTTTATTGTCCAAATAGGCTTAAAATGTCATGAAACGTCGAGATTTTAAGTTTGAGCGAAAAAAAAATTTCTGTCTGTGTCGGTCTGTCTGTCTGTAACTTTTTTTTGTGCGCACGTTTACTCTGGAACCGTTTGAGATATTGACTTGAAATTTGGAACACATATGTACTTTAACGAGATCTAGAACTAGATTATATTTTCATCTTGTTCCGTCGAAGGGTTGGGGGGTAAATTGGGATAAATTTGGGGTAAATGGGTAAATCAAGCGGGTAAGAGTCCATGAAATTGGTATTTAGTATATACAAGAGAAGCTGAGGTCTCAAAAAAATTTTTGGCATTAGCCACCCCCATTACCACCCCCACCTCCTTATTAAAGGGGATGAAAAAAAATGTGATTTAGTGCATGTACAGGAACCAGAAACCTCAAAATATTTTTTTACTTCATTCACCCCCCACTACCACCCCCTATCACCACCCTCACCCAACTACCGATGTGGGGTATCGTTTTATGGGGTTTTGGGGTAGAGGATTTCAAATATTATATTATTAAAGTTCCATAAACAATTATTTTCACATACAAAGTTTTTTCGTTGTGAGTGACTTGGATAGAATCTGGATGTGGAAGTAGTGATTCCTTGGGCAGCGGTTTTTATTAATTAAAATAACAATCACCTCTTGTTTAAAAATACCATCAAAATAATTTAGTTTAACAAAATTAACGATATTGTTAGTTAATCATTTTTTTTCTTTTGTTGAATTTACCCATACTATTTCTTTGAATGTAGGTACCGTGATGTTCTGATGGCTTCAAAAGCTATTTTTAAACCATCTGTGAAGTGTTTGGTAGTTTTAATTTTGAACCAGAGAATAATATAACATTTCAAAATAAAATGTATCAACTACCTAATTTCATCAATAGGTTTTTCTAAGCTCACGCATAGTCTGAAAACTCTGTTTGTTGTCATTAACCATCTTGAGTGTGAAAGCGGAGCAGGATCACTGGATCACTGGATCGGACCAGGACCACGCGCTGCTAAATCCTCTAAAATTGTACCTGGCTTTATGGCAACAGAAATATCAGGTAAGTATAATTGATCCATGCTCAGCACTCATTTTGAGGAATGGGAACCTAAAACAGACTGGAGCACTTAACTGAATTTCCAAAACTTTCCTTGTCATACCCAGGCTGTAGAACGGTGTGCCAAGCTTGTGATCGAAGCATCTAAAAAAGTATGTGGCGCTGACGCAAGAGATGGATGACTTCATTAGGACGACCCTTCCATCAAGATCTATTACGTCAGAATTTTCCCAAAAATCTGACTTTAAAGTGCACTCTTTTGAATAATAAAATTAGAAATGATAGATATATTCACCATTTGTTTACAAAAAATAAAAAAGTAAAATTAGCAGAAATTAAAATATTGCCATATCTACTAAAAATTGTGTTTTTTGAGCTTTTTGCGTTTCGATAGTAGTGAGTTTAGTAATTATAAAAAATTGACGAAAAACAGCAAAATTTCGCAATTTTTTAAAACTGAGTGCGAACGGAAGAGAAGATATTCTTTTATTTGATTTTTTTTTTCTTCATTTTGATTCGCTAGGTGATAGGCAGCTTTTTCGGACCACCCTACTGTATATACCGATGCTGAAAGTGTAAGTTTTATTTGATTATGTTTTCATTTATATCATACAAAATATCCGAAGACAAATAAGGTTCAATGTATAAATCTCCATTAATCTATTTATAAAATTCACGGACTGAAATTGTATAGCATTGTAAATATTTATTAGCCAGCGTGAATATTACTGCAATGTACATGAACTGTAATTTAAAACTACGAGTTTCAACAAATCGATTTAACAAAACAATGCATTAGACTGTTAATAATTTAATAAGAGAAGGTCACCATTGATTTTTGTGTTTCTTTTACAATACTGTTTGAGTTAATATTTCACAAATTGTGTTCTTGTCATTTTGGATTTGTGGTCGTGTTTTCCAAAGTTCTATTAAAGACTTGATTACACTGAGTTGTTAACTACGCCAATTTAGCGCCCTAGCAATCATTTGTTCTCATAATTTCGATTTAATCCAAGATTTCATGAGGATTGGGCCAGGCTCAATTACAATGACCTTGCGTCAGTTCTATTAAGAACATGCCAAAGACCCATGTGACGGATAGACACGATCTGTATTTCAGATCAATCAATTGTGGATAAATGCAGTATCGAATGTGGGGACATATATTTCGTTCAAATTCCGTTGTGTAATAAATTTCTGTAGTAAATGATTAAAATTACCCGCATATTTAATAAAATATGTACAGGATGTTCCTCAACTTGTCCTACAAAATTTAGCCACATATACACTTTGAAATAAGAAGTCTGTTAATGATAAAAAATGAACTTTGAGCGAACTGTAGAAAAAAAGGTGAAATTAAATATGATTTTTAAGACAATAAAATACGGTGGCTGCAACACGACTTACCGAATTTCCCATGCAGCTCGTTCGTGCAGTGTGGAGGCTTCTTGGTAGGTGGCAAACCAGTAAGAGTAGTTTTCCCAAATTGAAGGTAGTGCACAATTTTAAAGGTTTTAAATAAATTCACTAGGAAGAGGTGACTTCAACTCGCCAAGCGCGATAGTATCTCTTCACGTTACAAATTAGAATTCGGTCTGTCCTACCTCGTGGCGTTGTCAATTGCAACCAGTAGCCGCGAGGAAAAAGTATGGCAAAAAATTAGAACAAAAAAGCTATCCGAAATAATAATATAAAAAGTCCAAATTAAACTAAATTATTTCACAAAATATTAAATATATTAACTATATTATATATACATATATATACAGAGTGTGCGGCCGAAACAAGGTCGATTTGAAAAAATTATAATTAAAGGTCAACAGAAAATAAGATAACACTTGTTAAAGTTACTTTATCATTAAAAATGATAAAAATGGTTAACATATTATTTACTTCTATAAAAGCCGTTCAAAATTTTGTCCGTTAACATGCAGGCACACTTGGGCCCGTCGCATCCAATCTCGTCGAGCTAGCTCAAATGTTTCTTCTTGTTGTTCCTGAAGACGTAGATTGTAGACAGCCGTTGTGATGCGTTCGCGTAATTCGTCGATATCTCCTACTTCGGTAAGGTATACTTTGGTTTTTTAAATATCTGCGCAAAAAAGTCTGGAAGATTTAGATCTGAGGACCGCGGAGGCCAATCTACTGATCCAACTTATCACTTGTATTTGCTTAAAAAAATCCCGCACTCGAAGGACAGGAAGATGATTATGGAGCAATTGCAATTATCGAAGTTTGTCCATCCGATTTGGCAATATAAACGGTCCGAGTAACTGTTCATCGACAAACTTTGTCAGAACGCTTAAGGAGAAACGATGCTAAAAGTGATCCAGAACTATTGCATAAGGATTCTTAATGATCTAAACATGCGTATTATGAAGATTGGGTAAAAATATTTTCATCTATGACGAAGACATCGGCTGTAAATCGGACATTTCATCCAACAACCATTCACAAAACTTCACTCTATTTTCACTAACGTATTATGATTACACGACAATCGTTTCACTAAACATTAGTTTCTTCAGATATAAGTACAGTACTACTTATAATTAAAACTAGTGGACTTTAAAATTTATGATCTGAATAATAATTTATTCTATAAACTAAATTAATAAATAATCTATTACTAGGAAATGGAATTAAAATAAATTTACAAGAAGTTTATTATTTACTGATTGATCCTTAAGTAAGATATTAGATTTTTTATATCTATTAATTTCTAAGCTCCCAGTAACGTGAGTTTTGGTCCTTTACTAGCTGTATGAAATGTTTCAAAATTGTCGTTAAATGAGTGCTTATCTAATAACAAATGTCAATGTATTCTTATTTTTCAAAAAACTACTTTTATGTTCTTTTATACGTATATTAAATTTTCTACCTGTTTGTCCAATAAATATCTTATGGCAAGTTCTGCAAGTAAGCTTCCGTCGTATTTTATTTTTTGTTTCTATATTTATTGTTTTTAATATATAAATTTAATATATAGTTAGTCTAATAAGCTATATTCAGACCCACCCTGCTTCTTTAAAAACAACGTAATTTTTGTCAGATGGCTCTGCAATGTAAGTTAAACACCTAAATTTTGAATTATTATCTTTCAGAACCGGGAATATAGTTTTAATAGCATTCTGATTTATTTTTTTGTGCAATATGTTATTTACTAAAGAAACATGAAAACCAACATACGCTGTCAAATTGACTGACACAGCGTGTACGATTAGAAAAATGAACTTTGCACCTTGTTTTTGTCAGATGTTTTATGCAGTATTTATTTTAGCCAGATACCAAATAATATTATAAATTTAATCATTTTTTTCACTTTCAATAATATTGTAACTTTAACAATTTTTATCTCGTTTTATGTTGGATTTTTACTATAATTTCTTTGACGAAGTCAACTTCTTGTTTCAAAGTGTATATGTGGCTAAAATTTTTCAGACAAGTTATAAAACGCCCTGTATAAGTTGGGCGTTGATGCTTTTTAACGAGCTTATGTCCCTTGAAAGCAATTAGAATGCAGGATCAAATAATATATTTCCATGTGCATGATATGTAACTTGTCATTTAATGAAGGAAAATGTTCTCATATATGGTGCGCCTACTTATATCCTTTTATGAGTGATACAAGCTGCGTCATTAATTATAGACCCGTTTTAAGTTTACGCTTTATGGTACAAGTACTAGAATCGCTGGTAATAAGTAGATTGTGCCCAGAAATAGAAACAATTATAATTCCAGAACGACATGGTTACCTCAGTGGAAAATCAACTTGCTTAAATTTAGATATCTAGAGTAATCATTTATGGAGACTGTGAAGAAAGAATGCATTTAGACTCGTGTGTACCAATTTTAAAAAAGTAATATTCACAAGTTTAGAAAAGTATAATATGCTGCTTGCGTGTAATGGTCGTTACTCACTCGGATGAATTACGACACTCGCCTTCGACTCGTACCATAAACGTCATCATCATGAGTAATAGCCACCATTACTGGTTGCATGTAGTATATTATTCAACATGGTAACCTCAGCGGAAAATCAACTTGCTTAAATTTAGATATCTAGAGTAATCATTTATGGATACTGTGAAGAAAGAATGCATTTAGACTCAGTGTGTACCAATTTTAAAAAGTAATATTCACAAGTTTAGAAAAGTATAATATGCTACTCGCGTGTAATAGTCGTTACTCACTCGGATGAATTACGACACTCGCCTTCGGCTCGTAGCATAAACGTCATCATCATGAGTAATAGCCACCATTACTGGTTGCATGTAGTATATTATTCAACGAGCGATAATGTAGGTAATAACTCACTCAAGTACGAGAACCACGCGGAAATTTTCATAATAGTGACATATTACTCGGAAATTTTTAAAATATATGTATTTTTGAGGTTAGATGTTTATGACCGATGACGTCAACAATATAGCTCAGTGTTTCGGGCGGTAAAATTTTAATTCAAATTTAAAAATACTTTTTCTTGGATATTCCTCAACTGGTTGTGGAAATTCAAATTTTTTAGTTATAATTGTATTACCTTCACAGTCAATGAGATTTTAAAATTTGTGAAAACACCGAATTATATTACAAATATTATTTTGCACGATTTTTTTATTTTCTTAGGGTGATCACCCTGTATATTTTTCACAAAGTATTTAGTAAGTTTCTCCTTTAGCAATTATATTCCACATATTATTTTCTTCCATCCTTCCTTAATTAATTAAATTGTAGGGTAGCCACCAAACATTTAAATGTTTCACTAAAAGTATAGTGATTTATCTCTTGGCAGTGGTATCGAATACAATTCAAATATAGGGTGACCACCCTGTATATAAGAGTATAGCAGGTTTCTGCCCTGACAGTTGTGTACATGTCAAGTATTATCATCCTAGTACAGATTTCTGTGGTCCTAAGTGCAATTTTTTTTTCTTTAATAATTTTTTTAGTGCATCCATCTTGTATATTTTTCACTAAAAGTATAGTAGCTTCCTTGACAATTGTCTTAACTACATGCTAAATATTAAAGTACTCCGTCACATTTTTTTTATGAATCATTTTTTAAGATGTCCACCCTCTGTGAAATAGTTTTGTAGACATATGGTCAACAGGCAGATACCATACCGACAGACAGATAGATTGTTGGAATTGAAAGACCTTTTTGTAATCTACATAGTCTAAAACATAAAAATTCGAGGGAATCATGGAGAGTGTTTCTTTCACGATTACAATACTTTCCGTAGGTAAACGACAGAAGAAGTAAGAAAACAAAATTACAAAAATACTTTCTTTAACAGATTTACTATATATATATTGAACGTATATTTCGTATTTCAGAAATGCCTTCTGAAACCAAATCACCATCACAAAATATATTTACAACAATTCCACACTTCGCAAATCCCCTCATAGCGAGCAAATTCGCGAAATAACAAAACTGTTTGCTCTTCGATTAGGTATAAACTGTTATACTCGTATAAATCCGAAAATCGAAAAACAAACACTGCATATTGCACCAAAATATTAGACAAGTTTTTCTTATTGGGCACAATAATATGTTGTAGAATACGAAACGAGACTCGGCAGCAAACAAAATGATCAAATATAAAACCCTCCCTAAGGAACGGAATCAAATCTTCCAGTATAACAATGTTTGCCGAGCGTGTGCGGAATGAAAAACCACAAGAATATAGAGGATTCGACGTTTATAATGCAATATACGCAGTGACAACGTAAGACGATATTGGTACTGTCCATACAATTGTGCAAGACTATTTAAAAGCTTCGCCAATATGAATCATTTTTATGTAAAGAGGTTTTAACAGAAATCTAATAAACAACTTTATTTTCACTGACCTATTACTTCCCTCGCTTAGCGGAGGAAAAAAAATTGTAATATTTGAATTGAATCACTCTAGACTAGTATCAGACTATGTAATTTACGAAAATTAAAGTTTTTTAATTACGACTTTTGACGTGAAAGTCACAGGTTATTTTCCAGTAATTTACTGGAGAAATATTTGTACCTATATAGAAGTAGAATACTATGTACCTACATATGTCTGTCCGGCGAATTATTTGGGCACTTCCCGACGAGCTAGGAACATGAAATTTGGTGTGAAGGTAGGGAGTACCTTTTAGGCTACCAAAAACTTGCAAAAATCAAAATGACGGTGTAGCACGCACATTGTTTGAAAATTTTGTGTGCCGCGTCGGTGTACCTTTGACGGTGACAACTGACCAGAGGGAGTTCAATTTGAATCCAAATTATTTAGCGAATTTTCAAAATTTTTGGGTTTTCATAGAATTCGTACAACTACGTTCCACCCACACATTAACTGCTAGGGCTAATACGTCACATTGGGTAGACGAACTTCCAATTGTATTATTAGTTTCAGAACAATTCCCAAAGAAGATTTGCAATGTTCTTCTGCCGAACTAGTTTACGGTCAAACTCTACGGTTACCTGTCGAATTTTTTATTAAGTCGTATGATACACCAGACATGACACTATTTATTGACAAGTTACGCAATTACTTTGACAATTTAAAATTTATTTCTCCAATTTCTCATGTTAATTATGAAACGTTTGTTAATCCTGAGATTTTCAAATATGACTTTATATTTATTTGTAAAGAACGTTTTAAACGTACCTTTTCTCCTTTGAACGAGGGTTCATTTAAAGTTTTATCCCGTACAGACAAATAAAGTTGTGACTGTCAATATTGACAGAGTTAAACTAGCTATTGCATTAGTTGACAGATGTGATATTCGACCTACTCTAGTTAAAAATGTACCTTTTAATATCGATTCTTTAGTTGATTAATTGTTCTTTTTGCTAACGGGAGGTGTGTGTAGCATCTCACTTACCTCTAAGATAAGATTCTTCAAGTTACTCAGTTACTAAGAAGTAACGAAGGAGATTAAAAAAAAGAAGGATAACAATATATTTAAAAATAATAAAATGTAATAAAAAGTTAAATAATAATGAAATTCTGGCACCAACGAAGCACACGCATTTTTGGCTGCCTCCTGAATGTCGATACTTTCATCATAATCCATATTTTTATGGCAAAAACTCTAGTAAATAGCTTGAATGTCAGAAATTATTATTAAGTTATGAATTTGACAACTCACTGACAGTAACCATAGCAACTAGAAAGCGTTCATAGCAAACATACTCCAATTAAAGTCTAAGCCAACTAATAGATAAGTTAGACAAATTTAAATATAAATTTATAATTTTAAATGAATTTTCCTAAAAATTGTAATATTGCTAGTAGTACGAAAAACATCGTATGCACCTCGGCTTGATAGTGTATTTACAAGCCTTGGTACATAAATAACTATTTCATACTACTAGCTCTGTAAGTGTCATTTTTTGACGTCTGTCAGTGTTATGAAAGTGTCACTTACAGCCCATAGGCAAAAAAGCACAATTTATAGCCTAGGGCAAAAAAGTTAAGTAATAAGGAAGTTAAATAATAATGAAATTCTGGCACCAAAGAAGCACACGCATTTTTGGCTGCCTCCTGAATGTCGATACTTTCATCATAATCCATATTTTTATTGCAAAAACTCACCTAAATTACTTGAATGGCAGAAATTATTATGAAGTTATCAATTTGATAACTTATTGATAGTAACCATAGCAGAAAGCAAACACACTCCAATTATTAGAGTCCAAACCAACTAATAAATGAGTTCGACAAATCTTGAAATATAATAATTTTGAACGAATTTTCCTAAAAATTGTAATATTGCTAGTAATGCGAAAAACGTCGTATGCACCTCGGCTTGTACCGTGTATTTACAGGTCTTGAACATTGGAAACCTCAACCCTACGGTCTTCGCTTTGCACTGTGTTCTCGACATGTAAAATACACTTACAAGCCTTGATACATAAATAACTATTTTAACACTAATGAACAAAAGTCTTGTCGAAAATATATTTATTTTAACATTACTTACTTCGTTTCTAAGGATAAACAACCAGCTGTATAAAAATCTGTGCAATAATTTGATGTACATTTATCCCCATTTAACAAAATAATATCGGACTCCTTAAGTTTCCTTTTATTTTCGTTGTTTTATTCTTCTAAAAATCTTCCCAAAGTTCCTTTGGATCACATGATTGTTATCCCATGCGTGTTCAAACATTTTTTATTTCTCGAATTCTTCCTTTCTAGCATAGTTTCTATCTTTATCAAGACTTACATAATGTTTACGGCACTTGCAAGGAACAATACAAATACAATTTTTGTAATTTTTTAAAATATCCACTGATGAAGTTTTTGATAAATCAAATTTTAATATGGTGCCTGTTTGAAAAATCTTCATATTTATAGAAAACCTATTTATGATTCTTGGTTATTTATCCGAGAAACCAGGCATATATGGAATTATTGTTAAAGATCTTAATTCGAGTTGTAATTATTGAATGTTCGCTCCACTTTCAACGTTTGTCAACTGGCTATCGACAAAACCCTCGGGATATTGGTTATTGCTATTTAAATAACCAATATCCCGAGCGTTTGGTCTACATGCAAATATTTGCCAAAAGACCATATATAGTTCTCACTCAATCGAGACATGAAGGGGAAAGTGAAGTTTAACTAGCTGCGAGAAATTCGTTTCCCGCGAACTATTTAGCAAATAACTTACTAACAATGAGTTCGTCGTTGAAAATGCATTGAACTGATGCACATATACATGTAGACATTGAGGAATAAGAAATTTTCAATTAGCAAAATACATTTTTTCGTAAAAGAAATAACCAAGTCAGCAAGTTCACTAACGATAAGTAATACCGGCTTCTTTCTACAACATCCTCTTGTGTTTTTTTAAGACAAATTTAAGGCGAATTTCACTATTCTCCTGTTAAAAAAACGATGCCACCTAATTGCAATATTGGATCAATTCTACAATAAAATAAATATATTATGAACGTACCAGTTTTAAAAAGCAGGTGTGTATTAATGGAGGCTTATATCACCATATCTATCTATAAAATAGTTTATCCTCCCTCACTGACGAACAGAAAACTTTGTCCCTCACGGAATGCTAAGCCATTCTAGGTAAGCTGAAGAGCAGAGATTTGTCACACTTATTGGTAACAGCTTCATACCAAAAGGAAAAATTCAAACGCAAAATGAAGCTGATATTTGATGGAATGTTGTTAAGCTCCTTACGGAAAGACAGCTTCATACCAAAAGGAAAAATTCAAACGCAAAATGGAGCTGATATTTGATGGAATGTTGTTGAGCTCCTTACGGAAAGACGGTTTGTTACCACCAAGACTGCCAATTATCAAGACCACCGATATAATTACAAAACCTACATTATATTAAATCCAAACGACATTTCCTTTTGTCTATCTCGTTTCTGGATTTCTTTCGTTGTAGCATTTCTCTCTGCTGTACAAGGAAACTCAATAACATCCATTATTTTTCAATTAAATTCAAAATAAACTACTATTATCATTATTATTATCATTATTAGTAATTATTATTACGTGTATGCTTTTTTAATTGCCACCCCTGTTATCCCCTAAATAGGGCAAAATTATTTTCTGGTAATTTCTCGGTAATTTCTCAATTTAGTGCGACTTTTATGAACGAGTGTTATTGTGTTGAGACAAAATTTGTTTTCATACCTGAAAATCCTAAAATATAGTTGATGTTACTTGTCCGCTACGCATAGCTCAATGTTCAATACTCGTTTTCACACCACCTTGGAGTAGAGTATATGGCCCCTTTTTTACGTGGTTGTCCCCTTCAGGCCTAATCCACGACTAGCCTGCTTCTCGAGGAGTTTTAGGTGCTTGATGTCGAAGGTCCAGGTTCGTTGTAGTCTTCAAAAATACCTTCTTCGGAAATTGCTTCCGTTGCGCTTTCCACTGATTCTAGGTATTGATTGTTCTCCATGCTTGCGAGAAATGTTTCAACTGGAGAGTCGACTTCTGCGTCGGCATGAAGCCCGTTGACTGTTGCTGGTGCATTGTCTCAGCTTTGTCAGTTACAAAATTTGCAATTCACAGAACATTTTAACCCTGCCTTTCTGCACTGCACCCTTTCTTGCATTTACAGGAAGGAAATTTAAGAAGCTTTTCAGAAGCAGGATCTGTCAGCATTGTTACTGGCGGAAGCCCAGCTTTGCTTTGTTTCCAGCCTCATTCTTCAACATTTTTACAAACCCCCTGCCACTCCTGAACTTGATATGTCCTGAATGAATGCTATAGGGGACAACCACGTAAAAAAAAGCGCCATATACTCTACCTCAAGGTGGTGTGGAAACGAGTATTGAACATTGACTTATGCATAGCAGACAAGTAAAATCAACTATATCTGGGGATTTTCAGATATGAAAACAATTTTTTTTTCAACACAAAAATATCCTTCATAAAAGTCGCACTAAATTAAGAAATTGCAAAAAATCATAATTTTGTCAAGAATGCTCGACTTCGATCGGCTGCTGCACCGAAACTATTCAGTTTAACGAAAAATTAGAAAATTTAATGCTCTTTTATTTTTATAAGAACATTTTTTGCCGTATGAGGCACTCGAGGCGAGATATTTAAAAGAAATTGTTTTTGTGCGCCATTTTTTCAATATGGCGGCGCCGGCGGCTGAGATCACATTTTGCATTTTTTCTTACTTTTTCAGGGCATCGAAATCTACAGATTCCCAAAGTTTCAAAACTCCCGCACTTATTCGGACTAAACTCCATGATTTATGCTCTCACCGCTGTATATATGTGTTACATAATGAATAGGGATGTTTACAAAAGAAATAATATTCATTAATATTAGTTAAAACCATACATTAGAGTCCCGAGTACCAAAATCAGATTTTTTTTATTAATAAATATTTTAATTTTGTCAATAATTATTCGTAATAGAAATCACCCAAATGCAGCAAGGCTAAGAAACGTTCCCAGGCAGAGGCTAGATATATGACGTCACTTACCTTGCAGGTACGCAGGCCTGTATGTGTAATGAGGGCCCGTTGTTTTTTATTGAAAGACGAATGTAATATTATTGATCAGCATGCTCTAGAACTCCTATATCCAAATTTTGAAGATATTTTGATTTATAATTTTCAAATTACGACCCCATAAAATCATCAAACTTTTAAACGAATTGTATTTCGAAAAAAAGTCATTTTTCATTTTCTATTTAAATTCACTTTTTCTACATCATCTGTACTTTCAAATTTTCATAAACTAAGAATTTTCATTGAAAAATTACCAAAAATAATATCAAACAATTTATAACTTGGAAACGAATTTCTTTTCGAAAAAAAGTCATTCCTCTTTTTCTGTTTAAAATCGCTTTTTCTATCACCCACTGTCGTCCATACTTTCAAATTCAGCAATCCTTAATGCTCGTATAGTTTACAGGGCTGCTGGTTCAAAATGTTGACAATTTTTCAATGAAAATTCTTAGCTTATGAAATTTGAAAGTATGGATGACGCCATGTTGTAGAAAAAGTGAATTTAAAAAGAAAATGAAGAATGACTTTTTTTCGAAAAACAATTCGCTTAGAAGTTATTAATTATCTAATATTTGAAAAATATAAATTTAGGGGGCCGTAATTCGAGAATCATAAATCAAAATGTCTTCAAAATTTGGATATAGGGGTTCTAAAACATGCTGATCAATAATATTATATTAGTCTTTCAATAAAAAACAACGGGCCCACATTACACACACAGGCCGGCGTGCCTATAAGTAGGTGACGTCATATTCTCCTGGCATAGCTCCTAGCCTCTACCTGGCAACGTTTCTTAGCCTCGCTGCATTGGGGTCATTTCTGTTACGAATAACTGGCAAAATAAAAACATATATATTATTTTATTGTTACATTAGTAGATAATGCTGATAAATCTATAATTTTCAATTAAAATTAAAATTTTGTGAACATGCCTATTGAGCATACGCGATATTTTTCACTTTCTGTGATTGCTTCACAAAAACTGATAATTAATATGAATTCTTGTGATTGCTTCTAGCCCGTGGATAATGAAATATGAACTCTTATGGTTGGTTCTAGTAGTAATGTATAATGAACCACATTACTTGTTCAAAAACTCAGCAGTATTAAACGAATTATATTATAATAGTCGTAGAAAAAATAACAATCTTATCAGTGAGTTGTATAAATTTAAATGATAACACAGACATACAATGTAAAAAAAGTGGTCTATTTCTGGAACTTCATTGGATAACCCCCATGTATTTCGAAGTGCTGAACATGAATCAGGTGTCCGTTCCATCACCCATCATTTTTTTTTATATCGCGAAAATAACCTATAAACAAGCTAAAAACGTACTCTTCGCCTGTTCACTGAACTTTTTATATAATTTTTATACATTCTATAGGATACTCTTCGCAGTTTTTTGTAAATAATGTTAATTTTAGACATTTTTAGTTTTATAGTACGAACTTAGTTGGTAAAATACTCAGTGTAAAATAAAATAAAAATAAAAAAAAAACTATACCATACTCCATTTGGGTTTCGAACCCGGGACCATCAAACGCGTAAGAACTACACCAACACCTTACACGTAAAAAATGTAAATTTTTACATTATAAGACACGAGCTAAAATCATATTTTCACGGTTGTATATTACATTATGAAATGCATATTTGTAAAATATATAAATATTTAGATATTAAAATGAAATATTATTTTACCAGATTTCTATCCAATTACAAAAACATAAAAATCAAAAAAAATTTTTTTTCAAATTTAAATCATTAATAACATTTTTATTTGCCGATCGATTTTGTTAAAAAATAATAGGGTTCTTCCTCTAGCTAACATTAATTTACTGTCCAAATTTCAGTACAATCGGAATTTTCTTTCTTGAGTTATCTTGCTTACAAGAAACGTGACAGACGGACGGACAGACAGACGGGCAGGCGGACAGACGGACATTTTGAAAGTTGTTCAGAATTCGTACACTAACACAATGATATGAAATTTTTTTGTCTGCGAGCGATATTTACGGTTTTAGAAATGTACCGATCAAATGCAAAATACTCTTCGTTTTCGTATTTGCGAAGAGTATAATAACTAATAATTTAGGTTATTTTCGCTATTTACTAAAAATTGGTGGATGATGGAGCTAAACAGACACCTGATTCGTATTCAGTATGTCGAAATACTCAATGGTGTCCCATAAATATAGCACACTTTTTACTTCTTTTGTGTGTCTGTGTAATATATTTGGTTTTCTAGGAAATGGCGGAGGATCCGGTGCTAGGAGAATAGTTTTGTGTAAATATCTTTACAGATTTCTTTATTATATAGAGTTTTCAATATTTTTAGGTTTACTTAATGATACCAAAGCTAGATACTGTGCATTCAGAATTATGGTCCGTCTGTCGTATGTCTGTATGTTTGTTCAACAGTAACTCGAAAGTGCCGCAACATATCTTGGCAAAAATTTTCATATTTTACAAACATATTTCCAACTTAGGAAATAAGCTACTATGTAAGGTGATGAGAAGACAAGGGAATAAGCAGCAAAACGATTGAAAAATGGAAGATGGTAGGAAAGTATGAGTAAATGGTGGAAAGTTGCTGGAAGTTCGTGGGAATGTGAGAAGATTGTAGAAAAGTGGAAACATATGTAAAAGTGGGTAGGGTAAGGGGAAACGGCAAGAAAGGAAGAGAAGGAGATTCAAAGATAGAAGATAGGGGGAATGTGGGGAGATGGTGGGAAAACTCACAAGATGGTAGGAAAAGTGGATGAAACTGATGTGAACGTGGAGAAAAGAGAACTAATACAGAAAATAAAATATGTAAATAATGTCTAAAATCTAATGCATTGTATTAAATTATATTAAAGCAATTTTCCCTCTCCACACACTGTTCCATATATGGCACAATGAATTACTTTCAGTGTATTTGGTGCCATCTTTTAAATATCATCTGTAAACATTACTATTAACTAAATATATTCTATGAACTAATTTGATCACTTCTGTTCAGTGGCTGCCTCAGTAGCAGCTAATCTTTCGTAACTGTCAATTTCTAACCTGTTTGGAAGTATTTTTGGTGAATTTTTTTAAGAAATTAAATATTGTAGGGAATTTTGACAATAATCAAGTGCTGTACAAGTGAAATAATGCAGGTATGCTTTTTAGAAATTATTATTTGTAGGAAATTAGGTATATGCCATATATGGCACGGCATGCAGTAAAGAAAACAGATAAAAATATTGAACCTTGTTTTCAGTTGAATAGTCATTTTAGAAATAATGCATGCAAGAAAATTTGATGAGCATGTAGTAGATACACCGAATGGAAATGTTAGTAAAAGAGATGGTTTATCTGACGATGACCATCCGACAACTCAAGACGGTGTTATTAAGTAAACTGATTGTGTTAAGAGGAAGGATGAAGAAAACAACCCAGACAATTAGGATGACATTCCTTTAAGTTATTTCGTAAAGGCGCTCAAGTAAGCCAAAACGAAACCAGATCCTCCGATTTGTACGTAACCAGATCGTTTAGTGACTGAGAAATATATAAAATTCCTTGGAAATGAGAAACTGCCTCAAGAAACTGAGGACCAGTTTTCCAAGTTTTTCTTCACCGATGAAATACTCAGTTAAATTGTATCTGGGAGTTAGCAGTAGTGAAAACAGGCAACAGCTGCCAATATCCCAATTGTCCTGGATTCTTTTTTTGGGTTTCGTAGAAAGTGCCAAATTTATTATCTGTATGTGTCACACAGAATTAACATTATATTATGTTCTTGTTACATGATGTGCCATATATGGCACACACCATTTTTTTGTAATATACCGTGTAATTTTAAAACGGATTTTTTAAAATATTTTCCCGTAGATAGCACGTCTAAATACACTGAATTTAAATTTTTCATCAAAATTGCAAAAATTATGCCATAAGGGGTCAAAACATTTTAACAGCATAGTGCTGAATACTGCCCTTTCAAATGTCATGTACTGAATTAACAGCTTAAAATCCATATTATCAGAATATTATGATAAAAAATGTAAAGTATGTGACATTGCTCTACGATGCGTTGCCCAAAAATAATCGACTGATTAATATAGAAAATGTTGTATCCTAAAAATGTATATATATAAATGTTTATTTGAAGCAATTCTAAAACCAGAAATGTGTACAAAATATTCTGCGGTAACTATAAACAACAAAATTTAACGCCGCAGGGCCTCTGAGGCCCGGATTATAATTCACAGGGTTCGATAATAACGGTTATATTCTTCTCAATTAGCACTAGTTGCTGCGATTCATTTAATACTTGAACTGCTAATAATTATTTCACAAGGGGCGAGACCTCACTCTCCGTGGTTCGGCTATACCGTCTTTCAATTAAATTCACTTTATGCTCAATTAAAGCATTTAATAGATACTTGCAGAGTGTAATTTGGCCGTGTAAGGAATGTCAGTGTCGTCTAAACAAAGATAATCTGGAGAACAAATAAAGAGGAGCAATTTAATAAAGACCCAGACGCGTCGTAAAGTCATTGTCAAATGCATTTTTATCGCATGGGACGCCTTTTCTTTGTTACGCTGTAAATGATTTCCTATATTTGACGTGTTTGTCATTGTTGTTTATATCTAGGCCTTATTTTCGAAACATAATGAACGTAGCAATCTTGACATTTATATACTGGGTGAGCCATAAAATAAGATTTTGACTGATTATAGCTGACTTTTTATTTTTTCTTATTGTTTAAAATTATTATACTCCTCGCAAAAACAAAGAATATATTGTATTTGCCAGTCACTGAACTCATAAATATCGCTCATAGGGAAATGGAAAATCATCTAATTGTATTAGTTATCGATTCCTGAATAACTTTCAAAGCTTCCGACTGTCTATAGTGTCTATTCGTCCGTAATTCACGTTTCTGGTAAATGTTCTATTAAGTATATTAAAATTCGGACAGTATGTCAGGTGTTGCCAGAAGAATAAGTATAGGGCTTTTAGGTAAGTGATGTTTGCGTATTCAGAATTTTCCCAGGATTCTGAAAATGTAATAATAAACAGGGTATTCCGTTTAAAAGTCTATGTTAACGTCAATGTTAACTATGCCGAGTTTCTTTTTGATATCTTGAAAAACAAAGGGCAAAAGTGGGTGTTAATAATATCGTTGTCACTCAGTATGTTGGTATGGGTAACTCTGTATTTGTTTTATAAAACTGTAATTTTTTTAAGCGCAATAAATAGCCTTATTTTAATGTTGTTTTATTACAGGTGTTCACCTTATACGAGGACATCCCCAATATATCTGCTGCGTAGTTTTTTTACTCTACTTACTCTTCATCAAATTGTGTAAAGGAAAATCTTTGGAGGCTTTAAATTATTTATTATATTCGAGTGACACTAGGAGTGAAGAAAGTATTGTAATCGTCAATAATATCGATTTCGAGTATTGACAAATTTAGATTCTATAAAACACTCCCAGGTACTAAGAAAATGTCTGTGTGTGTCTTATGACCGTCGTTTAACCTAGCACCGAAATCATTAAACCGATTTCCTTAAAATTGTTTACTAATATCTCTAGCTGTTTTTTTTTTCATTTCTCACCTACCCTTAAAATTAAGGGTAGTTTACTGAAGCGAAAAAATCGAAAATCTCAATTTTTTCAAAAACGGGTCCAAGCGATTTTGCTCTAATTTTTTACGTTAATAGTACATTATGGATCTAACATGCCATTGGTAGTTTTTCTCAGAAAATTCACATACCGATGCAAAAAGTCGAAAATCTCTATTCTCAAAGATGTCTTCAACGATCAACAAATTTTGTACTAGTACATTACGGCTCTAACAATATACAATTGTTGATGTTTATAATTCATTATTTGAGGGATATTCATGATTTCTTATAAGAAATAAAAAAATACAATTTTTTTTTTCCGGAGAATTAACATAAAGGTAATTTACTGATGAACAATATTTTAGTCACTCGAAAAACTAAGTTTAGTGTGGCCGTACCATTTGTTTATATTAATGAAATAAATTTTCGAAATTAATATACGCAATATTTTTTATTTTGCGCATTGAAATATTCTCAAAGGTACAAAATATGTGTATAATAACTCCCTGCACTGTAACAAAGTCTGTCTCTAAATTCATTCCTCTTTACTCAAATATCCGGGTTATCGAAACCCACATATTGCTTGATAGATGCAAAACACTTCTGTTTTAATTTAAGTGATGTTTAGATCGTTGGGAATTGTAGATTGCAAACAGGATTGCCATTCTTCCTGTGTATTACCACTGCGAATTAGAGGATTGAAACAACTTCCATTATCTAAGCAGTTAAATTAACTTCCAAAAAAGTTAAGTACAATATTGTGCACTAGAAACAAATACAGTTTTCTACTTGTGTACTCCAGATACAATTTTTAAATTGATCGGTTTCTTGTTTGTCTATAATAAAGATAGAAAACAGCTTAGTACTACCACAGTGAGTATGAGTAATTGCTACATTATAAAGTCATCACAGTGTGTAAATGTGAATTTTTACAGCCCGACAAATAACACTTGCGACAAATATAAAGCGGTTAAAGGCGCCAATCAGGATTGAATTCTGTCATTCTCTTTAACGTCCGTACACGTGATGAGATGTTTACTAGACAACTGGCAGGATGAAATTGCTATGAACGAAAATAAGAATGGCACGTACGTCTCTTGTTATATGCAGCAGAAGGCATGATCAATCAAAATCTTAAATCTGTCTACTGTATCTTTCCTGATAATCCAAATATCAGGTTGTGCTAGACAATAAAGTTCTAATTTACAGAAGTGCAAATAACAGTGAGTTGGTCAGAAGAGATAGAATTACAGCTTGATTCCGGGTTAAGTCGCGGATAAGGATATTATGTCGTTCGTCTCTAGAAAATAAAATATAAACTAACATTAATTACTTACACAAAAAGGAGCATTCTTGATGCAAATATCATAGTTTCTGGAATACTAAACCTTATGTATTTTTTCTACAACGTGTTGTCGAAACTGCAGTTGACACTATCATCAGAAACCTCTCAAATAGTCCAGCGAAAGATCTATATGTATATATAGTGTGACTCTTTATCAGAAAAATTATGTAAATATGGAATCAAAGGTGTAGGTCGCAATTTAATTACATTGTATCTAACAGACAGGAAACAAATAACAGATTGTAATGGAATGATGTCGATTGCACTGATAGTAAAGGCAGGTGTGCTTCAAAGATTTATACCGAGGCCAATATTGTTTACACACTACGTAAACGGCTTACTATGTTATTCACACATGACCAACACAATAAAACATGCAGACGACACCACTTCATCTAACATCTATGAAAATGCCAATAATTTAAATTGTGTTAGTCAAGAGGCGCAATATGTAGCACAAGAATGGTTCACTTGTAATAAACTCTCTTTAAATTTAAATAAGACTATCCATATTAATTTTTCCCTAATGCCAAAATTTTTTTTGTGTCCTTAGCTTCTTTTGTATATCTAAATACAAATTTTATGGACTCTTTCCTGCTTGATTTACCAATTTATCCGTCGATGGAACAAGATGAAAATATAATCTAGTTCCAAATCTCGTTAAAGTACATATGTGTACCAAATTTCAAGTCAATATCTTAAACGGTTCCAGAGTAAATGTGCGCAGAAAAAGTTACAGACAGAGACCGACAGACAAAAATTTTTTTTCTCGCTCAAACTTAAAATCTCGGCGTTTCATGATATTCTAAGCCTATTTGAACAATACAAATTTTTGAAAATTTTTTTTGTTACTATAGTTCCACTATCACCACCCCCACCCCGCTACCGATGTGGGGTATCATTTTATGGGTTTTTGGAGTAGAGGATTTCAAATATTATATTATTAAAGTTCCATAAACAATTATTTCCACATACAAAATTTTTTCATTGTGAGTGACTTGGATAGAAAATCTGGATGTGGAAGTAGTGATTCCTTGGGCAGCGGAGTTTTTTTATTAATTCTTATTATTGTGTATGTTAGTATGCCATATATTTTTTTTCTGAAACTTAGAAGTTGACAAAAAATTCATTCCGAAAACTCTAACTTTTGGCATAATGTAAACGTTTTTTAACTTACATTTTTACGCTAAGCTTAACAATTTTTAACAGTTTTCAAATAAAAACTTCTTGAATGTCTAAAATTGCCCAAATTATCTAGATTTGACAAGCTATATCTCACAAACTGTTTATTTTTGGAGCTTTTGCCTATCGACATTTTTTATCAGGAATACAAGCACCATAATATATCAAAATTTCAAAGAGTTTTAAGGAAATCCAAATTTCATTTAATTTCATTTACCTACTTATGCCAAGAAGAAAAATTGAAAACTTATTTAATATAATCATTTAAATTAAAGCAACTTTCAATTAATAAATTCATGAAGCCTTAAAGATTGATTTTCTTCTTCCCATGTAAACTGAAAGCACAGATTTCCATATTGTAGGATTAAGACATAAGAGGCAGTTGAACTGGAAACATATCTACGTCTATAAATAACCACAAAACCTTTTGCCTATATAGGATTTCACTTGATCACACCCTTATCGATGGTGTATGATATTAATTCCCCCAACTTCACAAATTACGATGCGATGGTAATCTGTAGAACCGACGATAGCGGCCTCGTTTCCCAACAGCGGATGATATTTATAGTCGATAAACCACTTTCTCCTGATCGCCTGTTTTTATACAATCCGTTATTAAAAATGGAATAAAAGTCAGGAAGATAGATTTACGTGGTATATGAAACTGTAAAGAGATTTATGATGGGCACGTCATGCAAATTCTTAATAGCTTTCGTCGTAGAAACCTTAAATAATAAAAATATAGCCCTGAAGGTTTTAAAACTTTGATAAGATAATCTGGTAAAGTGATCTAACCAACAAAGCCAGTTACTGAGCATAACGGTAATTACCTTTACATTACTTTACGTTTAATGCGGTTTTTACGACGCACTATCAAATTTATAGGTTACTTCACTACTTTAATCATGCAAATCTCTTCGACAAAATAATTTTGTAGAAATTTATTCGCCTTCAGAAAAATCGCTAAAAAATATGAAGTAAATTTTCACCCAGTCGGCCAGTTAATTGGACAGACTAATATGATTGTATCAAAAAATCTAGTATCACCGGCATACTGAACAACTCATTATCAAATTCTTCGAATGTATCGTTAGTAACAACAGTTAATGCGGTTGTGGCACTTTGGCACTAGTCCCTTTTCTAAAGTCACAACTACAGATATAGTCCAGTCAACAAAGGAGTGGTAGAGGACATGGAGAATTTTCCTCTTCAGGAATGCGTTAAGGGTAGTTAGAAGGTAAACATACTGAAAGTCCCCGCCCCTAGCCCTGCCGCTTCAGGTATGGAGGGGTGGAAAGGTCCCTTTTTTCGATTCTTGGCTTATAACTCGGAAATGATGCGTGGTATTAAAATAGTTATTTATTATGCAAGGGAAAGAGTTAAAGTCTAATAGTGAGGAAAATAGCGCCTTACACCCCAAAGAGGAAACACGAAGCAGCTACGGACACGTGTTTCGGAATTATTGTTCCTCATCAGCGTAGCGTAGCAACAAAAAAGATCTGGAAAGGACAGATAGGAACAATAATTGAGTTGAAAGCACAGTACGATGCTTTCAACCTTCAATTCAACCTTCAATTATTGTTCCTATCTGTCCTTTCTAGATCTTTTTTGTTGCTACGCTAAGCTGATGAGGAACAATAATTCCGAAACACCTCTCCGTAGCAGCTTCGTGTTTCCTCTTTGGGGTGTAAGGCGCTATTTTCCTCACTATTTGTTTTCGACCCTACTAATTCTTTCCTATTTTAAAATCTAATATTTTTACCAGTGTATAATACATTATTTTTTTCTGTGACGGGAAAAACGAGATTTAATATTGAAAAAACATATTATAGTAGAGTGCATTAATACGCTTATTGTGACTTCCGTGGGGGTTTTGTTGTTACAAGCTGAATTTGATATAAAATTAATGATGATATACTGATGTTTCAAAATCTCAAAGCCGTCAAAAAATGTCCTACTCAAAAGGTCATTATAATAAAAAAACGAGATATTTCTTAGTGAATTAGGTGTTTTGATATTTCTACTTTTGAGTAATAGCAAATCCTTTTAACCATGAATAGAACTAATCAAAATAATTTTCGAATATACCCACCTCGAGAAATCATGCCTGCTCCCCCTGCCCCCCCTTAAAGAGGCTGCCTGTATCTGCCTATATATTTTTTTTTCTCAAAAACGGTAGGAGCTAGAGGAATGATCTTGGCGCCATTCGATAGAGTATAAAATTTTGCATAAGACCCTCCATTTGCTTTTTGCTCCTTTCTTTTTTTAAGGTATCACAGCAAAAAAAAGGGCGAGGAGCCTTCCAACAACGACACATGTTTGGGTATACCTCTAAAACGGCCCAATAAATCAAAATTCTACAAGATATAAAAAATAAAGACCATTATTTTTTCTATCAATTGGTGAGTAAACTAAACTTAACTAATTTTGTTCTTATCCGAGTAAACATTGTTATCAACTAACTAATTGGATTTCCACATAAAAATCTCATTTCCCGAATGTGGCATTTAGTATCCGAGTGACAGTATATTAATTATATTTTGCTAGCGGATCTAGAATGCTTGTTGCAGTTAATTACGTAAAGTTTATCTAATTTAATGTTCAACTCAGTGCGGTGCTATCGTGAACAAACTGAGTTTAAATTACACTGCAAGTGGCCAACCTAATAATACTGAGAGCATCGATAGTGTATACTACAAATCTGGCGTTCTTTTAGCTGATAAATGAACAACACCTTTGGATTGAGAAGTAGGATTTGTAATCGGATATTTTCCCCAAACTTTTCGATTATCCTCAGGCAAAAACAGAATCAGATTATCCTTGAAGAGTTCTCAGATGACGTATCTGAAAGTAAAAGAAAAACCGATGAGCTCTTTATTCAAACATTTTCTCCTCTTTTATATAAAGAGACTCCTTCGAACGGTAAAAAGCAATCCTGAAGCCGAAGTTAGTGACTCGTTCTAAAGAGCTTTCCTGTCTTTTTAATGTCTGCCGATGATGGTGCCTACATCTGCTCTATCTAACTCATGCATACCTAAACACGTTTATACAAGGTTCACAATGTGGCGCACCTACTTTAGAAATCAAAAGTGTATGGGAAGAATTGGAAAGTATTTGGATAAACTTATGTACACTTCAGAAAACAAATGGAACATCGTCTAAAGATTATTAAAATTGTTTTCAATTCAAATTAAGGATTAATTGGTTGAAACTCATAAAAAGTATAAAACAAAAATTTCAGGGACATGGTAAACCAGGCCACTGATAATTACTATTTGCAATATTACTGGCTTTTATTGGCGATGTTACAAACATAAAAAATGGAAATTTCACACATTTACGTCATATTTGATTTATGTGTCAGGCATATCTAGGCGATTACTTGAGAACAGTTGAACTGATTTTAATGACAGTTTCAAAAATGCTCGTGAATGAATGCTATCGTTTATAGTCCAGTGCAATTAGATTTATACCTCGGACTCGGACTCAGCTATACTGAATGGATTTGAATGATTTTTTTTTTGTTGGATTTCTAATGCCATAAATTAAAAAATTTACCCATTGAAAATTACCGCTATTTCGAAAATCCGTAGATTAAAAAAAAATTAAAATTTTTAGAAATCTCAACACAAAGTACAGTTATCGGAATTTTTTAATATTTCTTTTAAGAAAATAATGATTGTTATAGTTTGCGAGGTTGTTTATAAAAAATTTGTAAAAAATGAAACTTTGATCTGTAACTTTTAAAATTTATATTGTCGCATTATCAGCTTTTTACTTTAAGGGTGGAAACCAACCCTAAAAAAACTTCCTCGTTCTCTACCTACTATAGGCATTTAAAATGTGCATACAAACTGAAAAGTTTCAACATTATTTTAAACAAAAACAAAAATAAAAACCCAAACTCTTCGTTTTTTATAAGCTCATTTCATTCTTACATCATGATTTTATCAATCTTATAGTTTTTGAGATATTTGATTGATTGATTGATTGATTAATTTACCAGCGTGCGGTAGGCATTGCTGCCACTCCCAAGTTATACAGCTGGGCCTGCTACGTCCACGCTGGGTTGGACTAAGGTCATGCTTGTTGCCAGCAGAGAGAGCCACATGGCGCATGGTAAAGGAATGTGGGATGGGAGGTGTAGGTATTTGTGAGATGCGTTACCGCATTATGTCGTGAGGGAGCGTTTAAGCCCCCTTTTTTTGTATTTTTGGTTCTGGGCTTCTGCCTATTCTGGGTCTTCTTGTGAGATATGTTGCCGCGTTGTGTCGCTGCTATCTGTGCTCCTATTTTTGTACTTCTGTTTCTACAGGTCTTCTTCTTCTTCTGAGACTTCTGATTCCTCCGTTTCTGATTCTGGTAAAGTATATATCGCTCCGATTTCTTTGTGAAATTCATTCTTTCCCCTCGCTTTTCTTTCCCAGTATGTTTGGTCCTTTCCCAGTTTGTTCATGATCCTCTCGATTGTTGTTTTCCACGGGTAACATGGTCTCCCTATTTTTAGTTTGGTGCTGTTCAGTGTTAGCGTTTTCTTCAGTAGGTTTTCTGCTGTCCTTTTTGCTTTAACCTTCTTGATCCTTTCCCTTATCTCTCTGCTTACCAGAATATGGTCTGTTTGTGTGATTGAGCTTCCATTTCTCCAGGTGTTAATGCATGTTTGACTTTTACTCCATGTATTTCTTATTGTTAAGTCAAACATGTGTGCTAGGTTTTTCAGCGCGTTTCCATTTTCGTTAGACCATGTGTGGAGTATATGTGCATTAAAGTCTCCAGGTACACGATTTCACTGCACTATGTATATGCTATGATTTACTGCGTTAGAGGGAAGCACTGTGGAAAGTTTTGGTTTCTGTACCTAATTAAACACTAACTAATATTTCTTATCAAGCCGAGGTATAAATTATTTTACACATTCACTTATACAAACTTAAATATAACTTCTATACGTTGACAATTTGTATTTAACTTTTTCAAGCTTTTATGGGTATCCATTGGTGACAGAACACTATAAGTCATCTCCCTGCCTACCAGAATATGATCTATTTATTGAGTTGAGTTTCCGCTGCTCTAGGTATCAAGATTGCTCTTTTCTGTGCGTATTTTCTTGGAAACCATTTTCCTGAGAGAAACCTGTCATCACGTATACATACAGTGAGGTGCCATAAGAATTCAGCCTGGACGCTACACACCGACAGTGCCCCATTGATTATTTCTGATCTAATCCAAATTAAACGTTTGAATATTTTTAGCAATTATGAGAACCTCACCTGAAAGGTATACTTTAAGAGTAGTGCGCCACTGATCATTACGTATTCAATTTTGATTACATTTTTTTGAATATTTTTAGTAATTATGAGAAAACACACTTGAAGGTTCACACAGGAAATCTGTATAATCACACTTTAATAGCGATGCATTACTAATTGTTTCGGGTTATTATTATCACCATTATTATATCTTGCGCAATTCTCTTGATTGGCTGAAAGAAATTCGGTTTTGGCTATTAATTATTATTTGTATTTTTGTAATAGTTTGGTTTGTATATTTTTGCTGAAAGAAAAATATTTAGTGCCCTTATTTTAATTTATTGTCTAGGAACTATCAAGCATTTAAAGCATATAGGTATAAATTTAAGTAAAGTGGTATAGTCGAGTGTAGACTTATCTTTAGCCTTAGTGTTGATTGATTTATGGTTTCCTAGAGGCTCTTGGGTTATTCTCCACTTTTTATGCACTGAGATATTCTAATCACCCACATTAATTAAATATTAGCTATATAACTTAACTGTTGTAATGTTATTTTACATATCACTTTGCGTATTATTTATCACTTATCACATCAGCGTAATTTCGTCCTATTGTGTCGGCTTTTAATCGGTGCCAGATTACTGGCACCGAACTTAAACGCGTCCGATGTCTTTGAAATCACTAGACGAACCCCCAATCTTATAGTTTTTGAGATATTTCAATTTTAAATCCAAATTTTTCTTGCGTTTGCGCTCGAGCGCCATCTTTAAACGTTTATATCTCTGGAACAGTTTGCCGTAGGAAAGTAAAAAAAAAACCAAACTATTCGTTTTTTTATAAGCTTCATTTTTGTAAGCTTACCATTATTTAAAAAAAATATTTTCTGAGCAATTTCCAAAAAAAATATAAAAATTTTATTTATTGAAAATGGGTACAAATTGAAAAATAAATATTTTAAAAATTCTAAAAAAAAAATTTAAAAAAGAATTGAATTAATAAGAAATTAGAGCAAGACTAAAAAAGATGGCGCATAAAATTTTGAATGCGCTACTTTTTTGGTTTAATTTTAATAAGAATAGCAATTTTTCTCATAGCTGTAGATTTTGAGTAATTTTAGATTTTAACGTCGTATATTTTTTCTCAACGTTTCGGCGCCATTTTGAAAATGCCACATTTCCAAAACTAAACACCGGAGAAGAAAAAACCATTCGATTTGTTTTCCTAAAAACTTTAATTTTGCACCCTTGCATTTTTTGTAGCCCACATTTTTCGAGTAATTTAAAAAAAGGACAATAATACTGATTTTAGGGTGTGAGAATTGCAATTTTCAGTTCGCAATATCTCGAAAAACATGCATTTTGGAAAAAAGTATATAAGGGTGGGAACCACCCCTAACCAAAAAGCAGGAAAAATGACAATATAGATTCTTATGTACATACTTAATGAAGCATGTTGAGGAAAAAAATTTGGAAATTCATTACATCGTTTTCGGACTAGGATTTAAAAGCTTCACTTACTGTACTATTCATTTATTTCGCTTTTTGGGGCTTCTACCATCTTCAAATTTATTTTAAAAAGTTTAATTTTTTTACAGATTTTCTATAAATAACCTCGAAAACTATCTCAATCATTATTTTCCTAAAAAAAATATTACAAAAATTCCCATAAATGTATTTTTCGTTGAGATTTGTAAAAATTTTATTTTTTTTTTATCTACGGATTTTCAAAATTGCGGTAATTTTCAATGGGTAAACTTTTTAGTATGGGCATTAGAAAAACAACAAAAAATCCAAATCATTCAAATCCATTCACTATAGCTGGGTTCCGTAATTTTTCATTTATAATGACCAATTGCACTGGACTATTAACATGTTTTTTAATTTTTTTTTGGGTAAATTTTCACAAAGCTCTGACGTCATCAATAGGTTTTTTTAAATTATTATATTATTTGTAATTATATTATATTATTTGTTACGGAATTTGAAAGAGTGCATTTTTTTTTCATACAGTCATAAATATCGATGTAAGTTGCATGAGGAATTTTTTAAGGAAAACAGTAAAAACAATATCAACAGTAGAATGAAACGGATTTTAAATTGTATGCATTATAAGAAAGAGAAAAATCCTTTCAGATAATTCATATTATCTATATATAAAATTCAGAATTGTATTTTAATCAAATATTGGCTTTTTTCATGTCCTCCTTTTAAGCCAGGCTTTATCCCTACAATAATTTTATGAATATTCAGTAGGTACATCACAAGAGGAATCTATATAAGCAGCTTGAAATCGATCAGTCTGTAAAGATATTAATTAACACCCCTCTAAAAGTAAACTCCATCTATTCCGAAATTGAAATAAAACAAGTCAACACGTCTTATACTTCTTCATTAATCATTTTGTATAGTTTCGGTTCATTTTATTTGTTTAGTTTTTCGGAGGTTTCATGAATGATGACATACATTTGATACTTTTATCTTAATGATTGCATGTAGTTGTTGTGATTAAACATCCTCTAAGAGAGGTGTGTCCCTACTCACCATATTTGGTATAAAGATCTGAATTATTTTATACATAATTAGATGGGCATTTTACGGATTTTTAGCAATGTATTTCCATTGAACTCTACACCAATATACGTTGTATTATTTGATATCCCACTTTATTTCTGAATTAATCAAATTTAGACAAAACCATATGTCAACGATAAATAAATGAATAAAAAAACAATGTTATAATGCTCTTGATAAGTAGTATTCTAAATATTATATTATTTTGAAACATATGAAAGCACCGTTTTCTTAAAATAGTATTTTATAAGCATCTTAAGTAATAAAATTCCTCAGTATGAGTAGGTAATACCCGCCCGCATTATGTTATAATCTACTTTTAGTTTTATTTATATTGTGGAGTGCACTTTCGGCATATTAAATTCTGAGACCAACTTTGCATAATACACATCCTTGAAAAGTTATAACCAGAATTATGTGTATCGATTTTAGTGAGCTCTCCATCCGAAAGATCAAAGAATACATATTTACCTAAATTTAAGGATAAAATTCAGATAAAATACAATATCAAATATACTAAAAACGGTTCATATTTGTTTAAGGTCAAAGCACATAATAACAGAATAATAAATCATGATTCCTTGACATACGATATTATGGAGTATCAAATTGACAGTTACGTAACAAAGTGAAAGATATATAACATTACGTTTGTATTTTATACTGTAAATGGTAAACAAAAAAGTTCTTTCTGAAATATGCCCACATGCATATTTTATTGTACATGAACAGAGACATTACATTTAAGTATATTCAGATATGTTATTTTTTTATAGTGTAATGGTGTATGCTATTATTCTGTGGGGTAATGTTTGTCATGCTCAACAAGTTTCTATAGTCCAGAAGAGAGTATAGTCGTAGCAATGGATCTTTGAACTGACGTCACTAATGCAGGTAGCAATCAGCAAGACTATTGCATATTGGCATCTCACTCCTTATAATCGAACGTCCTGGAATGGACATAAGGATGTATGTCTTCCACAGTCTACGATCTACCAACGCTCGTCCTGCGCGTTAGATTTGAGGTTAATGGAAACGCGTACGTCTAGACTACATAGAAGCGCATCGGCCTCGTGATTCAATCGTCAGTGGCGCACGTATTGTTTGTTGTTCGTAATGCAATTAATTCGTTATACATGAATTTGCAAGCTAGAAATCTGGTTTTTAGTTCAAATTGAGTCTTCTGCCAATGCCAATCTAATACTTTATCTCTAGTCTAGTCCAATTTATTATTATTAATCATTATTAATTATTATTTTAATAATAAATTTGCTCCGCCTATGGTACGAAATTATTGCCATCATTTAACAAATTAGTTCAGCAAAATTAGACGATGACTTCAGTTCAAAGATCCATTGCTTCAACTATAATCGTTGGTAAAACCAAAAGTACACACCTCACAAGTTACTTTATCAGTAAACACAATGTCTATAATATTAGCTCATTAATCAAATCATTCTTATTTTCTAAATATTTTGATACGATTTTCAAACGATCTCTTTGAATGCCAACATGGCCTTCGAAAGAATCACAGCACTAATAGTACCATATTGGCCTTCTTAATAATACCTTTGACGAAGATGAAAATCTTTAATTCAATTATACAGTATTTTAGACCTATGTAAGACGGCTTTTTACTGTGGATCACACGAATATTTGATTAAGAAGTTACTAGAATATAAAAAACCGCTGCCCAAGGAATCACTACTTCCACATCCGGGTTTTCTATCCAAGTCACTCATAACGAAAAAATTTTGTATGTGGAAATAATTGTTTATGGAACTTTAATAATATAATATTTGAAATCCTCTACCCCAAAAACCCATAAAACGATACCCCACATCGGTAGTGGGGTGGGGGTGGTAGTGGGGGTGGATAAAGCAAAAAAGTATTTTGACGTTTCTGGTTCTTGTACACACACTAAATCACAATTTTCTTCTCTTGTATATACTAAATACTAATTTTATGAACTCTAACCTGCTTGATTTACTTATTTACCCCGAATTTACCCCAATTTACCCCCCCAGCCCTTCGACGGAACAAAATGAAAATATAATCTAGTTCTAGATCTCGTTAAAGTACGTATATGTACCAAATTTCAAGTCAATATCTCAAACGGTTCCAGAGTAAACGTGCGCACAATAAAAAGTTACAGACCGACAGACAGACAGAAATTTGTTTTCGCTCAAACTTAAAATCTTGACGTTTCATGACATTCTAAGTCTATTTGAACAATAAAAATTTAAAAAAAGTTTTTTGTCGTTACTATACTTCCAGTTAATATACTTATATATATTATCACGCCCGAACACAATCGTCGCAATAAAAAATATAGAAAAAAATAAAAGCCTTTCAAAAAAATTCTTTCTTCATTGAGAACTGTTAAAAAGTATGTACACTTCATGATTATTATGGTTTATTAAGTTGTAGTAACGTGGATTAAAAAAAAAGTACATCCCAAATCATTTTAATTTCATTGCTTGATGATTGTTTTGATAAATATATATATTGGAGGCTGTAACTTGTCGAGAAATTGACCCATTGGAAAAAATAAAATATCATCACTATTTCGGAAAAAATGTATACTTTCAAACACAAATTCGTTTCCATTTTTTCAAAAATATGATCAATCCCATCATGATCAGAAATATCATTTTCATGATCTTATCCTTATAACTCTCTTAGTTTTGAATATAAATTCTGGAACTTTTCCGATACATTAACAAATGTATAAGGAATCCATTGGATATAATTGAAATGTGGATAGGTATACCTATAATAAATACAATACAGTAAAGAGGCAGGTAAAAATTCATTCGAGTGACGGCGCACGGTGGGGGATTTTGCTATACTTTTTTCAAAATTCGGTAAATCGCTCAATTTTGAACGGATTTTAATGTGGTTGGGCTTAAAATGCTTGAAAAGTTTCACTCTTTGACGTGCAAGTGCCACTTTGTCTTAAGCTATCACGTACAACCCTTAGAGAATCAACACCTAAAATAGGGAAAAGGTTTTGCAGTAACATTTTTTAAAAAATTGAGATTTTATTTAAAATTTACCCTTTTTTGGGGGGTTGATATTATATATTTTAGGGGTTGTACGTAAAAACGGACTTCAGAAATGGAAAACGGAGACCAAAATACCTTATAAAGGCCATTTTGAGCCCCCAATATTCATTTTTTCCATTGCATCCCTCAATTCAACCCCCAAAAAGGGTGTGTATAATTAATTTGCATATATATGTTTATTTTACGTCCAGAAAATGCCCAGTGATCTTTTTCTTAAATGCATTAACTTTTAAAATGATTTTGGAATTTTTTAATAAAATTTTCCCTATTTTATGGGTTGATATTTCATTTTCTAGGGGTTGTACGTGATAGTTTATGAGAAAGTAGCACTTGCACGTCAAAGAGTTAAACATTTTAAGCATTTGAATCCTAACCGCATCAAAATCCGTTCAAAATTGAGCGGCTTACAGAATTTTGAAAAAAAAGTAGGTATAGCAAAATCCCCCACTGTGCGGTGCGGCAGATCTGCTTCGATCCAGCGGCTATGTGTGGTGTCTGTGTATGCGTTCACAATTATATATTTTCACTCCAGACTCACTATTTGTCCTCCTATTCACTAAGAAAAATGTTAAAAATGTGTAATCAGAAAGAGAAAAAAAGCTTTATTTTACTAGTTAGAACTGCTAAGAATTTTTAGAGGTTCCATAGTATGCATTTAACCGTGCGCTTGGCCGCGCAGAGTAACAAAGTTACTTCACTATTTTTTGCAGGAATACCTTGGCTTTAGCGATAAATTATATTAGGACATTTTTTGTTCAGAAACACGTGGTCTATCCACCTGTATTTTGTATTTTTTCCTACCCTGACTTAACTTTTGAAAAAATGGCTGAAAAATAAATAATTTTTTCCCTTTTTTTTATGTTCTGCATCCGAGCGGAATGTAAACTTTTCAGGATAATATTTTATACACTTTCACGAACTCATTAGAAAAAATTATTCATTTTGCAAGTTTTTGGAAATTTTACTATAAAACTTCCTTAGGCATCTGGGCTACTAACAGTTGCCGAGATAAATCGCTGTAAAAAACAGACCAACGGACAAACTAACAAATGAGTCACCTTATAAGTTTCTGTTTTTCGTGTTTCAGTACGAAACCCTAAAAACGAACAATGTTATAGTAGATTTTAATGAAGCTAACTACTAGCATACCGCTTATTATCACCACCGTCGATACAGCTAATTCAGGCAACATTAATTGTTCTCGCTAACTACACAAAATGAAATTATACGGCATTGAGTGCTCTTATCGGGTAAACAAATATGCACCGCAACCAAATTTTATTAGTGAAGCCATTTCCCAGGCGTACCCCACCCCGCTTTATCGAATTATTATCAACTTTATTGGTTCATTAGTTTACATATAGTTAGCTGAAGGCTCAAATTCGATTATCTATGAAGGGTACGTACGTCGTACACTAGTCAGAATAATAAAATAAAATTAATGGCTAATTTATTTTCCAAATTGGATGACGTACAGCATATACGTTATGTATTAAAACGGGAATATCAAATAATTGAAATGGATGTGATGAACTTTCTCGTAAAATGTTGTTTTAATGCTGATAATTCATTTCTTTTTCAATTAAATGATATATGACATTGATTCATTTTACTGCTTTCACACTTGTTAGTATTATTAGTTGGTTTAAACATATATAACTCTAAATACATCTCTATACTCTATTTGGTAAAGACACAGAGTAAAAAATCTCTCAGGCAAAAACCAGCCATAAGCGTACTACTTTTTCTCTTAACATTCATAGAAATTATACAGTGTGTATGATGTATACGTAGAAATATCTTGCAGGATGACACGTTGGCCAAAACGAAGAAAAGAAATTTTTTCTAAACCTATTTTTGATTTAAAATTAATTAGAAATAGGCAATGTTTTCAGTTTAGACAGTACTACTATAAACAGAAGGAGGAAAAGACAAGGATATTTCGCTCACTTATAGTGTAAATAACTTGGGTTTTACAGCGTTGCAACTCTGTCATCTAAAAATAATAAAAAAAATTTACCTTGGTTAATTAGTTTTGAAATGAAAATACTAACTGATATTAATTTTCTCATTGCCATCTTAGCAACTTTTCAGAAACCAAAATTATTCCATAGCATTTATTAGAAAAAGTAGAACGTCTTGGTTGTTTTGTTGAAGTTCCTCGTGTCTTTATTGAAAAAATGTCATTTACTGTCCGCAAAAAATGTATTTTAGCAATGAAAAAATTAGCATTTTTTAAAGAACCTCGATCGGATTCATAGAAAAATGACCCTCGGTTAAATTGCACCAAATTTTAGTATGTTGTCTTGGCCTCCTAAACAATAGTTCTCATGGGCACAATGCTCATAAGTCAATATAGAGCAAGCCACTGCTTGTCGAAGACAGACCATTAAGTGCGAAACCAAAGAACTAGTATACTGCTCCTACCGTACACTAATTAATGTATGTTCATATTTATGTGTTTTAATGGTCTTGTATGCTTATACAGAATCGGAAAGTTTTGCTTTTGGGATTGCATAGTTTCAGCAAAAGTGTGACACGCCCCTTAATGTACGTCATTGCTTGCTTCGCTCTCGATTGCTCTTATTGCCGTACCAAATCGAACACTTTCCAATACTGTATATATGCGAATACATGTGTCAATTCTCATTCAGTAAACGTTTGCGTCGAAACTTCATTCGGAATGTATTAATATGCACGCATACCCACTAGCATATAAGCACATACTCTATGATTTGATTAGAAAAGTATTTCATTTAAGAGAGTAGTCAAATATATAAGTATTTTCATGAACCGTACGTTACCCAATGTCACCGCGAGGATATTACGGATCGAAATTTGCACATCACTTGGCCTTACTCGTACTTAGTTTTCATCAATGGTTTTAGAATTAGGGTTTTTTGGAATACTTCAATGCTGTTATCAGGATTATTTCTATACATATGCCTGCTTAATGCCACACATACATTGTCATATACATGAGTATACAGCACTATTGGAATACATAAATATGAACGTACGTTAATTTGTGACTTATGAGCATTGTGCCCATGAGAACTATTGTTCAGGAGGCCAAGACATACTAAAATTTGGTGCAATTTAACCGAGGGTCATTTTCCTATCATTCCATGCGAAGTTCTTTATTATAGAAGAGTTCTTTAACCACTGTAGTAATTAAGTTAATTTAATTTCAATAAACACTTAATTCATCATCTCGTTAGTTACACCATTTTATTATTTTTACTATAAATTAACTTTAAAACTAGATAAATCGAACACATTGTCAACAATGAGAAGAAGCAAGAATCAAAAGCACATGAACATTTTGTTTGAATGCTGGCACCGACAGCAGAGGATTCCTTTTGTCAAAGAGACACCGGCATTTTTTTAAATTTATTAAATAAATCGAGATAATGCAATACATTATACGTATCTTTTTGACAGAGCAGCAAATTCTCTAAAATATTGGTTATATAAAAATGCCACAGCTTGTGGTGATTAAGTTTCTGCTGGCTGTCAAAATCTCAAATATGAATTTCCTAAACGTTTGTGTTTCATCATTTTTAATAATAGTAACCTTAGGATTTTTGTCGTTCATTTATCTGGAAAAAGCGCATTTCATCTATGGGTCCCACAGATCTTTTAGAATCAAATTCTATTTCTATGACGACTATAATATTACCACTCGAATAGAAATTATTGAAACATAAAATATGCATTACATTGAATTAAAAAATAGTTTCAAAGTAAACTTACCTTATAAATTCCGTATAAGAGTACTATACTAAGTAATATCATGAAGAGTTGTGTTCCTATAATCGCTAAATAAGCGATTTGTACTCCTGAAAAAGAAAATAAAAGTAAATTGTAAGAAACTAAACACGTTTTATTATCAATGGCAATATTTGGACCGGTTATAGTCTCAACGTTTATGATAAGTATTCTAATATAAGGTTTGGACCTGTATACATTTTCCCTCCAATGTATTCCTGACAAAGAAACTAATGGGTAATGAACAATTTTTCATTTTTATAATTTGTAGATTAATGCCCAACTCCAAAAAAGAGATTCTCAGTATGTAAATCGATTTGTATTTATATTTTGTATCATTAAACTAGTAACTGTTAATGTACAATTCATGTTCGACACCAGCCGAATTTCAAAAATGTATATCTCTGAGAGATTTTATCGTTGAGAGATGGATAAACAAATAAAATACGCGTAATTTCCGTAGCTACAACTTTTAGTCAAAACAATTTTCACAACTGTTGCAGATTTTTAGTTATTCAGAAATATCATTTAATTAATAAATCCATTGAACAAGGTATTTTCCTGATGTACTAAAAACTGCTCTACATAAAAAGAATGATCTCACTATCATAGACAATTACCGTCAAATATAGTTATTGAGTACCTTTCCAAAGCTCATTGAGAGAATAGTCCACAACTTAATTTCATCTTTCTTAGACACTAACAAAGTTTATCATCAGCTCAACGTAGATTTAGAACAAATAAATCAATAGAATCTGCTTTTTACCGTTAATTAAACTTTGTGTATTCCTAGCTTAATCAGGGAAGATATGTATCATATCATATCATTTATTTCACCAATTAAAATACAAAACATATATATGGCTATAACGCCCTGTCTCTCTTGGGGTTATTTAAAATGAATTCTAAATAAATAAAAATACGAAATTAACAATAAACTAATTTATTAACAAAGTGGTAGAGCAAATGAGAATAACACTACAGGGTATGGGCGAATAAATTTGTGCTAACGAATAAAGAAGTACAAACAAATAATCAAACAAATTCACAGGTGTACGGAGAGACAGACATAACTGTACACAAATAAATTATATACATATTTAAAGGTAACAAAATACTCAAAGCAATATACCTAGTGGATATTGGCCAATTCCGTAATTATTCAAAGGAAAAACAGCTATAAAATTGTTCATTCGCGTTTACTAAGAGAAAATTTAAAACAAACCGTTTTCGAATGAATAATAAAATATTTATCACATGATGAATCCAAAGATAGTACAATAAAACTTAACTAAAAAAACAAATATGGTGTATGTACACCAGTTATTAATTACATATTTTCTTTATGAATAAACAAATGTCATATCAAGTGATTAAAATTGCAGCACACGAGAATAGTGTGTCTATTTATGCGAAAACGAAACAGACGTAAAAGGTAGTTTTCACAATGTCGCGGAAAAAGGTAAGTGCAACCAAAAACACTGCACTAAAGAGTTAATTGTTGGATCGTTGGACGGAAGATAAATGGTTTATTATACTTACAGAACTCCCGATGAACAGAAAACACTTTCACTGGCTTGCAGTACATCTCTGTAGTTGGGCACCAAAGTGTACGTAGGGTTACAACACTATCATTTTTACGTAGTTTTACATAAACAAGAATATTATTATATTCTATTTCTCGAAAAAAAACAAACATAACCAACCACTTGACTAATTCTTGTTAACAAGGTATGGTTAAATTCTCGAGACAAAAGACAATAAACGTAGTATAATAAAAACTAAACATTTTAATACTGGAACTATTACTTTAGTTCCTCAAATTCAAGTTAAAATGTGATGACTGTGGGCACGCTTAAAGCGGCCGTGGAAGTACTTCTCTGTCATGTCTGCCGCTTGGTTCGGTATTTATCTCTTCCCCCACTAGTAGTCGAAATACCTCTAGTTCTTAAACCCGCGAATTTAAACTATGGTTTCTTATTGGAGGAAAGGCAATATTTTCAAATGTTTACCACTAAAGCCGAGAACTAGGCGACGGTTACGTTACCTTCTAGAACCTTACAATAGCGGTGATAATTTATTTTTTAAGAGGTAACAAAATAGGTAATTTATGTACGGAAAATACGAAATAATGTAATTTAAGGGCTTTTATGCCTATGAATAAAAATGACCGTTACATGGCACGTTAATTAAAAAATATAAAAAATAATATATAAAATATAGGAACAAACATATAAGTAAACAAACATTAACAAAAATAAAAAACATCAAGACATTATGTTATGTTTTTGTATCCTATACAATACAAAATAAAATAATAAAAGAGAACAGAGAAATACGTAACGAAATACAAAATAAAAATGAAAAATCGTAGTATCACTAATGTTCGATTTATCTGAGCGTTTGATACTATAAATGTAAAATTACTGATAAAAAAATTGTACAATATTGGTATACGTGGTAATTTGTTGAATTGGATTGCGTCATACATGAATAACAGAAACATCAATGTGAAACTAGAATGTCTCCTAACACGGCCACAAAACGTAACACTTGGTGTTTCTCGGGGGTCAGTGTTGGGTCCACTCTTATTTACATATGCTTTATGTTAATGATTTGCCGGACTTCATCAGTAGAGAAAGTGTTACTATGTTTGCTGATGATACTACCATTACGGTCTCTGGTAGTAAGTAGTTCTGAGATACTCTTAGAAAATATCAGAGTTGATTCTGAGGAATTCAATATCTGATGTCAGCGAAATCGTCTGATCTTGAATAACACCAAAACAGATTACTTCCACAAAGGTAGGACAGATGGCAACATTGATAATATCCAGTTTTCTCAGAACTCTAAATTCTTGAATCTTTGGCTTGATGCAAGATTGCCTTGAAATAAACATACAGATTATGTTTGCTCTAAATTAAATAGTGCATTTTTTGCTATTTTACAACTAAAATTATTTTTGGTTTAAGGACGGTCTATTAAATGTTTATTATTCATTGGAATTTAGCCATATTGCAAATAATATAGTGTTTTGGAGAGTTGCAACTGATCTAGGTAGAGTGTTTGTCTATCAAAAAAGAATAGTACGATTAATATTTAATCTTGAACCCTGGGAAACATACAGGAATATTTTCAAAAGCAAAAATTTGTTAACTGTGCCTAGTATTTTTATTTTCAAATGTGTTACTTATGTAATAAGTAATATATCCAGGTTTTTTGAGGTTAAATGAATATCAATAGTATTCAACACGACATATGGAGGTGTGTTAAAAACTCCTTGTCATAAAAATGCATTTTTTAAGGATTCACCACACTACAACTTCATAGTCATGTACAATAAATTGCCTAGTTACTTAAAAGAAATCAATCCAGTAAAAATATTTAAAATAGAAGTAAGAAAATGTCTAGTCCAATCTACTTTTTGTGTTTTCATGTTTTTTTTTACCGTGTATTCGACTACAAAAAGATAATATTTTTTTATGTTTCTTTTTATTATTTATTATTATCGGTTTGTTTGAGTTGCCATAATGTACATTAAATGTATCTCTGAATGATTAACAAAGATCTATCCATCTATCTGTCTATCGTCTTGCATCCACTTCCTCACCTCCGTAAAAACTCCGTTGCATAGAGTTGGGTGGTAATTTTTTATGTTTTATTTGATGGCTAATGAAGAGTTCTACTAAATTTCAAAGTGGGGAAAGCATTTTATCAACACACTTCTATTAACTTGACCTGTAACATTGTAAGCAAATCTTACAAGTCATTTTTCCCCTCATTTCTAATTGTCGTATCGATTTGAAACTGTGCAAACTTCTGCAGTTCTTGTGGCAATACAATAATATGGTACCGTAGGGTGGCCCATCTCTATAGGGGGTGAATTTTTTTTGCGTATTTTTTAAGTCTCACCCCACGAAAATATACTATTATACTAGGAATAATTTATGTCAAAGTTTCAGATAATTCGGTGAACGGTAACCCGTGCCGCATTCAGGTAGAAATTTGTAGATAAGATTTTATTACGTAACCCGTGCCGCATTCAGGTAGAAATTTGTAGATAAGATTTTATTACGGTAATACACTTAAATTTTACTTAAAATACAAATATCTACCTCTTCTCATAATGTTTTATTGGTGTAATTATTTCCTAAAAATTATTTGTTTTGGAAGTTTGGAAATATAATGCACCTACGGTAGGTTTTTATGTCAGTTTGCAATTGTGTTTTACAGTGGTGACATTATAAGTTCTAGCATACGTTCCTTTTTGAAAAAACATTTAACGATGGCTGATGTTAGATCCTTACGAAAGGATACTTTCATTTACTTAGTTGGACACTATTCGTCACAAATCATTGGCAATAAATTGCCGTCTAATAGACAAGTATTACAAGTGCTCTTTTATAACATTCGTGAAGTGAAGCTAAGTGTACATGAAAGTGCTAAATTAACAATAAAAGAGGTGTCAGTTTTTTGGGATAAAGCTCGCATTCCGACACGTCAGGATTTTCATTGTGTTAAACAACTAGATAAACTTTATGCAGAGTGGAGGAACTTACAAAAATCGGCTAAAAGGGCCAGTGCGGGAGTAAAGAAAAAAATTTCGTTGAAAAATTGGACGATCTTTTTGACATTTCTCATGCAAATGCATTGGAGTTGATGAAAATAGATGAAGATAAGCAGTTTTTAATTAACCAAAGAAAAAAGGGACGTCCTGGATTTATGCATGGTATTGATTACCAACTTGCTTCTCAAGAAAAATCAGCTGAGGAGAAATTACAGAAATTATCCGAACGAATACAACGAAGTCAACAAGAAAAAGCTAGATTAGAGGAAACAGTCACCTGTCCATCATCAAGTAGTAATTCAGCCGACTCCAACGAAAATGAAGATGAAATAATCGAAGCCCAAGAGGAGTTGTTACAAAACCAGCCTGGCCCGTGACAGCCAAAAAAGAGGAGATTGTATGGAACATGTAATCACACCAAAAATAGCCGCTGCATTTGATGCAAAATAAGCGACAGGTATGGAGTCCATATTTTGACGGCAGTAGCAGAAGCACTAGGACATGACACCACATCTTTGTCCATCAGCAGAACCACACTTCAGCGCTCTAGACAACGCATCCGTGAAGAAAGAGCTGAAATATTAAAAACTGCCTTCGGTAATTCTGAATTGCCGGCCCCAGTCATCCATTGGGATGGAAAACTTTTACCTTCTCTCACTGGAATGGGAAATATCGATAGACTTGCTATCTTAGTTACTAGTGGAGATATTGAACAACTACTTGGAGTACCAGCTTTGCACAATTCAACTGGAAGAGAACAGACTGAAGCAGTTTATGATGTGCTTTGTGAATGGAATTTGGACGAAAAGGTAATAGCTTTGTGTTGTGATACAACAGCATCAAATATGGGTTATATAAATGGGGCAGCCACACTATTGCAACAAAAATTAGAAAGAGATATTCTATATTTTCCTTGTAGACATCATATTTTTGAAGTGGTTTTGAGAAGTGTGTTTGACACAAAAATGCCTTCCTCATCTGGTCCAAATGTGCCACTATTTAAACGTTTTAGGGAATTTTGGCCTAAATAGGTCAAAATAAACTAAAAACTGGATTTCAGGTATCAAAAATTAAACACATTTTACAACCAGTTAAAGCCGAAATTGTAAAGTTTCTAAATGCAGCTTTAACTTTGCAACAGCCTCGTGATGATTATAAAGAATTTTTAATGCTTTCTAAACTTTTTGTTGAAGAAGAGCCCACTCACACGACATTCTATCAACCAGGGGCATTTCATCATGCACGTTGGATGGCCAAAGCCATTTACTGCCTAAAAATATTTTTTTTCCAAGATCAGTTCCAACTAACTAAAAAAGAAAAAATAGGTATTGAAGATATATGTCTCTTTATTGTAAAGGTTTATGTAAAGGCCTGGTTTACAGCGTCATTTGCTAGTAAAGCACCGCTTCATGACTTAGACTTTTGTAAAGAACTCATTAATTATCAAAATATTGACAAAGAAATATCTCAAGCCGCAAGTAGGAAAATAGTGAACCATTTGTGGTACCTTAATTCAGTAAATGTTGGCTTATCTTTCTTTGATGACGATATTTCAGTTACCACTAAAAGAGAAATGGTTAAAGCTTTGAATAGGAAAGCACCAAATCAAGAGGGTATTAAACGACTTATGATTAGTAACATTACTGACGTTGAAAACAAGGAAATTCAGGACTTCATATGCGAGAACACTAAACAGTTTTTTCAAAAATTAGGTTTGTCTATGGAATTTTTGGAAAATGATCCAACAACATGGAGGGAAAATTAATGTTATACCCGATGTTTCAATATTGTAAACAAAATTAAAGTTGTAAATGATGCCGCTGAGAGAGGAATCAAACTTATTACTGACTATAATGACATTTTAACAAAAAATGAAGACCAAAAACAGTTTTTACTCCAAGTTGTAAATGATTATAAATCACAGTTTCCAAATGTAAAAAAAAACCCTGTCGCATGCTTTGGCCTACTGCAAAAAATATTGTTTTTATTACTATATGTCTTGTAGATTTAGGATAATATTTGGTACTATGTATGAAAAAAACGTTTCATAATAAAATACTCAAAGATAAAACGAGAGTTTTATTTCAAAAACTTCTAGTCTAGTTTTCTTAGACTACGAATTTACAGTAGTATGACACATGTCATAGTCACAACAGATAATGTCTTTGATATTTGTATGACTTGATTAGTCATTCTAAAGATAAATGTTGCTGATTAAAAAAATAAAACAATGCATCAACCAAAGAATGTAAATAATTCCATTTACTTTTATTATTGCATAATAATGCATTCTGCGGCACCCCTTGCCTTCAATTTGCCTCAATAATATTTTGAGGGGACTGTTTTTTCTTCAAATGGAACCATTTGCAGGGGTGAGAAATAAAAAATTTCGATTTCGAAAAAGATGGGCCACCCTAGGTACCATTGACCTTGTATAATGACGAAGATGGGAGGTAGTGATAGGGACTCCTCATGGGCGTATCACCGGCGACTCCGCCATAAACTCGAATTTTCCACGACAGATAGAAAATAAACTATGATTTAAAAAAACTAAAAGACACGCTTTCATGAGTAATACACTAAAAAGTTAAAAATTATTATTAGGTAATTAAATTTAAAAGCGTGGGACGTCAACTAGTGTGCGACGATGAAATTTTATATCAAAATTTTTAGCAGCCTTTTTTACCGGCGGCGCGGCGGGTCAATTTTATTTTTCAAGAATTTTTTATCATAACGCCTGCATCCTCTCTGCCAATAGCGTTAGAGGGTGCTTTGAGAAGAATATTGCCACATCTATGAATTAAGAGTTAAGTGCCACTACAACAATGTTTAGGTAAGGATTACAACGTTACATCCTTTTAGCTTATTCATTCATGAATTAGAATAACCCTGTAAATTTAACTTTAAATTATAACGTATCCCAACCAACACTTTCATATAAAATTTATCCCGGTCGTTTCATAATGGCTTCATAAAGATGTTAAAAATACGCTCATTACAGACCATAAAAGGGTTTTTCCTTTGTCAAATATTTGTTGTTGACATGAAATGTGTATATCTTCTGCGTTGAAAATTTAATTACAAAGGCCAAAATGTACATGAGTGAATGCTCATCCGGAGGGAAATTTAATATCGAAAGCTTGAAGGCTTTTTATATATAATGAGATTGACATCCTTGGTAAAGGATATAATTGTGTTCGCTACGAAAATATTTTAAAATGTGGCATGGCCCCATAAGGATCAATTACTTACGATACGGCAATCATGAATAATTAATGAAGAAGTGAGAATATTTTAAGCATACTCTGGGTGAAATTGAAAGTTCTTATGCACGATAATTATAATAAGTCTCATATAAGCAAAAAAAATGTGTCGGCATCAAATGATTTTATCGCTTTTAATCCTATCTCAGTGAACTTTTTTATTCTTTTCCTTAAATCAAACTGATTTCTGCAAGTCGCAAATCCTTAAGTCTTTGTTTGGAGACGTTAGTGAAACTTCTTGTACAGAAAGTCTGTTACTAGTGAAGTAATAATTACTTGCAGTTTCGGAGAGGACAGTGTTATGATTGTCATCCCAACTACTAGTCAAATAACGTCTTTACCTCTGAAATTTGAATGCGCAGTGGTCAAGTCTCCTCCCATTAAGAGCTCATTTATGAATTTGTATTAGTGCTATTCGCATCGGTACAGTCTCGAGAAAAGCGATATATTTTGTCCATTCCACACCACTTGCAAGTGGTATGTAGGCGGTTGGCGCGAGAGCTCCTTTGAGTAGGAATAAGTCTTTCGGCTGGTGTCTGCTGCAATCGAAACTTTAGCATTTTGTGGCAATACATAGTTATTGCACTTAACGCGGAGAGGCTTGCAATTTGTAATTCAGCGCTCGGCGGGGCATTACCCCGGAGAATAGCTGCAGTATGATTTTTTATTCCTTATATATTTAAGGAAACGTATAGAGGAGTTCGACAAAAATATTTCACTAGTAAATATTCTGCTCTCTAAAAGCATACCTACTAATGAGCATTTTCACATGTTTTTTATAAAAACGTCGCCATTTTGTTAATGTAGTAAATAAAAAAATATATTCTCATATACTGTTTCTCGTTAACATATAGAATGACCTAGACGTTCAAATCTGTTTGTCCACTTGCTTTAGAAAAAAAATTGCATTTGAAACTATAAAAGGATTTTAGAGAATACTTCAAATTATTGCTTCCTTGCAAATATATTTTTTACAAAATGTCGCCATTTTTTTTTTCAAAAGTACTTTTTATTATAGTGTTGTTTTTTCGCGAAAAGATCGTGACCTGCCAGATTAAAGCTCCAAATTTTGCACACTTCTTATACAGGGTGCGCCACTTAAAAGTCCCCAGACTTGTAACTTTTTTATTTTTGAAGTGATGACCATGTTGGGCACATCAAATTGTAGACATTTCTAAAGCCTTTAAACATGCATACAGAGTGACTTAAAAAAATTTTTTTTGAAAAAATTGTTAAAAAAGGAAACTTAATTTTTCGAATATTTCTTTACCTCACCTTGTACATGACATGTGTTAATGTTTCCTTATAAAGATTTTAATTAGCTTCAATTTATGTTATTAAAATAAAAAAATTTAAAAAATAAAAATTTTGCAATGTAGGTACATTTTAATAAAGTTTATTTTTAAAAATATTTATTTCTTTTGTTTCTTGTTGTTGTTTTGTTACGTTGAGCATTGTTTCTGATATGTTTTTTTTATAAATAAAGCATAAAATTATTATTTACATTTTTTCAGTTATTTAAACAAAAATCAGTTTGCAATCGGAAGGCGTGTTTTTAATTTCTTTCTCTAAAACCAAAAAGAATTTCGAATATGACGTAATAATATAATCTGAAGCTATTTAAAACCGTTATAAGAAAATATTAACGCAGTTCATGTACAGGATGCGGTAAAAAAATATTCAAGGAAATTAAGCTTTCTTTCTTAACAATTTTTTCAATTTTTTTTTTAAATCACTCTGTACACCTTATGCCTTAAAAATATCTACAATTTGATGTGCCCAACATGGTCGTCGCTTAAAAAATAAGAAAGTTACAAGCCTGGGGACTCCGATTAAAACATTTGCTTTAAGAAAACTTCCATCTGCCATATTGGAGCCGCCATTTTGATTTTTTTTAATTTGACTTACGATTCGTAATAGCGATCCCAAAAACAATATCCTATGTTTCAAAAATAAATCAGCAACACTTTTTCAAATATTAAATATCTAAATTTAGGGGTAGTTTCCATCCCTTGGGGTAAGAGTAAGTACCGGAACTATACAGAAACTGAACTACAACTATTACTACAATAATAACCCATAGAAAAAATTATCATTATATATGAGATTATTCCTAAAATTTTTTGACCTCGATACTGTACTAAGAGCCGTGTAGGCTAGAATTATCTAAATAAATTTTCTAACCTCAAAAAAAAATTAGAAGCCGCTATCAAGATGTTTTGATTTAAATGAAACATCCTATATATATCTAGCAGTCGTTTTTAAACTAAACCGTAATAATTATTAAATAAATTGTAACAGCGTAGAGCACTCGTAAATACCAATCCTTATCCTGAGGCTCGTGAGAATACTTCAAATTCTACTACCCTTCAACATGCTATAAAGCAACACCCATTACGGTCGACAAAAAGTCACTTAGCGGTTAAGGGTAACAATGTAGAGAATCCTGGTAACTTATGAAATTGACGCACAGTTAATCAGATTCTTTTCAGGCATAAAAAGTAACATAAATTATTATTATTAGTGTATACATTGTATACATGAGCTATTTGCCATCCCCATTTTCATTAGCAGCGAAATTATGATTAATAGTTACATATTTATGGGTATTACTTTTTAGCGTTTCCTACCCTGCTAGCATGGAAATTAAAATTTATTATTTCAATTATAAACATTTGGTGTTACATTTAAATCGATAAATTTCACGGGAATATTTTTTTAATTCTGAGACATATGACTCTCTGGTATTTAAAGTTTATACATATATTGAATTAAACAATATTTACTTTAACAAACAATTATACCTATATTTACTTCAACTTAATATTTGATAAATACAATTCTTGTTATAAAATACTCTTAATATATATGTTTGGAATTTTAAAACAACTAATTCCAATACGATATAAACAAAGATAATAAATGGTCAACAAATAAGGTGAACGTTTAAACATATACAAATAAAATACTGAATAATACAAAAAGATATAAATAAATTAATTTAAAATATAAAAAATTTCTCAGAAGTTGGCAGAAGGCGGTGTGGTATGGTGCCCAGGATTGACGCGGAATTTCCTCTCTGAATCGCCAAACTGATTCTCTGTATCAGGTAGCAAATGCTAGCAAATGCTTTTTTTTTTTTTCATTTGAAACGCCGAGTATTATCTTACAATTGATACATTTTTTAGCCTCGTCGCCTCATGTACCTAATGTTTGAACAGAAAATGGCAAAAAAAAAGAAACGCGATTCTAGTTCTTTATATTTACATCTCTCAGTAGTGATGTGCCGTTAGATTTATACCTAGGAACCCGGTTCCTATGGATCAACTTTAATGAAACTTTTTGCATTGTGTTGCTAAAACCTAATACTAAAATGTTTATGGATTAGAATTTGATGTTTTTTTTTTATTTAAAAGTTTATCGAGATCTACAAATTCTTTGAAAAATTACTCAATTCACGAGTTTTAATAGTTTTTTTTCTGTAGACAAAAATCGTACTTGAATAGTATTGTAGGTTTGTGATTACAAATTTAAGGTAAAAAATTACAAATTCAAAATGTGTTACCCAAAATGGCGGCCAAAAAACTTTAAATTAAGACATAATACAAAAACATTAGAATTTCTGTAGAAGCAAACTTATTGTTAAATCACATAATAATTTTTTTAACAAAATATATTATTTATCTTCGATATCTTCGTTTTCAATTTCGCTTATTTCTATAATAGCAGAAGGGTTCGAGCAACTATCACCATTGTATTCGGAACAAGCTGCAGTGCAAGGTAATCCATGCTTTCTACATCCACGAGCAGCTCCGCATCCTGTCTTACATGTACAAAAAATAATTTTAGGTAGATTTTCAGGGGCTGGTGGCTTATTCATTGTTATTGGTCTCAACATCCCACGATAATGTTCCCATCCCCATTCTATTAGCGAAATGTCATTTCAGACTCAGACTGAATCTTCTCCAAACGTTTGATTGGTTTTCGAGGCTCAATACTATCACCAGGAGCAACAATTTGAATAGAGCCCAAATTATGGAAGGTCCCTTTTCCATCAAGTGTGTTAACATTAAAATCTGCATTATCATGTACAAACTGAACAAAAGTACCTATTTTTATTTCAATTGGACTTCCAAAAACTGCTGAAGCTTAATACAATTTTGCTTCTTTGTATGAACCACAGAAACCTAAGGGGTTACATACACCTATAATTTTTTTAGAGCCAAATTTTCGATGAAGTGTAACTATAATGCAACATGTAAAGGTGATATGAATGACCGCGGTCGTACTGCTGAAATAATGGCATGAGCAATTGAAGTGCACTTTGTCTCATAAAAAGTCATATTTTCTGGTTTACTCATTTTATCATTTATAATTATTTCAGATAGAATAAAACTTATGACAGATGGATGTATGAATGCCTTCGATCATTTAATCGTTAGCTGGGTAACTATCACCTATAAAACACCTCAATTCAATTCAAAAAGATTTTATTCAACATTTTGGAACATGAAATGTGCCTAGTTGGAACCAGCTCCGGGGCCAGCCAGACAGCCACGACGTGTAGCGTCGTGGTGGACGTGTGGATGGGCGGGGTGGGTCCGGTTTGGCTTAGTGGTTTGTTGACCAGAGCTCCTATCCACCGCAGGTGGATTTAAAAACTGGACTAAGATTAAGGAAATGTGCTCACATGAGCCTAAAACTAATGGATGTAGCACAATAAAAACTAAAACTCGTTGGCAAGCGCACTGCGAAAAATTTTGATTGCTGATACGAGAAAACAGAACTGAACGAAAAAACTCGTTCGAGCAGATGACGACCTCGTGGTCTGACCGCCGTCGAGAAAGATAGGGTATTAAAACGATGTGGTTTAAAAAGGTTGGGATTTATGAGATGTTATTGGTCTAAAGGAAATTTGGATGGACAAAAAGGGACAAAAGAACAAAAAGGATGAAACAAAAGGTTATCGTAGAGGAAAGTGTGGCTAGGGGAGTTGCCGGAAAATAAGCAACGCCTGGTATGGTAAGGTATAAAACACCTAGAGCATTGATAATACCGAAATAATTTTGTCATAGAGACTGCTGAAAGCGTGTTGCTTGGTAATAGCCCGAGGCCATAGGCCGAGGGATTACCTTTAAGCGACACGCTTGAAGCATTCTCTACGACAAAATTTTGAGTATTTACCAATGCTCGAGGTGTATTCGGTGAAATAATTTTTTACTCTCCATTCAATTCGTATTTTCTGATTTAACAAACTTCTAAAAACATTTTCCGGGTATCCTTTTTACCTGTAATGGTGTTTTGGGTGTATTTTCTATTACAATTTGATTAATTGAATCGTTTATCAAACCTTTGTGACATTTTTATAAATTGATTTTCAATTTGACATTTGTTGAATTTTAATCTGACATTTGAACATATCATGTGTGCCTTGCCTGATAACACCACATGTAGTGGTGTTATCGCTGTAATCTTTTACTGATTGGATGAATTTTGACACATGACATGAAATTCAAAATTTTGATTAGTCAATAGATTTAGTAAAAAATTATCATTATAATAAACTTCCGTTCGAATATGTCTTAGAAGATCTCACCAGCAGCTTTTAAGATTCGCTATTCTTTTTCATTATTATTATTCATTAAGTTTTTTGATAATATTTCATGGTGTTTTTCCGGAAGCATATTATTGTATTTGACCCAAATTTACTGGACAATACAATATTATCCTTATAGTGTGAAAATAATCGCGACTCAATCGTTTTATCATCGGGAATCTTTGGTGTTGTTAAGATTGTTTTCAATTTTGTTGCAGTTTCGGAGGATATAGATGCCCTGGTATTATTACCAGCACTAACCCCAAATGATTGAGAAATTTATTTTCGAAAACCAGCAAAGGGTAAAGTTCTGCAAAAAGTTTTTCCTTCCATGAGCTTAGAAAAAGCATCACCTCTGTGTAAAAAGCATATTTTCTTTTTATATGCTTTTACACGATGTGACACTACGTCAGCTTATAATAGAGGTAAAAATAAGTTTGTAGAAATTTTTGAAAAAAATAAAGATCTTCAAGACGCTGCTGAAGCGTTTGTAAAATGCCAATGAAGATTTGAATAGTATTTGTAAAGCTGGGGTGAAAGATGTTGAGACCGATAGCAATGAATAAGCCACCAGCCCCTGAAAATCTACTTAAAATTATTTTTTGTACATGTAAGACAGGATGCGGAGCTGCTTGTGGATGTAGAAAGCATGGATTACCTTGCACTGCAGTTTGTTCCGAATACAATGATGATAGTTGCTCGAACCCTTCTCCTATTATAGAAATAAGCGAAGTTGAAAACGAAGATATCGAAGATAAATAGTTTATTTTGTTAAAATTATTATGAATTATGTGATTTAACAATAAGTTTATTTCTACGGAAATTCTAATGTTTTTTTTTTATTAATTATGTCTTATCTTAAAGTTTTTGACCGCCATTTTGGGTCCCACATTTTGAATTTGTAATTTTCTACTTTTAATTTGTAATCACAAACCTACAATACTATTCAGGTACGATTTCTTTGTCTACATAACAAAATCTATTAAAACTAATGTAAATTGAGTATTTTTTCAAAGAATTTGTAGAAGATCTCGATAAACTTTTGAATAAAAAAAAACATCATTTTTTTTTAATCCATAAACATTTTAGTTTAGGTTTTAGCAACACAATGCTAAAAGTTTTACTAAAGTTGATTAATAGGCATAACGGCACTCCACTATAGCATCTCCTCCGATGCGGGCAACTTCTCTAGGTTGTTGGAATGTGAATTTAATATAAGACGATACCAGTGTATCACGACATGTGTCCCATAGAAGGGACGACCCTTTTCCGTCGCTTCTGCAACACCCTACTGGTTCAAGTACCGAAGGAATTTCTCCCGAAACCAGAGCTCTCTTGATGATGTCGTTTATAATTCCATGATGAGACCACCTCCCTGTACTTTTGCGGTATGATAAGCCATGATGACCAAAAATGTCCACGGTTTCACCACAAGTGCAGTTGTGGGGTTCGCAAACGGGTTGACCAGTTCGTAAGGCAACGGCGATACGAAAAGACGAGTCGTCTAAGAGAGTTCCTATTGAAGGCGATGGTAAAGTATTCAGCCAGGCGCCAGATTCTTTTTGTTGAACTGCGAGCAAACGTGCTTTTGCTTTTAGATGTTGATTTCAGTCAGTAGGTTGCTGAGTTTACGTAAACATACTGCTTATCCCAATCTCTCTGATAAATGCTGGTAATTGGATCCATGCAACTTAGAGTAGACCAATTAGCTACAGCTTCATCAAAGGTTTTGTCAAGACACTGAAAGATGTAAAAGGGGAGAATCGAAAGTAGCAATTGTGAAACTTCATTTATGGATCCCAAAAGACGGAGTAGCATAATGCAGTTACGTCTCAGATTAAAATTAAATTTTTTCTCCATTTTTCTTTTGAGACAATAGTCATAATCAATAAGATCTTCACGGGATCTCCAATAAGGGAAATAGCGTAATAGGTAGGTTAAGAGTGGGATTGCCAAAGAATTTTTTTAAAAGAAAATAAGATGAATGAGAGTTTAAATCTTTTAAATCACTGCAAAACCTTTTGAATGTTTCGGTTTTCCACTTGATAGCTCCACTGATACCTCCATTAGACAAAGTGAAATCTCTTCGAAATTCTTGTTTGAAATACCTTTCGCTATATTCTCAAAATCTTTTAGAATTTCGTATCTTACGTTTGGGTTATCAGAAAGAATTAAAAGTTCACATTTTTCGGTGTTGATAAGCTAATTTTTGACGGCTCTTCAATAATTTCTTGAAAGTCTTGTAAAACAATGTGACGATTATTAGCCAAAGTTCTATCGTCCAGATACCAAATAGTAAGTTCAGATTTTAGAGACGTTCACTATAGAAGTTGTAATTCGTTACCGTACACTTTCTCTTGCGTCCCTCTGTATGTAACAACAGCATATTTACTAATTCTGCCTATTATACACAGCAAACAACGGACGCAAAATTGCAAAGCACTGGGACGCCCATGTATTCGCAAAAACATTCGTAATGGCAGACCCGCAATAATTTATCCTTAACTTCGAAAACATACGAAAAGAACTCTATTGAAAATTTAGAGTTCCCTATTTTTCTTCGCGGCATTTATCTTGTTCGAAAATTGTACAGAAATATAGACATTTATTGCCTCTATATCTCTCCCTATTGTTGTATCTGACACTTGGGGTAGTTCCATACATCCCAATTCAACAGTTATTACATGGCATCATAAATGGAAATTTCACACAATGATCTATCTGCATATGTTCATGCAATACGTAATGAATTAGGATTGGTTTCTGTTGGACATGGTAATTTGTCAGCGCGTAGATCGTCCTGTGACGCGTGGTTTGGAAAACGCTTAATATATAATAGTTGGGGCTTACAAGCTCAAAACGCATCAATTAAAAAAAATTGGTGATTTAAATATCCTGGCAGTTAGTGGAATTAATAAATTTTTGTATAATAGATCTTACTACGCTGTATTTTTTAAGCTAACGAATTGTGAAATAATAAATTGCGAGTTTCCCCGGTTCTTCAAACTCCAGCATTTTTTTAAATATACAGCGTTATACCATAAAACAATAATAAATAAAATTTACAAGATATGAGCGCATAGTAAAAAAGAAATATTCTGAAGCACACGTATCCTATCTAATGATCAAAATTTCAATAATTTGGCTTCTTAAAAAATTTGTTGTTATTTTCAAATAAAATCTTGAAAATAGACACCACCATATTGAAAATAATGTTCAATGGTTTGCCAAATATGTATGTACTTCGGGTGTGCCCCGGGATACTGTAATAAGCCCATTATCCTTTAATATTTTCATTAATGATATGAAAGTTAAATTGCATGTCAATTGTTTGCAATACCCAGATGCTGTAAAGTTATTCGATAAAATAACTTTTGTAAATGATTGTGTGGAATTAAAAACTGTTTATGATAAAATCAATGAATGGTGTAATTGAAACAAATTACAGTTGAATATAAGGAAGTGTAATGTTCTAACTTTTACTAATAAACATCAATAATGTCGAATTTAATTATTGTTTAGTGGATTCTATGCGTTATAATTGAAACCACGAGATTCCGGGTCCGAATCCTAACTGGAATATGGAAGTTTAGTGGCGTTTTCAATGTATTAGCCAGAAAATAGCAATGGGCTAGACCGCGGTTGAATGAGAGGCTAGTCGCTGTTATTTCCCTCGAGTTCGAGCCTCAGCTGCTGCAGATGGTAATGTGGCAGGAAATGATTGTTGTGTTAGGTGTGCATCTCCTTGTTGAAATCCGCCAGAAGTAATGTACATAAGACGATAAAAAAATATATCAGTAACTAAATCTCTTCATTCTAACGTCATTTCCTGCAAAGTCAAAAATTACATATTATATCTTATCAATTTTATATCATTATTAGCAACACAAAAATTGAGTTTCTTATTCGGGGAAAGAAATAATCGTTATCTTTAATAGTTTTGGAGTTACAATGATGTATGTCTACAAAATACCAAAATTTAAAACACCACGAAATTAACCACCAAAAAATTCTTTTTTTTATAAAAAAATCTATAAATTCGTGCATCATTTTTTTATGAATGCCTTAGACCGTCTGCACCCTAACTAATAGAATGTAGCAGTAGTTAGTAATTAAAATAGTCGTCGGAGGAACCGAAAAAGTGTTAGCCATTTCTTATCCTATCATTAATAACTCAGTTTATGTTATTACTACATGGATATAGCAAAAAATGTGTTTGCTGTCTGCTGCATGCAAGCTCTCACGTAGTCATAACATTTTGATATATAAAGTGCTCGCAGTTATAAAAACATGGGGAGCTTCGAAATATGAATGCAAACATAATACTGTTCTAAATATAATCCAGTTATATTTCGAATTTCTGTCATATAGAGTTTTTCTGTAAAATACTATATATGGAATATAATAAAAACAATACAAGGGACAAATTTAGTTTCTCAACATATTCCTTTTGTAAAAGATGGCAACGAAATACCTACAGAAAATGTAGCTGACAATTTTGCTTTGCTATTTTCGCGGGCCACGTATGTAAATGGTTTACATAATTTTGAATACTTAGAAAATAATGTGCTAACTTAATGTATCTATCTCCAGTTTCAACTAAGGATGTTGAGTTCTTATAGATACATTAAAGTCTTGAAACTCTAGAGGTCACGATAATAATTCTAATAATTTGGTTAAAAAATGCATATATGTGGTCCATTATGTTATATAATAAACCTTTCTATAGAGAAAGCTATACTTTCCAGTAAATTTAAAAAGAGCTATAGTCTCTCCATTATACAAGAAAGGAGATCCAAATGACTTCAGTAATTATAGAGCCATTAGTCTACTATGTGGTTTCTCTGAAATTTTGGAACTTACTCTCAATGAGCAATTATCACATTTTTTTTACAAAAGAATATGTTACTGTACCTGCTCAACATGGTTTCACTACAAACAAGAGCACAGAGTCTGCGTTATGTGATTTTCACCACAAAACCATTAAAGCGTTAAACAACAAGAAATCAATCATCTGTGGGTCACGAGCTTTTGATTTGGTAGACCATCAGCTGCTTAAGTCCAAACTAGCACAATACGGTATTCGAGGAACTTCTTTACAAATATGTTCCTCCTATTTATACAGCAGGACACAAATTGTAAAAATGACCGGTGAAGTTGAAAGTAATATTTGTGATATTAAACAAGGAGTTCCACAGAGTTCAATTTTGGGACCACTTTTACATACCTATAATATTTGCCAACAATATGATCAGTCATCTACGAAAAATACCAAATGTTCAGGTGATCTGTTATGCTGACGATGCAAATATTCTAGTTACCGGCAACAACTTTATTGAAGCAAAAGAATCCACTGAAAGAGTCTATCAAGAAATCATACATTGGTCAAAATAATAACTTAATTCTAAATAAAGCAGACAATTTCAACACAATTTTCACTTGTAATCTCCCAAGTACTTGAATTATTGCTGGAAATTTTTTGAGTACATGAATTTTTTGAAAATTATCCCGAATCGCGCAGCGACGAGGGTAATTTTCTTAAAAAATTCTTGTAAGAGAAAAATTTCCTGGAATTAATTCATACACGCGGATCCGGTAAGAAAATTTCATACCTACATAAATTAAATAAATACTAATTTAATTCCATGACACTATATATCTAGTTGTAAGAAAGATATCTGCAAATATGCAATGCTAAAAAAAATATTTGCACCCATTTTAGTTGCAAAAACCGCTGCCCAAGGAATCACTACTTCCACATCCAGATTCTCTATCCAAGTCACTCACAACGAAAAAACTTTGTATGTGAAAATAATTGTTTATGGAATAATATTTGAAATCCTCTACCCCAAAAACCCATAAAACGATACCCCACATCGGTAGTGGGTGGTGGGTGGATAAAGTAAAAAATATTTTGAGGTTTCTGGTTCCTGCACATACACTAAATCACAATTTTTTTTCATCCCCTTTAGTAAGGGGGTGGGGGTGGTAATGGTGGTGGCTAATGCCAAAATTTTTTTTGAGATCTTAGCTTCTCTTGTATATACCAAATACCAATTGTATGGACTCTTACCTGCTTGATTGACCTATTTACCCCAAATTTACCCTAATTTACCCCCCAACCCTTCGACGGAACAAGATGAAAATATAATCTAGTTCTAGATCTCGTTAAAGTACATATGTGTACCAAATTTCAAGTCAATATCTTAAACGGTTCCAGAGTAAACGTGCGCACAAAAAAAAGTTACAGACAGACAGGCAGATCGACAGACAGACAGAAATTTTTTTCGCTCAAACTTAAAATCTCGACGTTTCATGACATTTTAAGCCTATTTGGACAATAAAAATTTTTTAAAATTTTTTTGTCGTTACTATACTTCCACTGGACGTGGAAGTAAAAACCGCTGCCCAAGGAATCACTACTTCCACATCCGGATTTTCTATCCAAGTAACACAACGAAAAAATTTTCTATCTGGAAATAATTGTTTATGGAACTTTAATAATATAATATTTGAAATCCTCTACCCCAAAAACCCATAAAACGATACCCCACATCGGTAGTGGGGTGGGGGTGGTGACAGGGGGTGGGAGTGGGGGTTGGATAAAGTAAAAAAATATTTTGAGGTTTCTGGTTCTTGTACACACACTAAATAACATTTTTTTTCATCCCCTTTAATAATGGGGTGGGGATGGCTAATGCCAAAATTTTTTTTGAGACCTTAGCTTTTCTTGTCTATACTAAATATCAATTTTATAAACTCTTACCTGCTTGATTTACCTATTTACTCCAAATTTACCCCAATTTACCCCCCAACCCTTCGACGGAACAAGATGAAAATATAATCTAGTTCTAGATCTCGTTAAAGTACATATGTGTACCAAATTTCAAGTCAATATCTTAAACGGTTCCAGAGTAAACGTGCGCACAAAAAAAGTTACAGACCGACAGACAGAAATTTTTTTTTCGCTCAAACTTGAAATCTCGACGTTTCATGACATTCTAAGCCTATTTGAACAATAAAAATTTTTAAAAATTTTTTTGTCGTTACTATACTTCCACAGGATGTGGAAGTAAAACTGCTACATGAGGGGTTAATATATATTCACTGAAATGTTTGATATTACATTTTCTTCACCAAAATGGGTGAAATTCTGTTTTTCTTACATTTTCTATATTTTCTAATTTATACCTATATTCGTATAATAATATATAAATAATATCTTTTTCACCCATTTTAGTTTCAAAAAATTACTGAAAATTGTTTAAGACAACTCTATTTGTGTGTAATGAAATAAGTTTTGTTCACTAAAATAGGTGGAACATTGTCTTTTTAGTTTATTTTCATGTTTTATGCACATGGTATAGCTAAGTTTCAGCACATTATAACTTAACAGAGATGACTTGGAAATAAAACGTCATTAGCTATTTATCATTATTTCATTGACAGTTTAACCAGTGTAAGCTCAATATTTCTATTGTTGAAGTTGTTTTCGAAGTTTTTAAAGAATGGAAAAAGAACAGAAATATACATTATGAACATATTGTGAAGAACTTTGTGAGGTTAAAAAAGCCATCCAAAATTGAAATACTTATCATACCTGATTGAAAAGTGTAATATAGACGAAAGGCAAAATGGGAAGTTATTCAGCATGGTACAGAGAAAGCTAATGGAAGTTTCAACTAAGTTTTCACGAACTTGAAAAGATAAGTTAAATAAAATTGTTTCAAAACATTATATTTATGTAGTCAAGCATAGACATTTAATTGATATAGATTCTTCACCAATGTATTCACCATTGAAACTCGAGGAGTTTTTAAAGGATTTTCAAACACATTTAAAATATTCAGATCATAATTAAACATGAAATAAAATGTTGTTTCACGAGCTCAATGATTTTTTTTTATAATTATCTCGTTTAATATGACAAATAAAATTCCATTTTTATGTAAAAGCTAATGTCAAATATGATCATATGTCAATAATTTGACAGAAAAATTTCCACTTATTAATTTCGTTCAGGATACCCTGGAGGATGAAAATTTCCGGAAATATTTTGGGTTGCTATATGGTAACGAAATCAAGAACAAACTTCTGATTGGCTAAAAAAGTGACGCGTAAAGTTTCATTAAATAATAATTTCGAGAGCCTAACACTTTTTAATAGCACTGATTGAGAAATAAAATCTTGTGTTGATAGTATAGGTGTTACTTTTGATAAACACTTACAACATATCGAAATATTATGTATAAAGCTGAGAACAAGTTGTTGCTGCAAGATTTAACGCCACTTAACTTGTATGTGTATGTGTATGATAGGTTGAAAGAACTTGTCTACAACGAGGAAATTAAAAGCCGTGCTCAACTGATAGCAAAAATATAGCAAAGTGCCCTACAATTACGAATAGAGACAAGATTAAGGACGACTACTGTTGAAATAAGAAGGAAATAATGGATCTCATTTTGAACAAGAAAAATCATAATTTTGTAACCTTTTTAATGTCAATTTTTCTCGCACAGAAATAAAAACAATTTGTAGATCATTTCTTAAGGCTTGTTTTTTGTAACGGACATTCTCTGAAAACACAGACCCACAAAAAAAAAGCGAGAATTAAAACCCACTTTTTCTTAGTTTTTTCGGGGCGCTAAACACGAATCTGAATCAGAATAGCATGTTTGTGGACGAATTTTCGAGCTAAAGGTAAAGGTCGAAATGAATTTTAAAAAATTGGGAGACATGGAAATATCATTTTTGAGAGAAAATACAATATTTTTCAATGTATTCCATTAGCTGATAAAACCTCAGATACGGTGGGTGAGTTCATTTTGGACCGCACTATTATACAAATTTTCCGAGGATATTGCTTCCAACGGTATATACATATTGAAAGATTTTGAAGGATGATATGTTCATTACAAAGATGACTCCAAAAGAGAAAGCCGCATGGGAAAGCTTTAAGGCAGTAGTCCATCAGTTCCTAGGGAATCATAGAAGTGATGTCTACGAAAGCATTGTAGCTGAGATGATCAAGAATTACCAAAAATTAGATTGTTTAATGAATGTAAAATTACATTTCCTTGACTCGCCTTTAAAGTCCCCCCCCCCCCCCGTTCACCATCTAGGGGTGGGGATTTTCGATATGTTCATCTCCAGACTAGTCCAAACAAAGTTCCGAAGTCAAATTTTCTGTCCCTAAAATTTCCCTCTACACTCCTTTTTTGATCATTCGTTGCCTATGCCTTTTGAGATATCAGCATGAAATCTATTTTTGCAGCCATGTTTTCAAAATGGAGTCTCGAACAAGTGACATACCAACCTTGCGTTTCAACGCAAACAAAGTAGATTCAATGTGAAAAAACCTTTGGTCAGTTTTCTAAAAGTTGCTACCCTGTTTTCAGTCATTTTACTGGACTATATCTTCTGCTGTCAGCATATATATTTCTATAGACGTATAATGTATACCAAGTGAGAGATACTGCATATATATTAATATTAGTACAGTATACGTATATATTTCCTCGTATGTACGTGACAGCATTATAAATAGGTCAGTCTGTCTAGCGACAGGCTCGTGACCTTCTCACATCCTTGCAGGATCAGGATATTGAAGTTATACTTCTATCCAGGTGGTTAAACTTTAATATAACGTTTTAGTGGAAACGCAATAAGGGTTTTATTGTGTTTAAAGACACTTAGTACTGTTTAATGGTTAAGATACGTTCATGTTTCACGTACATTCGCATAAGGCTATGTAGATAAGCGGCACATAAGGGTTGTAACGTGTCTGTGTTCTCTGTACATACGCCTTTTGCAATTTAGCGCGCTACAGCAACCTGAAGAGATTAAAGCCAACTTGAATAATCTGTCAAGAGCTCGCTGGAAGTAATAAAGCGTTGAATACTTTATTTATACAATAGAAAAATTAACGATGTCTGTGTTGGGAAGTTACATCGATACTTGACTAACGAAGTTGAGAATAAACGGTTATAAATGGATTGAAAAGGTTGAAATAAACATATTTCTAAATAAAGCTGAACCGCATATAAACAGGATACAGACAGGTATTTATGAAAAGGACTGAAATACCATTTCATAGTTTTTAGCAAACTTTTTTATGTTTTGAAGACTTAAAAATTAGGGTCATTCAACTCCGTCAATCTCTGTCTGTCTGTCTCTCTCCCTCTCTCTCTTTCGATATGTCTGTCTGTCTGTATGGCACATTTGAGGTACAGTATATTAACTTGTGGTTTCAACTTCAGAATAATTCAGGAGCTTGCCAATTTATAGGGGCGAATACCACCCCTTTTCAGGGGCATGTCAACAAATAACATTGTTTTTAACGTCTTATTTAAATTAACGTTCTGACGCGGTTTAGCTGTACCTATTCCATCACTCAATCAGGACCAGGACACCGAGACAACATCACAACACCCATTTCGTTTTACATTGTCATCTGCTGCAGATGAGACTCGATCTCAGGAGGCCTAGCCTAGCTATATTATCTCATTCAACAGGGGACTAGCCCACTGTTACCATCTCGGTAGCACATTAAAAACGTCACTAAAAAATATTAATACTCTAACCAGAATTCGAATCCGGAACCCCGTGGTCACAAGCCTAACACTGCGCCACTAAGTCTGTTTTTTAATTATTTGCTAATTAGAGCAACAAAATGGCGACGATTTTATTTTGAAAAATGAAAAGACGTACATTGTTTCGGTGATAACTCTTTTGTTATTTATACTACAGAAACAAAAAATTCTTTGAAATCTTAATTAGTATTTTTTGGTCATTTTTTATTCAAATGCTAGTTTCTGAGATATTTAATATTTAAACTGAATACTTCGTCTTATACATGTTCGGACGTCATTTTTAAGTTTCTAAATCTACTAATTGCACATAGAAAAAAAAAATGCTTAGTTTGTATAAACTTTCTCATTGGTCTCTAGTAATTTTTTTTAATAAATTTCATACTTCTCGAGTTATCTGACGAAAACTGTTTCAAGCTAAAATCGCAATATTTAAGTCACTATAACTTAAAGACAAGTCACCGCTTAGTATAGACACGTTTCTTTGATTTAACTGCTACCAAATTATAAAGAAATTAAATTTAATTCATATGACAATCTTTCTAAATTATTTAGTTACTCTTCCACTAGGCCTGTTGGGCATACCACGCAAAAAATCGCGCCTTATACTCTACCTCTCGCTGCTCTTAAAACGAGTATTTCGCTTACAACTAGACGACAGACGGCTAAAATCTACTTTATGGTATTTTAAAAAAATAACAACAAGTTTTGTCCCTAAACACCAAAACACCCACACATATAACTCACAGTGAATTCAGCAATAGGCTCATTTAACAATTTTTTATTATTACATATTCTGAAAGAGCTTGGTGAGTATAGTAAGTATGCCAAAAATTAGAATTTTCTGACGCCGCCTTCATGTATAAAAAAATTATTAAAGTCGGCGCGCTTAAAAACGCTCGGGATAACCATGTAGTCGAGTTGTGACGTCAGATGGCTGAACCGCCCAGTGAACACGGATGTGAATGCAAGTTAGTAGAGTAAAATCTGGAAGTAAAGTCGCTTAGTTTTCGAGAAAAAAAAACCGGTGTAGAACCAAACCAGACTTAGTGGGATTCTTTAGTAAGATAAACGTGTACACGAAATCATTTTTTACGACATTTTTTGGTGGTCGAGAACTTTTTTATTTCGGAAAAACTCAAAAAAATAGATTTTTAATGAAATATGTTTTTTAACGTCTCCACCGCTATATCTCTGAAAATATTTGTGATGTCAAGCTATTTTTTTTTTAGATTAAAGTAGACACAATAGCGCTTCGAACAACGTCCCACGTGAACCCGATTTATTTTTTTTAAGTTGGAAAAATAATAGGAAACTCAAACTTGTTATTTTCAGTAGCGTAATTTTAGACAATCGAGAAAAAAATTTATTTATGAAAATTGGTATATACATGCTGCGTACAAATTGAAGCCAATAGTTGAAAAAAGTTTTTAGGATAAAAATTTTTCATGTTCCGTTCATAGTATTGAGTCAGCGATTTTATTTAACGGGCCAGTCATATTCTTGCGCGCTCGGCTGTAGCAAGCCTGCCGACTGCGACGATCAAAAGCATCTAGGGGATCAATATTATTGTTCAATATTTCATATATTGTACAGTAGTATTGATCATATGTTGTTAATATTAAGAAATTGTACAATAAATATAAAATAGTCTCCTTTTAATAATAAAAAGATAAATACCTAATCTAAATATCAATCAGTGTTACTAACTACCCACCTAATTAGTAAGTTTATTATACATTTTTAAATGAATGAAAGTAAAAACGTACGCATAAAATGAGTTTTATTGTTGAAATAAATTTTCTAGAGAATATTATTTAGGTATTATGCAAATCATATTCTCTAATCATAAAAGCAAATAAATAAAAATAATAAATGGTAAAAAATAAATTTTCTATTTGGATAGATAAATATGTAGTATGTAGTTTATGTAGGCCCTACATTAATAGCATTCTAATTCGTTCATATCTGCCTTGAAATCTTTAATAATGTTGTTACAGGAACGACATTTGCACTCGTTGCAACATTTTAGGCCTTCCTTAAAACAAGGACATTTTCGATTGTCACAATTTTTATCCGAACAATGAATACGTAATGATTTTCGACAACCGCCACTTTTACGCGACTAATCTGACCAACCCTGCATGCGAGGTGCATTAATTGCGTCCCAATGTCGCATTTAGCGCTGATAAAAAAAATCGCTGTTGCCACACGGTACATTTTCGGAAAAAATATATTGTTTCAAAAACTTTTGTGATTAATAGGCTTTATTTTCTTCGCTGCATGTATGTAAATATTTTCAAAAATAAAAAAGTTTATCGATTGGTGAAGATTTCAATACATAAAATATATGTTTTTAGTTTATCTGATTTTTAGAGAAATGAAAGTGCGAATTGTGCCCAAACCGTTTATATTGGTAAAAGCTCTACAGTGTGTGCTTTAATTTGACACAAAACAAATTTCGGTACCTTTAATAGTTTTAAAGATATGGCGGTGGAAACAAAAAAAAAACAATTTTATTTAAAAATATATTTTTTTCACTTTTTATTGATTTAAAAAGTTCGAGACCACAAAAAAATGTCGTAAAATATGATTTCATATGCCCGGTGACATACTCAAAGGAACCTAACATGTTTGACCTGGTTCTACGCTAAAAAAAAAACGACACGATAGACTTACGAAATCGCTGCTCTAATATAGGTATCGGCGCACGCCAAGTGACGTCACTCTACGGACTGTTGGCCGGCCGAGCGTGTTTCTATTCAAATGCGAATATCTGTGGCTATTGATTTAATTGAGCTGAATTTTTTTTCTGAGGCTGTTGGTTTGTTATACTTTAAAATGAGGAAGAAAAAGTAGGAAACTGCCATATCACTAAATGACCCTATTGTAAAAAATGTGCTGCGCCGAACTAAAAAAAAAATTATACATATTTTGTAGCAAATTTGACGCTTTATTACACAGGCACACAAAATAAAAAAACGCTGAACACTATCCCGATGTCAGTTTTGCTACATAAGGTCAGAATTTCTTTTAACCCCGAAGAACAGGGGAAAACAGGCCAGAATAGGGTTTAAAATATGAAGATTTTAAATAAGTAGATCATATATTCGATATATTTTTGACAGCTGAACAGGATCCCGATGTTAGTTGTGCTCCATCTGGTCAGCATTTTTTGTTAACCATGAAAAACAGGTTAAAAAAGGTAGGAAGAAATAAGTAGACCATATATTCGATGTACACGGATGTATTTTAACGAAATCTGGAACTAGATTATATTTTGATCTTATTCCGTTGAAGGAATGGGGGTAAATTGGGGTAAATGGGGGTAAATAGGTAAATCGACCAAGTAAGAGTCCATAAAATTGGTATTTAGTATACATAAGAGAAACTAAAGTTTAAAAAAAATTTTGGGCATTAGCCACCCCGATTACCACCCCACCCGTTATTGAAGGTGGTGAAAAAAATAAAACTGTGATTTAGTATGTGTACAAGAACCAAGGGCTTCAAAAATACATGGGAGTATGTATATATTTGAAACCTCAGAAAATGTACACTTTCTTTATTTTGTGTGCCTGCGTTATTATCGTTCGTAACCCTTCCTGCCTAAAGACGCCGAAGGGAAGTATTTCGAAAAAATACGGTGGCATGTTGTTAAGATGGCGTCGCAGATAACATCGATATCTCCTATTTCTGAAGATATTTTAAAAATATGGCGGAGGTGCTAGGGTTAGGTAGATACCATGTGAGTCAATAAACCCAAAACATCCGGAGCTTTATTCTTCATTCAAGGTAACAATTCTCGAGGATAATTTCAAGAAAGCAATGAATCCTACATTATGGCCCTATGGGGCGTGTATTAGTCGTTTTTTAGAATTTCGGAAGAAATTGACCGAAGTAATGAACTGATTTTTAATCCTGGTGTGCTTCTTTTAAATGTGCAGTGTTTAAATATTGAAAAACTAAATAATTTGTATATGGATAGCTGTAATTATGACTTAAATTTTATATGCTTGAGTGAAACTTGGGCTAATCCAGTTTCAATAAATACTTTTAATTTGACTGATTTTGTGTTAGGAAGCAGTTATTGCAGAAATATGTTCAAGGGTGGAGGCGTCGCCATATTAGTAAAACGTGATTTAGACTTTTGGGAAATTGATTTAAAAAATTATTGCCTAGACAAACATATAGAAATATGTGCTGTATCTTGTAAAATAAATAAGATAGGTAAAACGGTTGTAATTTTAACATGTTATAGGTCTCCTTCTGGAGATATCAATATGTTTTTGGAAGGACTTATGAGTGTCTTGAACTTTATTTATAAACCAAATACAAATATCTTACTTTGTGGCGATTTTAATCTTGATTCATACAATAGCTCAAATGATTTTAAAAAAATGTGTAATTTGATGCAATGTTTTAACCTTAATAGTATGGTAGGGTGGCCTACTAGAGTAACAGATACCAGTCTATCCGGAATCGACCATATATTTAGTAACTTTACTGATAATGGTACATCTTGTGTTGTGGATAATAACATTTCTGATCACAGAACAATTTTGTTTGACTTCGGTCTAGATAAACCTAGTGAAAATTCTAATATGTGTTATGTAAAAAGATCTTTTAATGATAATAGTCTATGTAACTTTCAGTCTGATATTCAAAAAGAGAAGTGGTATGAAATTTATCACATTAACGATGTAAACTTGGCGTTTGATTATTTTCTAAATATATTTCTGTTTTATTTCAATAAACATTTTCCTAAATGTAAGTATTATGTGAATAAAAGCAAAAATAAAAAATGGGTTGATAACGAAGTTCAGATTTCGAGCCTCAAACTGAAGGACTTGTACGTTTTAAAAAATGTATACCCCGAATTGACTTCTTTTTACAAAAAAGAAAAGAAAAAACACAATACTTTAGTTAAAAATACAAAAAAAAGATATTATCAAAGTAAAATTGATAACTCTGACAACCCCACAAAAGCGGCGTGGAATATTGTTTCTGAATTGTCTAATAAATTTAAACAAAACAAGAACATTATAATTAAAGAAAATAGTGAAATAGTCGATAATCAATCTGATGTTGCTAACGCATTTAACATTTTCTTCAAAAACGCTCCACTTGATATTATCAACAAAATACCACATAAGGATAATGAAAATGCTTGCTTTAGTAATAATATAAATAATCAGCATAGCACAATATTTTTAGAACCATATTCAGAACCAGAAATGTGTAATATAATAAGATATAAACTAAAAAATAAACACTCATCAGGACATGACGATGTACCCTCATTTCTCATTAAAAGAGTAATGATGGAAATAATCAAACCCTTAGTTTATATTGTAAACCTATCATTTTCTGCTGGAGCTTTTCCAGAAATTTTAAAAATTGGGAAAGTTATTCCTGTTCATAAAAAAAATAATATACAAGAGTTACAAAATTACAGACCAGTTACCATACCTTCAGGGTTTTCAAAAGTTATTGAATATTGCTTTTTAAACCGATTACTGATTTTTTTGAATAAAAATAATACACTTTCACATAACCAGCACGGATTCTTAAATAATAAATCAACTCATAGTGCAATGCAATCGTTTTATGAAAAGATAATAACGTATGTCGAAGCAGGCGAATGTCCTGTTGGTATCTTTTGCGATTTAAGCAGGGCATTTGACTGCGTTAATCATAAAAAACTTATCTCCAAACTTTCTAAGTACGGGGTAAGGGGCCTAGCCTTAGACTGGGTTGAAAGTTATTTGTCATGTCGCAAACAGTATGTGTCAGTTACCAATATTACGCACAATACAATTGATTCTGTTAACTCGGCATCTGTAGAAATTAATATGGGCGTGCCACAAGGGTCGGTATTAGGTCCCATATTATTTTTATTATATATTAATGATCTGGATGGTTTGAGTGCTTTAGCAGATTTTACTTTTTATGCAGATGACACATCCATTATACTATCGGATAAAAATGTTGATATTTTAGAGATGAAATGTGATGTTTTATTGGAAAACCTTAGTAATTGGTTTAGTGAAAATTCTCTTTATTTTAATGTTGAGAAAACACAGGCATTAGTGTTTCACAATAGACAAAAGAAATGTGATTATCCAAATATTCAACTTGATAATACGTCAATATCAACAAGGACGTCCAATGTAAAATTTTTAGGTATAAATATTGACAGTTGCTTGAACTGGAAAAGCCATTGTGAATTACTGATAGCCAAATTACATTCTGTAGTTTATCAGTTCAAAAATGTAAAAAATGTTCTAAACATGGCTCAACTAAGGAATTTATATTTTGCCGAGGTTGATTCTCGGTTAAGATATGGTGTTTGTTTTTGGGGGATTTCCACCCTATCAAATAATGTATTTTTAGCCCAAAAGCGTGTGATAAGATGTATGGTAGGCTTATCCACAAGAGAGACCTGTAAAAATATATTTAAGGACTATAATATCTTGACACTTCCGTCAATTTTCATTTTTGAACTATGTTTATTCGTCTTTAAAAACAAGAGTAAATTTGTTTCTAACAATCATCTACATAATGTAAATACCAGGCAAAAACACGATCTTTATGTGCCCTTCAGTAAATTAAATGTCTCTGTAAATTCACCCACTTGTCTAGGACCTAGGGTTTTTAATCACCTCCCTGTGGAAATAAAACATTGCAATAAACTTGAATTATTTAGAAAGAAACTTAAAATATTTTTAATTAGCAAAACCTTCTACAAACTAGAAGAATATTTTAATATGTAAAGTGCTCTGTGATTTACTTCTTTTTTTCTTTCTTCTTCTTCTCTCTTTTAGATATTAAGACTGACTATTCCTATACAATAATGTATCATATTGTCATAAAAGGAAAATAAAGTTTATTATTATTATTATTATTATTATGCCACCTATGGATTATAAATATAGGCCCTGTACATCAAATTGCTGAAAAATATAGCAAATAAAGTAAATGATACGCTGATAAGGAACCTATAATCATGAGTGCTCAAAACAAGGGTGTAGAATACATGGAATATGCGAGACTTTTTGACTTCAGGACTTCGTTAGGAGTAGTTAGTAAGTAAACATACTAAAAGTCCCCGCCCCTGGGAGGTGAGCTTACGGTGGGAGGAGGGGGGGAAGGTCCCATTTTTGGGTTTTTCGATTATATATCGGAAACGGTGGACATTGATTCCATTATTTTATTTAAACTGTGATAATATGTTTGCCCCATCTTTTGTAATTACCACTTACTTTTGTTCTAATCTATTGTGAATTATTTATTATGATTTTTACATCTTTTGTTTAGCTTAAATTTTATTTGGAGTTGATTTATGTTCTGCCAATTTTGCAAACTGGTTGACACAGAAGTGAATAAATATATACATATGTATTCAGAAAAAAATGTAATATTTTAACAATAAATTGATCACTCACCATAGTATACATCTTCCAGCGTTGAAAATTTTCTGATATTAACACTAATTCTCCAACTATATATAAGCACTACGAGGATGGAAATATTCTGAAAAGAAAATTAGAGGTCAGATTTAAAAAAATCTAAATTGCTGGTTATTTTATTACAAAAGACAGTTTGAGATTTATGCATGTTTTCCCCCAACAATATATTTTTTTCAAATGGAATCACTTAGTAATTATTTATAAGAATATCGGCCAACGGGGACAGTATTTTTATTGAGATATACAGAGTGTTTTTGAAATATATCATCTATTCAGATCTATTAATATCTTTCTGATATACACAGAAATCTTTATACAGGGTGTTTATTACATCGATAGAAAGTTTTAATAGAAAGATAGAGAGACTGATTTAGAACCTATATAACCTTATACAGGTTGTTTCGTGAATGACTGGCCATACGCTAGTGAGAAATACAGTACCCTGAGAAAATTTCAAAATGGCCTTTATTATAACCCTAGTGTCCTTCGTTTCTGATACAGGTTTTCCATTTTTTGCAAAAATTTCGATCCGCCATATTTTTTTTATTGCCTTCACCAAATCAAACCAAATTTAGTTGGCATGTTTTACTAATAGAGGTCTTCACAATTCAGTACTGCAAATGAAAAAAAATATCAGGAACGGGCTCAATTTATTTTCTTCTGATATTTGCCTAGAAATATCACCCTGTATATGGATTTTTGCAATTTTCAATACCGAATTTAAAAATACTCTAATAATGTATTAAAACTAGGTAATTAGTTTATCTGGCACACTTTTAGTGTTTCGAGACTTAACAACTGAGTTTCATAATAAATCGATTTCTAAAATATTTCGAAGAATTCTGGCTACGAAAACATAGGTAACATAGGTAACTTTAATTTTGCGGTAAAAAATTGAATTTTACTTTTTGTTAGAATTTGTCACAACGATATTATAAATAGTAAAAAGGTAAAAATGTCAACAAACATTAAGGAAAATTAAATTTATTACAACAAATACAAAAAAGTAACAATTATGCAGAAGTAACTGAAGAAATAACGCACCCAATATTTAGTTTAATTAATAAAAAATTATTTTGCCAAAAACAATTACACAAAATTAAGATAACGCACCTAAAATGTAATGAACAAAAATAATACAAAAAAAAATAACTACAATTTTTTTTAAAAATGTTTACGTCCAACTTATACACAGTATCCTAATAATGTAATTGAACCACGTACTTAGTTTTTTGGCACATCTTTAATGTCTCTAAAATTAACAGTTAAATTTTTTCACTCACAAGAATTGTGATATCGTTAGCATGCATAAAAGTGCTTTTTAAACTAAAATCATTTACATAAATTATATATAAGAGAAGGCCTAAAATGGACCCCTGTGGTACTCCAGTAAAATACGCTAACAATTTAGATTTATGACTGTGTATGTATGTCAACATATCGCGTTGCAAATATTCACTGGACGCTACGTATAAGTGGTAACAGTTATTTATTTTTTTACGTATTTTGAGAATGGCATATTCTACAAACATTGTGCAATGCTATGTTACAACCAGGGAAAATGCACGCCATAATGTGTGTTTTAGCGGACTTTATGCAGCGTGTCCTAATTAATAATAATAATAATCTTTATTCATACATCACTCATAAATACATTGAAACGTATACATAATATATAACAGATGGTGCAACATAAATTACAATTTTATCTATTCATGAATATACAAATAAAGAAGAAGAATCCCTGAAGCATCTCTAAGATACTGTGATAACAATTTACAAAAAACTAAATAATTTCGCACAAAATATGAGAAATGTGGCAAGTTTTCATTAGCTTAATACCAAAATAACATTTTTCTAATATTAGGATATAGAAACTTTTAATTCACAAAGAGATAACAACGACTGTATTGAATTGTTTCAAACGAATTTTCAGAAAATAACATAACACGAGATTTATCTTTATTGTTGATAAAAATGTACAAAACCAGCGAAAAAGCAAGTTGCTGACTCTGCGAGCGGTCTTTATTGCTTATTTAATGAAACAAAAATTAAGTTGGGATTTCAAACCGGTTCCACGGGGTATATTTTACTTGCAAATATGTAGAAGCAGTTTAGTAAGAGAATAGTCATTTTATATTCTTCGTGTTTACAACTATGGATCGTAAAATAATGGCGGTGGTCTACATTGTCTCTCTTGTAAATGACTATTTCCGTACACAACCATTTATTCAGAATTAATATCTACCCACTTTCATTTTAAACATTTTCAGAATAAAGATGTCTTTTTTGTAAACGTAATATTTTAATAATTTATGCAACAAATTTTTCATTTATTTATTTAGGATACATCATCCAACAGATTACGCTAACTACAGGATAGAACATTTACATGGAGATAAATTGTATTCAATTAAAAACGCAGACAAAAAAGTATAATATTGAGGATTATTAAAATTACAGAATACAAACATATGACAATTAATTTGTAATTAAGATATGTATAGAACAGAAAAACATGAAATTGTTTAAAATATATAAATATACATTAAGATGTAGGTATAAATCTAGTACAAAAATCTATATAAACGCTATATATTACGAGAGCCCACCCTAACTGTACGTGCACCCCCACCCCCCGATCCTTGAGGACAATGTTTTTCATAATGATTAAAGCCTAAAGAACAATTTTAGACATATCCCCCAAAAAAAAAACTGGCTGTACTTTCAAAATGACGTCCGTTAAAAACAAATTTTGCAAATATTGTTTTTGTCATTTAACACAAACTAAAAAAAAACTGAGAAAAACTTTCTGCACAAAAACAAACTGCATACAATTTTCTACAATTTTGTTCCTATACAATATTTGGATAGGAGTTACCATTTTCCAGATAAATGATTCAACTCTTAAAATTAAATATAAAATTTAATATAAAAGTAACACCTCATTATTCGCTTTCAGATTCACTATCACTGTCTCCCGATACATCGAATATTTCTTCCAAGTCTTCTTCCTCCATTGCTTCATTTATGATATCGTTATCAACCTCACTTTCGTCTATTATGATTTGATTTGGAATCATCTCCTGAAGAATTTAAGTAAGCGATTTAGGCAGTATTTTATCTGCTGAACACCAAAGAGGTTCTCCATTTTCTTGCCATCCATATTGTGTCGTATGCGTTTCATGTGGGGGCAAAGAGACCTTATTTTTAACAGTGTTCTTTAATTACTTTTACTTTAGTACTTTCTTTAATTACTTTTACTTTAGTACTTTCTTTAATTACTTTTACTTTAGTACTTTCTTTAATAGCTTCTTTGTGCTGAAATCTTATATAATCATACATTTTAAACCAAAATATGCCAAATGAACTTAAAAACTTTGATATTAAAATATGTTGAGGGATATACAGTTGTGTAGGGTATATAAAATTCGACGAAAACTATTCATATTTTCCAAAACAATATTACTGCAATATTTCTATCGGCATTTTAAAATCAAACTCATATAAAATATCTTTCAACTTCCAAAAGGCAGCATAACTAGTAGTGTGGAAGTTAAATTAAATTTGTTTTTCTGAAGAACTTACAGATAAAGTTTTTCTTACTTTTAAACTATTATTGAATTTATTACGTCCTTTAGTGCGCTGTTCGTGTCCTCGCTTACGTACGAAACTTGTTGATTTATTTGAACTGAACTTACGAAATCTTTTATTACCTGTATACACACTCGACAAACTTTGCAATGAAGAGCGTAGGTAGTAGCAAAGAGTATCTTAATTGGGTTATTTTTGAAGTTGGATTAAAATAAATATGATAAATTTATGTCCAGACAGATAGGCAACTAATGCTTTCATTAAAACTGATTAAAATATAGGATTAAAATTTCCCGCGAGGAGGATTGCATGAATATATTTCTAGTTGTGAGCTCGGGTAGTCTCATTAGACTTCGACAAACTGTTTGTATGTCATTGCCACCATTATATAGAACGAGCACGTTCGTTCTCCTAAAGATTATAACTTTTATTCATATAATATCTGGATGTATTTCAAAAACACCTTGCATATGGTAATTTTTTTTATGTGACGTAATATATTTTGGAAATTCCCTTTTTAGTATACGTTTCCATCTCGTGTTCTACGTTCAAATTTGAGTTTGGGGCATATGAAGTTCCCGTCGCCATATCGAAAAGTAACAGGCAACAGATGGCATGCTGGCTTCAGAGGTGCTATAGCTAGAATATTGCATGAATGACAAAACGTCTGGCAAGATATTTCCAATAAGAAGAAAAATAGCCTGTCCCATTTCTAACTTTGAGTTGATACCTGTTACCTTTATTAAGAGTTGACTATGGACGTGAACTTTCACCTGTTGCATAATTATTTAAGTTACATTTAATGTATCCGATGACTGCAGAACCTTAATCTTACATAAAAAGGAAATAACAATACCACTGATAACAACAATTTTATGGCAATAATACGATATGCCAGTAAAATAATATTGTTACGTGTTTACTCTTAGTAAGCACCCTGTATCGCGGGTTCGAAAATTATAACACAAGAGAAACACGATACACCTATTTATTAACCACAGAAACTAATTACAATAGATTCTACTTCACTAATATAACACTGAGTACTATAATTCAGTCACTTTATCACTTTGCTTACTTTCGGATCTGATCTGAACTCAGTAAAAGAACTGAACTGGACCTCTATTCTGTAATTATGGGGAGAGTGAGCATTCATCGTGCGAAGCGAGAGCTCCCATCACACGCATCTCACCCGACCATCCTAGATTGCATTCCGTGAGTGCAGTGAATAGGTGATAAACGTGAAGCGACTCATCGAGAATAGCCGAATTTACAACCAATTAGGTTGACACAAAAGCATCTGCTGTTCAGTGGTCGATTAATGATGCAAAGGGTTAATCTTATGAAGAACTTGCCGTTCCCCTTCCAAATCCTCCTCGGCATCACGAAGATGTCGTAAAACCTAGAATTTATTTATTGACCAAAAATTCCGTAAGGATATAACCTCGTTATTGGTAATGTATATTTAAAAAAAATATGAGTATAATAAACTAAAAGAGTAATTGTAATATTTGCTAAGAATTATATTATTACTACCACATTGGCGATGAATCCGCAATGTCCATTCTGGTTCATAGATTTATCAACAATAATTTTTGGTTGACGCAAACTGTCATATAAGTACGGTTAGAATTGCCGTTCTCCCGGGGAACTGACTGATTCTCTCACGATATACCAGCGACCTCTATTCCATAATTATGGGGGGAGTGAGCATTCATCGTGCGAAGCGAGAGCTCCCATCACACGCATCTCACCCGACCATCCTAGATTGTATTCTGTAAGTGCAGTGAATAGGTGGTGAACGTGAAGTGATTCAGCGAGAATAGCCGAATTTACAACCAATTAGGTTGGCGCAAAAGCATCAGCTGTTCCGTTGTTATTTTATTGGGTCCACCTTTGGAGAAACTTAGTGATAGTATTTACTTTATGCTCGATGGTGATTCCTGAACGTCGTATGGGGGCTTGCATGAAAGGATTATATCACGGGCAAGTTCTTTGCTGACCCTTCTTATAAATGCTCGGTCGGTTAATGGTCAAAAGGGTTAATCTTATGAAGTACAACTTGCCGTTCCCCTTGCAAATCCTCCTCGGCATCAGGAAGACCTCGTAATACCTAGAATTTATTTATTGACCAAAAATTCCGTAAGGATATACCCTCGTTATTGGTAACATATATTTAAAAAAATATGACTATAATAAAATAAAAGAGAAATTGTAATATTTGCTAAGAATTATATTATTGTTAACTCATTGACGATGAACAACTCCGCAATGTCTATTCGAGTCACAGTTTTAACAACGATAATTTTTGGCCGACGCAAACTGTCATAAAAGTACGGTTAGGATCGCCGTTCTCCCGGGGAGCTGACGGATTCCCTCACGATTTACCAGTAGAAGTAAGTTCACGCATTTTTCGCACGAGGTGATCACTCCCTTAGTTACAGAATAGACTTTTATTAATTTTCAAGTGAACTCCGCCCACTTCTCACGGGAATGTGCTTTCAGGCTTTTACAGAATAGAGGTTCAGTAGAAGCAAGTTAGCGCATTTTTCGTACGAGGTGATCACTCCCGTAGTTACAGAATAGCGTTTTATTCATTTTAAAGTGAACTCCGCCCACTTCTCACGGGAATGTGCTTTCACGCTTTTACAGAATAGAGGTCCTGTGCGGCTACTCGCTTTCCATTTATACCCCTACGTAAGTGGTTCCGGAATTCTCTACAACATTCTACAATGATCTAGATAGTTGTCAGCATGCGTCGTTTTCTGTTATTTATACAGGGATTTATACGGTTGCCTGTAAATAGTGGTACAAAGCTGTAACAATATTGTATTTTTTCAATCCAGACTTCAATATCATGTCTTTTGTCAAAGGAAGTGCCAAAGCAGGCTTTGTTTAAAAAACTAATCAAGGTCAACAACTTGAAAAATTACCTTTAAATAGTTTGAGACTCACTGCCTTCTCTGGGTCAATGGAAGCACGATTGTGAAGAACATACGCGAGTTTTAATTTTCCTAATTGGCACAAAAAGTTGAGCTAAAGGTCCCTATCAGAGAGCCGCATTTTTTATGCTAGGACAAAACAATTAGACCGGCCGGCATGAGTACCAGTACCTAGAGGTAAGAAATACGTAAAATTTCGGAATAATCTCATATGTAATGACAATTTTTCTTTATGAGTTATCACTGTAGCAAAAGGTATTGTCTTAAGTTTCTATATGGTCCGGATACTTACTCTTACCCTCAAGCGGTGAAAACCACTCTAAATTTGAATATTGAATATTTGAAAAAGTGTTACTAATTTATTTTTGAAAAGTAGGACAGTTATGTTTTTGGGATCACTGATTACGAATCAGATAAAAATTAAAAAATTCAAAATGGCGGCTCTCATATAACAAATGGAATTTTTTTCTAAAACAAGTGTTTTAAAGGTACAAAATAAATTGAGCATCTAGGTAACGCTATATGTTAACGAAAAACAACATTCTTGAAAAAAAAAACTACTAAGCAATTACAATAACAAAATGGCGACATTTTGCTAAAAAAAAGATGTGAAAACGCACATTGAATCGGCCATAACTTCTTTATTTTTTGTGATGTAGACACAAACAAAAAATCATTTTTAAGATTGATTAATTATCTTTAATTCTGTTTCTTATAATTTTTGATGGAAGTGTCACAGTTACCAAGATATTCAACATTTTAAACTAAATACATCATCCTAAAAACGTTCGGATGCCATTTTTTATAAAATTAAATATCTCTGAAATTATCGACCCCACATAAATATATAAATAACAAATCCATTCTCAGTTTATGAGCTTCATTTTTGATGTCTACAATATTTTCTCTAAAACTAATATTTATTGAGATATTTGCAGAGAAACAAAAATGTCACTTTTTCCTAAAATTCATTTGCAGTCTAAAATGCATTTTTTTTGTTTTGAGCGTATAGGTCATACTATATATTAACGAAAAACAGTATATGGGTATATATTTTTTTTAATTACCGACTACTTACAACAACAAAATGGCGACGTTTTTATTAAAAAAATTTGAAAAAGTAAATTGTTTCCGTCATAACTTCTTTGTTTTTTATGATATAGATATAGAAAAAAAAATAATATGTAAAATATATTTAATAGTTTTTTCATTTTGGTTGTTGGTGCTTTTGCCATAGTGCCATAGTTTCTGAGATATTTAACATTTAAACTAAATACTTCGTCTTATAGACGTTCGGACATCACCTTTATACTTCCAGATCTCCGAAACCATTAACTCTACAGAAATTTTAAAAAAAGCGAAATTCATTTATTTATTTTTTTATTTATTTATCAACTTTGCGATGCAAACAGAATAAAAATTCCACAAAAGTACCCACTAGGTATAAATAAGCATTTAGTGGGAAAATAAATAAGAAAGAGAATATATATAAAAAAGATAAATACAAATATTTAAATAACATTTGAATGAACAGACCTTATTATAACGACTAGCAAAACTATGACAATAATAAGAATAACAAAAAATTTGTTACAATTAACGGTTATACAGTGTCTCAGAAGCACAAAGACACGACTCCATCCCCGACGCAGCAGAGCCAAGGACACCACTGGGTCCCAGGAATTTGAGAATCCAATAGTGTCCCCAGCCCCACAACGCCGAAAACGGACCCGCACCCCCGAGCAACTAAGGCACCGATATATCAAAACACTTTAACAAATAACGGAAAATATTCAAGAAACATTGAGAAACATCTTTTTTAAACGGTTCTTTAGAGAACATGCTTAATTTAGTATCTTTTTATTTGTCTCTAGCATGTGTAGAAAAAGCTTTTTTTTAATCTAAAATCCCAATTTTGAAGTCGTCATAACTTAAAGACTATCAAGTTTCATAGAGCCTTTTCTTCTTAAAATTACATTTTCTTTCAGCTTCAATATTTTTCTTCCTTAGTTGCCACCCCCTGAAAAGGGGTGGCATCCACCCCCTGTAAATTAGCAAGTCGCTGCATAATATAGAAGCTTTTCTTTGATGCATTTACTACTAAGTTGCCAAAAAATGAACGCAATGCGTTTCATATGACATTATTCCGAAGTTGAAATCTCAAGTTACTGCACTATGAACGTATAATATGGCATTGCGGTAAAAGTTGGTGATTCTTACATTCATTTATTTTTAAGTAGTAACATCCTATACGTAAAAGATGGCGGCAGTATTCAAATGGGTCGGGTGATATTTTATCTGGTGTTTTTTCACGTTATTTATTTCTTATTATTGTTGCAGTGACTACCAAAAAAGAGGTCGCAAAAGATCTTGAACTCTATCTAATGACCTAGCCAGTATTATCTGACCAGAAGTTCTCAACTGGTTTTATTCAAATTTCTCTTTATATTTTCCCCCAAAACTATGGGCTGTAGATCCCATGTTATACAAAGTTTTTTGTCTGTCTTGTTGCTCTCCACTACCCATTTTTTTAATGACCTGAAACTAATTATACCCCGTATTTCAAATAAAAGTTTTTATTTTTACATATTCTGGTGACCTTGAATATTTTTTTAATCTAATCTCGTAGCCTTTGTCAATTTAACTTTTTTTTTAAATTAGCAAATTTATAACAAAAGCAATATTACTAATTTTTAACTCTTGTAGTCTTAAACATGGCAAACAAAAACAAATACAGGAATTAACAGTTCTGATGTATTCAGCACAAACTCTCTTTGTAGCCACCGGGACTTTGTATTTCCACTAACCCTGTTTAAGTAATTGATATCGTACACTATTGATAAAGCTAATTAGGTAATTAGAGTCACAAAGCCAATTGTTTACTTACCAACGTGTAGATAGCCGCCGTAATCGCAGCATGTCGAGGGTTAAGTAGTCTGCAGGAGCCCCTACCAGCGATACTGCTGTAACGGTATAGGAGCGCAGACTTCATTGTGGACTATAACATACCGAAGGCCTGAAAAAGAAAGAAATTTAATGAAGAGATGGCAATCTAATATAAATGATAGAATATAATATAATACTTTAGAGGAAAAATAGCATGTGCAAAAAAATTAACTACCAAGCCTGGGCTTATACATTTTTTAAAAAAATGTAAACATTGTTATGATCGGTTAGATTTATTAATTGCTTAAATAGCATATTAAATGGTAATCTTATTTAAAAGTTGAAAATCGATTGGATAATAATATGGAAATAATATTATTTGTGAGTATGTTTATAAGATCTCTCAATTTGTTTAAGCAACTAGAAGGAAATGCTGAAATTCTGGCCGCCTTAAATGCACTCTACACCACTTTTTTTTTTAACTGTTTAACGTCGGCCTATTTCCGCTACCAGGGCCTATCACCGACGCCAGGAGACGAGCTACCCCCAACCTGGAAATTTTGCCAAACCTCTTCCCTTAAGAAGAGTACGGATCTTTTACTTGCCTAACATTTAATAGACAAGGGACAGCCTGCTTTACATCCCCTCCGAAGGATGGTATATCCACTACGTAATCCTCGTCTGATATTACGTAACTTCCGAGTATACACTGATATACAAGCCTCTAGAAGGTGGGACGAGAACGCTGTATTTCCCAAGATGGGTACCCCATCCAAGTACTAACCGCGCTCGACTTTGCTTCAATGGAATATCGACTGATATTCACATTGAAGTCGCCTCTACGCTCGCCCCTCTACACCACTTGCAGACTGCAATTTCGAGCTGTTGGCTCTCGTCAGTGCAAGGTAGGTCCAGAATAGCGGAGGACTCGTTCCAGTCATTCCGGCCCTACCTTGCACAGACGATAGCCAACAACTCGAAACTGCAGTCTGCAAGTGGTGTGAAGTAGCTGGAATTAGACGCCTTTGAATAGGAATAGATCTTTCGGCTGGTGTTTGTTGCAGTCGAAATTTTAGCGTTTTGTGGCAATACATAGTTATTGTATTAATGCGGCCAGGCTTGTAATTCGTTATCCAGCGCTCGGCGGGGTATTAGTCCGGAGGATAGCTGTTGGTACAGTCTGGTTTCTTATTCCTTATATATTTAAGGAAATGTATAGATGAGTTCGACAAAATGTAGTAAATATCTACGATAGTTGTCAAGACAATAATATGAACTTGTGATTGCATTTGTTATTTTACTTCTGGGAAATTTTCTGGCTGATGTCATATTTTACCCATGCTGACGTCAACTATCAATATTCCAGGATAAACGACTATCGTTGTTGTAAACACCTTATTTTCATTGTCTACATTACTGACCTGATTATTCTACAGAGGTCAAAATGTGACGATTGGTCCCAACGAATGTTTTCCATTGTTTAAAATTATTTTGACTATTTGCTCTAACGAATATTTTAATTATTGTCATGTAACATATGACAAAACGTGTTTTGTTTCTTTTTTTTAATATTTTACCTTTCAAAAATAAATCAAAGTCAAATAATGTATGTAATCACAGTGAAATTCATACCAAATAAAGTGCAGATATATAAAAGGACACCAAAAAGTAGAAATGCTTATTAAGTGGTGGTTTTTCTAAATAGAGACAAATAAATTAAATCAGTACAAGAAACAAGTAATATCAAACTATAAAAGAATCTGTTGAATAAAATTACTATCACAGCGTAAATTTGGGTCCTACTTTTAAAAATCTAGATGATCACGTAAACTGCCAACTTTGTATATTTTTCTATCTCAATCAGAAGAGAGAGAAAATTAATACGAGATTAGTATGAGCTGTTTCAATACCTGCTATAAAAATTTCCATAAAATAGTATTAGCAGTAGATTCCCTAAAATGATCTAAAGATAATTAAAACCTAAGAAAATTCGTAGTCGTTCATTCGCCATTCATAAATTAAATACATTTCAATGTTCCTGGTTAGGTAAACTAAATATGAATATCCATTAAAGTGATTGCGGTGGGAATGTAAAGCACCACGTCTTACGGATAATGAATTGCTAGATACATCATTACACGAAGGCAGGCATACTTTGCAGAATTATTTCCGCACTGAATTAATTATTAGTTCCAACTACACAGCACCGCGACATTAAAAGTGTCATTTACACCTGTCTTGCTTAATTACGAATTTCATTACGACGTTTTATGAATAACCGAACAAATGGGCATATCCTCTCGAGTGAAACCACTCAAAAACAGAGTGCGGGTGAGTTAAGAGAATAGCGTTGGTATGGCCATATTTAAACCTATTATACAAGGTGAGTCAGTGGTGTGTACACTATATTTCAAGCGGAAAAATTTGAAAAAGTGGTCTCTATGAAGTATCAGCTTGATGAAAATGTAGTGGTCTGTTTGTAAAAATTGATTTATGACAGTTTCAAAATGTTTCGAACCTGTAGAATTAGGTTCAACTTCGAACGGTTTGAAAATTAATAGATGGTCCTGACTAACATTCAAAATGAAACCACGGCAAAATTTGGGAAAATACGTTTTTAGATCTAGAGCCAAGAGACCGACCAACAGACGGACTGAATGACTGAATTGAAATAACTAAATTTTCATAATCTTTTTTTTTTATTATTTTTTTTTATTTTTATTTTTTTTATTTATTTTTTCTTAATCGCCTTATTTATTTTAATGTCCTGGCGGAGTTTAGCCGATGGCTATTCTACCACTCAACCAGGACGGACATACACATAGAAATTTGAAAATTCTAACTAATCTAGAGTAGTGTTTAGCAGTTTATTTTATTTTATTTTTTTATTTTTTTTTTGTAAAAACAAAATAATATAAGGAAACGTCAGTAATAATTATCAAAAGTGACTTTTCTTTTGCAAATAACTGATAGATATACATATTTTTATAAAAGTGTCGGTACTTCACTGCATACTTGGTTATGTCAAGTTAGATACTAAATATTATCCTAGTGCAAATGTGCAGCACAATTGTAATTATCACAACCCAATCTACACAAAGTTTTGTACTTACCCACTAATTTTTGTTAAATTATTCTTAATATAACAGCTAAAAATGAAACTCAAACGCACGATACACATGAAAGGTGAATAACCAGTACATGTACATACCTAAATGAACACTGGTTGAATATTCAACCCCTTTCTGCATAACTCTAACGCATGATGTCAGCGGTTGAATCTCCGACCATTGTTCGCCTGTACAATACTATAAGAGTCATCTGGTTAAATATGCCATCGGTATCATTTTGATACAAGTATTTTTTCGGCTTGGTTGAAATAGCAACCAGTACCCTATAAAGGGTTAAACGAATAATTAGAAAATAATTGACTGCTGCAATATAATGCAATTCAACATGACCAATGTATGCACCATACTAAGATAACGAATTTTTATATTCAGTTAAATTATTAATGAGCTATGCATAAGATGGGTCACAAGCAACAAAACACCTTCATAATATTAAAAAATAAACAAATTAACAAATAAACAATTGCCGTCACCTAAAATGGGAATAACATGTTCCATGATGAAAAGAGATATTCTCCGAAAAATACTTTATCTTAGAAATGAATAAAACAAACTTAATAGTATCAACCACGTTTCAAATATTATTTTAGTTTTGTTTTATTTTCATATAGTAACTAAAAGTTAGAGAAAACTTTAATAAATTGTTATTCAATAAATGTTTGCTTCGTATCTAAAAATATTTCATTAGTTTTGATACGCAAAACACTATTTAAAATCCTCTTATTGTCAAATGAGTCAGACTAGGAACTTACTTTTCTAAGGTTAAACCACGAACAAAAATTTATATTTTTGTTGTCTTTCTCTACAGTACTGAGCGAATATTCAATTAGTACCATCATCGGTGACTATCTAAAGTTTCAGTGGGAATCAGCTGTCAAATACTTGGGCTGCTTGAACATAATTCATCATCACAGCTCATCAAAATAATTATTAGGTTAGGTTCTTATTAAAATTGGACAAATTGACAGCTGATCCCCATCGAAAGTGTAAACGATTCTCCGCTGCGAGGCGTCGGTACACAATATTTGCTCAGTGCCCACTACTCCACATCTCAACCATTCATCTATCACGTATTGACCATGTGGTGCCACCTGTGAATTGTTGTTTAAGTGACATGACAAAGGCGACAGGTGTTTACAATCAGCGGTTGTTAGTCAAGAGAAAGTGTCGATTTATTAGTCAAAAAGTAAGTAAATACTACCAAAAAAATAAATTTTTGGGACCAGTAGGTCTTCTACTTGACTGTATCTTCTAGTATAAAAACCGTTTGTTCCTGATTTGGAACACAAGTCAACAATGGAAATTAACTTTGGTCCAAATATGGAACACTGGATCATTTGCATAAGTTGATGGTTAATTAATTTAATTATCTATTTCTAGGAATAATATCCATAAAAATGACATCTTGTAACAATTGGATCATCTGTGCCGCCATTAGAGACAGCGAGGACGACAAATTGAATGACAGTGACGATGACTTTGATTATAATCGAAGTCAGTGCGCAGTGTGCAAAAAAGGTAAAGGAATAGATAGCAAGAAAAATGAGAAGCCTCCTTTGATCTGGATGAAAGTGAATTAGGAAACGCCATCTATGCAAATTTCAAAATTTATTGAAGAGCAAAAGTAAAATGAAGATACAGAAATAGGAGGGCCAATTCATTATGTTCAACTGTAATTTATGGAAATAGTCTAGGAGATAGCTACATATATGGGG